>OY997595.1:45879629-47079629 GCA_963921825.1 Erodium maritimum | reverse complement strand
CCAGGTGACTTAACTAAAGTTTGTTAACTCGATTGGCCCATCGTCTCTAAAATCATAGTTCAATTTCAAGCCATTATTGAAGGTAACCCAAATTTTTGCAATGGAACGAGGCTAAGTTATTGTAATGTAACGATGTTGGTTTATGACCTTTTTTATCAAGGAAAATGTACACCTTCTTAAACATGACACTGGTTTTAGACACGCTAGCAAGCATACATTTTATCATTAACACTCTGGAAATTTTTGTCCTCACTACTCGATCCGTACAGATGAAAAACACCAAACTACATTATATATAAGAGAAATGCGTTTAATTCATTAAATGTTAGTAAGGTCACAATGAGAAAACTTTAAGCATGGTGGGTAAGCGTTTGCCTGTAAGAGCATGTTTAGTGTACGTGGTTCACGATTTAGTGAACTGCGAACCGCGAGTCGCACGATGTGGCATGCAGTTGACACGGTTCCGATCGGATCTGTGAATCACAACTCACGGTTCACAAACGGGTCTTAACGGTAATTTTTTTAATTATAAAATATTTGAATTAACATTAAAAAATTAATTTTTTACCATCTATAAATACCTCCAATAACTTTCATCAACCCACCGGTAATTTGTCTTCATTTCACAAATTTCTCTCTCAAATTCCACTTCCCACAAATATTGTTTTTCGATCAAAAAAATGTCTGTCGATGAGACTCAGACGCTGTCTACACTAGAGCAACATGAGTACACACCGGAGCAACACGAGTTCAGAGTACAATAGCATGTTAACTTTCAACGAATGTTGCACATCAACCAACCCAACAACCCGTTCATGTAGCCAGGTTTTTCCCCCTAACCCTTGAATAATGGCCAATGGTTTCTCTTTCTTCTTTTTCACCAAGTCTCCGATTATGCAACTCGTTGGTATACCTCTTCGGCGCTTATTATCATTGCACCAGATTCTCCGTGGAAGCTCTTGCGGAAGAAGCGCGTGTTTGTGAGTTGTTTCCGTCGATCAACCATTGAACCTCTTGCTTCACAGTGCTGCATACTCCTCTTGTTGCCACTGAATCTCCAGCTCAATACTGTTGTGGATTCCACATCACACCACCTGTTGTAGACTCGCCGTTGACAACTTTTCCGTTCATCCATCTCCATTTCTCCGGCTACGAACATGTCGTACCACAACAACCCGAACATGCCACCTGGGTTTACTTGCGAGTGAGATTACTTCCCGTATTTGAAACATTTTTCATGTGATAGCGAGGAAGAGTTTTGGAAGCAAAAGTACATCCCCTCCCCGATGTAGACTTCGGTCGCCGGCTCCCCCATCTATCACGACTCCAACCTGTATCTAAGGTCCTCAACTTTTCCAGGGGACGGACCATAATAGTATGCTTGTCTCGGTAATCAATTTCTCCCCTCTGATGATTTGAGTTTGTGTCCCCCCACCCCCGCCGAGGGAGTCCCAGGTTGAGGAAACCCAGCAAACCCAGATTTTTTGTAAGTGGACTCAAGAGGAGGAGGAAGAGTTGGTTAGTGCATGGATGAATTACTTCGTGGAATCAGAGCTCGGGGCCGACCAGATGGGCCATCGCTTCTAGGATAACATTCGGGAGGAACTCTCCATTGTCATCGGGTAAACCACAACGATAGAGCGCACCACCAAAAATTGCAAACAACATTAGAGTGTCACCAACCGAAAGGTGAAGATGTTTAAGGGTGTTGGTCCAAGTTCAAGCACATATACCAAAACGTTCATTTCGACAACCAGATCATGGAGTACGTGGAGAAGGAGTACTACGAGATCTACGACCACTTCTTTGCATGGAAGCATTGATGGAACATCACGCGAGAGAAGCCTTGTTGGCAACATCGTTTTCAAAATGATTTCCCACGACCACCAGCGAGTTCATCGACACCGAAGAACACCTGGCTTGAGCACCCAGATATCTGAGATAGACATTCTCGTTGTCACCGCTGAAGAGGTCGTTGGGGGCTTTCCCAAACCCTTACGTAGTCATTGGCCTGAGGGTCAAAAGACGGACAAAGGCCAAGAGGGATAAGGGGAAGGGGAAAGTAGGGGCCTATGTGACTCTTGACCCGAAGATGGCCAAAATTTTGGGCAACATTAAGAAGCACCATCGAGAGTCCTACAGAGGGTCAGAGTCACTAATGACCGAGTTTTGCTTATTCTAAGAAGTGGATACCTCAAAAATGGACCCTGAGGACTTGGCCACCCATAGGGTCTTTCTCAACGACATGGAAAAAGAGGATTAATGGGTTGTTGTAATGGGTTGTTGCTTGATTATATAATATGTTGGATGATGTACTTGAAGATGTTCTTGGTTTGAAATTTAATGAAGTTTATTATCATATTTTAGAGTGTTGGCTATGTTTCTCATATTGTCACACAATACTAATAAACCCCCTGATAATTACTAGCAAACCACCACTACTTTAGGCAAGCGAAAGAGGAAAAAGTCGAGAAATTAAATAATACTGTTCACACTATTTGTTTTCAAATTAAATAAAATAGTTATCTTCTGCAATAGTATTTTCATAATTTATCATATTTTCCCAAAATACTAACAACGTCCTTTTCGATTCTAGAGAAAAAGATAAGATCCATGTCATAGAACTCGCGCTTTTTCAATACGCACAGAAGATCTATAAATTTGTTTCTTGTTTGAGACTGGACACAAACCAAAGACATATTTGTATACGTAGGTCCCATGTACATGTAGTTTGAAGGCGTAATATTGTCCTTTTTTTCCATCACATTTTTAAATTACTTTTTTCGAAATCGATCCTAAAAACTGCACCGTCAAAATGAAAAAGACCACCAAAAAAGAAAAATAACAGTGAATTAGACCGCGAATGGACCAAATTCGGTCTATTCCCACAATGGATGCTCTAAGATTATATGTTGTGGGTTAGGGCCAAATAAGGTATTTTAAGAATCTCATAGACCTTTACCCTTTAGTTTAGGAGTATTATCCTTAATGAGAATTGTATGATAATAGATCGATTTGGGTCTATAGACCTTAAAGCATATCATAATTAAAAAAATACCATTCAACAGAAAATCATTTATTTAATTCAAGAAACAATTATATAACAGTGATGTGAACATAAAATGCATCTATTGTATATGTTTTTAGCCCACATTCTTGAGCTTTTCAGTTCAGGATTATGCATTTTGATGTGTGTTTCTCTACTTTGGTGCAGTCGATCTCTATCCACAAGAACCAGGATCTTGGAGTGAAAAAGAGTAAAAAACGGAGCAAAAACCGCAAATTCGCCAAGTCAAGATGTCATACCACGTTTCATACGGCGTATGGACTGGGGTATGACCCATACGTCATGCATTGGATGTGTGTTGGGCGAGAAAACGAGGTAGAGAGAAGCTGAAAAATCGATCTGCGGCCATACAGACTTTCATATGGCGTATTGTTGGAGTAGGAAGCGTACACCATTTCATATGGAGTATGGCTGGAGTAGGGATTGTACTCTATTTCATACGAGGTATGGTCTGAGTAGGAAGCGTACTCCACTTCATACGGCGTACGGAAGGCCGTATGACACGCATAATAGTATTTTTCCTGTTAGTTTTACTCAATTGCCCTTAGTTTTTATCGATATATAAATAAGAAATTAGGGAATTAGAGGGAGGATCATGAGTTTCAAAGAGAATTTCACTTGTTTTGAGAGCTAGGAAGGAGTTTTGGAGATTGGGAGACGAATATGAGAGTCAACATTCGATTCCTTTCATTGTTTACATTATCATCGGGTATTTGTATCACACTATCATTTAATATGGTTATTGTTGATTTGATATTTGTTTTGTGCTCTCGTTTCAATATCACGAACTAAAACTCCATTGATTTAAGACTAAGGGAACAATACGATGAATTAATTTAGTGTGTTTCGGTTATACATTTGTCAAACTAGCATCTAGGATATTATTTATTTAATTATGCGCTTAATATGTTGTCGCCTTGATCACGTGATGTATGATTTAATTGTATTAACCAACAATTAAGAAATGTGGTTAATATGAGGAAATGGGAATTAAATAGCACGAGTTTAAATCTAGACTAAAATATAGTTAGACTGACTCGAGTGCAATGACTATAAGATTAAAACCCCAAAGTTGGAGGAATTTGTAAACCTTAATGCTTGGCACATTTCTACACCTAGATTAGAGATAATTAGTTGGTTAGAGTACGATAGGGTCCTGATACGACCGAGAGATGGTTAGGACTAGCGAAAGAGAATTCACGTTGCCCTTAGAATAGTAATAGTTGCAAATGTAAACCGAATACGATAAGTTGTTCATCGTATTCAGACCCCGCTAATGTCCTAGATAACCTTAAATCTTTGATTTACAAACCACTTGTGACATTGTAATTTTAATCTCGGCTCATTTACATTTCTTTACAATTGCATTGAATCATTATTTTCAAAACAAACCATCATTTGAGAAGTAGCTTGAGTAACGAATAAATTAATTAAAGTGCTTGTGTGATTGCTCCCTTGGGTACGATAACTCGTACTAAACCCCGAATACTATTTGACGACCGGTACGCTTGTCATGCCATTCTGCGAGTTAATTCTTAGGGTGTAAAGTTAATGACGTCGTTGTCGAGGAGCAACTATGGAAACTATGAAATACTATAATTCGTGCTACGACTATTTCATTTTATCCAATTTAACTTAATTTATTTATGTAGTTCCGATCTCACCCTTTTCCGTGTTTGTTGACTACAAATATTGCAGAGATCGAGAAGAACGCCCGGAGAGTGAGACGACAAGAAAAAGAAGCTATGATTCATCACTCGGACAATGATAATGATTTGGATGACAACCAAAGGGGTGTGATTCAGTCAGGGGATGAAAACCCAATGAGGGAGTGAACTACAACTCCGCTTGCCTTTAATCCGTTGTTTTTCATGGAGGAACCACCTAGGCTAAAGGCATTGATGCAGTATGGAACTCTTTAAGTATGAGGCATCGAAACCAGCATTGTCGCACCACCAGTTGCAACATAGAAATTTGAGATCAAGACTTTGGTTATCAATATGCTAAGGAACGATCCATTATATGGGAATGTGCATGAGGATCCGTTGGAACACTTGGCGACATTCCTGAAATTATATGATACTTTCAGGTATCATAGGGTTTCACAGGATGAAGCACGCCTTCGAATTTATCCTTTCTCATTGAAAGATAAAGAAAGTAAATGGTTGTGTAAGCTACCTAATGGGAGCATCAAAACATGGGACCAGTTGGTGGATGCATACATGAGTCAATACTTCCCACCTAAGAAAACAATAAAGCTGAAAGCTGACATCAACACATTTGTTGATCATGGAGATTAAACGTTGGTAGAAGCATGAGAAAGGTTCTCTAACTTATTGAGACAATGTCCACATCATGGGAAACCATTATGGGTCTAACAACATACTCTTTTTTTTCTAGTCTGAATGATGTCAGTCAAGGACAACTAGATTCAACAGCAATATGATCTTTTGTGAACCTGACTTCAGAGAATAATGTGGCTCTCTTGAACTTGATGGCTTCTAGCCATGTTTTCGAGTCGTCGAAGGATTGGACGCGAACTTTGTTTAGCCCCTTTGGAACGATCGTGTTCGTCAGCGTCCCAAAACGCCCAAGCCGAAGCCAGCGTTACTTCGGGTTTGTGCGTTTTGATTCAAAAGACGCAGCTGCTAAGGCAATAGAGGCCTTGATTGGTTATTCGATCCAAGGATATACCCTTTTCGTTGCTGAGGCGTGGCGTCGTCAACCGTCACAGTGCTCTATTTCTGGAGTCCCGAAACAGAGCATCATGCAACCTTCGGTTCAGGTGGAAGCGAGTGGACAGGGTGTTCGGGAGATAGATTTGGGGGTGCTAGAGTCCGGTGAGGTGGTCGGAGTCTCGCCGGAGTTGGTTGTTTCAGGGGAGGAAATCTCAACGTCACCGGTTGTCACGGTTGAGGATATTTCAAAATCAATCCCAGATACGATTGAGGATCTCACTCGGGATTCTCTCGATCTAATATCTCGTGGGGTGGTTGCACTCGATTCTGACCGTGATTCGAGGGATATAGTTCGTGCTGAGGAAGTCGAGGTTGAAGACGATGAGTTTGGGTCGTCTGGGCTTAGGAGCGGGCCGAATGGTGTTGAGTCTGCACAAATCATTCCGGATGGGATTAAATATGGGCATGTCCAATGTTCTGGAGCAGATTCAGTTGAATCGTTTGGGCCTAATGTAGGGCCTGGATCAGAGCCCATATCAGCTTTAAAATCAGCTGATTTTGTTGACTTTTACGCGGGTTAGTCCTCCCCTTAGAAGGATGTCCTCGTGCAGTCAAAACGTGTGAGCCGTCCTCCTAAACACTTGACGGAGTTTTATAACCTACAGTGCAAACCAAAGGTCTCTTTGGATCGCGAAAGGTATATCCGTCCCGTCGATATTGGGAAACAAATTGAGCAAGTTAGAATCTGAAAAACTCAGGTCGTAGCATCGTCACAGGGCACTGATGCATGGGCTTCAATTCGTGAGTTGGCTGCCAAGAAGGATGCGAAGACTCGGCGTTAACCTCGGGTGTCGAGGATTAGCAGGGTTTTTTTTTCCTGTGTTTTACTGTTCTTTGTTTTTTTATTTTCTTTAAAAGGTTAGGCCTTTTGGCTCCCTTTGCTGGAGCCCATTTGTAATCGTTGGTACCCACCTTGTTTCTTCTTTAAGCAGAGCATTCTAATTCCACTTTGGAATTAGTCTTATTAATAAATTTTTCGAGCTTATAGAAAAAAACACACGATAACAAAATATTGTCTTGGGTAGACTTAACTGGCACAAAAGCTCATTGTGTTTCCAAAATGGTACCCTGTAAAAGAGGTTTCAACCTATTAGCCGCCACCTTCAAGACTATCTTGAACATAACACTACACGACGCAATAAGTCACAGGTCCTTCAAACTTGTCGGATTTGGGACCTTCAGTATCAATATCAACGTGGTCATAATAAGGTGGCTTGACACTTGTTCACTTGCAAAGATCCTCTAGACGTAGTACACCAAATCACCCCCATCATTTACCAGTACTTTTTAAAATAAAATGGGTTAAGACCATTCGAACTTGGTGACTTGTTAGGCCCATGGAAAGTGTAGCATCCCGAACCTCTTCGAACTCTACTGGAGCTAACAAATGATTATTCTAAGTCGTCGTTAAGTGTGAGAATACCTCTATATACGATGTTCTACCCTCAAGCGAGCTACGAGATCATTTAATGTATGACACACAAATATGCTCAGCCACTCCTATGTCCCCACGTGAGGATTGTCCCGTCCTCATCTTTCAACTCAAAATCAAGTTAAGGCGGAGACGGTGTGAGACCGAAGCGTGGAAGCACTTGGTGTTACGGTCACCATCTATCAACTAGTATTGTTTCGCTCATTGCCTCCAGAACGCTTCTTAGTCATCTAGCGGTGAAGTGTAGTGTATTTGGATCGCCGCATGCCGTTGGATGCTTGTCCGGTCGCTCTTTCCATTCAAAATCAAGAGGTCCTGTTCATATCGACGAAATTTGATAATGGTGGCATTGTACACATCCTTTCCCTATGTTTCTAATGTCACGTCCATCTCCGTTGTCTTGTTCAGAATGCGTTGGTCCCTCACTTGACCCCACACCTCTTGTATCAGTTCTCTATAGGTAGGTTCCTCCACCCATATATTTTCAAAACGAAATGTCTCGGGGTTTGACTTTTCCCCACTTTCCTTGATTCCAAGATGATGAGGAAGTGATCCGAGGTTGAAATACCCACATTGTCAAGGTGCATCTCCGGCCACGCCACCCACAGTGCATGCAAGATGAATGTCTTGTCCAATATGACCTTTATTCTCGTAGCTTTCTCCCTCCCACTCAGCCACATAAATCTGTAAACTTAGAGAGGGACACCTATCAACTGAAATTACGAGACGACCTCCCAAAAATCTTGTATCCGTCTGAGTAAAGGAACCCTCCCCTCTTTTCCTCTTTTGAAAGGATTCGTTGAAGTCATCGAAGAGAATCCAACAATTCGTGGCCAAGTCATGGGTCGTGGTCAAAGACCAAAGCATGGCCCAGGTCCCCCACCTCTGCACCACTCCGTAAAGACCCGTCAACATGAACTGCTCCTCTTCCGCCAACGAAATCCCAATATCTAGAATGCACTTTGTCTCCTTTCTAACTGATACGTCACAATCACCGTGCATAGGAGCATCAGGACAACGCTTTGTCCATTCGGGCCATCCACATTATTACTGAAGAATCCTACTGGAGTTGAGGCCTCCCCATTTGGTCTGTTGGGATGAAAGTTTGGAAATGAAACGGTACCTCCGATGGCCTCCTCAATACCACCCCTTTTAGGTACTCTAGAGTCACTGAACGTCCGAGTCCTCAATAGTTCCATGTCTGAGCATCATCAGACCGTGCAAATCCCAACGACAATGACCACGAATCTAGAGTTTTCCATCCCTTTTGATAGTTTGACCCTTTTCCCACTTGCAGAAATAATTTTTCTAGTCGGACTATGGAGCTTTAATTAGTTTATTATCAGTATTATAATTTAGAAATAAATGGCGCAAATATTTAGTATATAATAATGATAAATATTACTTTCATAATAATCGTGACTAATATTTAAGATAAAAACAAAAAATCGGGTTGGTATTTTAAAAATTCCTGCCATAAAACGGATTAGTGTTCTAAAAATTCCCCCCTAGGCGGGGATTTTTAGAATACTAACCCGATTTTTCAAAATCGGTTTAAAGCCATCCTTTTTGTTAAAATCGCAACGATCTTCTAGACCCGAATTTTTGAGCATTCACTTTTTATATATATCAAATGACAACCATCGAGTAAAGTTAGTTGATTCCAAGCGAAAGACAAACAAATATCAATACATCACCCGACTTTAGAATAAGTTACAACGTTTTCTTCCCAAATTCATAGATAATAAAATATACAAATGACTCGCCAGTAACATATGTAATAGAAGACATAAACCTTGGGGTATATCATATATATGCTTGAACAAACCCTTCAATGTTAGACAAAAAAAATTCACTTACCAACATATGTAATAGAAGAGACAAACTACTCGCCTTTCATGCTGCTAGAACAAGCACTTTAATGGTTCCTCTACTATTTGCAGTTAGCATTGTTGAGCTATCATTCTTCCAACAAACAGCGCTTATGAAATAGGATCCGGCATCATCATCAGTATCATCCTGATCTGAAGAACCAAATTGATGAGAAGCCGCAGGTCTAGAGATTGCCTGCGAGAAATCATCAGAGTTACTTCAGTTCAATACTGGACGCCAAAATCTCTGACTTATTAATCAGATTGTTTGCTCACCTTGTGGTAAACAAAAACTTCATTTGTTTCGCTGCCACAAGCAATGTATTCACTGTTTACCGTGAGACCCACAAAATTCTTCTCGTTCATGTGGCCTCTAAAAGTTCGCAGCTGCAGATGCCAAACCCAATGATCAGCAGAAATTTTAGCTATAGGCTATTTGGAGATTCATTGAAAAAATGTGGCTCTTTAACTTAAGCCAGGAAAATATAATGCCATAAAAGCTAGATTTTCAGCTTTGATCTGAGCTTGTGTGTGGTTTAGAGGATAAATAATATCAATACCAACATTACAAACCATTCAGCGTCAAAAATACTTACCGGCACATTATCCTTTACATCCCATAACCGCAATGTGCTGTCAGTGGATGCAGATGCGAGCTCATTGTTAGACAAAAATTTCACATATGAAACCGCTTTCTTGTGCCCACTGAACACATGGAGTGGTTGGCTAATATTCCTCAAGTCATAATAGTGAATGTGATGATCTGCAGAACCCACCTGGAAATAATATAATAGGATCACCTGATGTAAATTTCATGCTCAGTCTTATAACTCCAAATGAATCATGAATCAACTTTCGGGGCTAAGCAGATATACCGCTACGTGAATGCTAGATCCAGGATTGTACTTGACAGAACAAATATTAGCCTTCATGTCAATGTTGATAACACTAGCTTCTTGCTTTGTGCACCAAATTTTGACCTGTCAGACACATGAAAGCTACAAATTAAGGCCACAAAATATGTCAAAAGAAGAAGTTTATACACCTTAACAGTTAACAATTTATGGAAAGGAAACAAGCAATGAAATCCTGTGTAAGAGAGAATCAGAAGATACTATATGCAACAAATAGCTTTTTAAAAGGCAATGAGATGCATATGTTGACCTCAATGGTACAATTATTCATAACTCATTTCTTTACAAAATCTCTTATATGTCTTTTTTTTTGGCTCAGCAAATTCAGTGATCTGTCAATGGCACTACATTATTCCTAGAAAATCATGTGCCCCTTCCCATCAATCTCATTATGAGATCTCATACACTAGAAAAGGTTAGAATACATCAGTAAACCATAAATGCATGCTGGTTCAAAAATCCCGACAGCTATACTTCGAAATTTGAGGATCCTGCTTAAATTAAGAGGTCAAATTGTCTTATAATAGTACATTGGTTGACAATGCGAGACAAACTGTCTTATAATAGTACCTTACAGTCATCACTACCAGAGACAAGCATGGATGGTTCAGTGCGAGAAAAATCAACACTCCAAGCTCGTTTTTCGTGTTCCTCATACTCCATCACACTCTGAAATGGAATTTTTTTTGCAATAAATAAAAAACTTAAGAAAACTAGAAACAATTAATATAGTAACAAACATGACAGCACATTTGCATGTTTTGATATCACGACGAAAGAGATTGAAACAAATATTGTTTTTACCTGTCGAGTGGCAATATCCCAGACAGTGACTATCCCTTCATAATCACTACTAGCAATATGGTTTTTTGTGTACTTGTTCCAACTCAAACAGCTTAGTTTAGATCGTGCAGGCATCTCCACAACAGGACAGTGCACATCCACTGGTTCATTTACCACCTAAGAGGGAATGACAAAAAACTGATCACTAAACAATTCAGGACAGATGTACGGTGACCCTATTATGAATGAAATCTAGGATGATGTCTCTTGTTCAGCTGAGAAAATCAGAGATAAAGTTAGCAAGTACAGCTACAATTCAAACTCTGGTAACTTGTTCAATGCTTACCGAGGAGAACTCAAAAACTTTTATGCGCCTTGAAACTCCAGCAGTAGCAAACAATTCATCATCACGATCAAATTCTATACTGTAATAGGTAAAATCATATATTAAGAATAACTGATAGGATTTTAGCAGCTACAACATTTCTAGGTAGCTATATTGTAAACATCAATGAGAACTACTGAAGTTCTACTTCGAGCATGGGTGAGATTAATTGTCGATGTCAATACTTAAACAATCATAAACCAATGCTTTCTACCGACAGCTTTTTTTTTTCAACTTCAAGAGATATGTAGATTATTATTAAGGTTATCTGGGTCTTACTTTTACTCTATTTGGCCGATAATATGTAGTTATAATTAGTAATTTTTCAAGGACCAAGACTGAGTTTTATTAATATTAACCATTAGATGTCCAAATGAGAGTTTTGTCCCACATCGGGTAATTATAAGGAAGATTGATATACAACTTGGACCCACGACCTACAAGGCTAGCCTTTGTGTCAGAGCAGTGTCCAATATGTATATTATGGGCTTTTCAATTGTTGCTCCTCCTAAGTAGACCTAGTCTCTCCAATACCGACTTCCAAATAGCCAAGACAATCTTTGCTCTTATTTTTAGCTTCTATTTTAAATTCAAAAATTGAAAGAATGGAGGCATTCTTCTTCTATCTGGTGGAAAATATAAATAGAAGTTTGATTTTCATCCATTTTTTTTGGAAACATTCTAACAAGATAAGGTGGCTGTGAATAGAAATACATAGCACAAAGCACAATCCAACTTACTTAGACATTGAAAAATATAGTATGTGCCCCAGTTCAGCACTGACCTGGGTAGCCCACAAATTTCATAAAGTTGCTTAGTGGCCCACAAAAGCCTAGTTATAAGTCATACTTTCAAATTAAATTTTCATAAAGTTGATGCTGATATTGTGTTTTCCCCATCCCTAGAAAAGTTGCTGATTCCTTCTTCTAGTAATGAACAATGATTACTTGGAGCCTACTGAATATTGACACAGGTTGGTAGTAATTATCTTCCATTTTCTGTTATGAATTTCCTAATCTGGAAAACTCACTCTGAACAGACCTCCATAATAGGAAGCACATAATAACTTACCTTGAGACTATATTGGCAGAATGAAAAATATCCCCATTCCTAAGTTCTGCAATGACCCTCAATCGACTGGTCAAAATAACAATCAAAATATAAGTACTTTAAACGGAGTCTATACTTAAAATATAATAGAAAAAAAAGATACAGCAAAACAAGAATAATCACAGGTTTCAGACAAAATCTATACCTATATTTTGTAAGTGTTTTAAGCACAGATTGGAAATCCTCTAGACCTGGATGATAACCTTCTCTATTTGTGTTCCTTTCTTCCTGTTTAAGAGACGTTCTAGCCCAATGACGTCGCTTTTGCAAGTAACATTCTTGCAGGTCATTGAACTGAGGAAAGAGATGTAATAAAAGAAATTTAGAAATAAGTTAGAAATGTAGTTCAATCTACCAAGTCTTCAGCTTTGCTAAAAGGTTTTTGATAAGTAATTTAATAAGAGTATCCAACCAAACAAATACCAACACCCAAGAGGCAGATTAAGAACTTCAGTAGGTAGATAGACTGCTTTCCAAGAAATGATGAAAGACCATTTTCTGATAATAATGAGGAAAATGTTCAAAAATATTTCTAATTTTGTTCCAATTTAGACCTAAACTTAGGTTTTGTCCAGTTGAGTCCCAAAACTGGGTCCTGTCAAATTTAGCAATTTATCCAAACTTAGGACTGAACTGGAACACTTTGCTCAATGTTAGGACTTAGGACTAAATTGGAACAAAATTGGAACTTATGACTAAACTAGAATAAAACCTTGGATCTTTGGACTAAACTAGAAAGTTTTCCTAATAATGAACTACAGTGGGATGATTCTGTTCCCTAGCATATGCAACATAGCCAGAGACCAGTGGACAACATCTGTTGGCCTATGATATTTTGGTTCAACAGTGACCCAATCTGATCTTCCAGTTGTATCAGTCATATGACTGATGAAAACTCTAGTGAAACGGTGAGAATGAGTTTTGACATACAACTAACCTGGGTATGGACCCTCTTTTTTCTTGCTATAGTGAGTCCAGATTGAATAACATTTTCTGACTCGGCCATTTTGTTAGCATCCCTTCTTTGGTACCCTTGAGAGTTAATCTGAGCCTTCACTTCAACATTCTTATGCAAGTTAATTGGACCCAATAGACCTTGCATGCTACCAGCATTAGAGATAACACCACTGCTAGGCCTCTCAAGCAATAAAGACCATGGATTTTTGGATGCGGGATCATCAATAAGCCGTCTTAGTTTCATGGAGCATCTCTCCTTTGCCTTGCATAGTTCTAGTTTCTTCCTCTCAACAGCATTTATGTCTTCCTTAATGTACTGTAGATCAGTTTGAATCTGCAAATGAACCCATATAAAGGTTAACCAATTAACTACATTTCAATGAGAACATAGGCTTCATTTAAAAGACGTAATGGTGGCATCCATCATTGTGAAAATGACACATTAAATGTAGGACAAAATTCCGATCAAACTAAAACTAAAATAGTACAGAAAGCATTCCATAGGAACGTAAATTCACCTCATGAAGTAACTCAAGCTTTTGCTTCCTTATGCAATGTAAGAAATCAAGCAGAACCTGCATATTGGACTCAGCTTCTTCTTGCTCCATCCTTCTCTTCTTGTCTGAAATTACAGATAACAAGCCCTCTAGCTCTTTAACCGACACCTCACAACCCTGTCTAAGGATCACAAGAAAGAGTCACTCTATTAAATTCTAAAAAGAAAGAACGTTATAGTAAATTTACGTGTAAATCTGACATACATGAGGATTACAAGTAAAATAAGACAAAAACATAGTTTCTGACCATTAGCCTTTGGACTTGTTTTTTTTTTTTAATTATTAATGCCCAAAAGTCATGCTATTGCTTTGCATGATCAAATTGGAAGCCCAATAATTGGAGAGGCAACAATGTAGGCTCCAAATATTTAATTAAGATAAGAAATAGCGCGTTTTTTTTGTTTTCCAAATGTTTAGTCCAATCAATGTAATCACTGACCTGTTGAAATGCTTGACGGAGATTCTCGACGGGAGATAACGATTTTGCTACTTGGTGAGCCGAGCTTTTCTTTAGTAACTGCAGGTAACATTTGTTGAGTGAGCCAATTTAAAGATCCCAACTATAGTAACAGGAAAAAATATAAAACTAAGATGCTCAGCACGTAATAATTCTCTCTCTCTCTTCCTAATTAGTCATGTCACCCGCAAATTTTTAATACAAAAGTAGAACATCAAGTACTGTTCTTCTTACAAGTGTCAATGTATCTATTTGACCTCTCTGATTTCTGAAAGGTAAATGCGTAACTAAGTTAAACTTGACTCAATTTTAGATCATCAGTTATTACTTTGAACGCATGTAAGATAATGATTAATTTTGAGAGATTGAACACATGAGATTAGCCTATATAGATACAGAAATCGAATAACAGGTTCATTTTCAGTGCTGGAGGATGTATCTAACACCGATCCTTAGTAGGTGATATTTTTCTCACAAGAGCCAGCCATTCACTACATTTTCTCAGCAGCCAAACAAAGGATTAGAGATTAAAAACTTGAGAGAAGAAGAATTGATGATAAAATTACCTTAGTGAGCAAAAAATTAGGGAAGATGTGGTTGGTGGTGAGGTAGTGGGCGCAACAAGGACAATCGCTCTTATTTCTGAGATGAGTGACAATGCACATATAACAGAAGCTGTGGCCACACGCCGTGAGGAACGCGTCCTTGATGATCTGCATGCAAATCGGGCACAGCAAGTCCTTGTCGTCCGCCTCTTCCTCCGCCTTCACGGCGGCGGCAGTAGCAGCAGGCTCCGCCGCCGAATCCACCTCCATCTCCGGCGGAGGAGGCACCGTAGCGGAGGTCGTGGCGTCGGGGTCGGCCTTGACAATGGGGACCAGCGCCCCCATCGAGCTCTCCACCATCGTTGCGGCTCTGAAATGAATCTGTGGCTGATTCTGTACTGTAGTGAGTCTGGTGCCGTACAGAAGAAGAAATGAAGAGGAGAGTGAAGAAGCAGAAGCGGAGCGGTTTTGTGGTGGTGGTGTGCGTCTCATCAGTCATCACACCGTGCTTGGAGAAAATATGGAACCATTTGTGAGGGCCTCAACAGCCCACGTTGGGCGGGTAGTTTCTCTTTTTCGATTCTCGTAGACACAAAACGCCGTCGTTTTCTATCGGGTTTAATATCTCCTCATTAGGGCCCACCGGTGGGTAGATTAACGGCAGGTTGATGGGCGATTATGTGGTGGGAGTGAGATGGCTATTAATACGCCAATCGCATCCAACGGTTCCGAAAGCGGTGATGTGGATTTGGATGAATGGGGGCCTCACGTTGAAATTGTTGCGTTCATGAATCATGAAACGTCACCTAAAGAAAATTTTTTTTTAAGTAAATTAGTAGATCTTGGTTTTGTGTTGCAAGTGGAGATGCAGTATAGGCTTTAGGTGAGGATGTAAAACAGACACTAGAGTGGTACTCATAAATGCACGACCTAACTATTTCGTGTCTGGTGATATACTTGCAACCAGCTTTAGACACACGTTGTATTCTACTTGTCCAATCACTTTAACAATAATGGATTTAATAATTTTATTACGATAGTATTATTTCCAACATTTGGTTTTTAATATATAATCATTTTATTAGCGAATTTTTTTTAATATAATACCCTTCCAAATATTTACTTTTAAAATGATACTTTAGTATAATTTTTTGTAGATTCGTATTTAAATGAAACATTTATTAACATTTTATTACCCATCCGTCATATTTTAGTTAACTTTTCATCCAAAATACGTAAAAAGTTCATAATATCTCTAACTGTCATTCAAATTTTCAAAACCATGTCATTGGATTCTTTAAATTAGTTTTATTATTTAAAAATCAAATTTCAATTTTAGAAAATCATTTTTATTTTTAAAATAAAAAATTAAATTTTAAATAAACTGATATTTTTATAATGCTTTTTAAAAATAAAACTGATTTTTTAAAATAAAAGTTTAAGTTTTAAATAAAACTGATTTTTGCAAAAATAGTTTCATTTTAAAAATAAAATCGATTTTTTATTATTGAAATTTGATTTTTAAATAATAAAAATAATTTAAAGAATCCAATGGCATGCCTTTAAAAATTTGAATGATAGTGGTATTATGGACTTTTTACTTATTTTGGATGAAAAGTTAACTGAAATCTGACGGATTGGTAGTAAAGTGTTAGTAAATGTTTTGTTTGGGTATTAAACTGTAAAAAAATTATACCAAGGTATCGTTTTAAAAATAAATGTTTGGCAGGGTATTATATTGAAAATTTCCCTTTTATTAATCATAACGGAAGACAATACAACTTGATAAAGCAAAAAACATAAACATAAAAGGCCGAGATATAGGTCTTTAACTCATAGATTTCAAACGTTAAATCTATAACCAATTATTCGAATATTTTAGGGTAAATATTTGCGGTCATTTCCGATGGTTGGTCAGTTGTAGTTTACGGTAGTCATTTCCCGACTTGACCTGAAAATGTCAATGGAATAAAATTGAGACATTTCAAGGGATAACGGTCATCCAAGGAGAACATTAGAGAATGGGTGAAGTATGGTGTTGGGAATGGATCGTCCTTGGCAGGACGAGGCGTGTATCCCCATACACGCCTTGTTGCTCGATCTCACATTCATTGTTGTCACGCCCCAAATCCGGTTTTGACCAGACTCGAGACGTGAACTAAAATAATAGATAATTAAAGCGGAAATTAAAGTAAATAAGCTTAAAACAATAAACTGTAATTGCATAAATTTGAATAAAAGAGTCAACCGCTCTTAAATAAAACGTAAAACAAGTCTTTAGTTCAAAATACGGTACGTCACTAGACCTACTAGACAAGAACTCGCCAGCTCCCAAGCTCAGCTATGTCCTGCTAGCACAATCCCGCTCAACACCTGAAAAACAACAAAGTAAGGGGGGTGAGCTTTCGCTCAGCAAGAAAAGTAGTTAAGGTTATAAGCAAGCGCTCACCACCACGGGTAACCGTCCAGTTAGGGCATACTAGTACAGCACACAACTAATTTCCAACGGAACTCGTAACCACAATCCTCAACTCAAGACCAAACCACACTCACAAACATACTCAAACGAACAAGCACAAACTGTAACCACATCACTTAACAGGTCAATCAAGTACAAAGTAAACAGTAAAAACACAAACATGTCCCGTACCGCAGTCCCCTACTCCACCGGATGTCCACAGCCCGACTCTATCATATCGTACCGGAACACACAACGTCAGCCTAGATATCTTCCCGGCAAACACACGGGGCACAGTCTCAATACGTCATACCGGAATCTCCATCGGCCTAAACATCTTCCCGACACTCCTTCGGGGAACGAACAGTCAACACAAACCGTCGGCCTAGATATCCCACATCGGACTACCCCCTCGATGTAGGTATCATACCGGAACCACTACCCGGGGGACCGCGCATACATGGGACCACACCGTCGGCCTAGGTACTACCCTACACCGGCGTACCCCCTCGGTCATAGGTACCATACCGGAAACAACTCCTCGGGACACACATCAAGATAATATCACACATCACAATGCCATAATTAAACACGGCTTACCAAGCACACCAATCGTAACACAACACGTCACGTCGGTCTATCACTCACCCGACCATATCACATCCAAGGGTTCACATCATGACAAACACGGCACACTCGCCCACCACACAACAACAGCATGCTCAGCGGATATACAAATTCTTGATTCTTAAACTTATCGACAATAGGTCACACAGCATGCATTTCAATCAATAACAGGCAATTCAATCAACACGTAACCTACGGCTCGACATGGCCAATCTACCAGCACGGCAAGTTCCCAAGTATTGAAAGCGGCTAAACTAGTGAATCACATCCTACAAGTTACTAAGACTCGTCCGGTTATTAAATGATATAAACGACCGTTCCAGTTTTATTATTTCCTAGCATGTATACTAGTAACTTTCCGCAATTAAACCGGTATCCGCTACGTTCCCTACCTCAACCGAAGAACAACAGCTACGTCTCCTAGCTGCTGACGTCATGGCTTGCTACCTCCGGTCTTCTCTTCGATCGAAGCCGGACTCTAAAATAACACGGAAAGTCACTAATATTAACGGTTCCAACGTTAATTCAAAGGTTACGAGCAGTCCAGTTTAAAAACAACAGTTGCCTTTTAAGCTCGAGCGGGCCAAAAGCGGGATTATACGACGAATCGGGTTCGAGTACCCGAGCTCTGAGCACAGAACCCGGTGCACATTTTCCAAGGCACGATTCCCAATGCACGGATCCCGAGGCACGGGTTTCGAGACACGGTTCGTGAGTTACGGGTTCCGAGGCACGAATCCCGAGGACGGGTTTCGAGACACATTTCTCGAGGCACGAATCTCGAGGTGTCCGACTCATCGTCCCCGCTTTCAGTTCCGTTCTAAGTCCGATTATTCTTCCAGTTTATTCGTTCGGTTCCAAATTCGTTCAAGAGTCCCAACGTTCCAGATTCGTTCACAGATCCGATAAACAGTCCTTTTTAATTAAAATCTGATTTTTAAACTCTCTTGAAATCAAAACTGTTTTTGTTACACATTATTTTCCTTTTTAATTTAAAGCTGGTTTTATTTTAATTTCTTTTAATTTCAACAGTCTCTGTTCCAGACAGGTCCAGATTCAAATAGAAGCTCGGGAAAAGTCAAAGAAGGAAGGGTTTGGGTTCGAAAACCGACCACCGACGGTGACGTTGTCGGCCGAGGTCAACACGGTTGTTGCGAACTCACCGTAAGAGAAAAGGGACGACGGCGGGGAGGTGGTTGTAGCATTGGGAGCGGCGGAGCACGGCAAGTCTCCGTCTCAGATCTGGACGGACGCGGCGGTTCCGTCCCAGATCTGGCGAGCGACGGCGACTCGAAAGTTCCGGAGCGGCTGGTCGGAATCGAACGCGAACGAGGCGGTGGGCGAGGCTTGAAGGTCTCCTCCATTGCCGGTGAAACCAGAACGAACACGGGGAGGAGGAGAGGTGGAGAAAGATGGCGACTCGGCGACGAGGACGCGGTGCCGGCGAGCTCGTCTGGGCGGGGAGAATGAGAGGGACGGTAGAGAGAGAGGACGGGGAAGATGAGGAAGACGGTGGCGATGGCGGCGGTGTTCGTGAGGGGAAGAAGGAGACGCAGAGGGGAAGAGAGAGAAGGGTTCGGAGATGAAGAGGAGAGAGGGGGGGGGAAAGGTCGGCCGAGCGAAAACGAAGAAGGAGGAGAAATCAGCAAAAAAACCCTAAATCCGCCCTTTTATACCCGAAGCTACGTCTGGGCTTGGGCCCAAAACCGGGTGGGCTCGAACACGCGTGCTTCTGGCGAGTGTTGGGCCGCACGGCCCAAAATGAGCAGCAGGACTGGATCGGGGCGGGCCTGGCCTGGCCAGGTCTGCGGGTCGGGTCTGGTCCAACCTGGTCCAACTTTTTTTTTTTAATTTTTTTTTGCAAAAGCTCTCAAACTTTGATCCAATTTCCCACCACGACGTTACCAACGACCGACCCGATACTTTTTGAACCTCGACGCTGCGAACGATTAAATTTAATAAATTAAACCTTTTTAACCGGAGCGGTCTTCACTGTTGTCTCGTGCGAGGCTTTCGTACATACCTCGCATTTGGGACATCCCGGTAAGCTCTTGCCATAGTCCGGAGGGGGGGGGGATCCTTTACCCTCGAGGCATGCAGGTTCTGGGGTCCAGCGACAAGAATCTCCTAGTTAGGCAGGAGATCTTGTGTCGTCCCAACTTCGTTTGGTTATCCTTCCTTGAGGATTAAGGACACACTCTTCTACTTTTAGGGGCACACCGACATGGTAGGCAGGAAATCTTTGGTTGCTGATTTGACCATCCTTTCCGGTAGGGCAGGCTCTAGATTGATCGATCAAGAAAAGAAACAATCACTCCTCTTGGTCCCTCCTCGAAGATGTTCAACATGTTCCTTGAGAGGTTTCATGGCTCACCCGATCATATCCATCCTTGGGGGCCGATGAATATCCTCAATGGTGCTCCTGTTTGGTGGCTTGGTCATGGAGAGGATATTGGAGCGGGGTTCTCAGCCTCCCGACGAATCTAGAGAGTAATTCGGCCATGACGAGTTCCCTTGTGATGAGGTTTGTAACTTCGATGCAAGAGGAGACCAAAAATCGTGGGCGTCACCATCAGCGGTGGGGGTTACCAGCACTGGTAGTGCCATCCTTTCATAGACTGTAATCGCTGTTAGTGGGCTCGGAAAGCATCCTAGAGGCTCATATCCAATCGCGCTTGGACGTGGTTCATCACGACGGTTGATGGCACCAATGACAGTGGGCAAGAACGGAGAGGAGGTGGGCGATACTTCTTCTTTCTAGGTCGCACGAGTTTTATAAAGTCTTGTGATGGGGTCGGTGACATGATGCGTGGTGCCCTGGGAGTGATGATGGATTCAAGAGAGGTGAAGGTAGTAGGGGACTTCAAGTCGGATGAAGCTCGAGTGCGACGCAGAGCAAATAGCTAGGATGGGACGGGACGCGGTATTGAGCGGCATGTAATGAAAGAGAAGAGAGAAACCCTATAGGCCAATAAATACTATTTTTTATGTCATTCCTAACATATAGTATTTAAATATACAAAAACTCAATAGCTTATTTCGAAAATAATTACAAAATATAATATTTAGTTATACTTTTCTTTTCAAATTAATCCTCGTCTATTTTTCTTATTATCCGAGACGAGCAAAATATTCGTTATATTTAAAAAAAATGGAAAACGACAAATACATACCCTTTAGTTGTCACATTTCTCTAATACCTACCCTCATGCTTTTTTGTACCCAAAACCTACCCCGATGTTTCCTTTTATGACAAATAGCCCCTGCCGTCCAACTCCGTTAGACTTGTTTTTGTTAAATGACGAAAATACTCTCAATTATCTTTCAAAATTACAATACTATCTTCCAAATAATTACGAAAATACAATTAGATATTTACGAAAAAGCCATTTTGACTAAATTCCAAATTTCTTATATCACTTTTACTTTATTTTATTTATTTTCTAAAATAAATAAAAATTCTTGATCAATTTTTTTAAATCTTACAAATAATTTTTCTTTTATAATTTTTTATTTTATTTTAAAAAATCATTTTTATTTTAGTAAAATTAATTTTGAATTTCATAATTATAAAAAAAATATTTTGAAATTTCTGTTTTTATTTATAAAAAATCAATTTTAGTTTTTAAAAATTAAAATTTTATGTTAAAAAAATATATTTTATTTTTAAAAACTAAGTCTTTATTTTAAAAATACAGCTCATATTTTTTAAAATATTTTTTTAGAAAATCAGTTTTTATTTCTTAAAAAATCAATTTTTATTCAAAACAATATACTTTTATTTTTTTAAAATCATTTTGTATTTAAAATTTAAAAACAGAAATGATTTTAAACAACATGGGCTATTTGTCATAAAAGAAAACATCGAGGTAGGTATTAGATACAAAAAAAACATGAGAGTAGGTATCAGAGAAACGTGACAACTTAAAAGTATACATTTATCGTTTTCCCTTAAAAATTGATGATTTTAGTGACTTCAAAATCACCTTATTCGTTAAAAAATATTTGGATTAGTCCTGTCTATTTTTTCTTTAATGAAATTTTATC
The DNA here is from genome assembly GCA_963921825.1 of Erodium maritimum. Taxonomy (NCBI): domain Eukaryota; kingdom Viridiplantae; phylum Streptophyta; class Magnoliopsida; order Geraniales; family Geraniaceae; genus Erodium; species Erodium maritimum. The sequence goes on along the minus strand of OY997595.1, from coordinate 47,057,681 downwards.
TTTCTAATTACAAATATCCTTTAGAAGATATGGAAACTTCTGAAGAATATCGAATATGTAAGAATGATTTGTATTATATTTGATGATCAAAACAATTGAGTTTAAAATATATTCATGCAGTGCTATGAGACCTACAGCACCGCATGAATATATTTTTTTGGATAGGCGATTTTTATTGCAACAAGAAACCAAGAAGGAGACCTGAAGAAAAAACGAAAGTCCAAGTACAAAGTAAAGGACAAGCAATAAGCAAAAACAGGAAAAAACAAAAAGGCCAATCAGAGAGCTCCAGCCAAGACTCTGCACCTTCTTCGTCTTCTAATGCAAGAACTCGGGTACACGGACCACTGATCAAACGAAGCTTCCGGTAGTAAATCTCCTTCCATCCTCAATAAACTGAAAGCGTGGGGTTTCAGATTGCCCACCAAATCGGATTCTGACATAAAAGAGTTATGATACACCAAAGCATTGCGCTGAATCCACACATGCCAACACACCAAGTAACAGATCTTAAGCCACACCGACCTCCCTAAAGAGATCAACGCCCAACCTTCAAAGGCCCTCCTGAACGTGGGCGGCACCACCCAAGACAGGGACCACCAGTCAAGCACCAGGCCCCAAACTTTCCAAGAAAATTCACAATGTAACATCAAGTGGTCCAAATCCTCGAAACAAGACTTACAGAAATAGCATCTCATAGCAATCAGCGAAATTATGCAACCTCGAGCCTCGAGAAAGGTCATCGTAAGGAGTGCCTCATGTAAGGCTAACCACATAAGCATGCAAAACTTCGGCGGAATTCCTTTAACCCATAAAATTGAAGCCCAACTTACCTTATCAAGGGTAGGAGTGATTAGCCTATAAACCGCCCCAACAGTAAAACGACTCCCTTTGACCCACACCATCCTGTCCTGGGCGTCTGAGAGACAAAAGGGTAGGAGTGATTAGCCTGTAGACCGCCCTAATTGTAAACTCAATTGTTTTGATCATCAAATATAATTCATCCGACTTCCTCCTCCACTGGAAGCGATCTTCAGCTTTTGATTTCCTCATGCACCTCACTTTGATTGCTCGACTAAGTGAACGCTCGGCGCCGGGCTCTGAGCAATTTAATCCGGTCTCCTCCTACGCTCCAGCTCCAGATCTCCTCAAGTTCTTCCCTTCAATTTCATCTGCCCATCCTCACATGGGTATACTCAGCTCATCCCCAATTCAGGAGCTTCAAGACTTCATTTGCTTGACCTATTTTAGTGGGGTTTACAATTTACTTCCCTTTTGTTTTGTTTATTGGGCTTAATTGGGTATGTTGGTTTCATTTGTCTACCCTTTTGTTTGTTTCAAGGGTTTGATGGGGCTTCACATTCATGCCTCGGTATCATTAGTTGTGTATTGTTTAAGTCGGGTTTGGTTTTTTGTGTTTGATCTGTAGTCGGTTCGACCCTGTACTCCTCTTTAACCTCTAAAGAGGTTTTAATTCAAATTTCGTTTTGCCGATAAAAAAATATATATTCATGCGGTGATGGTTCATGCTATACAAGGTAAATTAGTAATAGAAAAAATTATGAGTGCATGAGTCGACTATGAATATAAAGGGAAGTGACCTGATTAAAAAAATTAGATCAAGGACTAGAATTAAGGAAAGCAGACAAACAACGATTAAATAAAAGACGTTTTTTTTGGATAAGCGCGGATTTTTTTATTTAAAAAAGGTAAGATCCAAGAAGGATCAACCCAAAAGACAACCATTACAAAGAAGCTCTCAGAAGGAGCTGCGAGATCAATTCCCGAAACAAAACCCGAAAGGGAACACACAATCACCCATCGGTGACCCACTCTTCACCTTCCGAAGTCAAAGTCGGATCATCAAAGGCCTTAGCTTGATGAGCTAGCTGAGCGTCTTGAGAAAGTTTAGCTGCATGAGCTATCCGAACATCTTGCACCTGCTTCCCAATGTCCACGGGAGCAACCAATCTCTCCCCACTCCTGGAATGAGTTGGTTTAATTTACAAGGTATAGTAATCTCCAAAGAAATTAGGAGGTCGACTTTGGCGAGTCAAAACTCTAGAAGGTAGCTTCGACTGACGACCCTTGTCAGAAAGTTTAAGTTTCTGCGGTTTGAGAAGAGCTTCTTTCCAAGGACTACCCTCCGATGGACCACCTGGAGTATCCTTCGAACTACCCTTATCCTGAACCGGGTCATTGAATGATAGTGGGTCAGTACCTGGACTTGCCTGAATCAACCCACGTTGGTCTCGGGCTTCTTAGACCTCATCCACATGGGCCCTTGGAAGCCCAACCCGTAAAAGCCCTGGAGATACATGATCCACTGTGGCCTCTATAGGAAACAAATCGTTCTCCATATCAACCGAAATTACAGGCACTGACTCCTTGACTGCGTCATCTTCCCCGAGAGAATCGCGATCACAATCTGCAGCTTTGACCAAAATTGCACGATTCCCAGCCGAAATAGATGGATCCGCGACAATCATGGAGTCAGAGATCTCACCCGAGACATGTGGAACAGACTCGTTCCGAGTGCCGAACTCCGGCGAGGCTACGTTGCCCGGAGAAGACGTCGGAACAGGAGCAGTTCGTTGAACTTCTCCTCCTTTCTCACGGAGATCCGAACCGATAATCGTACCTTCAGTCCCATGTTGTCGCATGGTGAGAGACCCATAAACACCGATGCTCTGTTTCATCGTTTGTTCATTCCGACGACGAGCAATGACAACAAACAAAGAGAACCCGTTGATTTTGAACCCGTTGATGCAAGCCACAGCCTGTGACGCCTCTTCCTGAGTCCCGTATCGCACAAAACCGTAGAAATTTTTATTACGATTTGGCCGGGACAAAACAGAGCAAGACAATATGTCGCCGAACTCGCAAAAAACGTTACGAACCCACTCAGCCGTGGTTCCATAGGGTAGGTTGCACACAAATACCTCGTTGTCTTGCAACTGATACTCAATTGGCTTCGATCTTCGGTATGCTCTATTTTGTGACACCGGTTTGGTTGACGGAGTAGCCCGTGAAGTTTCAATCTCCTGGCCGGAATAGACGTTTACAACCGAAGGAACCTTGCCCTCTGTCTGCTCCTCTAACCCTGAAACCAGCTTCTTCCCAACCTTCCTCCTTGGTTTTGTTTTGATCGGAGCTCCACCATTGTTAGCCGGAACATGCTTGACAAGACGAGGTGAAGCAACATATCGGGCTAATATCCTGCAGTACTGGTCGTAGGTGGATAAAATGGTCGTGCAAAAATCGGCGAAGGAGAGGGCCGGGACTAGACGCCGGGGAACTTTCATCTCACCCTCCACATCAGCTCCCATGGTTTTTAGATGAATAAGTTTTGCTCCATAAATAAAAGACGTTAATATTCCTTTTTAAGTTGGAGCATGAAAGTCGATAAGGCCCAACTTGTAAATTTATGTTTGAAAACGATCATGACCAAGGGCCTCAGTGAAGATGTATGCCAGTTGGTGTAGACTTAAGATCGGACGAGGAGTGAGAATTCAAGCCTGAAGGTGCTCGTAAACGAAATGGTAGTCTATTTCGATACGTTTGGTTCGTTAATAGAGTATTGGGTCGAAAGCAATATGGAAGGCATCTTGGATATCCCAAAATAGAGGGACCTCGACGGACTTAGGGACACATAAGTTCTGAAGCAATTCTCGAAGCCAAATGATCTTGCGACATGCTGAAAGCTATACTGAGTTTAAAAGTATACAAAAACATACATTTTTTTTGGGATGAAAGTTACATTATCATTAATTATAAATATCAACTACAAAGGTGTGCATCAGGATAAACTCCTTGACCACGAAGTAAAAAAGAGTCATGAGAATGTAAAGAGCCCTTGTAGGTCCCGTTACAAAAAAAACTCTAAGACAAGTAATTCAGTGCTATCGGTTTTGGAAGTGCCATAAAGGCGTACTAAAAACAAAATTAAAATATAACGAAGCCGATGATTGATGCTCAAGGTGTAGCATTCATGCTCTATTCACTATATTAAACTAAACCTGTAGTCATTGGTTTGAAGGGGAAGCAGAAATCTGATCAGGGACCCTTCCCAAGCAATGAATTCCTTTCATTCTTCTATATGGGCCAACTTTCCCGCCCTATCATCCTCTTCTCATGGATCCCCATTGGATCCCCTTTTTACTCCTCCGGCGCCTGTGCCAATATCAGACTCAGTTCCGGCTTCAGGTTCTACTCCAAGTTCAGGTTCATCTCTGTGCTGAAGCAGGGCCGAGGTATCGACTTGCTCACTAGTCGAGGGCCGGCCGATTACCAAGTTTTTCCAGCTAGGGTCGGCCGAGCGCCTCCCTCCATTAGGTGTTGTAGCCGAGGATACTATCGGGTCGCTTCCTCGAGATGATAGGGCCTTAGGTGAAGTAGTCAAGGATAACAGTTTACAAGACGGTTGAGTGTCCCAATCACTAGCATATGTTATGGGTTGGTGGTCCCTTTGATACTCTAGCATCGAAGAATCGAACCTAGGGGTACCAACCACATCCTGATCACTCTCGGCCACCATATGGCATATCATCCCACAACTATAACAGAGCGAGAGGAACTTTGCATAGGTAAGGGTGATACAAATCGGATCAGTAAATTCTTGAAAGCGCAGTAGTAAGTGACGTTGAAGGGGGAGCTCTACAAGATTATAGATGCGGATTTTGACTGAATCTCCCAAACATGTCCCCCATTTTTCACACGGGAGGTGGACGCATAGCCTAGATCCACCCCAATTGTTTCACCTGTGGTTTTGGTACGGACCAACGGGGGAAAACCCCGAGCATGCACCCATAACTAGAGCCTGTACATGGTGGGGGGTTCTCTAGAAATTGAGTTTAGATGACCTAGTAGGAGAGGTCTTCCATCGAAGCACCATGATTCATTGTCACGAACCCATGCTTGAGCTTTCTTAGTTTCAAAGTAAAACTCGAACATTCCCGAGCTAATATCTTTAATCACCAGTCCCTCCGCTGATGTTCCCTATGCCTTCATGATGACCTGGAGGAGGACGTCTTTCCGAGGTGGCTTGGACGACCACAACCTGCCCATCATGGAAAATTGTTGCCTACCAAGATGGATGGGCTCACAAGGTATATGGTACCAGCACCTCAATCTTCTCTTCCTCCTCCAAGGAGCCGGCCGAGAGGCCATCCTACAGGTTGAGGAGTTAGGTGTCCAGACCTGTCGGAGGGGGAGGTCTCGCCGGCTTCCTTGGGCATGAAGGAACGTCGACGATGAGTCATCCCCGGAGGTGGAGTGCTGGGATCACGAGTATGCGAGCTGCGTTGGGAATCTTGAGCCCCTCATAAAAGGAAAACACGTCCGCCCTACATGGCTTTGGCCTCCCCTGATCAAGCATGAGAGCTTTTCCTTTAAGGGGATCTTGGACCAGAGGGGCCAGTAGGGTGCTAGCCGGTCCTGGTTCAGGTGGCACTATGTATGGGAGAGGCGAGGCGAAGAAGGCCAGAGAAATGGTAACGGTGGGAGGAGTTGGTTCCACTAGTGGTCGTAGATCGGGGACTTTCATCTGAGGCAACAAAAAGCGCACGTCATCAGGAGCGGGCGTTAGGGCTTTCAGCCCGACCATAAGAGACGGTGGAATGGAATTTTCCAAAACCCTAACTTCACTTGCAGAGGAAGTTAGGGTTTGAGGCTTCAGAGGACGGCCGCGCCGAGCTTTACCCGTCGGTTCTGAGGAACCAAGGAAGAACGCCATAGTTATTGTAGTCGGGGGGCGAGGGATAAGCGGAGTGGATGAGGATGAGAGAGAGGTCAAGGCTATAGAACATGCTTTAGGGTTTCTTCTATGCCTCGACTTATTAGAAAGTTGTACGTCTAATGAGGAACAAGACAGTGGTGCACGTGGAGAGGGAGCATTGTACCAGAGCTGGCTACGATGGGACAAAGATGGCGATGAGACTAGCAACAATCATGTCAACGACATAGATATGTACCTCCATAGGGGGTAGAGTTTTATCACGAAGGAGGAGCTCTCGACTTATGATAGAGAAGGAATAGGTGAAATTACAAAATCATACATTAAGTATTGTCCATAACTTTTTGTTAAAACAATAAACAAAATATTATGTTCTTTTTTTTTTTGAAACGAGAGTAAAGAAATTTTATCCATCATGACAAAATTTATAAACGTAACCTTGGTCCCTGACCCTGGGTTCGAGTATTTTTCCAAAACCCCCGTAGGGCTTCTGGCACACTTGACCCGTATTAATTGATCGCTTTTGTATAGCAGACCAATAGAGACCACAAAAATAGAAACAAGACCATTATAACCTAAAGAGCATGTGATGCAAATTCGTCTAGGATCCCATAACTTTCGTAGCGAGGCCTCCTGGTATTGCTAGCTCTCCGGCTTGAGTCGCTGGTGTAATAACCACTCCTGGTCAACGCCAGTCAAACCTGCGAAAAACAGGAAAATTTAAAATTTTTAAGACAGACACTTAATTGAACCTAAAATGACCCCGAGGGTCATAGCGGACTTAAGTTGACCCCGATATCAACCAAAGTGAGTTCCGGGGGACTCAGGGCAACTTTCTGATCAATTTGGGAAATGTTGACTTTTCGCTGGAAAAGTCAACCGTGCGACGTTTTGGTCCATTCGAGGACCGTTGTGGATCCAAAAAGCTTAGCCGTCGTCGCAGTGGTCTTAGTTGAGCCGTTTCCTTGTAGCCCGTCAAGTTTCGTAATTTCTTGGAAAAAGTGCCCGTTCAGGGCCCGAAACGTCCGATTTTCGCGAATCTGATTTGAAAATATCTAGTAGATATTTTCCCAAAAGGTGTGGGACCCACCTTGCCACTTGTCAAACAAGTGGTGGTGTTAGGTTTTGGGGGGAAAATGAAAAGGAAGACATAAGGGGGCGGTTCGGCAGAGGTGGTTTAGAAAGAGAAAAAAATAGAAAAAAGGAGAAGAGAGTTAGAGAGAGAAGGAGAAGAAGAAAGGAGAGGAGCTAGGGTTTGGTGCTACTATTCACGAGCTTCCCACCCTTGGATCGTCTCAAAGCTAAGGGAATCGAACTCACACCGTCTTCCTCTAAGGTAATCACCAAACCGATCTTCGATTTGTCATTTTCTAAAAGTAGGTTTTGGTTTGAAACTATTAGTTTAGGGTTGTATTGAGGTTGGGGGATCGTTGGAGACGTTTTGGGGTGAAGGGGGACGTTTTCTGGCGACAGGGAGCTCGGGAAGAGCTCCGGCCACCATAGGGGGTGGCCGGCCACTATGTGGGTGTTGGGTCTCGAGGTAGGGTTGGAGATGAACCAACTCGCAGCGGAAAATCAATAAAAACCAAGAGACGATTAAAACCATGAAACAACTAACAAAGAATGGATTCACAAGAGAAAAATTCAGCACTATCGCATACCAAAACAAGAACACCGGTTAACGAATGATTGGCTTGAGTCTCCAAGACGCCTACGTATCCACATGGGAATCAAAGCCACGTAGTTCTTCTCTTTGAGGACTCAAGAACACAAAAATGGAGGAGGAAACTAGCCAAACCCGAAATGGCCATGGAAGAGGGAGAGAAAATGTGTTTCCTATTCTTGTCTTGTGTTTGTTATGTTGAAAAAAGATGACTTAAACATAACAAAACCCATATTTGTCCAACTAAAGGCATGGGACAAGTATGGTGTCAAGTAAGGTGTAAATAGGACAAAGTATGGCAAGACAAGATTGGGTTAGGTGGTGAATCACCAACACCTTAATCCTTGTCTTGCTTGCTTAGTACTAATTAATCAAGACTTGATTAATTAGTTCCATGGGCCTTGGTTGCATGGGCCTTTCATGGGCCTCTTGGAACATGGCCCGTGGCCATTTCCAACGAGGTCCCGTGATTCGCTCATCGCCTCCAAGCCTTCCATACCGGAAATGTCCAACATTATCCGACGCAATCAATCCCAAGACTCCAAGCCTTGTCTCGATCCGTAAAGTCCTATTCACTTACGGGCACATGACCCAAAACCCAGTTTTGGTCATGTCCCGAGACAACTCCCTTTTGGCCATTCTCCATAAATGTGTCAATGAGTTTCATCCTCCGGTGTGACCCTTAGGTTTATGCATGTCAATAGATCAACGTAAAATCCCATTTTACTTGATCCTATTTAAGTGGCAACTAACGAGACTTTAGTATTGCCTGACACTGCATAACGAATCGACCCTGTCGATTCTAACCTTTCCGTCATCCCTGTCATTATCCTTTTATCTCCGATATCCTGATTGAGATAAGGCATAGAGCCGTGATCCTTATTATTCTCAATCACCGTTCCTTGATATGTGAGATGACTGAAGATATGATACCCAGTATCATGTGCATGGCCATGCTATTCTTTCAGTCACTCTCGATCAAGCGGCCGAGAACCGATATCTTTCCCATACCTTAGTATGAGGGATAAATCCCTTAGCCGTCTTTCGTGTCACTCATGTAGCCCGTCCCCAAGCCAATCCTGGCCGTTATGGAAGCCCTGTTACGGACAACGTTAGGCTCAGGTCAAACTCAGTTGTTGACTACATAGCGATCACAAAGACTCCTTGGTCTAAGGATACATGACAAGCTACAACACTGAATATGTTCATGACTTAATCTATGGCACATATTCAGGGCAGGTCGTCCAATATCATGTCCCACATGATATGTATGATCAGACTCCGGAATCCCATTCCAATGACTAACAGAACGTAAGCCATAAAGAGCCATCTTTCATACTAGTCGCTTCTAATGAAGCTTTGTTGACTAGGGACCCATCGAGTATGATCTATCTAAATCTATGGTTCTATTCGCATGCTGGGCATAGATCAGAGCACACATCGATATATTACTCCAACACATAAGTAATATAAAGCCGCTTTAATTTTATTGCTAACGATGATATATACATTTGGACATTTAGGATTGAACTACGGGCACTAAGACTAACAGTGGGGTGGCTGGCCGGAGCTAGGGCCGGCCACCACCATGGTGGGCCGGGCCCCAAGGAGCCCTAGCCACCCACGACCAAGCTTGGCCGGGTGGGGCCCACGTGCTCGGGTGATCGGGTTTTGTGTTCGGATGGTTTAGAACGTTCCCCGGACCATTTATCCATAACCGAATCGAAAATTGGAATTAAAATGCGAAAGTTGTAATTATCGGGTTTAGAAACTTTAAACGTTAATTAATTGACTCGGAAGTCGGAATTCGATTCCGTCGAGTGCCTAGGAACCCTTGAATTATTCTAAGACCGTAGAAACGAAAACGGGAATTTTCGGAGCCCCGGAAGGGCGTTTCCAAAACCCGGGCAGATTCGCCATGTCGGGCGAATCGGGCTTTTCCGAGTCCTTTATCGACAATGTCGAGTGATTGGGAAGTTTGGGAGTGATCGACATTGTCGGGGTTACGTTTGGGCGTTAAGTTTATTAAATTCCAGTTTATGTCTGCGAGCTTATAAGTATTTAAAATTGTGTTCTCTTTAGATCGTGCTGCAGACCGAGGGAAAGGAAAGCTAGGCGAGTGACTGAGATCACGCGGAGCTTGTTGGTTAGCTTTTGGAGAACATATACGAGGTAGGGAAAAGTAGCCGGATCTCGGACCTGACTAGGGGAAGTTTTTTTTTTTTGATCCACGAAAAAAAACAATTTTATTCAACCCAAGCAATGGCTCCAGAGGAGAATTACATATAGGGAGAAGAAAGAAACAAGAGAAACAGAGAGAACAAGAAGACTAAAGAAGATTAGCCAATGTCTTCAAACATTTTGATGGTTTCGAGCTCGCCGTAAGGAGAGGTGAAACCCAAGGATTTGCAGAGCGCCCAGGCGCGTTTAGCTTCAGATTTCTTCCGCAAGGAGCGAGTAGGGCTAACGTCATTAAGAGTTTTTAAGGACTTAAGACGATTGCTTCTAACTCGTTTAATTTTCCGATTCGGGCGAGGAAGCTTCGGATCAGAAACCGCAAAGGGGGAGTGAAGGTCTGCTATGAAGGACGAGAACGAGAGGGGGAGGACCCTAGAAGGGACGGGCTTGGGGTCTAAAGGGGGGGGGGGGGGCAGGGCTTTTCGGATTGGGCTCAGACATACCTTCTGGGCTGGGCACTCCGTTGGAGTCTGAACCAGCTAGGTGAGGAGTCTGGGCCAGATCCTGAGGCCCAAAGCCCTGAAGCCCGAGAGACTGGCCTGCCTTAGAAACCGTGTCCACGTGCGAAGAATCGAGAAGCGGAAGAGGCACCTCGGTAACAGAAGGAGCCACGATGTTCTTGGGAGAACCAGTTGCGTGGGGGGGCGACACCTTGGAACTCCGGAAGGACTGGTGAAGGAGTCGAGGCGGTGTGATCGAGGCGACGGTCAAGGTCATCAGCATCTACGCCGGGCGTGTGAGAGCCGCCAAGACGTTTAGCACCGGCCAAATAATCTTCAAGCTCGTCGTCTTCAAGCACCACTTCTCCATCCTCCAAAAAAGGGGATCGAAAAGCGCCCTAATTGCTGCTCAATCCAACCTTCTTTAGACCCAAAGGATGCGAAACCGAAGGATCATTCGAGGATCGAGGGCGGCGGCGCACCTGCGGGGGAGGAGAGGAGTCCTTGGATTGAGGCATTTCTAGATCCCCACGATCCGGCATCGAAGGTGGGACGAGGTCCGGGACCAGGTGAGCAGCAATCTCCGACCCCTTAATCGAGAAATTGGAGTTGTTGATAGTTAGCTCAATCAATCGATCAACTGGGGGAAGGGAGCGCGTGAACACGAGAGCGAAAGCACAGTCCAGGCGAGAGGCTGACGAAGAACACGGGTGAATGGCGACGGGAGTACCAACCGACGTTGCAAGGCTTCGGATGGTCGGCTCTGACCAACCCGCAAGGGGGATACCGATGAAAGCAACCCAGAGAAACCGACCTCCATCCACAACCGGCTTGATTTCCATGAAGAAATCAGCAAAGTGAGATCGAAGCTCAACCCAGAAAACCGAATCCGAATCCAAGAGAGCTTCAACCGAACGGAAAGAAACCAAGAAAGCCCTGTTACCCAGCTCCGCCACACTGCAATGATTGCGCAATGCGGGAGAGAAGGCTTCCCAGACATCGGCGACTGGACAACAAGTTGAAGAGATTTCAATGACGGAGGAAGCTATCAAAGACCGGAAGTTGGGGTTTGGAGAGCCCGAGCAAGGGAAGGAAACCGTAGGAGGGGCTGTCGGCAGCGGGCAGGCAACAATGTCTCTGAAAGAGCGAGAGGTTGGCCGAGGAACAAGCGGGTTGGCTCGGGGCAGAGACGAGGGAGCAACATGTTGATGAGATGAACTCCGAGCAGGCCCAACCGCGAAATCAACAATGAGTCTTGCGGACTCAAGCCACGAGCCGTGCTTGTCAGCAACCCCCGCTGCCGCATCCGAGGTATTGAGGTAGAACACAAAACCAAAACGTCTTCCGGATTTGGAGAGCTTGGAAGGGATGAAGGCACGACTGACCGTGCCAAAAACAGAGAAGAGGTTGAACAGCTGATCTTGAGAGAAGGCTGAGGGAAGATTACAGACAAAAACTCTGGATGAGGAAGAGGGAGGAGAAGAGGTGAGTTAACAGTAGAAATGCATGTGACACTTGGGTGTCGTGGGTTAAGTAGGTTATCGAATATTAGAAAGGCATGATACGAGAACGTAGCGAACCTTAGAAATGCATGTGATACTTAGTAGTGTCGTAGGAGCAGAGAACTTAGCGATATTAGAATTACTGGAGGCATATGACCATGCCCGGAGGTTGATTGTTTAATTCATGTCTTGGGTGGCCATGAGAGCCCGTACTTTACTGTTGTGTCTTGGGTGGCTATGAGAGCCCGTGTTTTACTGTTGGTGTGTCTTGGGAGGCCGTGAGTGCCCGTGGGGTTGTTGAGCCCGTGAGTTACTGTTGGTGTGTCTTGGGAGGCCATGAGGGCCCGTGGGGTTGTTGAACCCGTGTTTTTACCGTTGGAGTCTTGAGTGGCCATGAGTGTCTGTGGGGTGTTGAACTGGTCTTGTTGCTGTTTGTTGAACCTTGCTTGTCATTGTGATTGCGAGTGCCCGAGGTTAGTGACCCGACTTCGTGTCGGGGAGTGGTGTGGAATTTGGCTGGCTTACGAGTTCGAGTCTCGGTAAGTTGGGAGCGTTCTTTGGCTAGCTTGATCCGTGTTTGAGTCTCGGCAGGTTGTGAGCGTTTTTAGGAGATGAGAGGGCAGCTCCCCTTTCGACTAGCTATCGGAAAAGTAGCTCGGTTTATCGCCAACAGGTCGACCGCCTGTAGCCTGACAGTGATAGGTAAAGCGCGTGGGGCAGGCTCGAGCCCAGCCGGTTAGCAACCGGCACTGAGCATCTGACAGGAATGCGATCCTTTGTGATCTTGTTTGGTGTGCGATCCTTTGTGATCTTTTTTGGTGTTGCGTAGTATTCTGTTGTGTCCTTGGAGGAGGTCGTCGATAGTTGTGTCGGGTTTACATTACGAGTCCGAGTGTTGAGTGTATTGAGGAAGGTAACGGGTTGTGTGTTAGTTGAGTACTTGAGTTTGGGGATTGTAGTCCCGGTGTTGGGTTTGGTTTTGGTGTTACCGGCATTGTCTGCTAAGTATGTCGTAGTCAGTCTGTTATCCGTGGTGGTGAGCGAACGCTCACCCCTAGCTGCTTTTCTTACAGATACTGATCACAGGACGGACTAGGTGAGCTCTCGAAGCTTGATGAGCTAGAAGCGGGGTCCGGGTTTTATCTTTTGAGTCTAGTGACGGATACCTTGTACTTTGTCCAATTGTTGGGACGTTTTTGAGTTGTAAATATTATTTTGATTAACTAAATGGTAATTTCAAAGTGTTTATTCAAAACAGGTTTCAAATGTTTTATTGTTTTAAATGTTCGCGTCCCTAGTTCGGTTTTGCTGAAATTGGGGCGTGACAGCTGGAATGTTTAAATGTGGTGCGGAGGACGGAGCATACGCTCGGTGCTCCGGATGTGACTTCATCGATACTTCACTTAGAAGCAGATTGATCATCATCGGGTCGACCCAAAATGGGTCGTCTAGTCTCGAGGTGACCGACTTTGTTTTTCGAGGATACAAATCCCAACCTAACATCCCTCCTCCGAAGTCCCAAATCCAGCGACCCTCCACAATTGCTTCGGTCACGACCACGTTGATGCTCGGGTTTGATTGAGCCTATCCGAGAGCTACGTGGGGCCGGTGCCTAGTCTGCCAGATTGGTGGTTGCACACCGTTATCGATGGCGACAACGTGGACGGCGAGGAGACCGATGGAGGCGACGTGGAAGACGAAATGACGGATCCGTGGCTGGAAGCGGTGGCGCGAAGAGAGGGTGGACTGATCCGTGGATGGAGATAGCGATGTGGATTGAGATAGTGCGGATCCGTGGGTGGTGTGGGACGGTCGGAGTGGGTGCGCAGACTTGGGAGGAGGCACGTGGACACAAATCACCGGGGTATTGAGATTCGATAACTCTGGCAAAGGAAACATAGTATGTTCGTACCAAGGAGGGTGTGACGCGAGGGGAGGGTAGATGGTTGTTGGGACTAATGCGAAACTTGAGACAGGAGCACGGTGACACACGTCTGCCAGAGGGATGATCGGCAACACCGAGAATTCAACTCTTAAGGGGTTCGATGAGAAACCCTAAAGGGTTCAAAGAGAGTGGCGCTTTTCATGTCACCACCACCTTGCGTGGTAACTTCGAGGTTGGGAACGACATCCTCCCAACACCATTGTTGTTGTTATCATAGTGAATAGGGCCATGGCGTAGGCTATGGCCATGGCCATGGCCGAACCTGTGTGCGGCGATAGAGAGGAAAACGAGAGGGTATTTTAGTGATATATTATTAATTATAAATATTATGTTCTTTAAGTATTGGTTCATATATATTTTAATAGTATATATATTGTTCACATATCACATATGTTTTCTAAAAGATATTTTTTTGAGCGAAAATGGATGATATTATAACTTTAAAAATGTTCGTAAATACCAACATCAGAGTATCGAAATGAAAATACATCGAAATTGAAAGATATTCCTTTGTGATCTTGTTTGGTGTGCGATCCTTTGTGATCTTGTTTGGTGTTGCGTAGTATTCTGTTGTGTCCTTGGAGGAGGTCGTCGATAGTTGTGTCGGGTTTACATTACGAGTCCTAGTGTTGAGTGTATTGAGGAAGGTAACGGGTTGTGTGTCAGTTGAGTACTTGAGTTTGGGGATTGTAGTCCCGGTGTTGGGTTTGGTTTTGGTGTTACCGGCATTGTCTGCTAAGTATGCCGTAGTCAGTCTCTTATCCGTGGTGGTGAGCGAACGCTCAGCCCTAGCTGCTTTTCTTACAGGTACTGATCACAGGACGGACTAGGTGAGCTCTCGAAGCTTGAGGAGCTAGGAGCGGGGTCCGGGTTTTATCTTTTGAGTCTAGTGACGGATACCTTGTACTTTGTCCAATTGTTGGGACGTTTTTGAGTTGTAAATATTATTTTGATTAACTAAATGGTAATTTCAAAGTGTTTATTCAAAACAGGTTTCAAATGTTTTATTGTTTTAAATGTTCGCGTCCCTAGTTCGGTTTTGCTGAAATTGGGGCGTGACAACTTGGTATCAGAGCTCGAGGTTTCACACCTCGGACTGTCCGTCAATTAGGTGGGGAGGGTCGAGTTAGTGAAGCCCCGTCGTGCGTTGGGTACGCAGGTCGGAAACCGTGTGTAGTCCCGTCGTGTCTTGAGTCTTGTTTTGTTTGTGCGTATGTTGCAGCATTTTGTTGCTGGCATACTGATTGTGTGTGGTTGCGTGAACTATTTTTAAACTATCGCGACTCGACTTAGGGGCGCCCCTGTAGTCGAGCGTGACGGTGTTGATATTAAGTGAGTACAATGTAGTTCGGGGACGCCTGGACCGGATTGTAACTACGTGATGTCAGGAAATGAGGTTCTTAATGAAGTGGAGAAAGTTTTAAAAGTTAATTGGCCTCGTGGGCGTGTTTTGATTGTTGGTTGGCCCGGTGGGCGTGTGTTGTGTTGTTGGCCTTGTCGGCTTGTGTTGAAGTTGAGTGACTTGTGGTTTGGTCGGAAATTGTGGTACGTGTTTGGTCAATTTGGTGGTTAAATGTCTGCGACGCACAAGTGTGCGGGTCGCCAAGAAAAGGGTAGGATACGAGTGACCTAGGTTAGACGTGACAGTGTTTTAGGTGTGAAGTCGTTGCAGTTACGGGACGGGCCATGGACCGGCCCGATAGGAAACGTGGTCGGGGGATCTGTTTTGGCCCGGAATGGGGCACGACCCGGCTGGTGTGCCAGCCCGGAAGCTGGCACGGCACGACTGGCGTGCCGGCCAGGTAGCTAGCACGGCAGGGCTGGCGTGCCGGCCCAGTAGCTAGCACAGCACGACACGACTTACGTGTCGGCCCGGTAGCTAGCACGGCACGGCTGGCGTGCCGGCCCGATAGCTGGCACGACACGGCTGGCATGCCGGCCCGGAAGGGGGCACGGCCCCGCTGGCGTGCCCGCCCGGTAGGTGACACGGCCCGGCCTACTTGCCGGCCTGGTCCAGTCAGCTACTTTCAAAAAAAAAATATATCTTTGTTTGTGTCGTTGTGCGGTTAGGTTTGTTGTTGCGTGGCTTGGTGCACGGGTGTGCGGTTTAATTGAGGTTTCGCTTACGTATTATTGTAATTAAAGTATAAATAGCGTGAGCGGTGTGACGTTTAGTAATGAGTATGCTAGTATTTTATGAGCATGTCGTCGTTATATAAGTTCGCAAACTGAACGTTTACGTGTATCCGTGCAGAGGATACTGACACATGGCTCGCGGTAGACGAGGACGAGCAGCGGTAACACGGGGACGGGCGCCCACGCGAGGCAGGCGGGGACGGTCAGCGGGGACACCAGGATGGGTGCCAACCGTTGAGCCCGCTGAGTACACGGAGGCGCAGGGTACTCCTGTCGGAGAAGACAGGAGAAGCGACGCGGGACCATCTACGGGCACACCCAGCGTCCCGCCGGTCGCGGACCCTCCCGTTACGACTACCTTGGGGCAAGTGGGAGATTGTTAGTCTTAGTGCCCGTAGTTCAATCCTAAATGTCCAAATGTATATATCATCGTTAGCAATAAAATTAAAGAGACTTTATATTTACTTATGTGTTGGAGTAATATATCGACGTGTGCTCTGATCTATGCCCACCATGCGAATAGAACCATATATCGAGATAGATCACACTAGATGGGTCCCTAGTCAACAAAGGTTCACTAGAAGCGACTAGTATGAAAGATGTCTCTTTATGGCTTACGTTCTGTTAGTCATTGGAATGAGATTCCGGAGTCTGATCATACATATCATGTGGGACATGATATTGGACGACCCTGCCTGAATATGTGCCCTAGATTAAGTCATGAACATATTCAGTGTCGTAGCTTGTCATGTATCCTTAGACCAAGGAGTCTTTGTGATCGCTATGTAGTCAACAAATGAGTTTGACCTGAGCCTAACGTTGTCCGTAACAGGGCTTCCATAACGGCCATGATTGGCTTGGGGACGGGCTACATGAGTGACACGAAAGGCGGCTAAGGGATTTATCCCTCATACTGAGGTATGGGAAAGATATCGGTTCTCAGCCGCTTGATCGAGAGTGACTGAAAGAATAGCATGGCCATGCACATGATACTGGGTATCATATCTTCAGTCATCTCACATATCAAGGAACGGTGATTGAGAATAATAAGGATCACGGCTCTATGCCTTATCTCAATCAGGATATCGGAGATAAAAGGATAATGACAGGGATGACGGAAAGGTTAGAATCGACAGGGTCGATTCGTTATGCAGTGTCAGACAATACTAAAGTCTCGTTAGTTGCCAATTAAATAGGATCAAGTAAAATGGGATTTTACGTTGATCTATTGACATGCATAAACCGGAGGATGGCCAAAAGGGAGTTGTCTCGGGACATGATCAAAACTGGGTTTTGAGTCATGTGCCCGTAAGTGAATAGGAATTTACGGATCAAGACAAGGCTTGGAGTCTTGGGATTGATCGCGTCGGATAATGTTGGACATTTCCGGTATGGAAGGCTTGGAGGCGATGAGCGAATCACGAGACCTCGTTCGAAATGGCCACGAGCCATGTTCCAAGAGGCCCATGAAAAGCCCATGCAACCAAGGCCCATGGTACTAATTAATCAAGTCTTGATTAATTAGTACTAAGTAAGGAAGACAAGGATTAAGGTGTTGGTGATTCACCACCTAACCCAATCTTGTCTAGCCATACTTTGTCCTATTTACACCTTACTTGACACCATACTTGTCCCATGCCTTTAGTTGGACAAGTATGGGTTTTGTTATGTTTAAGTCATCTTTTTTCAACATAACAAACACAAGACAAGAATAGGAAACACAACTTCTCTCCCCCTTCCCTTGCAATTTCGGGTTTGGCAAGTTCCCACCTCCATTTTTTGTGTTCTTGAGTCCTCAAAGAGAAGAACTACGTGTCTTTGATTCCCATGTGGATACGTAGGCGTCTTGGAGACTCAAGCCAATCATTCGTTAACCGGTGTTCTTGTTTTGGTAAGAAATAATGCTGAATTTTTCTCTTGTGAATCCATTCTTTGTTAGTTGTTTCATGGTTTAATCGTCTCTTGGTTTTCATTGATTTTCTGCTGCGAGTTGGTTCATCTCCAACCATACCTCGAGACCCAACAGTGGTATCAGAGCCGTGCTACCTTCGGGATTCACAAGACGGTGTTCATAGTTTCAGTTTTGCTTGAAAGTTTCGTTTTGGCATGTTGTTTTGCTAAATTGTTTGATAACATGTTTTAAATTATTGTTTATGGATTTAATGCATGTAAAATGAATTTTTGAAAATTATTTCAAATCTGGAAATTTTGAAAAAAGTTTGATTTTTCGGGTCTCGGGAGCGGGACTCTCGGGGAGCCGAAACTGGGACCGAACGGGGCTCCGTTGGACGAAGCTAGGCCAAGCATGACCATTGGATGGTTGATATGGCAAGGCTAAACCGTTTTTTTAGTTATGATGAGTTTGGAACCGTCATGACGAACTCGAAGTTCAAATGTTCAAAAGTTTCATTTTTGAACGGTTTCGATAAACCGAGCATCAAAAAATTTCGAAACTTGCCTATTAAATAAAACTGGAAAATCACATGATGTTTGATAACACGATGTGTGATTTGATGTCGGCATGGTGTACATAATAGCCCCGAGCTCGATTTAATTATTTATCGCTTTTCACGGCCTGCGAGCCGTTAGAGTTAGCGTGTAATTATTCTTTCAAGGTGTGGTCGTCGAACCACTTGTTTGTAATATTTATTTATTCCCGACCTGCGAGTCGTGTATTAAATTGTAATATTTTACTCAAAACGAAGAAAGGGCGAAAAGGTCATTTGGTGGCTTTTCGGGTGTTGGCATCGGCTTGGAGTCGGTGGAGCTCAAGAAGCTAGTGGGAGTTAGTTTAGGGGGATATTATGTGCACATTTATCGCTTTATGCTTGGTTTAGTTTATACATGATTAATTCTAGGAGTTTTAGAATTGCATGCTTAACTTTATTTACCGAGCATATCACCTCACATGCAAAGATAAAATTGGAATTTTAATCCTTGTGTGTGAGCCCTTAGAATCGTCATTACATTGGATGTAGTTGACGAGTTCGAAGGAAGAACTACATTGGATGTAATTTGAGGCATCATTGCATTTGGAATGTAGTTGATGTGCTCATCGCATCTAGGATGTGTCAAAGTTTTAAACACAATCGGACAAGTAAAAACGGGTCATGTCTGATACCTCCCAATTATCAACACCTTACTACCTCCCCGTCCTATGGGTGTCGTGCGCATTAGCGGAGCATCCATGGGAAAGCGGGGTAGTAGGTTTGGACGACATATGTGGGTGTCGTGCGCATTAGCGGAGCACCTACATAGTGACGAGCCATAGTTGAGAATTGGTGGACCCGACTACGATTCTCAGCCTGAGGTTGAGCTAGGGTAACAGATAGGGTAAGCCGTGTACATAAGTACATACCCTAGCCAAGAGTCACATTGGATGTGATTGGATGGAGTCCTACCTACATAGCTCGATTAAGTGGTGAGCATTAGTTCAGCTTAATCGAGTGAATCAAGGATCTTGGTTTCAGATTCTAAAGGTTTAGAATCGATTGTTGGTGTTTAAGCTTGATCTTCATAAAATTTATTCAGTTTACTGATTGAAGTTTATCTGTTGTAGATCAAATGGCAAATTCAGCTAACATTAATAGTTTGTCATTAAAAACCATTCTTGACAGGGTCAAGCTAAATGGGACAAACTATTTGGACTGGTACAGAATTTTGAGGACAATCCTCAAGTTTGAACGCAAAGAATATGTCCTTGACAAGGCTGTCTCTAAGACCATATCAGAGTTACATGAAGTGTCAATAACTGCTGAAAAGAATATATCAGGGATCTGGGATCCAAGGATATTCTGATGGACAACAAGGGAATTGGAAGTGGCAAGGGCTGGGCCCATGCGCACTTGGTAGGAAAAATGAGACACCTGAGAATGTATGCTTCTACTGCCAACAACCTGGTCAGTGGAACCGGGATTACAGGAAGTTCACGGCTGATCTGAAGAAGGGCAATGGGACTGCGCCTTCATCAAATAGCCTGGATGATCTGAAGAAGGACAGTAGGACTGTGCCTTCATCAGGAAACCTGGATGATCTAAGGAAGGGCGGTGGGACCGTGCCTTCATCCAATATTAACTCTATAGAGCCACATCTCTCTACTTCCAAAGATTCATGGGTATTAGATACTAGGACTGAATCTCACACATGCACTAATATATGGGTATTAGATACTAGGACTGAATCTCACACATGCACTAACCGAGTGGCCTTGTCTTAGTATTGTATAATGTATATTTCATACCTACTTTTAGTAAGAATATTATATCTGTATCCGTGTTTGACAAGGAAGGATATAATGTTAATATTGGAAATGGAGTTTTCAATGTTCTATCCAATGATATGTTTTACACCAGTACTGACTTGGTTGAAGGATTGTACATATTAGATATGGGTAACAATGCCTCAAGTTCTATATATTACGTTAATACCAAGAGGTCTAAATCCAACGATTTAAACCTAACTCTGTTATGGCACTGTCATTTGGGTCGCATAAACAAGAAGCGCCTATCGGCACTTCAGAAGTGCGGACTTTCAGGTTCATTCGAATTCCATTCGATCGATAGGTGAAAGGTTTGTTTGATGGGTAAAATGACTAAAGTGACCTTTATCGATCGCGATGAAAGGGCGGGTGAATTATTGGGGCTGATACACTCGAATGTGTGTAGACCAATAACTTCACTTTCCAGGAAGGGTTTTAGCTACTTTATCACATTTACTTATGATTACAGTAAATTTGGTTATGTCTATTCGCTGAGACATAAGTCTGAAGCTTTTGATAAATTCAAAGAGTTTAAGACTAAAGTAGAAAACAGCTCGACAAAGGTATTAAGGCACTTCGATTGGATCGAGGTGGAAAATACTTGAACACAGAGATATTAGATCATCTAAAAGAGAATGGGATCCTTTTGGAATGGACTCCTCCTGGGACACTGTAGTTGAAAGGTGTAGCGAAACGGAGAAATCGGACATTGTTAGACAATGGTCCGTTCCATGATTAGTTGTACTGATCTCCCAATCTCTTTCTGGGGTTATGCTCTAGAGACGACCACATTTATAGTGAATCGGGCTTCGACGAAGGGTGTGGAAGGGACACCATTTTAAAATGGTACGGGATGATGCCCGCTTTGTCCTTCCTAAAGATTTGTGGTTGCGAGGCTTATGTGAAACATTTGGTTTCGACTAAGCTCGAACCAAGATCTGAGATATGCACCTTCGTGTGGTGTCCCAAAGCAACAAGGGGATACTATTTCTACAATCCTAGTGAGAACATGGTGTTCGTCGCTTGGGGTGTGGTCTTTATGGAAAAGAAGTTTTGTTTCCAAAGACGTCATTGGAAGGACTGTGCATCTCGAAGAAATTCAGGATGGTACAGATCTGTCTAAACCAATTGACAACCCAGTAGAAAGGAGCCAGAGATTGTCGTAGAGTGAGAACCAATTCCTGTTACAATTTCGGAAGGTCCAAGGCGATTTGAAAGGGTCAATCTTCCACCTCCAAGATATGGTATCCGGAGGTGACAATGAAGTCATGGTGGATCACGATGATCCAGCCATCTTTCAAGAAGTCGTGGATGGGCCCGACTCCGAGTTATGGCTGGGAGCCATGAGGGAGGAAATGCAATCCATGTCGGACAACCGAGTCTGGGAACCGGTTGATCCCATCAATGGTGTGAGGACCATCGGATGCAAATGGATCTTCAAGGTGAAGATGGACATGGACGACAACCCTCTGACCTACAAAGCTCAACTGGTGGCGAAAGGTTATAGGCAGATCCAATGGATTGACTATGAGGGAACCTTATCCCTAGTGGCTATGGTCAAAATCGATCCAAATTCTTCTTGACATAACCGCGTATCATAATTACGAGATATGACAAGTGGATGTCAAAACCGCTTTCCTAAATGGAAATTTGACTGAGTACGTTTGTATGTCTCGGCCCAAAGGTTTTGATGATCCGAAGAATAAGGGAAAGATTTATAAGTTGTTGAAATCCATTTATGGATTGAAACGAACTTCTCGGAATTGGATCCTTCGTTTTGATGAAGCTGTAATTGGATTTGGCTTAATCAAGAACGAGGATGAATCTTGCGTTTATAAGAAGGCTAGTGGGAGCAAGATTAGCTTTCTGGTTCTCATTGAAAATGACATCCCAACCTTGCACGAGACTTAAGCTTGGTTGAGGAAGTGTTTTTCAATAAATGACTTCGGCGATACTTCTTATATCTTAGGGATTAAGATATGTAGAGATCGCACCAAGAGGGTCTTGGATTTAAGTCAGGGAACCTATGTGAACAAGGCATTGAGTAGGTTCTTAATGCTCGATTCAAAGAAAGTACTCTTACCCACTAGTCATGGCATTTATCTCAGCAAGACTCGGTGTCCTAAGACAGCTGATGAGCTGAAAATGATGATGAGAATCCTATGCGCCTAGGGGCAGGATCGATCATATATGCCATGTCATGTATGAGACCGGACGTCTCGTAAGCCTTATGTTGTACTAGTAGACATCATTCTAACCCGGGGGAAAGATGATGCTGAACTAGTCGTCGAAGGATGAGTAGACGCTAGTTTTCCAAGACAAATCCAGATGACTTTAGAAGTCAGTCAGGATATGTGTTTACGCTGAATGGCAGAGCTTTAGCTGGGAGAGCGCAAAGCAAGATACCATTGCCGAATCTACGACAGAGGCCAAGTACATGGATGCTGCAGAGGCAGCTAAGGAGGCTACGTGGATTTGGAAATTCATGGCAGGGCTGGGTGTAATTAACAACCCATCCAGCCCGGTGAATCCATTTTGCGACAACACAAGGGCCATTGCGCAAGCTAAAAGCCCAGATCGCATAACAAATCCAAACATGTACTGCGGCGTATCCACCTCATCAGAAAAATACTGAACTGAGGTGAAGTGAAGATAACCTATATTGCAACAAATGATAACATAGACAACCCTTTGACTAAGGCAGTGTCACTGCCTGAATATATTAGACATGTAAAGTCGATGGGGACATATTGGAGTTTAGATTGGTACTAGGGCAAGTGGGAGATTGTTAGTCTTAGTGCCCGTAGTTCAATCCTAAATGTCCAAATGTATACATCATCGTTAGCAATAAAATTAAAGCGGCTTTATATTACTTATGTGTTGGAGTAATATATCGACGTGTGCTCTGATATATGCCCACCATGCGAATAGAACCATAGATCGAGATAGATCACACTAGATGGGTCCCTAGTCAACAAAGGTTCACTAGAAGCGACTAGTATGAAAGATGGCTCTTTATGGCTTACGTTTTGTTAGTCATTGGAATGGGATTCCGGAGTCTGATCATACATATCATGTGGGACATGATATTGGACGACCCTACCTGAATATGTGCCCTAGATTAAGTCATGAACATATTCAGTGTCGTAGCTTGTCATGTATCCTCAGACCAAGGAGTCTTTGTGATCGCTATGTAGTCAACAACTGAGTTTGAGCTGAGCCTAACGTTGTCCGTAACAGGGCTTCCATAACGGCCAGGATTGGCTTGGGGACGGGCTACATGAGTGACACGAAAGGCGGCTAAGGGATTTATCCCTCATACTGAGGTATGGGAAAGATATCGGTTCTCGGCCGCTTGATCGAGAGTGACTGAAAGAATAGCATGGCCATGCACATCATACTGGGTATCATATCTTCATTCATCTCACATATCAAGGAACGGTGATTGAGAATAATAAGGATGACGACTCTATGCCTTATCTCAATCAGGATATCGGAGATAAAAGGATAATGACAGGGATGACGGAAAGGTTAGAATCGAGAGGGTCGATTCGTTATGCAGTGTCAGGCGATACTAAAGTCTCGTTAGTTGCCACTTAAATAGGATAAAGTAAAATGGGATTTTACGTTGATCTATTGACATGCATAAACCTAAGGGTCACACCGGAGGATGAAACTCATTGACACATTTATGGAGAATGGCCAAAAGGGAGTTGTCTCGGGACATGATCAAAACTGGGTTTTGAGTCATGTGCCCGTAAGTGAATAGGACTTTACGGATCAAGACAAGGCTTGGAGTCTTGGGATTGATCGCGTCGGATAATGTTGGACATTTCCGGTATGGAAGGCTTGGAGGCGATGAGCGAATCACGAGACCTCGTTGGAAATGGCCACAAGCCATGTTCCAAGAGGCCCATGAAAGGCCCATGCAACCAAGGCCCATGGAACTAATTAATCAAGTCTTGATTAATTAGTACTAAGTATGGAAGACAAGGATTAAGGTGTTGGTGATTCACCACCTAACCCAATCTTGTCTAGCCATACTTTGTCCTATTTACACCTTACTTGACACCATACTTGTCCCATGCCTTTAGTTGGACAAGTATGAGTTTTGTTATGTTTAAGTCATCTTTTTTCAACATAACAAACACAAGACAAGAATAGGAAATACAACTTCTCTCCCCATTCCCTTGCAATTTCGGGTTTGGCAAGTTCCCACCTCCATTTTTGTGTTCTTGAGTCCTCAAAGAGAAGAACTACGTGGCTTTGATTCCCATGTGGATACGTAGGCGTCTTGGAGACTCAAGCCAATCATTCGTTAACCGGTGTTCTTGTTTTGGTAAGAAATAGTGCTGAATTTTTCTCTTGTGAATCCATTCTTTGTTAGTTGTTTCATGGTTTAATCGTATCTTGGTTTTCATTGATTTTCTGCTGCGAGTTGGTTCATCTCCAACCATACCTCGAGACCCGGTGAGCCGAACCCCGACCTAGCCGAGAGGTGGCTAAAGCAGGTCACGCGGGACCTGGATACATCAGGTATCGAGGATGGCCGCCGTAGAGTGTCCTTTGCAGCTCACCAACTGAGGGACAGTGCCTACCACTGGTGGGGGCGTGTGAGGGACAGTGTCGGGCATGACTACGCCACCTTCCAGACGGTCTTCCTGGCACAGTACTTTCCCGAGTTGGCTCGGTTGGACCGACACCGACAATTCCTTGATCTGCAGCAGGAGGGGATGACAGTGGCAGAATACGAGGCCAGATTCACGGCCTTGACCAGATTCGCGCCCGAGATGGTGGCGACAGAGCAGAATCGTTACCTGCGGTTCGAGGGGGGACTGAGGCCGGTGATTCGGGACAAGGTTCTCGCCTTGAGGTTGCGGAAGTACTCCGAGCTCGTGGACACTACAGCGACGGTGGAGAAGGGTATCCGGGATGCGGCCAGGACCCGTGAGGTTCGACAGCGGCCGACCAGCTTAGCAGGGCCGTCCGATTCACGAGACCCGAGGAGACAGAGGACCATGGGGTTCTTCCGACCATAGGCTCATCAGGGTGGGACAAGACAGATGGGGTCGGTGGCGTCCGCGGGGCCAGTCGCGTCAGAGAGGGGGCCGACATGCTATCTCTACGGGCAGTCAGGCCACTTGCAGCGAGAGTGCTGGACGAGAGGAGGGCCCGCGGTGCTACCAGCGACCAGCCGGACAGGCCAGGGCTCGGGGTCGAGAGCCGACGAGATCAGCTGTTTCCGGTGCGGCCGGGTGGGACACACTATGGCATGGTTCTGTGAGCCGTTGGGAGTGACATCAGCGCAGCGACCGCAACAGTCGCGGACAGTACAGTCACCCAGGGGTCGCCCTCGTCAGAGTCAGTAGTCGAGGTTCTCACAGCCGTCTACGAGTGCGCCGGTTCCGAGGCAGCAGAAGAGACCTGGGTATTCACAAGCCAGTGCACCGGGTCAGAGGCAACAGGCCTCGCAGGGGAGGGTGTACGCAGTCACCGACTCCCGGGCCCCAGGATCTACCACGTACCGCGAGACCATCCAGGGTACGTGTTTATTGTATCATTTATGGGCATTGTTCTTATTTGATACCGTGGCGTCGCATTCGTTTATTTCATTGAGTTGTGCTGAGGGGTTGGGGCTGAGTTTAGAGCCGTTGAGTCCACCCCTGTGCCTGGACACCCCAGTTGGGGGTGGCGTATCGTTGACTAGAGTCTGTCGTGCCTGCGAGATTAGAGTCGCAGACTGTCCTTGCCCTGGTGATCTTCTTGTACTGGGAATGACGACCTTTGATGTGATCTTGGGAATTGATTTGCTGGCGAGGTACCGAGCCAATATCGATTGCTACAGGCGACGAGTGACAGTGTCAGCAGGTAACACGACGGTGAAGTGTGTTCTGGGTAGTAAGAGCGGGGTTCTCCTGTCGGCGTTGTCCGCCGTGGAGGAAGTATCGGCTGTGTAGAGTCGAGAGTTACCGAGAGTGGTATGCGAGTTCCCCGAGGTCTTTCCTGAGGAGTTGAGCGGGTTGCCACCGGTTCGTGAGGTGGAGTTCGGGATTGACCTAGTGCCGGGAACGACGGCGATATCGATGGCGCCTTACAGGTTTGCCCAGGCAGAGTTGACTGAGCTGAAGCGTCAGATAGATGAGCTTCAGCAGAAGGGGTTTATCCGTCCGAGTGTATCGCCGTGGGGAGCACCAACACTCTTCGTGAAGAAGAAGAGTGGAGAGCTACGGATGTGTATAGATTACCGGAAGCTGAACCGGGTTACGGTGAAGAACTGATACCCGATGCCGAGGATCGATGACTTGTTCGACCAGTTGAGAGGGTCGACCTGCTTCTCGAAGATCGATCTGCGATCCGGTTATTATCAGTTGCGAGTCCGTGAGGGGGACGTCGCAAAGACTGCATTCCGGACACGCTATGGGCAGTACGAGATCCTGGTGATGCCATTCGGACTGACGAACGCACCTGCAGCGTTCATGGACCTGATGAATAGCATCTTCCGGCCGTTCTTAGATCATTTTGTGGTGGTGTTCGTAGAAGACATCCTGATTTATTCGTAGAGCGAGGCGGCACATGAGGTACATCTGAGGACTGTTCTGAAACTACTGCGCGAGCATCAGCTATATGCCAACCTGGAGAAGTGCGAATTCTGGCTCGCTGAGGTGAAATTCCTCAGTCGCATCGTGTCCCGTGACGGTATACTGGTCGATCCGTCGAAGATCAACGCGGTATCGAAGTGGGCACGACCCACGAGTGTCTTCGAGATCCGCAGCTTTCTGGGGTTGGCAGGCTATTATCGACGATTTGTCCAGGACTTTGCGCGACTAGCCGCGCCGATGACTCTGTTGACGCGTAAGGGAGTCGGGTTTGTGTGGACAGAGGATTGTGAGCGTGCATTCACGGAGTTGAAGACTCGGCTGACTACCGCTCCAGTATTGGTGGTGCCCGAGCGAGGGATCGGGTATGATGTCTACTGTGATGCGTCCGGAGAGGGAATGGGCTGCGTACTGATGTAGTTGGGCAGAGTTGTGGCTTATGGCTCCAGGCAGTTGAAGACGCACGAGCGCAACTATCCTAACCACGACTTGGAGCTAGCAACAGTCGTGTTCGCGCTAAAAGGCTGGCGATATTATCTTTATGGCGAGGGGTTTCAGGTGTTCTCGGATCACAAGAGCCTCAAGTACATATTTTCCCAGCGAGACCTGAACATGCGCTAGCGGCGGTGGATGGAGCTAATCGAGGAGTACGACTTCGAGCTACACTACCATCCGGGTAAGGCGAACGTGGTCACCGACGCCTTGAGTAGGAAGTCGGTTCCGAGCCTCGCCAGCATATCAGTCCGAGAATGGGACATGATGGGGGAGCTGAGCACGTTCGGGCTTGAGCTAGAGGAGGTTACTGGTGACATGACCATGTGCTCATTAGTGGCTCAGCCCTCACTGCTTGCTCGAGTGTTGGAGGCGCAGTCGGAGGACATCGAGACGCTAGAGATCCGAGAAAGGGTCGTCCGAGGTAACGAAGTGGCAGGCTGGGATTTTAGTGCTGATTGGGGGTTACGGTATCGAGGAGGGTTGTTCGTGCCGGGCAACTGTAGAGATGACGTGTTGCGAGAGTCGCATCATTCGCGTCTTATAGTGCACCCGGGGGGCACCAAGATGTACCGTGACATCAGGCGGCATTTCTGGTGTCGCGGGATGCGGAGAGCAGTCGCAGAGTTTGTGTCGAGATGTCTCGTCTGTCAGCAGGTGAAGGCCGAGCATCAGCGTCCCGCAGGATTGTTGCAGCCACTGTCGATTTCCCAGTGG
Organism: Erodium maritimum; assembly: GCA_963921825.1. NCBI lineage: Eukaryota > Viridiplantae > Streptophyta > Magnoliopsida > Geraniales > Geraniaceae > Erodium > Erodium maritimum. The sequence goes on along the minus strand of OY997595.1, from coordinate 47,029,960 downwards.
AAGTGGGAGCATATCACGATGGACTTCTTCTGTGGACTACCGAGATCGACGAAGGGAAACGACGCCGTATGGGTGGTAGTCGACTGGTTGACCAAGTCGGCCCATTTCCTGGCTATGAGGATGACTGATCTGGTCGACAAGTTGAGCATCTTGTACATTCAGGAGATAGTGCGTCTCCATGGGGTCCCGATGTCGATAGTGTCTGACAGGGATCCTCGTTTCACGTCCAGATTTTGGCCGAGTCTGCAGAATGCATTGGGGACCGAGGTTTTACTCAGTACAGCTCACCATCCCCAGACGGACGGTCAGTCCGAGCGCAATATTCAGATCTTGGAAGACATGCTGCGGGCATGTGTGCTGGATTTAAGGGGATCTTGGGAGACCCACCTGCCGTTGGCCGAGTTCGCCTACAACAACAACTACCAGGCCAGTATTGGGATGACACCGTTCGAAGCGTTGTATGGGAGGCCGTGTCGATCGCCAGTGTGTTGGGAAGAGGTGGGGGACAAGAGTCTGCTGGGGCCGGATCTTGTCAGAGAGACGACAGAGAAGGTCGCGCTGATACGCGATCGGTTGAGGACCGCGTAGAGTCGGCAGAAAATTGGAATTAAAATGCGAAAGTTGTAATTATCGGGTTTAGAAACTTTAAACGTTAATTAATTGACTCGGAAGTCGGAATTAGATTCCGTCGAGTGCCTAGGAACCCTTGAATTATTCTAAGACCGTAGAAACGAAAACGGGAATTTTCGGAGCCCCGGAAGGGCGTTTCCAAAACCCGGGCAGATTCGCCATGTCGGGCGAATCGGGCTTTTCCGAGTCCTTTATCGAAAATGTCGAGTGATTGGGAAGTTTGGGAGTGATCGACATTGTCGGGGTTATGTTTGGACGTTAAGTTTATTAAATTCAAGTTTATGTCTGTGAGCTTATAAGTATTTAAAATTGTGTTCTCTTTAGATCGTGCTGCAGACCGAGGGAAAGGAAAGCTAGGCGAGTGACTGAGATCACGCCGGAGCTTGTTGGTTGGCTTTTGGAGAACATATACGAGGTAGGGAAAAGTAGCCGGATCTCGGACCTGACTAGGGAAAGTTAATAGTAGAAATGCATGTGACACTTGGGTGTCGTGGGTTAAGTAGGTTATCGAATACTAGAAAGGCATGATACGGGAACGTAGAGAACCTTATAAATGCATGTGATACTTAGTAGTGTCGTAGGAGCAGAGAACTTAGCGATATTAGAATTACTGGAGGCATATGACCATGCCCGGAGGTTGATTGTTTAATTCATGTCTTGGGTGGCCATGAGAGCTTGTACTTTACTGTTGTGTCTTGGGTGGCCATGAGAGCCAGTGTTTTACTGTTGGTGTGTCTTGGGAGGCCGTGAGTGCCCGTGGGGTTGTTGAGCCCGTGAGTTACTGTTGGTGTGTCTTGGGAGGCCATGAGGGCCCGTGGGGTTGTTGAACCCGTGTTTTTACCGTTGGAGTCTTGAGTGGCCATGAGTGCATGTGGGGTGTTGAACTGGTCTTGTTGCTGTTTGTTGAACCTTGCTTGTGATTGTGATTGCGAGTGCCCGAGGTTAATGACCCGACTTCGTGTCGGGGAGTGGTGTGGAATTTGGCTGGCTTACGAGTTCGAGTCTCGGTAAGTTGCGAGCATTCTTTGGCTAGCCTGATCCGTGTTCGAGTCACGGCAGGTTGTGAGAGTTTTTAGGCGATGAGAGGGCAGCTCCCCTTCCGACTAGCTATCGGAAAAGTAGCTCGGTTTATCGCCAAAAGGTCGACCGCCTAGAGCCTGACAGTGATAGGTAAAGCGCGTGGGGCAGGCTCGAGCCCAGCCGGTTAGCAACCGGCACTGAGCAGCTGACAAGAATGCGATCCTTTGTGATCTTGTTTGGTGTGCGATCCTTTGTGATCTTGTTTGGTGTTGCGTAGTATTCTGTCGTGTCGTTGGAGGAGGTCGTCGATAGTTGTGTCGGGTTTACATTACGAGTCCGAGTGTTGAGTCTGTTGAGGAAGGTAACGGGTTGTGTGTCAGTTGAGTACTTGAGTTTGGGGATTGTAGTCCCGGTGTTGGGTTTGGTTTTGGTGTTACCGGCATTGTCTGCTAAGTATGCCGTAGTCAGTCTGTTATCCGTGGTGGTGAGTGAACGCTCACCCCTAGCTGCTTTTCTTACAGGTACTGATCACAGGACGGACTAGGTGAGCTCTCGAAGCTCGAGGAACTAGGAGCGGGGTCCGGGTTTTATCTTTTGAGTCTAGTGACGGATACCTTGTACTTTGTCCAATTGTTGGGACGTTTTTGAGTTGTAAATATTATTTTGATTAACTAAATGGTAATTTCAAAGTGTTTATTCAAAACAGGTTTCAAATGTTTTATTGTTTTAAATGTTCGCATCCCTAGTTCGGTTTTGCTGAAATTGGGGCGTGACAGCTGGAATGTTTAAATGTGGTGCGGAGGACGGAGCATACGCTCGGTGCTCCGGATGTGAATTCATCGATACTTAACTCAGAAGCAGATTGATCATCATCAGGTCGACCCATAATGGGTCGTCTAGTCTCGAGGTGACCGACTTTGTTTTTCGAGGATACAAATCCCAACCTAGCATCCCTCCTCCCAGGTCCCAAATCCAGCGACCCTCCAAGATTGCTTCGGTCACGGCCACGTTGATGCTCGGGTTTGATTGAGCCTATCCGAGAGCTACGTGGGGCCGGTGCCTAGTCGGCCAGATTGGTGGTTGCACACCGTTGCCGATGGCGACGACGTGGACGGCGAGGAGACCGATGGCGGCGGCGTGGAAGACGAAGAAGTGGATCCGTGGCTTGAAGCGGTGGCGCGGAGAGAGGGTGGGAGTGATCCGTGGATGGAGGTAGCGACGTGGATTGAGATAGTCCGGATCCGCGGGCGGTGTGGGATGGTCGGAGTGGGTGCGCAGCCTTGGGAGGAGGCACGGGGACACAAATCACCGGGGTATTGAGATGCGATAACTCTGGCAAAGGAAATATAGTATGTTCGTACCAAGGAGGGCGTGACACGAGGGGAGGGTAGATGGTTGTTGGGACTAATGCGAAACTTGAGATAGGAGCACGGTGGCACACGTCTGCCAGAGGGATGATCGGCAACAACGAGAATTCAACTCTTAAGGGGTTCGATGAGAAACCCTAAAGGGTTCAAAGAGAGTGGCGTTTTTCATGTCACCACCACCTTGCGTGGTAACTTCGAGGTTGGGAACGACATCCTCCCAACACCATTTTTGTTGTGATCATAGTGAATAGGGCCATGGCGTAGGCTATGGCCATGGCCATGGCCGAACCTGTGTGCGGCGATAGAGAGGAAAACGAGAGGGTATTTCAGTGATATATTATTAATTATAAATATTATGTTCTTTAAGTATTGGTTCATATATATTTTAATAGTATATATATTGTTCACATATCACATAGGTTTTTCAAAAGATATTTTTTTGAGCGAAAATGGATGATATTATAACTTTAAAAATGTTCGCAAAATACCAACATCAGAGTATCGAAATGAAAATACATCGAAATTGAAAGAACAAGAACTGAAAATTAAATTTGCTCTTGGACCTAAAGATTGATTGGACAGGAGAACTGCGGTAGCATCTGTCGACACCGATACAGAATAATCCAACCAAATGTGCACTGATCGGGCAGATCTAGTGTGGATTTTTGTAGAGGTGGACAGATAACCCCCCGGGATGTCAGCGTGCGTCGTCTTCCCTTGACTGATACTGGTAGGGCTCCTAAACGCGGGATTGCTGACCCCAAACTGGCAGGGGAGAAACTTGCCGGCTTTTGGTGGAACCATTGCCACCTTAAGTCCAGGGATGCGGTGCAGCCGACCGACCCCTCCCTGGACCCTTGACGACTCAATCTTGGAGGCGAGGGTGCTTATAGCCCCCCGCCGATGCATGTGGCAACTACATCGGATGGACTATAACTTCCCTGATTCCCATCGATCTCATCCTGGATCTCATATCCCCCATGGGCCCTCCATGACCCGAGTAGGCCTGTTGAACTGATCTAGACCCGACCCGTAGATTGAAGCTCCTTGGAATGACAATCAGACCGGAGCCCCGACCCGCGAGCGCTTCCCTTGGGCCCGGGCCCCCAATACGACCCAGCCTATCGTCCCCTAGCCCGACCTTACCCAGACCGTCCGCTCTCCTCGGGCCCGTGCCAGCCCTTGGGCTCATTCTCCATGCCCGACGCGCATCTCCCATCCGGCCCCAGCCCATGCCCAGACCCAGCTCCCCCTTCGGCTCTATGGAAACCCTAGGGGGTTCCTTCCCCTTCCTTCGGCGCCACGTCATCACCTCCGCCGTCTCCTGCGACGCCGTGGCCGTGTCCGACGAGATGGCCACCGGCACCTCTGCCCCATAAATCACCACCTGGGCTTGCGAAACCCTACTCGGAGCCCTAGCAGATCCCACCACCGGCCGCCGCCGCCCCATCTCCCCGCCTTGGTTTACCACCCCTCGAGATAGGCGAGGACGAGGACCTCGTATCCCCTCTTCCCCTACTGTCGACAAGGTCACAAGAGGAGATCGGGCTTCGTCACGAGACATAAGAGACGTCGGAGGTGAGAGGTTCGCCGTCCTTGATTCATCATTCCTGCTCGGTGCATGGTCGCAGCCGGTATTAGAGTTGCTCCTCCTTGCCGCTGCCGCTATGAATCACATAACCCTCCTACGAGAAGAAGGCTGCGTCCACAAAGTTGTGCTCCACAGTCCCACGATGCAGACTAATTTGAGCACACGCCAAAGCCTTATTATGTAAGGGTTAACAAAACATTGTATTTGGTTCATTATTTGTAACCGAAAATTATGGACAAAACTTTTTTTTTGTAGTTTTTAGCGATTAACACCTTTATTTTTTTGTGAAACAAAAAATAAATACAAAATTAATTCAAACATCTCTAAACAAAATTCCATCTATTGAATACACCAAGTAAAACTAATACAGTAATCAGAGTCCAAAATTAAAATTCCCTAGATAAAAAAAGGACAAAAAGAAAACAGGATCCTAGTGTTTTGATAAATGTAGTGGAATGAAAAAATGGTACAAGGAACTTTCTTGGCGATGACAAAGACCATAGAAATGGAGGGGCAAACAACATGTGATGTGAGGCTGAGTTCCGCAAGCTCCCATCCATGTCAAGCGCTTAGCCACCAATGGTGGCCACTTTCACGCTTTGTTGTTGTTCAAGTGCCCACCGACTTGAAATAGCTAATTGTTGACGTATTTTTCATATTCACTGCCGGAAATGCATGTGTTTCAACTCTAATGAGGTCCACATGGCTCTAAGTAGTGTCCCAGAATTAAATAAAATAAACAAGATGGTCGCATGTAAACACATCACCCTTCCTTTCTGATATAGACCAGCCTATTCCTGAACAAATGTGAATAGAATAAAACAAAATCGACATACGAGGGAGGGGGTTAACACGGTTGTAGAGCTTCTCTCTCTAGAGAAAACCTAATCTACGCCGCTCCTTCCTCCGCCCGCAGCGCTCTGGCCTTCTCGGCCATGGCGTTTGCTGGTGGTGGCTCTCTTCTTTCTCCCGTCCTTGTTTTCCTTTTTTTCTCTCTTTCTCGCTCCTCTTTTTCTTCCATCTTCCTCCTTTTCCTTTCGTTTTCGATCCAGATCTGACAAATAGAGGGGCTAGATGACCTCTGTCACTTCGCCAGACTCTCCGGAGGTCGTTGGATTGGTGTTGGCCACCATCGATTTTCAGTGACAAGGGGGATTTGAGTTGTCGGAAACGGTGACCTTCATCGGTCTTCCGAGCTTTATTTTCCTCAGATCTGTGGTTGGTTTCCTCCCTTTTTTCCTTCCCCTTGTCTTTCCTTTCCTCTCCTTTTCTTCCCGACGGTTCGTCACTTCTCCGGCGACTGGTTTAGATCTGGATGGGACTTGCTTTCGAGCTTTTGTCTTCGATTGCTGGGGTCTGGTCTTGTTGACCGGTTTTGGTGACTGTTACCCCTTTACCCCTTTTCGTTTCTCCTTTCCCTTCTCCGGTCGGTTTCGATTTCTAGATTTACGCGTGGGAGACTTTTCTCCACCGTCTCCGTTGGGGAAGGTTGTGGATCTGGGAATCCGACTCCGGCTTCGGCTTGGGTCTTGTTGGTTTTGCGCGTCGTCACTTCTTCTCTGGTGCTCCGCCAACCTCTTCCCTACTTCTGATGGTTCGGTACTCTTTCTCGGCTCGCCGTTACCGGTGGTCGACTTCGTTGGAGGCTGCTTCGTAGGGATCTCCACTTGGCTTCTACCTCCCCTGCTATCTCTTGGACGACTCGTGTTCGGTTTGGCCTCTTTGCTTACTCCTCGCTCTCTGCTACTCTACACTCTGATTTTCCTTTTAGTCTTCTATTTCCTCATCCATGGTTGACGAGGCCCCACAGTTGGGGTTGGCCACCGTGGGGTGTTTAAGCTATTGGCTTGTTTGAAGTTTTTTTGGGTAGATTTTGTGGTGTTTGGGTGGTAGTTTTACTGGGTGAGGTTTTACTGAGTCCTGGCCTCCCTTAATCGGGATGTTACCTGGTGTTGGCCGGTAGCGAGGCTGTGGGTGGGGTTTGGTACTGGTCACTTTGTGGAGGTTTAGGTGTTATGGTTTTGGTGTTTCTGGTGAGGGGTCGGTGGAGTCGTTTTCGTTTGAGCGGAGTGGCCGTGTTTGGTTCTCTTGCCCTCTCTTGTCGTTCGTCGGGTTTTTCGTTCTCGTCTCTTCTCTCTCTGGTTTGTTTTGATTGGGGGTGATCCTTGTTCCGGCCGGATTTGGCTGTGGTGCTTCATGCTGAGAAGTAGAGTTCTGGCGACTGGGCGTGACTGGTCGGCGGTGCAGGGATTGTTTTGGCTACTGCTTCTGGACGATTTCGATGGGCGCGGGACTCGAGAGAGGGAGTTGCATATTAGGTTTTCTTTTCTTACTCTTGTTTTTCGTTTTTTTTGTATCTGGTTTTAGTTTGGGCCTTGTTGCCCTGGTTGCCCCTGGTTGGGCCTGTTTGTTGGGTTGGGCTCAGGCCGTCCTTGTACTGTTTACTGAATTTCGTATTTTGGTTCTGAGACCACAGTTTAGGTTTGTTACCCCTTGATGGGTTTCTGTTTGTAGTTTGTTGTAATAGGTTGCTGAATATGTGTATCTGGTATTGAGACTGTTGGTTTAGTTTGATTCCCCTTGTTGGGTTTCGGTTTGTGCCTATGCCTGGTTGGCCAGTCTTGTTTGTAAGGTTGTACTGAGGGCTTGCCCTTGACATTCAGCTACACTTTGTACCTGTTTGGTTTTTAATAAAAAAAATTGCTGATAAAAAAAAGAATAAAACAAATCATCGATAAAACGGAACGACCAACCAATGAAACGTACAGAATCATAATTGTAACATGGCGTCAAAGTTCACTGACTTGAAAACAATAAGGGGAAACCCTGTTTCCTAACCCCCTTTGACCTTTGTTTTCCCATTCCTAACCTGAGTTTACCTTTGGTGACACTTCCCAACTATCACCTTTCAATTTTTTGCAGAAAGTATCGTTTAGCGTTTATTTTGACGATTCCGTTAGTTTTTTTGCCACTTGTCACTTCACCCGTGACGACACGTGGCCACCACGTGGGCAAAAAACTAACGGAATCGTCAGTTTTGACGATTTCTGATAGTTTTTGCAAAAAATGGAAAGGTGATAGTTGAGAATTGTCACCAAAGGTAAACTCGGGTTAGGAATGGGAAAACAAAGCTCAAAAGAGGTTAGGAAACAGGGTATACCCAAGCAATAATCCAGCGCGACTGTAGTGACGATCATCAGCGGTTGCTTTCCAAAGATACATAGAGACATGCAGTGTATGGGGCTCTGTATTTATGGTGCAAAGGACGTGCCAACAGGGGCTGCACTCAAGCACGATCCGAACGACAGCTTTTAGCCATTTTTGAGCCAAGGCAAAAACCAAAGGCTTTGAGCCATTTTTCCAACAAAGGAACCTATCATCCGTCTGATTGATCGTGAAACTATATATGTACCTTGATTTAATCAGGTTCGTTACAGATGCTCTTCATTCCAGACCACATAAGAGAGCAAGACACCAGCTCCCTTGGCGGCCTTCATGCCGTGTTGTTTAATCTTGTTTTATACTTGATTAGATGACAAAACTTGCTTAGCATATTTTTTGGAGGTTGTAATGAGTTTAAAGGATTCAGCAATTGCTTCATTAGTAACTCAGAAGCCATATCAAATTCCTTGTCCGCAAGTTTTGTCATGGGGACTGAGGCAATGAAAGCAATTTGATATGGGTAATACTAAGCCTATGGTTCTAATAAGTGGACTGGGTTTTTGAAGAACATATTTAGTTCTAAATTTTTTAATGCTATGTAAAACCGAAAGCAGAGGCATCTATTGACGAGAATGAGATAAGGATTGCAAGTTAGGGAAGGATGCGCAACTATATCAATTATGCCGTGATTCTGTTTCAGAAAAATGGCTCTAACAAAATTACATTCAAAGCAATAACAATAAGAAGAGCTATATATTAGCTGATGTTGAAGGTATAATCAATCAGAATAATAATTTTTTTAATAATTAATATATTATATAATAATTCATTTTCTGCTAAGGACCTTGTAATCTCTGGTATAAAGGAACACATAGTCTTCAATAAAATCAACTGAAACTGTTTCAACTATATTTTTGCACAGTATCAGAGCTCTCGATTACGATCTTTGACAAACTTTCATGAATCTGTAGCTTCGCCCACTTGTTAGCTTATGGTTCTAACAAGTGAGTAAGACGTCTGAAGGACATATTTGGTCATAAATTTTATTTTATTTGTGTTATTCTATTTCACTTCTGCATCGTTGTCATCAATCACAAACGTGTTTTACCATCTACACGGTTTACGCCGTCAATCTCAAGACGAGGTGATGTTTACGCCGCCAGCCATGAGATGAGATGTGTTTGCATCGTCGACCACAAGACAAGATGACATTTGCACCGTCGGCCCTGAGACGAGTAGTCTATTGTACCGTCGGCCCCAAGACGAGATGTCGCTTGCACTGTCGGCCCCGAGGCTAGATGTCATTTGCTCCATCCAAAGGCATTAGACGTGATTTTTCTATAATCTCATTTTCAAGTTGGTAATTTGATGAACGTAAATATGTACTACTTAATTATACCATTCCCCCTTCATTTTTGTTTTGTTGGTGCCTCATTTTTATGTATTTAGCATTATTGAATAACTGTGCAAAGACCCGTTCAATGTCGATATTTTAAAAATGATCAAAATATATTCATTATTAGTCTCATTTTGTATTCCATAAGAAAATAAAATTATTGGCGCAAGAACCAGGTCGAACAGAGGCCAAACGTAGAGGGATCGAGCGACGGAAGTCAAAGTTGAAAATGAAAAAAGGAACAACAGAGTAGGCCACGTGGGCCAACCATAGAGTACCACGTGGCGGTCGCATTCTCGGCTAGATCATGATCTTCGTAGAACACGACTTACCATGTGTTTAGGTCTTGAAGCCATTAGATCTGCTGACCGTGGCGCTGACTTGATCCGTCCGTTGATTTTGAAGCGTTGACTATCGTTTCTACCCGTCAAATCTTTGACCAAGTGATCTGAAGGCTCTAGAAGCCATTTTCATGGCTCCTCTTCAGTGTGCCCACATCCAATCTCGTCCAACAACTCAGTTGGTTCTCCTTTGCTCCTCTAACGCGTGACAGCTTGATATATCAGAGTTTTCGTCTATAAAAGGTGGATTCGAGAACAATTTGTGGCGATAATTGTTAGAACATATTTTATTTTTCAGCATATTAATATTTTGTTCTTCCTTTTTTTTCTTTTCTCCTTGCTTGTTCTTCATTGTTGAAAGCAACTTTCTCCGCTTGAGTCCATAGTTTTGACGATCGAAAGAGGTTTCAATAATCCATTAGCCTCCTACCATCTCCAATTCTCCATTTTCATGTGTTGAAGCATTGGAGAGTTGGAGATGGCAGGTTTGCAAGCTAGAGGAGTTTTTTTATTGGGTTTCTCAACCCAATCCCGGTTCTAATTTCTACTCCTTTCTAGTTTTGTAGTAAAGTTAGGTTTTTTGAATTGTTTGAGTAGGATTATGAAATCCATGACCTTGGATTTGAATCCTTGGTCATGAGTTGTAAGACCCGCTCCCGGTCGAACCGGCGGCTTTTCAAGCAAGTTTGATTTGCTACCGGAAAGTCAACCGATGACTCAAGAAGTCACTCGGGACTTTTTCGGAACCCAAACGACTTAGCCATCATCACGGTTGGCTTAAGGGGAGAAATTCCTTTCGTTTGAGTATAATGTTGGAGGAAATCAATTTTGGTCAAAACGAGACTTTTTATCGACTAAAAGCATTATTTTATTGTGCTGGAAATTATTTTGGAAAACTAAATAACCTACTTGGACACTTGTCCCTTTTTGGTTGGGAGGGAGAGAGGGGAATGGTCTTGGACCATTTTACCCTCCCAAAAGCATCTACAAGGGATTCTAGCTCAAGGGCTTTTAGTCATTTGATACATCTAGGTATTATTTGAGTTTGGAAGAGCAAAACCAACTCATTTCTTGTGGTGTAGCCGAAATTTGAAGGAGGAGCAAGGGAGAAGAGCTCCCATGGATCTTTGAAGAAGAAACAAGGAAAATGAGACCACTTGAAGTCTTCCTCTAGCCATCCCTTCTCAAAATCATTACCATCTTCTTCATCTCACTCTTCTAGAGGTAAGGGAACTCTCTAATCCTTATTTCCCTTCATCTCTTTTCATGGGTTTTTGGGTGAAATTGCTAGATGTTGTTGGGTTTGAGTAGAAATGGTGGGAGATGTTGTTGATAAGAAGCTTTGTTGTGTTTTTGTGAGAAATCCTTAGTTTGTTGGAGCTTTTAAGTTGGTTTTGATTTGATGAATCATTAGAAACTTGCTTATTTGTTGATTCCTACCATGGGTAGAGGAGTATTGAAGGATTTGGACTGTTTTGGTAGTTGGAAGGGGTAAAATTTGGGGTTTGAAGTTGGTTTTTCGGAGAAAAGGAGCTGGAGGTTGAAGAAGGGTGAACCTGCCCTGGTACGCCACGGATCCGTGATGGATCCCGTGACGGGCGACGTCACAGCTCCGTGAGGGAGTCCGTGACGGCACTCGTCACGGCTCCGTGACGGTAACCGTGACGGTTGGCGTCACTGGTCCGTGACCAGGTCCGTGGCCGAGCAGGGTGGGGGTTTCTTTGAGGGTTTTTCACCTTGGTTGATCTTGGTTTTGAGCTGAAATTTGGAAGGGCTTTGGGGGTCTTACTTGCTGTTAAGAGGAGTCTAATTTATCGTTTCTTTGTGTCCAAGACTTTGGGGATCGAGCTAGAGGAGCAAAGATCACGCCGGGACCCGAGTGAAGAACGGAGTGGTGACCACCGGACTATCATCAGAGTGTTGAGAGGAAGACCTCGAGGTAGGGAAAGCATTAACTCCTCGTTTATGATGCTTAGTATGCATATTAGGCTAATAAAATTGGAAAGGTCCTAGAAATGCCAGGATGCGAATAACTAGAATATTTGTCTTTCTATTACTAATAACCGGAAGTGTCTAGTGGTGAATGATTAGGATGCCAATCACTAGTGTAACTCGCTTTCAATACTTGAGAATTGTTTTACTGGTAGAGCGGCCTTGGCAAAGCCCTCGGATTAGTTGCGTGTTAGGATCACATGCTTGGTTGTTTGGTTGCTTAGTGGATAGGCTAAAGAGTCTAATGGAACTAGTTGAATTGCATACTTGAATGCTCGTTTGAAGGTTTTTATGATTGGTTGATTAAACTCCCGCTTGACTGTTGAATGTATTTGAATGATTGCTTGATTTTCTTAAATGGTTGCTTGGAGCATCGAGTATGACTGGTTGTACCGAGCGGTGCAATCAGGTGATCGATGCCCCGATGGGTCGTGACTGGTAAGTGAACGGTAAGTTGTGATTGTGTGATTCGTGTGTTTGATTATCTGATTCGTGTGCGGTGTATTGTGGTGAAACGGTGATGCGTGAGCTATGTGTGATAGTGGATTGGTGTTCGTTGGGATTGGATTGTTTCGTGGTTCGGTTTGAGTGTGTTACTCAATTATTATCTGACTATTATTGAATTGCCCAAGTGTATGCTTCCTATGGGAGTAATACCTTGGTTCCCGAGGACATGAAATCCTTTGGAGACGTTTCTGAGAATCCCGATGATAAGCGCCCCGAAGGGTTGTTTCCGGTCGCCTCAATGATATGCGTCTCCTCTGGATTTGAGGGAAAATCCGAGAGGACACATCATATGTGGATCGGAGGGTGGTGACTTCATGTGCCACGACATTGGCTGGATTACCTATTACCCGTGTTTATTAAGAACTATCTTGTTGACTTTGCTGTTGATTTTAGCGCGTTTGAAGTCCACCTTGTTATGGATTTTCCCTACTGAGCGCAAGCTCACCCCTATGAGTTTATTGTTGTGTTTACAGGCTTGATTGAAGAGTAGAGGCTCGGGAGCTTCTTGGTGTGGGTGTCTGTAGAGACTTTGCTTTTATTTTATTTTTGTTTGGAAAAAACCTTGTGGAGGATTATTATTACACCCCTGGAGGGTTATTTATGTTTTAAACCGAATTTTTGTGGATTTGAGTTTCATATTGGAGTTTTTCAGGAACTTATTGTGAGTTATTGCCTTTTAAAATCATTTATTACTAGTCATGCCTCGAGTCCGGGCAAGAACCGGATTTGGGGCGTGACAATTTGGTATCAGAGCCTGGTTTCATTTGAAACAGGTGTCTTGTGAACTGGTTTTCAAACCTCGGACCGAAGTCAATTAGGGGGGTAGAGTTAGGGAGTCTGAGTCGTGATACTTAGTGATGCGATTTGGAAACATTGATGCAGAGAGTTGGAATGACTTGAGTCATAAGTCGCTTTAATGTTTGTCCTAAATGAAATCTTTACACTACAATGTTTGCATTACTTGATTGGTATCCTCTCCCTAGTGATCGGTGAAGCCGAATGGTTGAGATCGAAATTAGATTAACGGGCGATGATCGACCCGCTATGCATTCATTGTAGAGTGAGCCAACGGTTGGTGGTGTTTCCATTTTGGTGGATCATTTCGAAAATTTTCGGGTTATAGTTTGGTCTTGTCCAAGTGTTGACTTGTTTGATTGACCGCTTTCTAGAGCATGAGTACTCCATGTGTATTTGTATTGTGTGGTGAGTTTGGGGCACGAGAACCCCGTATGCCCTTGTGTGGTGAGTTTGGGGCACGAGAACCCCGTATGCCCTTGTGTGGTGAGATTGGGGCACGAGAACCCCGTGTGCCCGTGTGTGGCGAGTTGGGGCACGAGCACCCCGTAGTAATTCGGAGCACGAGAACTCCGTTGATTGATTGCGTTGTGTACTTTAGGAGCACGAGAACTTCGTTTATTGACTGTGTGATGTCTTTGGCCGAGCATGAGAACTCTGCGTACTTTTGTCTTGTGAATTTGTGTTGGTACTTGTCCCGCTTAAGCGGAGGGTTAAGGGAAAATACGAATGGGTCATGCCGAATTTTCAGTAAAACTAAAATGATTGCACCATCACTGGTTGACTCAGGGGCGCCACTGTAGTTGAGCATGATGGTTCGATGTCAAGTTGTTACAATGAGGTTCGGGGACGCCTGAATCGGGCTTTAACAACATGAGATCGAATTGGAAAGGTTTGGGTAAGAGTTAAGGAATGGGGATCCACGGAAGGGAAGAAAATGTTAAGGATGATTATTGAATTGAATTGTGTTAAGTGCTAAACCCCTCTTTGTGGGAGGATACCCGAGCGAGGGGTATGCCTATTGATTTGTGCTTGTGTGGTGTGCTTGAGTTGGAACCCTCCGGTGGGAGTTGGTGGTTGTTTGCTTAAATCGCCGGTTGTTGTTGTGAAACGCATAGAGATGCGAACTTGTGTGCTATTATATATGGGTATATTTGCTAAGTGTAAGAGGCGTAATCTGTGGGTGACTTGTGTGACGTGTGTGATCGTCCTTGTAACGTGTGAGAACCGTTGTTGAACTAAGTACTGAACATGTGCGTTATCCGTGCAGGCGGATAGGCGACATGGCTCGTACGTATGTTCCGAGAGGTACCCGGAGCCGCCCAGTTGGGGGTCCGAGTCAGGCACCTGCCACTGAGCAGGAGGGGGCAGCTGACGCCCAGGATGCTGCTTCCACAGAGCATCAGGGCTTTGAGGGTGGACCAACAGGGTCGCCACCCAGGACATCTCCACCCAGCTGACGACTCAGGCGACCCCTCTCGAGGAGGTGGTTCGCGCTGTGCTAGCAGCCTTGAGTGCGCAGCAAGGGACTACAGCACCGGCACCAGAGCCCGTGCCTGTTGCTTCAGCAGATTTTGGTGAGAGGCCAGGCCAGCTTGATAGCCTCACGGCCCAGTCGCTGAGAGAGTTTCGTAGACTTGGTACGCCAACTTACTCTGGGGGAGCGGACCCCGAGGCAGCCTCAGGCTGGTTGGAGCGGGTTACCCGCAACCTCGATACCTCTGGTGTACGGAGGGGCGCTTGAGGGTTTCATTCGCCACCTTTCAGCTTGAGGGAGAGGCCTACTACTGGTGGCAGTCAGTGCAGGACAGGGTCGGTAGTGATTTTCAGTTGTTCAGCAGGCTGTTCTTGGAACAGTACTTCCCTCGCTCCATTCGGGATGACAGGCGCCAGCAGTTTCTGGATTTACGTCAGAGAGGATTGAGCGTTTCTGAGTACGCAGTGAGGTTTACTTCTCTGGCCCGCTTCGCGCCGGAGTTGGTTCGGACCGCGGACGACCGATGCAGGAGGTTTGAGAACGGGCTCATACCGTCGATAGCCGACAGGGTCATCGCCTTCAGGACCGCAGAGTATTCCACGCTCTTGGATCAGGCTTTAGCCATGGAGAGACGCTTCAGAGAGACTATCAGGGTGCGAGAGCCTAGGCCTAGGCCGAGTGGTTTTGTTCATCCGTCTGATCGTCGAGACCGACGCAGACAGAGAGTTGCAGGACACTTTCAGCCTCAGTTTCAGCAGGATGGCATGCGCCGAGTAGGGACCGTAGCGTCAGTTGGACCCGCCCCGGTGGCACAGCTGTGTCCTCGGTGTGGACAGCAGGGTCACCTGGCACGAGACTGCCCGAGGGGCAATGGACCTGTAGAGCGCCATGGTGATCGTCCCTAGGGGACCAGAGACAGACAACAGAGTGAGCCGAGGGGGTGTTATCAGTGTGGCAGCCCCGACCACTTCATGCGTGCGTGTCCTGAGCTGGCACAGCAGAGGGGATGCTACTAGTGTGGTCGATCTGATCATTTCCTTCGGGCGTGCCCTGAGCTAGCTGGTAGAGCGCCTGCACCGAGGCCCCAGCAGACTCAGACTCGCCATGCTCCACCTGGCCGACCACGTCAGGCACAGCAGTTGAGACCTCCGCGTCAGGCGGCGGGAGCAGCAGGTTAGAGACACCAGCCGAGAACTGGGCAGCAGGTGGCACTTCCCCCACCACCGAGAGGAGGACCACAGGCACAGCAGTGCCGAGTCTTTGCAGTTACTGATTCCAGAGTTGAGAGGCCGTACGCCGGCCATGAGGACACTCAGGGTACGTGTTTGCTTTATAATTCGTGGACTTCATTTTTGTTTGATACGGGAGCTTCCCATTCGTTCATATCTTCGTCTATTGCTTCTTCTATGGGTTTGAGGGTAGAGACTTTGAGTCAACCCCTTTGTTTGGAGACCCTGGCTACGGGTGAGGTGGTGTTGAGCACCGTTTGTAGAGACTGTGCGATTAGGGTGGCAGATTGCCCCTTTCTTGGTGACTTACTCGTTCTTGATATGAACGCCTTTGACGTGATTCTGGGTATGGACTGGCTCGCGAGGTATCGAGCGACGATCGATTGCTATCGACGTCAGGTGACAGTGAGGTCAGGTGACAGGGTGATCACGTGTGTTTTGGGTAGCAAGAGCGGAGTTCTCTTATCCGCCTTGACTACGGGATCTGAGGCAGAGATCGTGCAGAGTAGCAGAGAGCTACCGAGGGTAGTGCGTGAGTTCCCGGATGAGCTATCAGGCTTGCCACCAGCGCGAGAGGTGGAGTTCAGGATCGATCTGATCACGGGTACGGCGCGGATCTCGATGACGCCGTATCGGTTTGCGCCAGCCGAGTTGGTCGAGCTAAAGCGACAACTCGAGGAACTCCAGCAGAAGGGTTTCATCCGCCTGAGCGTGTCTCCGTGGGGAGCACCCGCCCTCTTCGTAAAGAAGAAGGATGGAGCCTTGAGGATGTGCATCGATTACCGGAAGCTGAACCGGGTGACAGTGAAGAACCGCTATCCGATGCCGAGGATTGATGATCTATTCGACCAGCTGAGGGGAGCAAAGTACTTCTCGAAGATCGATCTTCAATCGGGGTACTACCAGCTGAGAGTCCGAGCCGAGGACGTAGAGAAAACAGCGTTCCGAACTCGTTATGGTCACTTTGAGTTTCTGGTGATGCCGTTCGGTTTGACGAACGCACCGGCCGCCTTTATGGACTTGATGAATGGCATCTTCAGACCTTATCTAGACCAGTTTGTAGTAGTATTTGTCGATGACATCTTGATCTACTCACCCAGTGAGGAGGCGCGTGAGGAGCATCTGAGGACCGTCTTGACACTCTTACGCACTCACCAGTTGTACGGCAATCTGGAGAAGTGCGAATTTTGGCTCACCGAGGTGAAGTTCCTCGGGCATGTGGTTTCTCGAGATGGCATCTTGGTCGATCCGGCAAAGGTTGACGCAGTGTCGAAGTGGGCCAGACCCAGCAGTGTTTTTGAGATTCGGAGCTTTCTAGGGTTGGTAGGTTATTACCGACGCTTCGTTCAGGATTTCTCCCGTCTTGCAGCACCTATGACAGCTTTGACCCGCAAGGGGGCGGAGTGTTAGTCTTAGTGCCCGTAGTTCAATCCTAAATGTCCAAATGTATATATCATCGTTAGCAATAAAATTAAAGCGGCTTTATATTACTTATGTGTTGGAGTAATATATCGATGTGTGCTCTGATCTATGCCCACCATGCGAATAGAACCATAGATCGAGATAGATCACACTCGATGGGTCCCTAGTCAACAAAGCTTCACTAGAAGCGACTAGTATGAAAGATGGCTCTTTATGGCTTACGTTCTGTTAGTCATTGGAATGAGATTCCGGAGTCTGATCATAGATATCATGTGGGACATGATATTGGACGACCCGCCCTGAATATGTGCCATAGATTAAGTCATGAACATATTCAGTGTTGTAGCTTGTCATGTATCCTTAGACCAAGGAGTCTTTGTGATCGCTATGTAGTCAACAACCTAGTTTGACCTGAGCCTAACGTTGTCCGTAACAGGGCTTCCATAACGGCCAGGATTGGCTTGGGGACGGGCTACATGAGTGACACGAAAGACGGCTAAGGGATTTATCCCTCATACTAAGGTATGGGAAAGATATCGGTTCTCGGCCGCTTGATCGAGAGTGACTGGAAGAATAGCATGGCCATGCACATGATACTGGGTATCATATCTTCAGTCATCTCACATATCAAGGAACGGTGATTGAGAATAATAAGGATGACGGCTCTATGCCTTATCTCAATCAGGATATCGGAGATAAAAGGATAATGACAGGGACGACAGAAAGGTTAGAATCGACAGGGTCGATTCGTTATGTAGTGTCAGGCAATACTAAAGTCTCGTTAGTTGCCACTTAAATAGGATCAAGTAAAATGGGATTTTACGTTGATCTATTGACATGCATAAACCTAAGGGTCACACCGGAGGATGAAACTCATTGACACATTTATGGAGAATGGCCAAAAGGGAGTTGTCTCGGGACATGACCAAAACTGGGTTTTGGGTCATGTGCCCGTAAGTGAATAGGACTTTACGGATCGAGACAAGGCTTGGAGTCTTGGGATTGATCGCGTCGGATAATGTTGGACATTTCCGGTATGGAAGGCATGGAGGCGATGAGCGAATCACGGGACCTCGTTGGAAATGGCCACGGGCCATGTTCCAAGAAGCCCATGAAAGGCCCATGCAACCAAGGCCCATGGAACTAATTAATCAAGTCTTGATTAATTAGTACTAAGTAAGCAAGACAAGGATTAAGGTGTTGGTGATTCACCACCTAACCCAATCTTGTCTTGCCATACTTTGTCCTATTTACACCTTACTTGTCACCATGCTTGTCCCATGCCTTTAGTTGGACAAGTATGGGTTTTGTTATGTTTAAGTCATCTTTTTCAACATAACAAACACTAGACAAGAATAGGAAACACATTTTCTCTCCCTCTTCCATGGCCATTTCGGGTTTGGCTAGTTTCCACCTCCATGTTTGTGTTCTTGAGTCCTCAAAGAGAAGAACTACGTGGCTTTGATTCCCAAGTGGATACGTAGGCGTCTTGGAGACTCAAGCCAATCATTCGTTAACCGGTGTTCTTGTTTTGGTAAGAACTAGTGCTGAATTTTTCTCTTGTTAATCCATTCTTTGTTAGTTGTTTCATGGTTTTAATTGTCTCTTGGTTTTCATTGATTTTCCGCTGCGAGTTGGTTCATCTCCAACCCTACCTCGAGACCCAACAGTGGTATCAGAGCCGTGCTACCTTCGGGATTCACAAGACGGTGTTCCTAGTTTCGGTTTTGCTTGAAAGTTTCGTTTTTGGCATGTTGTTTTGCTAAATTGTTTGATAACATGTTTTAAATTATTGTTTATGGATTTAATGCATGTAAAATGAATTTTTGAAAATTATTTCAAATCTGGAAATTTTGAAAAAAATTTGATTTTTCGGGTCTCGGGAGCGGGACTCTCGGGGAGCCGAAACCGGGACCGAACGGGGCTCCGTTGGACGGAGCTAGGCCAAGCATGACCATTGGATGGTTGATATGCCAAGGCTAAACCGTTTTGTTAGTTATGACGAGTTTGGAACCGTCATGACGAACTCGAAGATCAAATGTTCAAAAGTTTCGTTTTTGAACGGTTTCGATAAACCGAGCATCAAAAATTTTCGAAACTTGGCTATTAATTAAAACCGGAAAATCACATGATGTTTGATAACATTCTTGTTTGATAACACGATGTGTGATGTGATGTTGGCATGGTGCACATAATAGCCCCGAGCTCAATTTAATTATTTATCGCTTTTCACGGCCTGCGAGCCGTTAGAGGTAACGTGTAATTATTCTTTCAAGGTGTGGTCGTCGAACCACTTGTTTGTAATATTTATTTATTCCCGACCTGCGAGTCGTGTATTAAATTGTAATATTTTACTCAAGATGAAGAAAGGGCGAAAAGGTCATTTGGTGGCTTTTCGGGTGTTGGCATCGGCTTGGAGTCGGTGGAGCTCAAGAAGCTAGTGGGAGTTAGTTTAGGGGGCTATTATGTGCACATTTATCGCTTTATGCTTGGTTTAGTTTATGCATGATTAATTCTATGTGCTTTAGAATTGCATGCCTAACTTTATTTACCGAGCATATCACCTCATATGCAAAGATAAAATTGGAATTTTAATCCTTGTGTGTGAACCCTTAGAACCGTCATTGCATTGGATGTAGTTGACGGGTTCAAAGGAAGAATTACATTGGATGTAATTTGAGGCATCATTGCATTTGGAATGTAGTTGATGTGCTCATCGCATCTAGGATGTGCC
Organism: Erodium maritimum; assembly: GCA_963921825.1. Lineage (NCBI taxonomy): Eukaryota > Viridiplantae > Streptophyta > Magnoliopsida > Geraniales > Geraniaceae > Erodium > Erodium maritimum. Next base: position 47,010,297 of record OY997595.1, on the reverse strand, counting down.
AAAGTTTTGAACACAACTGGACAAGTAAAAGCGGGTCATGTCCGATACCTCCCAATCATCAACACCTTACTACCTCCCCGTCCTATGGGTGTCGTGCGCATTAGCGGAGCATCCATGGGAAAGCGGGGTAGTAGGTTTGGACGACATATGTGGGTGTCGTGCGCATTAGCGGAGCACCTACATAGTGACGAGCCATAGTTGAAAATTGGTGGACCCGACTACGATTCTTAGCCTGAGGTTGAGCTAGGGTAACAGATAGGGTAAGTCGTGTACATAAGTACATACCCTAGCCAGGAGTCACATTGGATGTGATTGGATGGATTCCTACCTACATAGCTCGATTAAGTGGTGAGCATTAGTTCAGCTTAATCGAGTGAATCAAGGATCTTGGTTTCAGATTCTAAAGGTTTAGAATTGATTGTTGGTGTTTAAGCTTGATCTTCATAAAATTTATTCAGTTTACTGATTGAATTTTATCTGTTGTAGATCAAATGGCAAATTCAGCGAACATTAATAGTTTGTCATTAAAAACCATTCTTGACAGGGTCAAGCTAAATGGGACAAACTATTTGGACTGGTACAGAATTTTTGAGGATAGTCCTCAAGTCTGAACGCAAAGAATATGTCCTTGACAAGGCTGTCTCTAAGACCATATCAGAGTTACATGAAGTGTCATCAGCTGCTGAGAAGAATATCTCAGGGATCTGGGATCCAAGGATATTCTGATGGTCAACAAGGGAATTGGAAGTGGCAAGGGCTGGGCCCATGCGCACTTGGCAGGAAAGATGAGACACCTGAGAATGTCTGCTTCTACTGCCAACAGCCTGGTCATTGGAACCGGGATTACAGGAAGTTCACGGCTGATCTGAAGAAGGGCAGTGGGACTGCGCCTTCATCAAATAGCCTGGATGATCTGAAGAAGGGCAGTAGGACTGCGCCTTCATCAGGAAACCTGGATGATCTAAGGAAGGGCGGTGGGACCGTGCCTTCATTCGGTATTAACTCTATAGAGCTACATCTCTCTACTTCCAAAGATTCATGGGTATTAGATACCATGACTGAATCTCACACATGCACTAATATATGGTGGCTGAAAGTAGGAGAGATTTGGAAAGCACGAAATGGACCTCAGAGTTGTGGCAACTGCTGTAGGATCCATGAGTCTTGCTTTGCCAAGAGGCCTTGTCTTAGTATTGTATAATGTATATTGCATACCTACTCTTAGTAGGAATATTATATCTGTATCCGTGTTTGACAAGGAAGGATATAATGTTAATATTGGAAATAGAGTTTTCAATGTTCTATGCAATGATATGTTTTATACCAGTACTGACATGGTTGGAGGATTGTACATATTAGATATGGGTAACAATGCCTCAAGTTCTATATATTCCGTTAATAGCAAGAGGTCTAAATCCAACGATTTAAACCTAACTCTGTTATGGTACTGTCATTTGGGTCGCATAAACAAGAAGCGCCTATCAGCACTTCAGAAGTGCGGGCTTTCAGGTTCATTCGAATTCCATTCGATCGATAGGTGCAAGGTTTGTTTGATGGGCAAAATGACTAAAGTGCCCTTTATCGATCGCGATGAAAGGGCGGGTGAATTATTGGGGTTGATACACTCGAATGTGTGTAGACCAATAAGTTCACTTGCCAGGAGGGGTTTTAGCTACTTTATCACATTTACTGATGATTACAGTAAATATGGTTATGTCTATTCGGTGAGACATAAGTCTGAAGCTTTTGATAAATTCAAAGAGTTTAAGACTATAGTAGAAAACCAGCTCGACAAAGGTATTAAGGCACTTCGATTGGATCGAGGTGGAAAATACTTGACCACAGAGTTATTAGATCATCTAAAAGAGAATGGGATCCTTTTGAAATGGACTCCTCCTAGGTCACTGTAGTTGAAAGGTGTAGCCAAACGGAGAAATCGGACATTGTTAGACAATGGTCTGTTCCATGATTAGTTGGACTGATCTCCCAATCTCTTTTAGGGGTTTTGCTCTAGAGACGACCGCATTCATAGTGAATCGGGCTTCGACGAATGGTGTGGAATGGACACCATTTTAAAAATGGTACGGGATGATGCCCGCTTTGTCCTTCCTAAAGATTTGTGGTTGCGAGGCTTATGTGAAACATTTGGTTTCGACTAAGCTCGAACCAAGATCTGAGATATGCACCTTCGTGTGGTATCCCAAAGCAACAAGGGGATACTATTTCTACAATCCCAGTGAGAACATGGTGTTCGTCGCTTGGGGTGGGGTCTTTATGGAAAAAAAGTTTTGTTTCCAAAGACGTCATTGGGAGGACTGTGCATCTCGAAGAAATTCAGGATGGTACAGATCTGTCTAAACCAATTAGCAACCCTGTAGAAAGGAGCCAGAGATTGTCGTAGAGTAAGAACCAATTCCTGTTACAATTCCGGAAGGTCCAAGGCGATTTGAAAGGATCAATCTTCCACCTCCAAGATATGGTATCCGGAGGTGACAATGAAGTCATGGTGGATCACGATGATCCAGCCACCTTTCAGGAAGTCGTGGATGGGCCCAACTCCGAGTTATGGCTGGGAGCCATGAGGGAGGAAATGCAATCCATGTCGGACAACCGAGTCTGGGAACCGGTTGATCCCATCAATGGTGTGAGGACCATAGGATGCAAATGGATCTTCAAGGTGAAGTTTGACATGGACGGCAACCCTCTGACCTACAAAGCTCAACTGGTGGCGAAAGGTTATAGGCAGATCCAATGGATTGACTATGAGGAAACCTTCTCCTTAGTGGCTATGGTCAAAATCGATCCAAATTCTTCTTGACATAACTGCGTATCATAATTACGAGATATGGCAAGTGGATGTCAAAACCGCTTTCCTAAATGGAAATTTGACTGAGTACGTTTGTATGTCTCGGCCCAAAGGTTTTGACGATCCGAAGAATAAAGGAAAGATTTATAAGTTGTTGAAATCCATTTATGGATTGAAACGAACTTCTCGGAGTTGGATCCTTCGTTTTGATGAAGCTGTAATTGGATTTGGCTTAATCAAGAACGAGGATGAATCTTGCGTTTATAAGAAGGCTAGTGGGAGCAATATTACCTTTCTGGTTCTCATTGAAAACGACATCCCAACCTTGCACGAGACTAAAGCTTGGTTGAGGAAGTGTTCTTCAATAAAGGACTTAGGCGATGCTTCTCATATCTTAAGGATTAAGATATGTAGAGATCGCACCAAGAGGGTCTTGGATTTAAGTCAGGGAACCTATGTGAACAAGGCATTGAGTAGGTTCTTAATGCTCGATTCAAAGAAAGGACTCTTACCCACTAGTCATGGCATTCATCTCAGCAAGACTCAGTGTCCTAAGACACCTGATGAGCTGAAAAGGATGATGAGAATCCTATGCGCCTGGGGGCAGGATCGATCATATATGCCATGACATGTATGAGACCAGACGTCTCGTAAGCCTTATGTTGTACCAGTAGACATCATTCTAACCCGGGGGAAAGATGATGCTGAACTAGTCGTCGAAGGATAAGTAGACGCTAGTTTTCCAAGACAAATCCAGATGACTTTAGAAGTCAATCAGGATATGTGTTTACGCTGAATGGCAGAGCTTTAGCTGGGAAAGCGTAAAGCAAGATACCATTGCCGAATCTACGACAGAGGCCAAGTACATGGATGCTGCAGAGGCAGCTAAGGAGGCTATGTGGATTTGGAAATTCATGGCAGGGCTGGGTGTAATTAAAAACCCATCCAGTCCGGTGAATCCATTTTGCGACAACACAAGGGCCATTGCGCAAGCTAAAAGCCTAGATCGCATAACAAATCCAAACATGTACTGCGGCGTATCCACCTCATCAGATAAATACTGAACTGAGGTGAAGTGAAGATAACCGATATTGCAACAGATGATAACATAGCCAACTCGTTGACTAAGGCAGTGTCACTGCCTGAACATGTTAGACATGTAAAGTCGATGGGGACATATAGGAGTTTAGATTGGAACTAGGGCAAGTGGGAGATTGTTAGTCTTAGTGCCCGTAGTTCAATCCTAAATGTCCAAATGTATATATCATCGTTAGCAATAAAATTAAAGCGGCTTTATATTACTTATGTGTTGGAGTAATATATCGATGTGTGCTCTGATCTATGCCCACCATGCGAATAGAACCATAGATCGAGATAGATCACACTCGATGGGTCCCTAGTCAACAAAGCTTCACTAGAAGCGACTAGTATGAAAGATGGCTCTTTATGGCTTACGTTCTGTTAGTCATTGGAATGAGATTCCGGAGTCTGATCATAGATATCATGTGGGACATGATATTGGACGACCCGCCCTGAATATGTGCCATAGATTAAGTCATGAACATATTCAGTGTTGTAGCTTGTCATGTATCCTTAGACCAAGGAGTCTTTGTGATCGCTATGTAGTCAACAACCTAGTTTGACCTGAGCCTAACGTTGTCCGTAACAGGGCTTCCATAACGGCCAGGATTGGCTTGGGGACGGGCTACATGAGTGACACGAAAGACGGCTAAGGGATTTATCCCTCATACTAAGGTATGGGAAAGATATCGGTTCTCGGCCGCTTGATCGAGAGTGACTGGAAGAATAGCATGGCCATGCACATGATACTGGGTATCATATCTTCAGTCATCTCACATATCAAGGAACGGTGATTGAGAATAATAAGGATGACGGCTCTATGCCTTATCTCAATCAGGATATCGGAGATAAAAGGATAATGACAGGGACGACAGAAAGGTTAGAATCGACAGGGTCGATTCGTTATGTAGTGTCAGGCAATACTAAAGTCTCGTTAGTTGCCACTTAAATAGGATCAAGTAAAATGGGATTTTACGTTGATCTATTGACATGCATAAACCTAAGGGTCACACCGGAGGATGAAACTCATTGACACATTTATGGAGAATGGCCAAAAGGGAGTTGTCTCGGGACATGACCAAAACTGGGTTTTGGGTCATGTGCCCGTAAGTGAATAGGACTTTACGGATCGAGACAAGGCTTGGAGTCTTGGGATTGATCGCGTCGGATAATGTTGGACATTTCCGGTATGGAAGGCATGGAGGCGATGAGCGAATCACGGGACCTCGTTGGAAATGGCCACGGGCCATGTTCCAAGAAGCCCATGAAAGGCCCATGCAACCAAGGCCCATGGAACTAATTAATCAAGTCTTGATTAATTAGTACTAAGTAAGCAAGACAAGGATTAAGGTGTTGGTGATTCACCACCTAACCCAATCTTGTCTTGCCATACTTTGTCCTATTTACACCTTACTTGTCACCATGCTTGTCCCATGCCTTTAGTTGGACAAGTATGGGTTTTGTTATGTTTAAGTCATCTTTTTCAACATAACAAACACTAGACAAGAATAGGAAACACATTTTCTCTCCCTCTTCCATGGCCATTTCGGGTTTGGCTAGTTTCCACCTCCATGTTTGTGTTCTTGAGTCCTCAAAGAGAAGAACTACGTGGCTTTGATTCCCAAGTGGATACGTAGGCGTCTTGGAGACTCAAGCCAATCATTCGTTAACCGGTGTTCTTGTTTTGGTAAGAACTAGTGCTGAATTTTTCTCTTGTTAATCCATTCTTTGTTAGTTGTTTCATGGTTTTAATTGTCTCTTGGTTTTCATTGATTTTCCGCTGCGAGTTGGTTCATCTCCAACCCTACCTCGAGACCCAACACGGAGTACCTTTGGACGGATGAGTGTGAGCGCTCTTTCCGCGAGCTAAAGGCTCGATTGACTACCGCTCCAGTGTTGATTGTTCCAGAGCGGGGGGTAGGCTACGACGTGTATTGTGATGCCTCAGGCGAAGGGCTAGGTTGTGTTTTGATGCAGGGTGGAAAGGTAGTTGCCTACGGCTCGAGGCAGCTGAAGGTGCATGAGCGCAACTACCTGACCCATGATCTTGAGCTAGCAGCAGTGGTATTTGCGCTGAAGAGCTGGAGACACTTTTTGTACGGTGAGCAGTTCAGGGTGTTCTCAGACCACAAGAGCCTCAAGTATATATTCTCGCAGCGCGATCTGAACATGCGCCAAAGGCGATGGATAGAGTTACTTGAGGAGTACGACTTCGAGTTGCTCTATCACCCGGGCAAGGCGAACGTTGTCGCCGATGCTTTGAGTAGGGAGTCGAGTCACTGCGTTGCCAGCATGGCAGTCCGAGAGTGGGACATGCTGGAGCAGTTGAGCTTATTCAGACTGGAGTTGGAGGAGGTCACAGAGGGTATGGCCTTGTGTGCCTTGGTGGCTCAGCCCACGCTATTTGCTCGAGTGCTAGAGGCACAGGCCGAGGACGCCGAGGCAGCAGGGATTCGTGAGAGATTGATTGACGGTGTCAAGCTCGAGGGTTGGGAGATGGGCACCGATCAGCGTATCCGCTTTAGAGGACGGCTGTTTGTGCCCAGTGGGTACATAGACACTGTATTGCGAGAGTGCCACCACTCCCATCTAGTTGTGCACCCCGGTGGCAACAAGATGTATAGAGACATGCGACGACAGTTTTGGTGGAGTGGGATGCGTGGGGTGGTTGCAGATTTCGTTTCTCGATGCCTCACCTGCCAACAGGTAAAGGCCGAGCATCGGCGCCCCGCAGGCTTGCTGCAGCCTTTACCGATCTCCGAGTGGAAGTGGGAGCATGTGACTATGGATTTTGTGTGTGGGTTACCCAGGTCGTCGAAGGGGCACAATGCTGTTTGGGTGGTGGTTGATCGACTGACCAAGTCGGCACACTTTCTGGGTATGAGGATGACTGAGTCTGTGGACGTGTTGGGTCGTTTGTATGTCAGGGAGATTGTTCGTCTACATGGAGTACCAGTGTCAGTGGTATCTGATAGAGAACCTCGTTTCACATCCAGGTTCTGGAAGAGTCTACAGAAGGCGTTGGGCACTGAGGTACTGTTGAGTACAGCTTACCATCCCGAGACAGATGGACAGTCAGAGCGCACCATTCAGATTCTAGAGGACATGCTTCGAGCTTGTGTGCTCGACTTTCAGGGGTCATGGGAGGATCATTTACCTTTGGCAGAGTTTGCCTACAACAACAGTTACCAGTCCAGCATTGGTATGGCACCATTTAAGGCTTTGTATGGCATACCTTGTAGATCGCCGGTATGTTGGGCTGAGGTTGGGGACCGGAGCTTACTTGGACCAGACATGGTCAGAGAGACGACCGAAAAGGTCGCGTTGATTAGAGAGCGGTTGAAGACCGCGCAGAGTCGGCAGAAGAGCTACGCAGACAGGCGTCGCAGACCACTTGAGTTCATGGTCGGGGAGCACGTGTTTTTGAGGGTGAGCCCAAAGAAGGGTCTAGTGCGGTTTAGACTCAGTGGAGGCAAGCTAGCACCACATTTTATTGGACCATTTGAGGTCTTAGAGAGGATTGGAGCTGTGGCTTATCGGTTGGCCTTGCCACCGCAACTTGGGAACGTGCATAACGTTTTCCATGTGTCCCAACTGCGGAAGTACATGGCAGACCCTTCGCACATCATTGAGTGGTCAGATATCGAGGTAGCAGTTGATGTCACCTATGAGGAGCAGCCCGTCGAGATTTTGGGTACGAAGGAGAAGGTCCTGCGGAACAAGAGGATTCCATTGGTACTAGTACAGTGGGGACATCAGGGAGCAGGGTCCACTTGGGAGCGCGAGGATGAGATCCCCGTGAAGTATCCCCACCTGTTTGAGATTGAGGTACCTTGTTTTTTTAATTTCGAGGATGAAATTTCTTTAAGGGGGGTAGATTGTAAGACCCGCTCCCGGTCGAACCGGCGGCTTTTCAAGCAAGTTTGATTTGCTACCGGAAAGTCAACCGATGACTCAAGAAGTCACTCGGGACTTTTTCGGAACCCAAACGACTTAGCCATCATCACGGTTGGCTTAAGGGGAGAAATTCCTTTCGTTTGAGTATAATGTTGGAGGAAATCAATTTTGGTCAAAACGAGACTTTTTATCGACTAAAAGCATTATTTTATTGTGCTGAAAATTATTTTGGAAAACTAAATAACCTACTTGGACACTTGTCCCTTTTTGGTTGGGAGGGAGAGAGGGGAATGGTCTTGGACCATTTTACCCTCCCAAAAGCATCTACAAGGGATTCTAGCTCAAGGGCTTTTAGTAGAAATGGGTTTTTGGGTGTAATTGCTAGATGTTGTTGGGTTTGAGTAGAAATGGTGGGAGATGTTGTTGATAAGAAGCTTTGTTGTGTTTTTGTGAGAAATCCTTAGTTTGTTGGAGCTTTTAAGTTGGTTTTGATTTGATGAATCATTAGAAACTTGCTTATTTGTTGATTCCTACCATGGGTAGAGGAGTATTGAAGGATTTGGACTGTTTTGGTAGTTGGAAGGGGTAAAATTTGGGGTTTGAAGTTGGTTTTTCGGAGAAAAGGAGCTGGAGGTTGAAGAAGGGCGAACCTGCCCTGGTACGCCACGGATCCGTGACGGATCGCGTGACGGGCGACGTCACGGCTCCATGAGGGAGTCCGTGACGGCACTCGTCACGGCTCCGTGACGGTAACCGTGACGGTTGGCGTCACGGGTCCGTGACCAGGTCCGTGGCCGAGCAGGGTGGGGGTTTCTTTGAGGGTTTTTCACCTTGGTTGATCTTGGTTTTGAGCTGAAATTTGGAAGGGCTTTGGGGGTCTTACTTGCTGTTAAGAGGAGTCTAATTTATCGTTTCTTTGTGTCCAAGACTTTGGGGATCGAGCTAGAGGAGCAAAGATCACGCCGGGACCCGAGTGAAGAACGGAGTGGTGACCACCGGACTATCATCAGAGTGTTGAGAGGAAGACCTCGCGGTAGGGAAAGCATTAACTCCTCGTTTATGATGCTTAGTATGCATGTTAGGCTAATAAAATTGGAAAGGTCCTAGAAATGCCTATAGGATGCGAATAACTAGAATATTTGTCTTTCTATTACTAATAACCGGAAGTCTCTAGTGGTGAATGATTAGGATGCCAATCACTAGTGTAACTCGCTTTCAATACTTGGGAATTGTTTTACTGGTAGAGCGGCCTTGGCAAAGCCCTCGGATTAGTTGCGTGTTAGGATCACATGCTTGGTTGTTTGGTTGCTTAGTGGATAGGCTAAAGAGTCTAATGGAACTAGTTGAATTGCATACTTGAATGCTCGATTGAAGGTTTTTATGATTGGTTGATTAAACTCCCGCTTGACTGTTGAATGTATTTGAATGATTGCTTGATTTTCTTAAATGGTTGCTTGGAGCATCGAGTATGACTGGTTGTACCGAGCGGTGCAATCAGGTGATCGATGCCCCGATGGGTCGTGACTGGTAAGTGAACGGTAAGTTGTGATTGTGTGATTCGTGTGTTTGATTATCTGATTCGTGTGCGGTGTATTGTGGTGAAACGGTGATGCGTGAGCTATGTGTGATAGTGGATTGGTGTTCGTTGGGATTGGATTGCTTCGTGGTTCGGTTTGAGTGTGTTACTCAATTATTATCTGACTATTATTGAATTTCCCAAGTGTATGCTTCCTATGGGAGTAATACCTTGGTTCCCGAGGACATGAAATCCTTTGGAGACGTTTCTGAGAATCCCGATGATAAGCGCCCCGAAGGGTCTCGATGGAGGGTATGAATGCATACTCGCAGCGGAATAAAATAAAACCCGAGACCATGCAAGGAAAAAGTACCACGATTAGATACACAAAAAATTGAAATCATCATTTCTAACAATTGTTCAAGAATACAATAAGAGAAGAGAACACCAAGGAAAGGAGGACTAGCTTGAGTCTCCAAGACGCCTACGTATCCACTTGGGAATCAAAGCCACGTAAATCTTCATATGAGGACTCAAGAACACCAAAATGGAGAGAAACCAAGCCAAACCCGAAATTGTAGGAGGAAGGAGAGAAAAAAAGTTGCTTCCCGTTTGTGTCTTGTGTTTATTATGTTGAAAAAGGATGACTTAAACCAATTAAATCTCACCAACATAATAAAAAATAGTATAGATCAAGCATGGCGTAAATAGGACAAGTATAGTGTTAAGTATGGCTAAACAAGATTGGGTTAGGTGGTGAATCATCAACACCTTAATCTTTGTCTTTCTTACTTAGTACTAATTAATCAAGACTTGATTAATTAGTTCCATGGACCTTGGTTGCATGGGCCTCTCATGGGCCTCTTGGAACATGGCCCGTGGCCATTCCCAACGAGGTCCCGTGACGTGCTCATCGCCTCCAAGCCTTACATACCAGAAATGTCCAACATTATCCGACGTGATCAATCCCAAGACTCCAAGCCTTGTGTTGATCCGTAAAACCCTATTCACTTACGGGCACATGACCCAAAAACCAGTTTTGGTCATGTCCCAACTCCCTTTTGGCCATTCTCCATAAATGTCTTAATGAGTTTCATCCTCCAGTGTGACCCTTAGATTTATGCATGTCCATAGATCAACGTAAAATCTCATTTTACTTGATCCTATATAAGTGGCAACTAACGAGACTTTAGTATTGCCTAACACTGCATAACGAATCGACCCTGTCGATTCTAACCTTTATGTCGTCTATGCCACTATCCTTTTATCTCCGATATCCTGATTGAGATAAGGCATAGAGCCGCCATCCTTATTATTCTCAATCATTGTTCCTTGATATGTGAGATGACTGAATATATGATACCCAATATCATGTGCATGGTCATGCTATTCTTTCAGTCACTTTCGATCAAGCGGCCGAGAACAAATATCTTTCCCATACCTCAGTATGAGGGATAAATTCCTTAGCCGTCTTTCGTGTCACTCATGCATCCTGTCCCCAAGCCGATCCTGGCCGTTTTACGAACAATGTTAGGCTCATGTCAAACTCAGTTGTTGACTGCATAACGATCACAAAGACTCCTTGGTCTAAGGATACATGACAAGCTACGACACTGAATATGATCATGACTTAATCTATGTCACATATTCAGGGTGGGTCGTCCAATATCATGTGCCACATGATATCTATGATCAAACTCCGGAATCCCATTCCAATGACTAACAGAACGTAAGCCATAAAGAGCTATCTTTCGTGCTAGTCGCTTCTAGTGAAGATTTGTTGACTAGGGACCCATCTCGATCTATGGTTCTATTCGCATTATGGGCACAGATCAGAACACACATCGATATATTACTCCAACACATATGTAATATAAAGCTGCTTTAATCTTATTTCTAATGATGATATATACATTTGAACATTTATGATTGAACTACGGGTACTAAGACTAACATGTATATCAAGTTCTAGGTTAGAGTTGGTAAAAATACAAACTTTGTCCATTTAGTGAACTTATTTAGGATTTCCCACATTCACATGGCCTGATTTCCTATTGACGAGATAGAAATATGCTAGGATGTGTTTTCTCGATTCTCTTGTGTGTTTCAAGTCGACCGAACGTTTATGAGATTTTTCATAATTGTTGTGTTTGCTATGTAGATTGATGTTTGGAGCGATCCATGATTCGATCTAGTGTGAGGCGAGATTCATTTTTATAGAATTTACGGATGCTTGTTTATTACCATAATATCATGATTCGATGTTCTATGTAGTTCTACTTGATTATCAATAATCATCTTGATCGGTGCTGTTTGGTTTTCAAGAAGTGAACTAGGCGTAGCTAAGTAGATTCGCCCATGATTTATAATTTACTTATGCTTGTGTATTACTAGAGGTTCATTGATGCATTCGATTGTTAGGTTGATTGAACTTGGCGTAACTAAGTATATTCACCAATTTATTTAGAGTCCACTCAGGCTTGTATATTACCAGAGTATCAAGATTCGATACTCTATGTAGTTCTACTTGATTTTCGGTGTTCATCTTTATTGACGACATTCGGGAATTAAGAAGTGAACCAGGCGTAGAGTAGATTCACCGAGTGATGTAGCTGTCACGCCCCAAATCCGGTTTTGACCGGACTCGAGACATGAACCGAAAATAATAAAATAAAGGTGATTTTAAACAACATAAATCTCCGAAAATAGTTCAAAATTATCAATCCTGATAATACGAGTCAAATGCTCGAAATCCAAAAAAAAAACAGAAGGTGTGGTACAAAAGGGAAGTACGTCTCTAGACAATCCAAGAACTAGGACTCTCGCTAAGCTCCCAAGCCTCGAGACGTCCTCTAATCCAACTCACGATCAAAACCTGTATGAATAGTAATGAAAGGGGTGAGCGTTTCGTTCAATAGGAAAAAGTAGTAAAGGGGATGAGCATATCGCTCACCCCACGGATACCTGTCCAACTATGGCATACTAGTAAAGCAACGACAGGTAACGAAATCAAACAAGAAAACACGTAATCGCAATCATTATCATAACCAACCTCACTCGACCATAACATCGTTTGATCACACTACTTACCACCACACTTAACGTGTGAAATCAACCATGCTCAACAATTATCGATTGCTCAATATTCACACCCAAACTATATCGCAAATAATCACCGAGTAAATCATTAGCAAATACACACATAGTAAGTCATTCATACTACCCCGGATCACATCGCAGGACACAACATATCGTACCGGAACACACAACATCGGCCTCGATATCGTCCCGGAACACACAAAATCGGGGTACAAAGTATATCAATACACACAGTATCGGCCTGGATATCATACCGGAACACCTAGCATCGGGGTACAACGTACGCCGGAACATACAGCCTCGGCCTTGATATCTCACCGGAACACACAACATCGGTCTAGACATCATACCGGAACACCTAGCATCGGGGTACAGCGTACGCCGGAACACACAGCCTCGGCCTAGATATTATACCGGAACACACAGCATCGACCTAGATATCTCACCGGAACACCAACCTCGACCTAGATATCCTACCAGGCACACACATACAGCTCATCAAACATATCACAAGGTAATAGCTCAACAGTAACGTTTACACAGGTAAAGCACAATCATCACACAATCCTACGGGCACGACATGGCCCACATGCAATTCTACAACACAGCAAGTCCCAAACCTACGGGCACGACATGGCCCGCAAGTAATTCCACTTTTTAAACGACTACGCTAGTTTTTCACATCCTACATTCATTTCTACAAATACTCTGGTTACTCATATCCTATATGCAATTCTAGTAACTTTCCGCATTTCAACCGGTATTCGCTATTTTTCCCTACCTCAACCACGATCCAACTCCACCAAGCACGAACCGTCAGCGACCTCCTTCTCCACGATCAAGCCCACGGTCTAGGATAACAAGTAATACAATACTTAATACAAGTCCAACGTCGATTAAAACAGACAACACCCAAATTAGCCCCCGACAAGACGCCTAATTAATTAAAACGGTTACGGGACAATGATTTGGAAGAAATAGTAAATTAACCGGGCGATACGTACAACGGCACCCGACCAAGTGAGCCCCACTTGGCCGTGGGTGTGCCGGACCGGACCCACCAAGGGCCGGTCTCGGCTCGAAACCCGAGGCACGGGTCCCGAGGAACGGATCACTCACCACCGTGGCCGGTCCTCCGGCGAGCCTCCGGTCGCCAGAAAATTTCCAACTTCCTCTCAAAACGTCATAAACGAGTTCTAGGTCCTCAATCCATCAAGTTCTAACCAAAAACATCACCAATTTGCTCCAATTTCACATTTCCCCCAATTCCAAAAGTTAGGGTTTCACCAAAGTCTTCTACTTTCACCCATTTTCTTCCATTACTACTTGATTCTACCAAGGTTTGATCATTTCCAACAAGACCCAATCCAATTTCATCTAAATCCAACAAGACTCATGTCACGCCTCAAATCCTGTTTTGGCCAGACTCGAGACGTGAACTAAAGTAATAATAAAATAACTATAATAAAAGGAAAATTAAACGAAATATAACTCCGAAATTTAGTTCAAATCAACACTTCGATGCCACGAGTCAAACGCTCAAAATCCAAAATAAAGGGAAAAACAAGGTTTGGTACAAAAATAGGAAGTACGTCTTTACTAAGCACATAGACCCTGGAATCTCGATCAGCTTCCAAGCCCCGAGACATCCTCTACACCAACTCACGATCAAAACCTGTAAAATTGTAAACATAGGGGGGGGTGAGCTTTCGCTCAGTAGGAAAAAGTAGTAAAGGGAAAAGACTTCCGCTCCGTCACCATAATTACTAAAATTAATGACACTTGCTAATAAAAGACAACACAAATAGAAGTCAACAGGAACACAACTTATTCGACAATAGAACCAAGCTAAAGAACCTACAAACACCGAACGTTATACTGTTACCACCACTACGAACGTCACTCAACCATGACAACACCAGAACATAAAATAAGTGAACCATGATACTCCGATCACCACACGCAACTCGACATATCGTACCGGACACGACATCGGTCTAGATATCTTCCCGGACACACAACATCGGGTTTAAACAATACATCATACCGGAATACAACATCGGTCTAGATGTTTTCCCGGACACACAGTATAGGGGTGAAACAATACATCATACTGGAATACCCATCGGTCTAGATGTTTTCCCGAACACATAGCATCAGGGTGAAACAATACATCATATCGGAATACCTATCGGTCTAGATGTCTTCCTGGACACACATCATCGGGTAAAGAAAACAATACATCATACCGGAATACACCATCGGTCTAGATGTCTTCCCGGAAACGCAGCATCGGGTTAAATCTCATAACAAATATACCAGACCGACACACACCTCGGTCGGGTATCTTCCCGTAGTACGGGGTACAAGTCACACCACACAATACAATACTAAACATATTAAACCGAACTTATCATACCATCAAGGCTTACCAACACAACTTGCCAAGCATACCACATCGGTCTATCGTTCACCCGATCATATCACAAGACAACAATTCATATCACATTCATCACATTCATTCACCCAATCATAACATGAGACAACAATCCATATCACATTCATCACACTCATCACATCCTAATAGCATAACATGATTCTTAAATTAACCAAGAAATATACTACACGTCAACATTAAAGGACTACTAGCCACAACCAAACACAACCATCACACACAATCGTAAGGCCCGACATAGCCACATGTGATTCTACATCACGACAATTCCCATAATTTAAATACGAGTACAATAGTTAATCACATCCTATATGGAAGCTAAGACTTTACCAGTTATTAACGTCCTATATGCTTACTATGCACATTCCTTAATTAAAACGGTAATTACTACTCTTCCCTACCTCAAGTGCTATCCAAACGCTTAGTCAACGCGAGCGTCTAGTAGTTTCCTCCTCCGAGCTGGAGAATAACATCTAGAATCACAAAGTAGTACTAGAATAAACGATCATTCAAGGACGGTTTTAATGAGAAAATACCTAAATTACCCCTCACAATCAAGACTTGGGCCATAGGGTAAGTTGGGCCAGGACAAGGGCCGTTCGAGCAGCCCACAGGTTCGACACCAATCCAGGATCGTGCTCCTCAAAGGGCCGGTCAGAGACACGGACCGTGCCCCTCAGATGGCCGGTCAGGGACCCGGACCGTACCTCTTAGAGGGCCGGTCAGAGGCCCGGACTGTGCCTCTCAGGTCGGGGACCCGGACCGTGCCCCTCAGAGGGCCGGTCGGGGACACGGACCGTTCCCCTCAGAGGGCCGGTCGGGGACCCGGACCATGCCCCTCAGAGGGCCGGTCGGGGACCCGGACCGTGCCCCTCAGAGGGCCGGAACCAAGCCCGGGCCGTTCCTCTCAGAGGGCCGGTCAGGGACCCTCTCTGTGCCGCTTAGAGGGACGGCCAGAGGCCCTTTTCGTGCCAAACTGGGCAGACACCAACTCCTTCCCTCAACTTACTTTCCACGAAAATATACTTCATAAACTCCATTGCTAACCTCATAACCTCCAAAATCAGTCACCAAAAACCCCCAAACTTAAATACCCATAATTGGTTTCATCAAAACATAAAAAATCCAAATGATTTCTAATCAAAACTTCCACTATTCTTCACCAAAGAACCATCTAACCAACAAACAACTCAAAACCCACCTAGTTCATGCCTTCTCTAAGAAACCCATAACCCCAAATTGATTGAAAGTAGATTGTTTAGAACTTACTTACCTTGGGGGTGAAGAGGGGATGAAGATAAAGGTGTTTTAGGGATGATTTGAGAAGAAAACCCACTAAAGGAGCTTCCCTTTTCTACTTGCTTCTTCTCCAAACCTTTGAGCTCCACTGTTCTATCCCTCTTGTGTGATTTTCGGCCAACACTCCAAATGTGCTGAAATGGTGGCTCATGTGAGGTCTTAAACCTAAGGTTGAATTTACTTAAAAGCCCCCTTGCTCCCTTTTCTTCTATTTTGGCACATATGAGGGCAAATGGGTCATTATAGACCCATTTCTTCTCCTCCAAGCCACCATGGACACATGTTCATGTAGGGTCCACCTCTACCCCAAAATATCTCAGCTAATTAATTTAAATTCGATAAAGTTCCGAAGTTGGCCCCGTTGACCCGAAATTGACTTTTTCGTAAAATTAGTCATTTGAAAGGAAACGACCCAACTAAGCTAACTGTAACAACGACTAAGCTTTTTGGTTCCTGGAAAGGTCCCAAATAACTACCGGATTCATCGGTTGACTCTTCCGACGGAAAGTCAACTTTAGCCAAAATTCATCGGTTCGACCAGGGTCGACCGGGGGCGGTTCTTACAATCTACCCCCCTTAAAGAAATTTCGCCGCGAAATTTAAAACGAACGTACCTCAAGGGTCGAACAGGCTGGGGTACTTCGCGCGAACCTCATCCTCGCGCTCACAGGTCGACTCTGCTCCGTGGTGCCGCCATTGTACCCGTATTAGTGGAATAGTCTTGCCACGCAGGACCTGCTCCCGCGTATCCAGAATCCTGACTGGTTGCTCCTCATATGAAACATCCTCATCTACCTTGATGTCCGTCCACTCAATGACGTGGGAGGGGTCCGCAGTGTACTTCCGTAGTTGGGAAACGTGGAAGACGTTATGAACGTTCCCAAGTTGTGGTGGCAATGCAATGTTGGGTCTCGATGGAGGGTATGAACACATACTTGCAGCGGAAATAACTCGAGACCATGTCATAGAACACTACCAAATATTAGATACACAAGAGAATAAACAATATGGATGTTTCCTTACCAACTAGTTCAAGAAAAGGAAGAGAACACCAAAGAAACGATGATCGGCTTGAGTCTCCAAGACGCCTACGTATCCAAATGGAATCAAAGCCACGTAGTTCTTCTTTAGATGACTCAAGAACACAACAAGAGGGGGGAAAAGTGCCAAACTCGAAATTGTAGTGTGAGAGGGAGAGAAGTTGTTTTTCTATTCTTGTCTTGTGATTTGTTGTAGGAAAAAGATGACTTAAACCATCAACAACCATCAAGGACAAGTAAGGTGTGAAGCATGGTGTGAAGTAAGACAAGCATGGTGCTAAGTATGGCAAGACAAGATGGGTTAGGTGGTGAATCACCAACACCTTAATCCTTGTCTTGCTTACTTAGTACTAATTAATCAAGACTTGATTAATTAGTTCCATGGGCCTTGGTTGCATGGGCCTTTCATGGGCCTCTTGGAACATGGCCCATGGCCATTCCCAACGAGGTCCCGTGACGTGCTCATCGCCTCCAAGCCTTCCATACCGGAAATGTCCAACATTATCCGACGCGATCAATCCCAAGACTCCAAGCCTTGTCTTGATCCGTAATGTCCTATTCACTTACGGGCACATGACCCAAAACCCAGTTTTGGTCATGTCCCGAGACAACTCTCTTTTGGCCATTCTCCATAAATGTGTCAATGAGTTTCATCCTTCGGTGTGACCCTTAGGTCTATGCATGTCGATAGATCAACGTAAAATCCCATTTTACTTGATCCTATATAAGTGGCAACTAACGAGACTTTAGTATTGCCTGACACTACATAGCGAATCGAACCAATCGATTCTAACCTTTCCGTCCTCCCTGTCATTATCCTTTTATCTCCGATATCCTGATTGAGATAAGGCATAGAGCCGTCATCCTTATTATTCTCAATCACTGTTCCTTGATATGTGAGATGACTGAATATATGATACCTAGTATCATGTGCATGGCCATGCTATTCTTTCAGTCACTCTCGATCAAGCGGCCGAGAACCGATATCTTTCCCATACCTCAGTATGAGGGATAAATCCCTTAGCCGTCTTTCGTGTCACTCATGCAACCCGTCCCCAAGCCAATCTTGGCCGTTATGGAAGCCCTGTTACGGACAACGTTAGGCTCAGGTCAAACTTAGTTGTTGACTGCATAGTGATCACAAAGACTCCTTGGTCTAAGGATACATGACAAGCTACGACACTGAATATGTTAATGACTCAATCTATGGCACATATTCAGGGCGGGTCGTCCAATATCATGTCCCACATGATATCTATGATCAGACTCCGGAATCCCATTCCAATGACTAACAGAACGTAAGCCATGAAGAGCCATCTTTCATACTAGTCGCTTCTAGTGAAGCTTTATTGACTAGGGACCCATCGAGTGTGATCCATCTCGATCTATGGTTCTATTCGCATGGTGGGCATAGATCAGAAATCACATCGATATATTACTCCAACACATAAGTAATAGAAAGCCGCTTTAATCTTATTGCTAATGATGATATATACATTTGGACATTTATGATTGAACTACGGGCACTAAGACTAACAATCTCCCACTTGCCCTAGTTCCAATCTAAACTCCAATCTATTCCCATTGACCTTACATGCCTCTCATGTTTAGGCAACGATAGTGCCTTAGTCAACGGGTCGGCTATGTTATCATCAGTTGCAATATAGGTGATCTTCACATCGCCTCGGTTCAGTATCTCTCTGATGAGGTGATATCGCCGCAGTACATGTTTGGATTTGTTATGCGATCTGGGCTCTTTAGCTTGCGCAATAGCCCCTGTGTTGTCGCAAAATAGGTTCACCGGGCTGGATGGGTTTTTGATTACACCCAACCCTGCCGTGAACTTCCTAATCCACACAGCCTCCTTGGCCGCCTCTGCAGCCGCTATGTACTCGGCCTCTGTCGTGGAGTCAGCGACGGTGTCTTGCTTCACGCTCTTCCAGCTGAAAGCTCCGCCATTCAGCGTGAACACATATCCTGACTGACTTCTAAAGTCATCTGGATCTGTCTGGAAACTAGCGTCTACATATCCATTAACAACTAGTTCAGAATCATCTTTTCCCCCGTACACTAGAAACGCGTCCTTAGTTCTTCTCAAATATTTGAGAATCGCTTTGACCGCTATCCAGTGTTCCTCACCAGGGTTAGACTGATGTCTGCTGGTACAACTCAAGGCATATGAGACATCCGGTCTCGTGCATATCATGGAATACATGATCGATCCTACCGCCGAAGCGTATGGGATTCGCATCATTCTTTTCAGCTCATCAGGTGTCTTAGGACACTGAGTCTTGCTGAGATGAACGCCATGACGTGCGGGTAAGAGTCCTTTCTTGGAATCAAGCATTGAGAACCTACTCAATACCTTGTTCACATAGGTGCTTTGACTTAAACCCAAGACCCTCTTGGTGCGATCTCTATATATCTTAATCCCTAAGATATAAGCAGCATCGCCTAAGTCCTTCATTGAGAAACACTTCCCTAACCAAGCTTTAGTCTCGTGCAAGGTTGGGATGTCGTTTCCAATGAGTAGTATGTCATCGACATACAACACCAGAAAGGTAATCATACCCCCATTTGCCTTCTTGTAAACGCAAGGTTCATCTTCATTCTTGATAAAGCCAAATCCAATTACAGCTTCATCAAAACGAAGGTTCCAACTCCGAGAAGCTTGTTTCAATCCATAAATGGATTTCAACAACTTACAAATCTTTCCCTTATTCTTCGGATCGACAAAACCTTCGGGTTGAGACATATAAACGTCCTCCGACAAATTTCCGTTTAGGAAAGCGGTTTTGACATCCATTTGCCATATCTCGTAATCGTGATATGCAGCTATGGCAAGAAGAATTCGGATAGATTTGACCATAGCCACTGGGGAAAAGGTTTCCTCATAGTCAATCCTTTGGATCTGCCTATAACCTTTCGCCACCAGTCGGGCTTTGTAGGTCTGAGGGTTGCCTTCCATGTCCATCTTCACCTTGAAGATCCATTTGCATCCGATGGTTCTTACACCACCGATGGGATGAACCAGTTCCCAGACTTGGTTGTCCGACATGGATTGCATTTCCTCCCTCATGGCTCCCAGCCATAACTCAGAGTCGGGTCCGTCCACAGCTTCCTGAAATGTAGCTGGATCATCGTGATCCACCACAAGCTCACCGTCACCTCCAGACACAAAGTAACCATATCTCGGAGGTGGACGACTAACCCTTTCAGATCGCCTTGGACCTTCTGGAATTGTTGCAGGAACTGGTCCTTGCTCTACGACCATCTCAGGCTCTTCTACAGGGTTGTCCAGTGGATCAGTTGGATCTGTACCACCCTGAATTTCTTCTAGATGTACAACCCTCCCACTGACGTCTTTGGAAATAAACTCCCTTTCCATAAAGACCCCACCCCGAGCGACGAACACCGTGTTCTCGCTGGGTTTGTAGAAGTAGTACCCCATTGTTTCTTTGGGATACCCAACGAAGGTGCATTTATCAGATCTTGGTTCGAGCTTAGTCGGAACTAAACGTTTCACATAAGCCTCGCAACCCCAAATCTTTAGGAAGGACAAAACGGGCTTTCTCCCGCGCCATTTCTCAAATGGTGTCCCTTCCACAGCCTTCGTCGGAGCCCGATTCAAAATGAATGCGGCCGTCTCCAGAGCATAACCCCAGAAAGAGATTGGGAGATCAGTCCCACTAATCATGGACCGGACCATATCCAATAAAGTCCGATTTCTCCGTTCGGACACACCATTCAATTGTGGTGTTCCGGGAGGAGTCCATTCCGAAAGGATCCCACTTTCTGCTAGATGATCTAAAAACTCTGTGGTCAAGTATTCTCCACCTCGATCTGATCGAAGTGCTTTAATACTTTTCCCGAGCTGGTTTTCTACTTCCGTCTTAAACTCTTTGAATTTATCAAAAGCTTCAGACTTATGTCTCATCAAATAGACATAACCATATCTACTGAAGTCGTCAGTAAATGTGATAAAGTAGCTAAAACCCCTCCTGGCAAGTGTGCTCATTGGTCCACACACATCCGAGTGTATTAGCCCCAATAAGTCACCCGCCCTTTCACCGCGACCGATGAAGGGCGCTTTAGTCAGTTTTCCCATCAAACAAGATTCGCATCTATCAATCGAATGAAATTCGAATGGACTAAGAAGTCCACACTTGTGAAGTGTTGATATGCGTTTCTCGTTTATGTGGCCTAAACGACAATGCCATAAAAGAGTTTGGTCTAAATCATTGGACTTAGACCTCTTGGTATTTACATTATATATAGAGCTTGAGGCATTGTTATCCATATCCAATATGTACAATCCTCCAACCATTTTGGCGCTAGCATAAAATATATCATTGCATAAAATATTGAAAATCCCATTTCCAACATCAAAATTGTATCCTTCCTTGTCCAACAAAGAAATAGATACAATATTCCTACTGAAAGTAGGTACACAATATACATTGTTCAAAACAAAAACTAGCCCACTTGGCAAAAGAAGACTTATGGATCCTACAGCAGTCGCCACAACTCTAGTCTTGTTGCCCACTCTGAGGTCCACCTCGTCCTTCTTCAAGCTTCTCCTACCTTCCAGCCACTGCACATTAGTACAAATGTGAGATTCAGCCCCGGTATCCAATACCCATGAATCTTTGGAAGTAGTGAGATTTAGCTCTATAAAGAAAATACCTGATGAAGGCACAGTCCCACCGCCCTTCTTCAGATCATCCAGAAACTTCCTGCAATCTTTCTTCCAATGACCAGGCTGTTGACAGTAGAAGCAGACATTCTCGACATCCTTCCCCTTCCTTGAGGACTCCCCGGTCCTAGGAGGGTTAGGACGCTTCGGATGCCTCATCTTTCCCGCCAAGTGCATAGGGGCCTTGCCCTTACCACTAACAGTTCCCTTATTTTTGAAACTGTTTCCCTGTCTGACCATCAGAACATCCTTGGATCCCTGATCCTTGACGTTCTTTTCAGCAGTTACCAACATTCCATGCAACTCTGAAATGGTCTTGTCCATATCGTGCATATGATAGTTCATGACGAACGTAGCATATGAACGAGGAAGGGAACGCAGAACCACATCCGCTGCCATCTCGTTCTCTATCTTAAGACCCAGTCGATTAAGATGTTCGAGATGCCCCTTCATCTTTAGGACATGAGGACCCACGGAGACTCCTGCTGACATTTTGCAGGAGAGAAGTTCATTAAGGACATTGTATCTCACGATACGTGCCCTTTCCTTGAACATACCCTTTATGATCCCCATCATAGTATAGGGGTCATCAGAGTACTCCATGAACTGGTCTTGGAGATCAGACTCCATGCAGCCCAGCATAATACATGCCACATCTATAGAATCGCTAAGGTGCTTTTGGTATGCATCCTTAACGGCCCTAATGGCATTATTAGCTGGCTCCTCAGGGATAGCCTGGTCTAGGACATATTCTTTGCGCTCGAATTTGAGGACTATCCTCAAGTTTCTGTCCCAGTCCAAGTAGTTTGTCCCACTTAGCTTGATCCTATCAAGAATGGTTTTTAGTGACAAACTACTATTGTTCGCTGAAGTACTTGCCATTTGATCTACACGACAAACAAAATATAATCAGTAAACTGAATAAATTTTATGAAGATCAAGTTCAAACACCAACCAATTGATTCTAAACCTTTAGAACCTAAAACCAAGATCCTTGATTCACCCGATTAAGCTGAACTAATGCTCACTACTTAATCGAGCTATGTAGGTAGGACTCCATCCAATCACATCCAATGTGACTCTTGGCTAGGGTATGTACTCATGTACACGGCTTACCCTATCTGATACCCTAGCTCAACCTCAGGCTGAGAATCGTAGTCGGGTCCACCAATTTTCAACTATGGCCCGTCACTATGTGGGTGCTCCGCTAATGCGCACGACACCTACACATGTCGTCCAAACCTACTACCCCGCTTTCCCATGGATGCTCCGCTAATGCGCACGACACCCATAGGACGGGGAGGTAGTAAGGTGTTGATAATTGGGAGGTATCGGACATGACCCGTTTTTACTTGTCCGGTTGTGTTTTAAACTTTTGGCACATCCTAGATGCGATGAGCACATCAACTACATTCCAAATGTAATGATGCCTCCAATTACATCCAATGTAATTCTTCCTTCGAACCCGTCAACTACATCCAATGTAATGACGATTCTAAGGGCTCACAGACAATGATTAAAACCAATTTTATCTTTGCATGTGAGGTGATATGCTCGGTAAATTAAGTTAAGCATGCAATTCTAAAACACATAGAAAAGATCATGCAAAAACTAAACCAAGCATAAAGCGTTAAATATGTACATAATAGCCCACTAAACTAACTCCCACTAGCTTCTTGAGCTCCACCGACTCCAAGCCGATGTCAAAACCCGAGAAGCCACCAAATGACCTTTTCGCCCTTTCTTCGTCTTGAGTAAAATATTACAATTTAATACACGACTCGCAGGTCGGGAATTAATAAATATTACAAATAAGTGGTACGACGACCACACCTCGAAAAAAAATAATTACACGCTAACTCTAACGGCTCGCAGGCCGTGAAAAGCGATAAATAATTAAATCAAACTCGGGGCTATTATGTACACCATGCCAACATCACATCACACATCGTGTTATCAAACAAGCATGTTATCAAACATCATGTGATTTTCCGGTTTTAATTAATTGCCAAGTTTCGAAAATTTTTGATACTCGGTTTATCGAAACCGTTCAAAATTGAAACTTTTGAACATTTGATTTTTGAGTTCATCAAGACGGTTCCAAACTCGTCATGACTAACAAAACGGTTTAGCTCGGCATATTGACCATCCAATGGTCATGCTTGGCCTAGCTCCGTCCAACGGAGCCCCGTTCGGTCCCGGTTTCGGCTCCCCGAGAGTCCCGCTCCCGAGACCCGAAAAATCAAATTTTTTTCAAAAATTCCAGATTTGATAAACTTTTCAAAAATTCATTTTTCATGCATTAAACCCATAAACAAGAATTTAAAACATGTTATCAAACAATTTAGCAAATTAACATGCAAAACCGAAACTAGCAAGCAAAACCGAAAGTTCTCTTGTGAATCCCGAAGGTAGCACGGCTCTGATACCACTGTTGGGTCTCGATGGAGGGTATGAACACATACTTGCAGCGGAAATAACTCGAGACCATGTCATAGAACACTACCAAATATTAGATACACAAGAGAATAAACAATATGGATGTTTCCTTACCAACTAGTTCAAGAAAAGGAAGAGAACACCAAAGAAACGATGATCGGCTTGAGTCTCCAAGACGCCTACGTATCCAAATGGAATCAAAGCCACGTAGTTCTTCTTTAGATGACTCAAGAACACAACAAGAGGGGGGAAAAGTGCCAAACTCGAAATTGTAGTGTGAGAGGGAGAGAAGTTGTTTTTCTATTCTTGTCTTGTGATTTGTTGTAGGAAAAAGATGACTTAAACCATCAACAACCATCAAGGACAAGTAAGGTGTGAAGCATGGTGTGAAGTAAGACAAGCATGGTGCTAAGTATGGCAAGACAAGATGGGTTAGGTGGTGAATCACCAACACCTTAATCCTTGTCTTGCTTACTTAGTACTAATTAATCAAGACTTGATTAATTAGTTCCATGGGCCTTGGTTGCATGGGCCTTTCATGGGCCTCTTGGAACATGGCCCATGGCCATTCCCAACGAGGTCCCGTGACGTGCTCATCGCCTCCAAGCCTTCCATACCGGAAATGTCCAACATTATCCGACGCGATCAATCCCAAGACTCCAAGCCTTGTCTTGATCCGTAATGTCCTATTCACTTACGGGCACATGACCCAAAACCCAGTTTTGGTCATGTCCCGAGACAACTCTCTTTTGGCCATTCTCCATAAATGTGTCAATGAGTTTCATCCTTCGGTGTGACCCTTAGGTCTATGCATGTCGATAGATCAACGTAAAATCCCATTTTACTTGATCCTATATAAGTGGCAACTAACGAGACTTTAGTATTGCCTGACACTACATAGCGAATCGAACCAATCGATTCTAACCTTTCCGTCCTCCCTGTCATTATCCTTTTATCTCCGATATCCTGATTGAGATAAGGCATAGAGCCGTCATCCTTATTATTCTCAATCACTGTTCCTTGATATGTGAGATGACTGAATATATGATACCTAGTATCATGTGCATGGCCATGCTATTCTTTCAGTCACTCTCGATCAAGCGGCCGAGAACCGATATCTTTCCCATACCTCAGTATGAGGGATAAATCCCTTAGCCGTCTTTCGTGTCACTCATGCAACCCGTCCCCAAGCCAATCTTGGCCGTTATGGAAGCCCTGTTACGGACAACGTTAGGCTCAGGTCAAACTTAGTTGTTGACTGCATAGTGATCACAAAGACTCCTTGGTCTAAGGATACATGACAAGCTACGACACTGAATATGTTAATGACTCAATCTATGGCACATATTCAGGGCGGGTCGTCCAATATCATGTCCCACATGATATCTATGATCAGACTCCGGAATCCCATTCCAATGACTAACAGAACGTAAGCCATGAAGAGCCATCTTTCATACTAGTCGCTTCTAGTGAAGCTTTATTGACTAGGGACCCATCGAGTGTGATCCATCTCGATCTATGGTTCTATTCGCATGGTGGGCATAGATCAGAAATCACATCGATATATTACTCCAACACATAAGTAATAGAAAGCCGCTTTAATCTTATTGCTAATGATGATATATACATTTGGACATTTATGATTGAACTACGGGCACTAAGACTAACATGCAAGACGGTAGGCAACGACTCCCACTCTGTCCAGAATCTCAAAAGGCCCGATGTATCGCGGGGCCAACTTGCCTCCGCCGCGGTTGAACCGCACCAGCCCCTTCTTCGGTCCCACCTTCAAGAACACATGATCACCAACTACAAACTCAAGAGGTCGGCGCCGTCTATCAGCATAACTCTTCTTTCAGCTCTGCGCGGTCTTCAGCCGCTCACGAAGCAACACAACCTTCTCGGTCGTCTCTCGGACAAGATCCGGACCAAGTAAACACCTATCTCCCACCTCTGCCCAACACACGGGCGATCGACACGGGCTACCATACAAAGCTTCGAACGGTGCCATCCCGATACTGGCCTGGAAGCTGTTGTTGTAGGCGAACTCGGCTAACGGTAAATGGTCCTCCCATGAGCCTCGTAAATGCATCACACATGCCCGCATCATATCCTCTAAAATCTGAATCGTGCACTCTGACTGACCATCTGTCTGCGGGTGGTACACTTTACTCAGTAGGACCTCGGTCCCCAATGCTCTCTGCAAACTCTCCCAAAACTTGTAGGTGAATCGAGGATCTCTGTTGGACACGACCGACACCGGCACCCCGTGAAAAAGGATAATCTCTCGGACATACATGCGACTAAGCGTGTCAACCGTATCGGTTATCCTCATGGCTAAGAAGTGCATCGACTTGGTCAGTCGGTCGACCACTACCCAAACTGCGTCGTGCCCTCTCGGTGACCTCGGTAAGCCACACAAGAAGTCCATCGTGACGTGCTCCCACTTCCATTGTGCGATCGGTAGTGGTTGTAATAGACGGCAGGACTTTGATGCTCGGCATTCACTTGCTGACAAGTGAGGCACCTCGAGATGAACTCCGCAACTGCTCTTCGCATCCCGCCCCACCAAAACTGCCGTTTGACATCCCGATACATCTTGGTGCCACCCTCTCTCTCAACACATCATCTCTGCAGCTGCGCGGCAAAAACATCCCTCCTCGGTAACGTAGACCCTGATCAGTACTCTGCTCCCGGCCTTCAGCGTCAATACCGCTGGTAATCCTCTCCCGGATCTCTGCCGCCTCGGCATCCTCGGCCTGTGCCTCCAACACTCGAGCAACTAATGTGGGCTGTGCCACCAGCGAACACATGGCCACGCCATCGGTGATCTCATCTAGCTCAAGCCTAAACGTGCTCAACTCCTCCATCATGTCCCACTCTCGGACTGATATACCGGCAAGGCAGTGGATCGACTTCCTACTCAGGGCATCGGCGACAACGTTCGTCTTGCCCGGATGGTAGAGTATCTCGAAGTCGTACTCCTCAAGTAACTCCATCCACCGTCCCTGGCGCATGTTCAGGTCTCGCTGGGAGAAGATGTACTTGAGGCTCTTGTGATCCGAGAACACCTGAAACCTCTCGCCATACGGGTAATGTCGCCAGCTCTTCAGCTCGAAGACGACCGCTGCCAGCTCTAAGTCATGGGTCGGGTAGTTGTGCTCATGTATCTTCAACTGCCTGGAGCCATAAGCAACTACCTTCCCGGACTGCATCAACACACAACCCAGTCCTTCTCCGGACGCATCACAATACTCATCATATCCAATCTCACGCTCTGGCACGATCAACACGGGAGCGGTAGTCAAACGAGCCTTCAGCTCAAAGAAGGAATGCTCACAACCCTCAGTCCACACGAACTCGGCTCCCTTGCAAGTCAGGGTAGTCATCGGCGCGGCCAGGCGTGAGAAATCCTGGACGAACCGTCGATAGTATCCCGTCAAGCCTAGGAAACTACGGATCTCAAAGACACTCGTGGGCCGTGCCCACTTCGAAACCACGTCGATCTTCGCCGGATCGACCAGTATACCCTCTCGGGACACAATATACCGGAGGAACTTCACCTCGGCGAGCCAAAACTCGCACTTCTCCAAGTTGTCGTACAACTAGTGAGTGCGCAACAAGGTCAAGACTGTACTCAGATGCTCCTCATGCGCCTCCTCACTCGGCGAGTAGATTAGAATGTCGTCTACGAATACCACGACGAACTGGTCCAAGTACGGTCGGAAGATACCGTTCATCAAATCCATGAACGTTGCAGGCGCGTTCGTCAGGCCGAACGACATCACCAGAAACTCGTAGTGCCCATATCGAGTCCGAAAAGCGGTCTTCGCCACATCCTCCTTCCGAACTCTCAACTGATAATACCTGGATCGCAGATCAATCTTCGAGAAACACTTCGCCCCTCTCAACTGATCGAACAAGTCATCGGTCCTCGGCATCGGGTAGTGGTTCTTCACCGTAACCCGGTTCAACTTCCGGTAATCGATACACATCCTCAGTGCTCCATCCTTCTTCTTCACGAAGAGTGCATGCGCTCCCCACGGCGAAGTGCTCGGACGGATAAATCCCTTCTCCAGACGCTCCTTGAGTTGTCGTTTCAGCTCGACCAACTCGGCTGGTGCAAACCGGTACGGAGCCATGAATATCGGCACCGTCCCCGGTATCAAGTCGATCTTAAACTCAATCTCGTGCGCCGGTGGTAATCCTTACAACTCCTCCGGAAATACCTCTGGGAACTCGCACACTACCCGCGGCAGCTCTCTGCTCTGAACGACCGTCACCTCGTGTCCTACGGTCAATGCTGACAGGAGAACTCCGCTCCTACTGCCCAAGACACAAGTGACGATCGTGTCGTCCAATACCACTATCACCTGCCGCCGATAGCAATCTATCGACGCTCGGTACCTCGCAAGCCAGTCCATTCCCAGAATCACATCAAATGTCGTCATGTCCAACACATGCAAATCACCAAGAAAAGGGCAATCAACTACTCTAATCTCACATGCACGACAAACGCTACTCAGGACCACATCCCCCGTAACTGGTGTGTCAAGACATAAAGGTCGACTCAAAGGTTCTATCCTTAAACCCTAAATACCAGCGAAAGTAGAAGAGATGAAAGAATGTGATGCCCTAGTATCAAATAAGAAAGACGCCCACAAATTGTATTACAGGCACGTATCCTGAGTGGTCTCATGACCGGAGTGGCGTCCCTCTGCTCGAGAGGCAGTGACCGCGTACACCCTGCCCTACGGTGCCTGAAGTCCTCCCCTCGGGGGTGGTGGGAGGGTCATCTGTTGTGTAGCTCTCAGGTGAAGTCTCGGTGCGGGCGCGCTCGCTGCCTGTCGTGGGACCCTTGGCGCCTGACCCTGACGCGGGCGGAACGAAGGTGACTGTCTGGGCTGCGACTGTTGTGGTCTCGACGCTGACATCCCTCCAACCCGATCAGGACACACGGTAGAAATGTGTCCTAGTCGGCCGCAGTGGTAACATGTCCTCTCATCGGCACGCGGACTCTCCTCGAACCTTGTCGGGCGGCCCGCTGGGCGAGCTGCAGGCTCACCGCTCCTCGGACGATCTCGGGCCAGATGGCCCAACTGTCCGCACAAGGGGCACCTCTACTGTAACGGGGCAGGTCCTACGGGCGCCACTTCTCCGACCTGTCGCACCCCACCAGACTGGGCATGTGGCCGGAACGATCCTGAGGTCCTCTGCCTCCTCGAATCGCGGCCCTCAGACGTCCTCAAGAAGCCACTTGGTCTCGGCCTGCTCTCCCTGACCTTGGCTGTCTCTCGAAAGTGTCGCTCTACGGCCAGTGCCTGATCCACTAGCTCCGAGTACACCTGGGTCATCAGTGCAGTGACCCGATCAACAATCGCGGAGCGAAGTCCTCCCTCGAACCGTCTACAGCGGTGAGACTCGGTCGGCACCATCTCCGGTGCAAAACGGGACAATGAGGTGAATCTCACCTCGTACTCAGAGACCTTCATCCCTCCCTGACGCAGTTCTAGAAACTACTGATTTCTGTCTTCCCAGGCTGACTGCGGGAAATACTGCTCCAGGAACAACTCCCTTAACATCTGAAAATCATCCCCGACTCGAACCTCCTCGCGATGCCACCAATGGTATGCATCGCCCTCCAGCTGGAATGCCGCGAAGGATACTCTCATGTGACCGTCCAGGATCCCTGACGTGTCCAAGTTGCGGGTAATCCAATCCAGCCATCTCTCGGCTGCCTCAGGGTTTGGCTCCTCGGAAAATACATGTGTGCCCAGCCTGCGAAAATCTCTCAGCGCCTAAGTTGTATAGCTGTCAACTTGGCTAGGCCTCACGGTGGCGGTTGTAGTGGCAGTAGGCACATCCTCTGGTGTCGGGGCCGTAGTATCCCTTTGGGCGATGATCGTCGCTAGACTATGAACTGTGCGGACCAGCTCCTCCAAAGTGGTCTCTTGGGTCGGCTACGCGACCGGCGGGACTCTGGGTAGAGGCTCTGATGGTCCTGCATCATCTCTCCTATGCTCCTTAGTGGAAGCACCATGGGCGCTCGTTGCCCCTACCGACTCAATGGCAGGTGGATGTCCTAGGCCTCCAGCTGGCCGGCTCCTATTGCCTCGGGGGACATAGCTAGGTATCATGTCGTATATCCGCTGCACGGATAACGCACATGTTCAGTTTCTTAATGTCGTATAAAGCGACATGCTTAAAACACTAGTGTTCACACACGTTTCACAAAGATCATATTTGGACCAATAACAAGTCTGCTTTTAGCATAGTCACAACTATTTTCACACAACAGGGAAAACCCGTACACTTGTACGTCACACAAGTCAACCACACAGTTCAACAATCTCGCACATGAGTCACACATTCCACAATTCACGTCATAGTAATCCCACAGAAATCTCAACGTCAACCTAACTCCACCGGTACAAACCTCAACCCGGTCTCAGGGTTCTTAACATTTCCTTCTTCTAACATAACATTCGTGTCGATATCGTGTCGTTACAACCCGATTCAGGCGTCCCCGAATTACGTTGTAACCACTTGACATCCCCCTATCACGTTCGACTACAGTGGCGCCCCTGAGTCAACCCGTGATAGTGCAAACACTTCAGTTTTGCAGAAATTTGGGCATGACCCGTTAGAAAATTCTACTAACCATCCGCTTACGCGGGACATTCAATTCACATCTTGCATGTAGCACTCAACACAATCACAACATACGACAGTCATCACAATTATCCACCTCGGGTCTCGGTAATCACACGAGCACCACTCGAACAAGTCAACACTTCAAATTTAACCGATCGATCAACGGCCGACAAGGCGGCAACATCACTAAAACGATCAATCAACCAAGACTGGCAAGTTATCACACAACATCACTTCCGCTCCGTCACCATAATTACTAAAATTAATGACACTTGCTAATAAAAGACAACACAAATAGAAGTCAACAGGAACACAACTTATTCGACAATAGAACCAAGCTAAAGAACCTACAAACACCGAACGTTATACTGTTACCACCACTACGAACGTCACTCAACCATGACAACACCATAACATAAAATAAGTGAACCATGATACTCCGATCACCACACGCAACTCGACATATCGTACCGGACACGACATCGGTCTAGATATCTTCCCGGACACACAACATCGGGTTGAAACAATACATCATACCGGAATACACCCTCGGTCTAGATGTCCTCCCGGACACACAGCATCGGGGTGAAACAATACATCATACTGGAATACCCATCGGTCTAGATGTCTTCCCGGACACACAACATCGGGGTGAAACAATACATCATACTGGAATACCCATCGGTCTAGATGTCTTCCCGGACACACATCATCGGGGTGAAACAATACATCATACCGGAATACCCATCGGTCTAGATGTCTTCCCGGACACATAGCATCGGGGTAAAGCAAACAATACATCATACTGGAATACACCATCGGTCTAGATGTCTTACCGGAAACGCAGCATCGGGGTAAATCTCATAACAAATATACCAGACCGACACACACCTCGGTCGGGTATCTTCCCGTAGTACGGGGTACAAGTCACACCACACAATACAATACTAAACATATTAAACCGAACTTATCATACCATCAAGGCTTACCAACACAACTTGCCAAGCATACCACATCGGTCTATCGTTCACCCGATCATATCACAAGACAACAATTCATATCACATTCATCACATTCATTCACCCAATCATAACACGAGACAACAATCCATATCACATTCATCACACTCATCACATCCTAATAGCATAACATGATTCTTAAATTAACCAAGAAATATACTACACGTCAACATTAAAGGACTACTAGCCACAACCAAACACAACCATCACACACAATCGTAAGGCCCGACATAGCCACATGTGATTCTACATCACGACAATTCCCATAATTTAAATACGAGTACACTAGTTAATCACATCCTATATGCAAGCTAAGACTTTACCGGTTATTAACGTCCTATATGCATACTATTAACATTCCTTAATTAAAACGGTAATTACTACTCTTCCCTACCTCAATTGCTATCCAAACGCTTAGTCAACGCGAGCGTGTAGTATTCTCCTCCTCCGAGTTCGAGAATAACGTCTAGGATCACAAAGTAGTACTAGAATTAACAATCATTCAAGGACGGTTTTAATGAGAAAATACCTAAATTACCCCTCACAATCAAGACTTGGGCCATAAGCTAAGTTAGGCTGGGACAAGGGCCGTTCGGGCTGCGCACAGCCCGACACAAGGCCCGGACCGTGCTCCTTAGAGGGCCGGTCGGGGACACGGACCGTGCCCCTCAGAGGGCCGGACAGGGACACGGACCGTGCCCCTCAGAGGGCCGGTCGGGGACCCGGACCGTGCCCCTCAGAGGGCCGGTCGGGGACCCGGACCGTGCCCCTCAGAGGGCCGGTCGGGGACCCGGACCGTGCCCCTCAGAGGGTCGGTCGGGGACCCGGACCGTGCCCCTCAGAGGGCCGGTCGGGGACCCGGACCGTGCCCCTCAGAGGGCCGGTCGGGGACCCGGACCGTGCCCCTCAGAGGGCCGGTCGGGGACCCGGACCGTGCCCCTCAGAGGGCCGGTCGGGGACCCGGACCGTGCCCCTCAGAGGGTCGGTCGGGGACCCGGACCGTGCCCCTCAGAGGGCCGGTCGGGGACCCGGACCGTGCCCCTCAGAGGGCCGGTCGGGGACCCGGACCGTTCCCCTCAGAGGGCCGGTCGGGGACCCGGACCGTGCCCCTCAGAGGGCCGGTCGGGGACCCGGACCGTGCCCCTCAGAGGGCCGGTCGGGGACCCGGACCGTGCCCCTCAGAGGGCCGGCCGGGGACCCGGACCGTGCCCCTCAAAGGGCCGGCACCAAGTCTGGACCGTTCCTCTCAGAGGGCCGGTCAGGGACCCTCTCCGTGCCGCTCAGAGGGCCGGCCAGAGGCCCTTTCCGTGCTAAACTGGGCAGACACCAACTCCTTCTTCCCTCAACTTCGTTTCCACGAAAATCTACTTCAAAAACTCCATTTCTAACCTCATAACCTCCAAAATCAGCCACCAAAACCCCCCAAACTTCAATACCCATTATGGGTTTCATCAAAACATAAAAAATCCAAATGATTTCTAATCAAAACTTCCACTATTCTTAACCAAACAACTATCTAACCAACAAACAACTCAAAACCCACCTAGTTCATGCCTTCTCTAAGAAACCCATAACCCCAAATTGATTGAAAGTAGATTGTTTAGAGTTTACTTACTTTGGGGATGAAGAGGGGATGAAGATGAAGGTGTTTTGGGATGATTTGAGAAGAAAAACCACTAAGGGAGCTTCCTTTTCCCACTTTCTTCTTCTCCAAGCTTTTGAGCTCCACTCTTCTCTCCCTCTTGTGTGATTTTCGGCCAACACTCCAAATGGGCTGAAATGGTGGCTCATGTGAGGTCTTAAACCTAAGGATGAATTTACTTAAAAGCCCCTTGCTCCCTTTTCTTCTATTTTGGCACATATGAGGGCAAATGGGTCATTATAGACTCATTTCTTCTCCTCCAAGACACCATGGACACATGTTTATGTGGGGTCCAC
This sequence comes from Erodium maritimum, assembly GCA_963921825.1. NCBI lineage: Eukaryota > Viridiplantae > Streptophyta > Magnoliopsida > Geraniales > Geraniaceae > Erodium > Erodium maritimum. Next base: position 46,976,359 of record OY997595.1, on the reverse strand, counting down.
CTCTACCCCAAAATATCTCAGCCAATTAATTTAAATTCGATAAAGTTCCGAATTTGGCCCCACTAGTCATGGCATTCATCTCAGCAAGACTCAGTGTCCTAAGACACATGATGAGCTGAAAAGGATGATGAGAATCCTATGCGCCTGGGGGCAGGATCGATCATATATGCCATGACATGTATGAGACCAGACGTCTCGTAAGCCTTATGTTGTACCAGTAGACATCATTCTAACCCGGGGGAAAGATGATGTTGAACTAGTCGTCGAAGGATGAGTAGACGCTAGTTTTCAAAGACAAATCCCGATGACTTTAGAAGTCAATCAGGATATGTGTTTACGCTGAATGGAAGAGCATTAGCTGGGAGAGCGTAAAGCAAGATATCATTTCCGAATCTACGACAGAGGCCAAGTACATGGATGTTGCAGAGGCAGCTAAGGAGGCTATGTGGATTTGGAAATTCATGGCAGGGCTGGGTGTAATTAAAAACCCATCCATCCCGGTGAATCCATCTTGCGATAACACAAGGGCCATTGCGCAAGCTAAAAGCCTAGATCGTATAACAAATCCAAACATGTACTGCGGCGTATCCACCTCATCAGATAAATACTGAACTGAGGTGAAGTGAAGATAACCGATATTGCAACAGATGATAACATAGCCAACCCTTTGACTAAGGCAGTGTCACTGCCTGAACATGTTAGACATGTAAAGTCGATGGGGACATATTGGAGTTTAGATTGGAACTAGGGCAAGTGGGAGATTTTTAGTGTTAGTGCCCGTAGTTCAATCCTAAATGTCCAAATGTATATATCATTGTTAGCAATAAAATTAAAGCGGCTTTATATTACTTATGTGTTGGAGTAATATATCGATGTGTGCTCTGATCTATGCCCACCATGCGAATAGAACCATAGATTTAGATAGATCATACTCGATGGGTCCCTAGTCAACAAAGCTTCATTAGAAGCGACTAGTATGAAAGATGGCTCTTTATGGCTTACGTTCTGTTAGTCATTGGAATGGGATTCCGGAGTCTGATCATAGATATCATGTGGGACATGATATTGGACGACCCGCCCTGAATATGTGCCATAGATTAAGTCATGAACATATTCAGTGTTGTAGCTTGTCATGTATCCTTAGACCAAGGAGTCTTTGTGATCGCTATGTAGTCAACAACTGAGTTTGACCTGAGCCTAACGTTGTCCGTAACAGGGCTTCCATAACGGCCAGGATTGGCTTGGGGACGGGCTACATGAGTGACACGAAAGACGGCTAAGGGATTTATCCCTCATACTAAGGTATGGGAAAGATATCGGTTCTCGGCCGCTTGATCGAGAGTGACTGGAAGAATAGCATGGCCATGCACATGATACTGGGTATCATATCTTCAGTCATCTCACATATCAAGGAACGGTGATTGAGAATAATAAGGATGACGGCTCTATGCCTTATCTCAATCAGGATATCGGAGATAAAAGGATAATGACAGGGACGACGGAAAGGTTAGAATCGACAGGGTCGATTCGTTATGTAGTGTCAGGCAATACTAAAGTCTCGTTAGTTGCCACTTAAATATGATCAAGTAAAATGGTATTTTACGTTGATCTATTGACATGCATAAACCTAAGGGTCACACCGGAGGATGAAACTCATTGACACATTTATGGAGAATGGCCAAAAGGGAGTTGTCTCGGGACATGACCAAAACTGGGTTTTGGGTCATGTGCCCGTAAGTGAATAGGACTTTACGGATCGAGACAAGGCTTGGAGTCTTGGAATTGATTGCGTCGGATAATGTTGGACATTTCCGGTATAGAAGGCTTGGAGGCGATGAGCGAATCACGGGACCTCGTTGGAAATGGCCACGGGCCATGTTCCAAGAGGCCCATGAAAGGCCCATGCAACCAAGGCCCATGGAACTAATTAATCAAGTCTTGATTAATTAGTACTAAGCAAGCAAGACAAGGATTAAGGTGTTGGTGATTCACCACCTAACCCAATCTTGTCTTGCCATACTTTGTCCTATTTACACCTTACTTGACACCATACTTGTCCCATGCCTTTAGTTGGACAAGTATGGGTTTTGTTATGTTTAAGTCATCTTTTTTCAACATAACAAACACAAGACAAGAATAGGAAACACAACTTCTCTCTCCCTTCCCTTGCAATTTCGGGTTTGGCAAGCTCCCACCTCCATTTTTGTGTTCTTGAGTCCTCAAAGAGAAGAACTACGTGGCTTTGATTCCCATGTGGATACGTAGGCGTCTTGGAGACTCAAGCCAATCATTCGTTACCCGATGTTCTTGTTTTGGTAAGAACTAGTGCTGAATTTTTCTCTTGTGAATCCATTCTTTGTTAGTTGTTTCATGGTTTTAATCGTCTTTTGATTTTCCTTGATTTTCCGCTGCGCGTTGGTTCATCTCCAACCCTACCTCGAGACCTAACAAACCGGTGTTGACCGAGGGCGGTTCTTACAATCTACCCCCTTAAAGAAATTTCGTCCGCGAAATTTAAAAACGGACGTAGTGCAACCGTTCTTATTCTGCCCGACATCTCGAAAGGTCTGATATGACACGGGGCCAACTTGCCTCCGCTGCGGTTGAACTGTACTAGTCCCTCATCCGGACTTGCTTTCAGGAGCACATGATCACTACTGTGAACTTGAAACGTCGGCGTCGTCTGTTATCATAACTCTCCCGTCGATTCTGCGCGGTCTTTAACCGCTCACGTAACAGCGTGACTTTCTCAGTCGTCCCTCCGACAATCTCATGACCAAGTAACTCGTATCCCCCCCTTCTGCCCAGCACACGGGCGATCTACACGGTTTCCCATGCAACGCTTCTAAGGGTGCCATTCCAATACTGGCCTAGAAGCTATTGTTGTAGGCAAACTCGGCTAACGGTAAGTGATTCTCCCAAGACCCTCCGAAGTCCAACACACAGGCTCAGAGCATGTCCTCCAGAATCTGAATCGTGCGCTCTGACTGACCGTCTATCTGCAGGTGGTATGTTGTACTGAGTAGGACCTCGGTCCCCAATGATGTCTGCAGGCTCTCCCAAAACCTAGAAGTAAAAACGGGGATCTCTGTCGGATACCACCAACACTGGAACTCCGTGGAGGCGAACGATCTCGCGGACGTACAGGCGACTCAACGCATCCACGGTGTCGGTCATCCTCACGGCTAGGAAGCGAGCTGACTTTGTCAACTGATCAAATACCGCCCACACGGCATCGTGTCCCCTCGGTGATCTCGGCAAACCGCTCACGAAATCCATCGTGACGTGATCCCACTTCCACTGTGCAATCGGTAGTGGTTGCACAAATCCCAGGGGAACGCTGATGCTCGACCTTCACTTGCTGACAAGTGAGACACCTCGATACAAACTTTACAACCGCTCTCTGCATCCCGTTCCATCAAAATTATCGCTTGATATCTCGATACTTCTTAGTGCCACCCGGGTGTACCGTAAGACGTGAATGATGTAACTCTCGCAAAACATCGTCTCTACCACTACGCGGCACAAACAACCCTCCTTGGTACTGCAAACCCTGATCAGCACCCTGCTCCCAGCCTTCCGCATCAACACCACTGGCAATCTTCTCTAGGATCTCTGCCGTATCGGCATCCTCAGCCTACGCCTCTAACACTCGGGCAACCAGTGTGGGGTGAGCCACCAGCGAGCACATGGCCACGCCATCAGCAATCTCATCTAGTTCAAGCCCAAATGTGCTTAACTCCCTCATCATGTCCCATTCTCAGACTGATATACCAGCAAGGCAATGGATCGACTTTCTACTCAGGGCATCGCCAACAACGTTCGCCTTACCCGGATGGTAGAGTAGCTCGAAGTAGTACTCCTCAAGTAACTCCATCCACCGCCTCTGGCGCATGTTCAGGTCTAGCTGGGAGAAGATGTACTTGAGACTCTTGTGATCTGAGAACACTTACGACATTACTCCATACAAGTAATGTCGCCAGCTCTTCAACGCGAAAACGACCGCCGCCAACTCCAATTCATGGGTAGGGTAGTTGCGCTCATGCGTTTTCAACTGCCTAGAGCCATAGGCAACTACCTTCCCTGACTGCATCAACACACAACCCAGTCCCTCACCGGACGCATCACAATAAACATCGTACCCAATCCCACGCTCCGACACTATCAACATAGGTGCGGTAGTCAGACGAGCCTTCAGCGTGGTGAAGGATCGATCACAATCCTCAGTCCACACAAACCTGACTCCCTTGCGCGTCAGGGCAGTCATCGGCGGGCCAGGCGTGTGAAATCCTGGACGAAACGTCGGTAGTAGCCTGCCAACCCTAAGAAGTTGCGGATTTCAAAGACACTCGTGGGTCGTGCCCACTTAGAAATCGTGTCGATCTTTGCCGGATCGACCAGTATACCCTCCCAAGATACGACATGCCTGAGGAATTTCACCTCGGCGAGAAAAAAACTCGCACTTCTCGAAGTTGTCGTACAACTGATGGGTGCGTAACAAAGTCAGAACTGTCCTCAGATGCTCCACGTGTGCCTCCTCACTCGGTGAGTAGATCAAGATGTCATCTACGAACACCACTACGAACTGATCTAAGTATGGCCAGAAGATACCGTTCATCAGATCCATGAACGCTGCAGGCGCGTTCCTCAGCCCGAACGGCATCACCAGAAACTCATAGTGTCCATACCGCCTCCGAAATGCAGTCTTCGCTACATCCTCCTCCCGAACTCGCAACTGGTAGTATCTGGATCGTAGATCGATCTTCGAGAAACGCTTCACCCCTCTCGAATGGTCGAACAAGTCGTCGCTCCTCGGCATCAGGTATAGGTTCTTCACCGTGACCCGGTTCAACTTCCGGTAGTCTATACACATCCTCAGCGCTCCACCCTTCTTCTTAACGAAGAGTGCGGGCGCTCCCCACGGCGAAGTGCTCGGGCGGATAAACCCCTTCTCCCGGAGCTCCTCGAGTTGGAGCTTCAACTCGGGCAACTCAGCTGGTGCAAACCTGTACGGGGCCATCGATATCGACGCCGTCCCTGGTATCAGGTCAATCCTGAACTCAACCTCGCGCACTGGCGGCAACCCTGACAACTCCTCCGGAAAGACCTCCGGGAACTCACTCATTACTCTTGGCAATTCTCTGCTCTACACGGTAGCCACTTCCTCCCCCACGAACAATGTTGAAATGAGAACTCCGCTCCTGCTGCCCGGTACACACGTGATGGTCGTGTCGCCCGATACCACCGTCACCTGCCGCCGTTAGCAGTCGATCGACGCTCGGTACCTCGCAAGCCAATCCATCCCAGGATCACATCAAACGTCGTCATGTCCAACACCAGAAGATCACCAAGAAAAGGCCAGTCAGCTACTCCAATCTCACAAGCACGGCACACACTACTCAAAACCACATCACTTGTAATCGGGGTGTCAAGAGACAAGGGTCGACTCAAAGGCTCTACTCTTAGGCCTAACTTCTCAACAAGGGTAGAAGAAAACGGAATAGCGCGACGCCTGTGGGTTATGGGCCAACCACGCTTCCGCTGCGCCACTCTGATCTCATCGCCACTCGGCCACCTCCCCTGACCGGTCTGACTGCATACTGGTACTACTGCGGCTCTCCGCTGCTCGGGCACTCGTCTCCGATGTCCCGACTTCCGACAGTTTAAACACATTGGCCCCTGTTCTAACGTGACGGGCCCTACCGATGCTACTGATCCTGTCTGCCTCAAACCGTCGGACAGAGCCTGTGGCCGGGAGAACCCTACGGTTCTCTGCCTCCTCGGTTCTCGAGTCTCGTACGGTCCCGCAACACTGCTCGGTCGTTTCCGAATCTCACGGACCCTCGCGACCTCTCTACGACCTCGCTCCACTGTCGTCGTTGTATCCGTTAGTTCAGACTATACCCGAATCTTCAGGGTGAGAACTCGATCCAAAATCTAGGCTCGAGGCCCTCTCTCGAACCTCGTGCATCGGTTCGCCTCGACCGCCACCAAAATTGGTGCAAACGGGCCAACGTCGTAACCCTGGCCTCGTACTTCATCTCTGATACCCCGTCCCGTCGCAGCTCCGGGACCTGCTGGTGTCACTCCTCCTATCCTCCCCAGTGGGAGTACCCGGGGCACCTGTCCCCCAACGACTTACCTCTCCTTCCTCCCCACGTCGTAAGTACCCTCCGCACGGGTACACGCACACGCTCAGTTCTTAAGTTCGCATAAAGCGACGCGCTTAAGTCACTAGCGTTCACAAACGTTTCACAAATGTCGCACTCGAACCAAACAACATGCCTAATTTTAGCACAATCATAACTAGTTTTAACACAACCAGGGAAACCCGCACACTTGTGTGCCACCCAAAGTCAACCACACAGTTCAACAATTGCAAACAAAAGCCACACAGTCCACAGTTCACATCACACAACAATTCCACAAGGTCTCAACATCAACTTAATTTCAAAGGTTCTTAACAATTTTCTCTTTCTAACATTACATTCCATGTCGACATCATGTCGTTACAACCCGGTTCAGGCGTCCCCGAACTACGTTGTAACCACTTGACATCTCACCGTCACGTTCGACTGCAGTGCCCACTGAGTCGAGTGTGACGATACAAACAGTTCAATTTTGCAGAAATTTGGGCATGACCCGTTTGAAAACTTTACAAACCATCCGCATATGCGGGACATTTAGATTACATCCTGCACACAGAATTCAACACACAATCATATCACACATGCACGTCATCGTATCTATACACCTCGGGGCCTCGGTATTTACACGATTACCACCTGGCCAAGTCAACACTCTGATCTTAACCGATCGGTCAACAGTCGAACACATATCAATCAACTAACACAATCATTGGCACCAAACCACAAGTAGTTCACCCAAAGCACACAGCACCAGACATGACATTTCACTAAACTGAGACTCTCTTCATCTCGGTCCTACGCGTAGGACATTTTCGATTTGCGTAACCGACCCACACAAGAACCTAACGACTTAACTCTACCCACCTAATTGATGTACGGTCCGAAGTTTTGAAAAACCTGGCTCTGATACCAAATTGTCACGCCCCAAATTCAGTTTTGACCGGACTCGAGATGTGAACCGAAAATAATAAAATAAAGGTAATTTTAAACAACATAAATCTCCGAAAATAGTTCAAAATTATCAATCCTGATAATAAGAGTCAAATGCTCGAAATACAAAAAAAAACAGAAGGTTTGGTACAAAAGGGAAGTACGTCTCTTGATAATCCAAGAACTAGGACTCTCGCTAAGCTCCCAAGCCTCGAGATGTCCTCTAATCCAACTCACGATCAAAACCTGTAGGAATAGTAATGAAGGGGGTGAGCGTTTCGCTCAGTAAGAAAAAATAGTAAAGGGGATGAGCATATCGCTCACCCCACGGATACCCGTCCAAATATGACATACTAGTAAAGCAACGACAGCTAACGAAATCAAACAAGAAAACACGTAGTCGCAATCACAATCATAACCAACCTCACTCGACCATAACATCGTTTGATCACACCACTTACCGAATCACCACACTTAACGTGTGAAGTCAACCCTGCTCAACAATTATCGATTGCTCAATATTCACACCCAAACTATATCGCAAAGAATCACCGAGTAAATCATTAGCAAATACACACACATTAAGTCATTCATACTACTCCGGATCACATCGCACGACACAACATATCGTACCGGAACACATAGCATCGGGGTACAAAGTATATCAAAACACACAGTATCGGCCTGGATATCATACCGGAACACCTAGCATTGGGGTACAACGTACACCGGAATACACAGCCTCGACCTAGATATCTCACCGGAACACACAGTATCGGTCTAGACATCATACCGGAACACCTAGCATCGGGGTACAGCGTACGCCGGAAAACACAGCCTCGACATATATATCATACCAGAACACAGCATTGGTCTAGATATCATACCAGAACACATAGAATCGGTCTAGATATCATACCGGAACACACAGTATCGGCCTAGATATCTCACCGGAACACCAAGCTCGGCCTAGATATCCTACTGGGCACACACATACAGAGCATCAAACATATCACAAGGTAATAGCTCAACAGTAACGTTTACACAGGTAAAGCACAATCATCACACAATCCTATGGGCACGACATGGCCCGCAAGTAATTCCACATTTTAAACGACTACGCTAGTTATTCACATCCTACATGCATTTCCACAAATATTCCGGTTACTCATATCCTATATGCAATTTTAGTAACTTTCCGCATTTCAACCGGTATTCGCTACTTTTCCTTACCTCAACCGCGATCCAACTCCACCAAGCACGAACCGTCAATGACCTCCTTCTCCACGATCAAGCCCATGGTCTAGGATAACAAGTATACAATACTTAATACAAGTTCAACGTCGATTAAAACAGACAACACCCAAATTCGCCCCCGACAAGATGCCTAATTAATTAAAACGGTTACGGGACGATGATTTGGAAGAAATAGTAAATTAATCGGGCGATACGTACAACGGAACCCGACCAAGTGGGTGTGCCGGACCGGACCCACCAAGGGCCGGTCTCGGTTCGAACCCCGAGGCACGGATCACTAACCACTGTGGTCGGTCCTCCAGCGACCGGCCAGAGCTCCGACGAGCCTCCGGTCGCCGGAAAATTTCCAACTTCCTCCCAAAACGTCCTAAACGAGTTCTAGGTCCTCAATCCATCAAGTTCTAACCAAAAACATCACCAATTTGCTCCAATTTCACATTTCCCCCAATTCCAAAAGTTAGGGTTTCACCAAAGCCTTCTACTTTCACCCATTTTCTTCCATTACTACTTGATTCTACCAAGATTTGATCATTTCCAACAAGACCCAATCCAATTTCATCTAAATCCAACATGATTCACAATCTTAAGTTCTTCAAAAGTGAAAAGAAATGGGTTCTTACCGTAGGAAATGAAGAGATGAAGAGGAATATGGAGAAATTGAGGAGTTTTGATGGTGGATTCAAAGGGAAATGATCTTCTTCTTCAACAATGGAGGCTCACTCTCTTTTCTCTCTCTAAAATTCAGCCAAGGCAAGAAGAATGCTGAATTTTGGTGTCACATGTGGCCTTTAACCTAAAGAGGAAAGGTCCAAAAGCCCCTTTCTCCTTATCTCACCATTTTGGGAAAAAGTAAGGTCAAGGGGTGTTTTTTTAACTCTTATTTTCTCTCCTCCACCTAGTTAATTGCAAGTGTCTATGTGAGTCCATCTCTACTCCCAAATATTCCAGCCCAATTTAATTAATCCGATAAAACCCTATTTCGACCCCGTTTGACCCGAAATTGACTTTTTCGTAAAAAACACTTATTTGAAAGGAAATGACCCAACTAAGCCAACCGTAACGACGACTAAGCTTTTTGGGTCCCGGATAGGTCCCAAATGACTCCCAAAGTCCTCGGTTGACTTTTTCAGCGAAAAGTCAACTCTTCCCGATTTCTGTCGGTTCGACCGGTGTTGACCGAGGGCAGTTCTTATAGTAGCTATCTCTAATTGTGCTAGTTGGTAGAAAGAGTAACATGCATTCTGTAAGAACCGCTCCCGGTCAACGCCAATCAAATCGGCGAAAAATAGGAAAATTTAAAAAATTTAGACAGACACTTAAATGAACCTAAATTTGACCCCGAGGGTCATACCGGACTTAAGTTGACCCCGACATCGACCAAAGTGAGTTCAGGGGGACTCAGGGCAACTTTCTGACCAATTTGGGAAATGTTGACTTTTCGTTGGAAAAATCAACCGAGCAACGTTTTGGTCCATTCGAGGTCCGTTTTGGATCCAAAAAGCTTAGACGTCGTCGCAGCGGTCTTATTTGAGCCGTTTCCTTGTAGCCCGTGAAGTTTCGTAATTTCTTGGAAAAAGTGTCCGTTTGGGGTCCGCAACAGCCGAATTTCGCGAATCTGACAGAGAAATATCTACCAAGATATTTCTCTAAAGTATAGGACCCACTTGCCACATGTCAAATATGTGGTGGTAGTTGGTTTTTAAATTAAAGAAAAAGAAAGAATGGATGGTAGTTTTGTAATTATGTGTTTGGTGTGTTTTTTTGAAACAAAATAAAAGAAAGGAAGGGTGATGTCTCGGCCAAAAACAGAAAAGGGGAGGGTGAAGAGAGAGAATGAAGAGAGAGAAAGGGAAGGAGAGAAAAAGATAAGGAAGTGTAGGTTTTTGACATTTCCCGACGATCCGACCGACCGATTGACTCAACGACTACGGATTCGAACTCCCCTCGTCATTCCCTACGGTGAGAACCCGTCCTTTTCTCGTTTTGGAACGTTTGAATTTTAGGGTTTGAGTTTAAGTGGGTTGATTAAGGTTGGGTTTTGTTTAAGATTGGTGTAAAGATGAATGGTTGAGGTTGGGAGTTCGTTAGGAACGTTTTGGGGCGAAAAGGGAATTTTTCCCATTATGGCCGTGTGGGGCCCACATGCCCGGGTATCGGGTTTTCGTGTTCGGGTGGTTTAGGACGTTCTCCAAGTCGTTAATCCACGCCCGGATAGAAATTTGGAATTAAATTGTAAAAGTTGTAATTGAAGGGTTTAGAAACTTTAAACGCGAATTAAATGACTCGGAAGTCAGAAATTGATTACGTCGAGTGCATAGGAACCCTTGATTTATTCTAAGACCATAGAAACGAAAACGGGAATTTTCAGAGCCCCGGAAGGGCGTTTTCAAAACCCGGGCAGATTCGCCATGTCGGGCGAATCGGGCTTTTCCGAGTCCTTTATCGACAATGTCGAGTAATTGGGAAGTTTGGGAGTGATCGACATTGTCGGGGTTACTTTTGGGCGTCAAGTTTATTAAATTCCAGTTTATGTCTGCGAACTTAAAAGTATTTAAAATTGTGTTCTTATTAGATCGTGCCGCAGACAGAGGGAAGGGAAAGCTAGGCGAGTGACCGAGATCACGCCGGAGCTTATTTGTGCGCTTTTGGAGAAAGCATACGAGGTAGGGAAAAGTAGCCGGATCTCGGCCCTGACTAGGGAAAGTTAACAGTAGAAATGCATGTGACACTTGGGTGTCGTGGGTTAAGTAAGTTTATCGAATATTAGAAAGGCAGGCGACACCGGGTGTTGTTGTATGATACGGGAACATATCGAACATTAGAAATGCATGTGACACTTAGTAGTGTCGTAGGAGCAGTGAACTTATCGATATTAGAATTACTGGAGGCATATGACCATGCCCGGAGGCTGATTGTTTGACTGTTTGTGTCTTGGTGGCCATGAGAGCCGTACTTTAATGTTTGTGTCTTGGGTGGCCATGAGAGCCCGTACTTTAATATTTGTGTCTTGGGTGGCCATGAGAGCCCGTATTTTACTGCTGTGTCTTGGGTGGCCATGAGAGCCCGTGTCTTTACTGTTGGTGTCTTGGGTGGCCATGAGTGCCCGTGGGGTTGTTGAACCTGTTTTTTACCGTTGGTGTTTTGGGTGGTCGTGAGTGCCCGTGGGGTTGTTGAGCCTGTGTCTTTACTGTTAGTGTGTTTTGGGTGGCCATGAGTGTCTGTGGAGTGTTGGACCGGTGTTTTTGTTGTTTGTTGAACTTTGGTTGTGATTGTGATTGTGGTTACCTGAGGTTGGGGGCCCGCTTCATGAAACGGGGGTCCTGTGATCGCACGCGTCTGCATGTTCAGACAGGGTAGGGGTCCTGGCCGCGCGTGCGTGGTGGTGACAGGTCGACAGCCTGATCCGACTTTGTGTTGGGAAAAGTGCAACAGGTCGACCGCCTGGCCTGACAGGGATCGCCAAAAGTGGCGACAGGTCGACCGCCTGGCCTGATAGGGATCGGTAAAGGGCGATGGGGGGTTACTGAGCAGCTGGAGTGCGATCCTTTGTGATCTTGTTTGGTGTGCGATCCTTTATGATCTTGGGTGTTGCGTGGTTGTCTTTCGTGTCTTTGGAGGAAGTCGTCAATCTTTGGGTCGGGTCTACATTAGGTGTCCGAGTGTTGAGTCGGTTGTGGAGGGTAACGTTATGAGTGTCAGTCGGGTTACTTGAGTTTGGGGATAGTAGTCCCCGGTGTTGAGGTTGTCGTTGGTGTTACCGGCATTGTCTGCTAAGTATGCCGTAGTCAGTCTGTTATCCGTGGTGGTGAGCGAACGCTCACCCCTAGCTGCTTTTCCTACAGGTACTGGTCGCAGGATGGACTAGGTGAGCTTCCGAAGCTTGAAGAGCTAGGAGCGGGAGTCCGGGTTTATTTTTGAGTCTAGCGACGTACACTTGTATTTCGTCCGCTTGTTGGGACGTACTTTTGAGTTGTAAATATTTATTTTGTGTAACTAAAGGGTGGTTTTAAAGTGATTTATTTAAAATGTCTGAAAGGTTTTATTGTTTTAAACGTTCGCGTTCCGAGTTCGGTTTTACTGAAATTGGGGCGTGACACATTCGTTGTTGTTATTTCTTGTTCAATGACTACTCGAGCTTTAATCAAGATCATAGAACTACACCCTATTATGATTTCTTTTCCGATGATTGGTGGTACGTATATCAGTCCGGGATATGGTCTTCTTCCCTCTCTCCGTGACTAGTATGTGTTTGATTTCATGATGATACATACATATGAATTTAAGTGTTCTAAGACCTTAAGGAAAGCATTATTTGATTTCACCATCGTTAACCATACCATGCTTAATTGGAAGTCATGTTTACTTGTACCCGTGACTGACTATTTGCGTGAATCAATAGCTATGAGTCTTAGCTGGTAGCGTGTATATAGATTTTATTGATTTCTAAACTTAAACAACCCTTTATTTTCCCTTTCAGGGATGTGGAAGTGACAGCCCACGTCCTTAGGTTTTAGCAAAATACTAGTGATACCTCTACTCCTTGTGGGTTTGACCGATACTTAACCATTTATGTAAAGATCGATCTGATTAAATTTATTAATGTTTAATTTTATCAATTCGGACCGTCGTTGGTTGGAAAAAGGATAGAATTTTGGGCCAAATTCAAAGAAAAAAATAAGAGGAACAGTTTGGGCCAAGCCAGGTCATGCCCAGCTCATTGAGCCAATCCCACAAAACGTCTCAGCCCAAGCCCACTACCCCCTCAAACCCTACACTATTCACCTTCTTCTTCCTCGTGTTCGAGCACGCCTCCCGAGGCACATTTCTCTATCCCTCGCTCTCTCTCCTTCTCTTGCGCTCGACGCCGCCTCGCCTTCACCGTGCCTCGCTTCACCGTGAGTCGCCTCAGCTCTCGCGCATCAATTTCACGACGGAAACGAGACTTGGATGCCGTCATTCTTCTCTTCTCTCTTCGAATCGCGTCGCGCCGACAACGAGAAGGCAGCACGGGCTCGTGCTCTCTCGTCCCGTTCAGTTCCCCGACAACGTCATCGAACCCCCCCCCCCCTCGCGACAACGTTGGTTTGGGACGAGGTCAGCCGGAACGACGCCGGTAAGACCTCGAGCTCTCGCCATATATGAGACAGAGGGTGTTAGGTCGCGGTCGAGCCACCAACGTCAAGGTCACGGCCTCGCTGGAGCCCTAGCGCCTCTCCCAGCCACTACTGTCCCTCCTCCGAGCTGCCCTGTCGCCGTCCGCCGCCGTGTCGAGGCCGGAACCCTCCTCGGATTTACCTCGAGCCAGGCTGGAGCTCAGACCAGTCTGACCCTCGAGCCTTGGGCCAGGAGACGAGCCTTAGGCCAGGACAGGCCTTGGGCCAGGCCCAGGTCCCTAGATTGGATTCTGAACTCGGGTCTAGACCGGGCTTGAGTCGGGTCTGGAACCGGGTCTGGGTCGGGTCTGAGGCCGGGTTCGGGTCGGTTCTGGGTCAGGCCGGGACTTGGTTCTGGACCGGGTCGGATTCGGGTCCGGTTCTCGGATTTGGGTCGGATCCAGGTCGGGCAGATTATTTAATTAATTTGAATAATTTAAAATGGAGAATTTAAAGGACTAAATTGATAATTAGAGGACTGATTCGGACTGTACCGGGACTGATTGTGACTTTTACCTGTTAAAATCAGAATTTGACTTCGTCCGAGAAGACCAGAGGTAGGCCCGGACGTCAGCAGCTAGGAGACATAGCTGTTGTGTTCTTCTTGAGGTAGGGAATGTAGCGAATACCGGTCTAATTACGGAAAGTTACTAGTATGCATGATTTAGGTAATAATAAATAACCGGAAAGGTCCTAGTTGGCATATAGGATGTGGTTCACTAGAATAACCGCTTTCAATTACTAAATAACTAGACGAGTCTTAGTGTGCATGTAGGATGTGATTCACTAGTTTAATCGTTTTCATCTCTTGGGAAATTGTCGTGCTGGTAGAAGGGCCATGTCGAGCCTTAGGGTTGCGTGTTGTTTGAGATGCATGATGCGTGTTGTAACCGCTGTTTGAGAGTCTTAATAAGATTACTCGGTGTAGCATGTTGTGTTATGTGTGGGCAAGTGTGTCGTGTTTGATGTGATGTGAACCTTTGGTTGTGATATGATCGGGTGAGTGATAGACCGATTTGTGTGTTGTGGTGAGTTGGCTCGGTCGGTATACCGTGGTCGAATTATGGCATTGTGATGCGTGTGACCTTCTTGATGCGTGTTCCAAGATGAGGTAATCCAGTTTGATACCTACACCGAGGGAGTATGCCGATGTAGGGTAACTAGGCCAAGGATGGTGTGATCATTACCCCGATGCTTTGTGGTCCGGGAAGGCGTAGGACCGAGGTATGTGCCGGACCAGTATGCGTGAGGCCCTTAATTTACGTGACAGGAAGACGTCCGATTGAGGGATTTCCGGTCTGGGATGTTACCCCGATTCTACGTGACGGGAAGATATCGGGACCGATGCTGTGTGTTCCAGTACGATATAATTGGGATGGGCTGTGATAGTCGGTGATCTCGGGAACGATTGTACTAAAAGATGTGTTTATCTCTTGTGTGTGCTCTGTGCGTGCTGGTTGGCTCTGTGCGTTGTTGTATATGTGATTGTGATCTTGTGAGAATGTTTAGTGACTCGAGATGCTGTCATACATGAATTCTATGTTTTTTCGTGCGAGTTCGCATGTGTGGTCGGTTGTGAGATAACCGTGAGTGTTGTCCTTTGAGAATTGTCATGTGCTGAGTGCCAAGAGCAAATTTGAGATGAGTGTTTGTTTTCGGTTTAGTGTTGAGTTTGATTTACGGGTTATGCACGAGTGAAGGTCAGGTGTTGCCTTGGGTTGATTGCCTTTTGGTGGTTAGATATGCCTTGCTAGTATGGCCTAAGTGGACGTTTACTCGTGGCGTTGAACTGTTGTTCATGACCTTAACTACTTTTCCTACTGAGCGAAAGCTCACCCCTTTACTTTGTTGATTTTCAGGTTTTGAGCGGGACTTGGACTAGCGGGATTCTCGGAGCTGGGAAGCTAGTGAGAGTCTTAGCTACTGTTGTCTAGAGACGTACAGTTGTTACTATTTCTAAACTGTTTTCTTTTACCGAGCTGTTGACTCGTATGGTTATTTGGAGATTTAAACCGTTATTTTAGACCCGTTTTCGTTATTAAACTGCTCTATTAATTTACTGTTTTGATTCACGTCTCGAGTCTGGTCAAAACCGGATTTGGGGCGTGACAATTTATATATTACTTGATGGCCGTGTCTTGATGCACGTTAAAAGATGGATTCGACACTTAGGCATCCCACTCATCAAGATGATGGAATTACGAATCTCCACGCTATAACTTGAGGGGGAGTGTTGAAGGTATAATCAAATCAGAATAAACAAATTGATTTTATTATGACAATTAATTAATATATCATGTAAGATTTATTTCTTGTTAAGAATCTTGTAATCGCCTATATAAAGCAATACATAACCTTCAATAGAATCAAACGAAAACATTTTAATTATATTTTTACAACTGAAGTGGTCAAACAATCTGCATATTTTGATTATACAGGAGAAGGCTCGCAAAATGTTAGTGATTAAAGGTGGTGACAACAAAGTGAAAGAGAAAAAGGAGAGAGTAAGAAAGGTGAGGAAAAAAAATCAAGATCTTGGTAGTGGTCATCATCTTCTGTGTTGTGTTGCTTAAATTAAGAAAAGTGAAAATGTGATGTGCTCTTGAAATCAAAAAGTGCTTGATCCTTGGTGTTTGGTTTACTGCGGAAATTTAAGAGGAAAGAAAGAGCAAGCAAATAATATAACTTGATTTGGCGTGGCCTTTGTTTCAATAAAATCAAGCAGCCGAGTACATTTTTCCCTCTTGATTTGAAGCTCCCCGAGAACAAGCAACAACTAAATGTTGTTGGTACAAGTGGAAAAGGGTATTTGTGTGGTGATGGTGGTTGTTACATGAAATCAAGAACAAAGTAAGAAGAGGCAACCAAGAGCAATAGGAGCAGTTGTGTTTTATGGAGTTTTCTAAAGCAAAGGAATATTGAGAGAAAGATTGTCAAGATGCAATTCAATCATATGAATATATCGTTTAAGAGGGCAGGTTGTAGTGGGTGGTTCAGAGGTGAGAAAATTCTTGATGACAAGTGGGTTGAGCAAAGAACTTAAGTGCCACTAATGGATGTGTCTCAGGGGATAAGTGCAGGAAATCAAGAAGAAGAAAAAAACAAGAGAAGTAAGAAATTGATGTTAAGAATGTGGTCTTCATTCTTGATCAAGCAGATGTAATGGAAGTGACAGTGTAGAGTATGCAAGAAAAGTATGGAGCAACACATATATTCTTGAGCAAGAGGTTGAGGAGAAGAAGCAGGAGTTGTTATCAAAACTAGGAGACTCTAGTGGTAATAAAGCCGGAGAACTATATGTCCTTAAAGAGAGACATGGTAATGCTTTAGTCCTTGAAGGGGTGTGAAGTGAGAGAAAATAAAGTCATCAAGAAAAGCCCTAGGATAAGAGTATCCCTAAGTGGGACACACCACTGAATGAAATCCGAGATCAAAGAGAATTGTCGGTTGTTACCTCTCAGGTCATTCCAGATGCAGTAATGATATTCAAAGTTTCGACTCAAAACACTATGAAGAGTGATCTCTTGGATATATTACAAGCATGAGAAGGATGCTACAATGAATAAGTTCAAGATAAATGAAAGTAGAATCGCAATAACTAGAAATGTGTGGACGATAACCAATACAAAAAGGTTTCATGGAAATTATTGTGTATTACATTGACAACGATTGGAAGATGTTGAAGATAATTATCATATATTGAGTTACAATTTTTATTTTGCATTATACATTAGTACATCTTCCATGTTTTCCATATTAATTTTATTAACATAATTCATTTATTTTACTTGAACTTGATGTGTTTAGCTTCAAATATATGCCTTGTCCACACAATTTCGATGTTCTTGCTATTGTGTTGTTTGAGTGTATGCTTGATTGGAATTTGGATAGAAAATTATCTACATTGATGGTAGATAATTGCACAACTAATGATGATATTTCACATGTCATGTTATGCTCATATTCTCAATTTAATCGTACTGAGATGGTTTTATCCACTATGAAAGAAGGTATTGAGAAAGTAAGAGAAGCAGTTGCTTATTGGAGTTCAACCCCTAAAAGAGTTCAGAAATTTGAGGAAACAAAACATCACCTGAAAATTAAGTGTAGCAAAAAATTAGCTATTGATTGCAAGACAAAGTGAAATTCTACTTATTTGATGTTGAAGGTTTCCTTCCAATACAAGGAAATCTTGAAGTATTTGGAAATATTAAGTGTTGTCCAACGTATGAGGAGTGTGAGGTAGTTGAAGAAGTATGTGAGATGCTAAATATTTTTTATGACGTTCTCTGTTTTTTTTATAAGCTTAGAATATATTACAGCAAACATTCTACACGTCAGTAGAACAATGCTGGAAAAAGCTCCTAAAAAAATGATTTTCCCCGCTGACCAAAACAACTACATAGAGCTAAAAAACAAAAACCCAAGCCAGAGAAGTAAACAACAAGAGAAACGCCATCCTTGCCTATTTCATACCCGGCTACAAACAAACAAACCGGGACCGGGATTAAATCTTGTCTTGTTGGATTAGGGTAAATCTCTTCCTTCTTACCCTCGACACCCTCCTCCAGCATACGATGCAGGTTGAACTGATCGAGTACAAAAGAACCCATATCGACTGCCCGTTTTCCAACTTTCGTGCAAGAGCTCCACTCACCCAAGCTATTTTTCTTTGCAATATCAACCGTAAAACTTCCTGGAGTCCCTCCTTTATCATCAGACGTCTTGGCTCCTGTCCGATAAATAAGGACTGGAGGAACAATTTTTTTCGACTGGCCTTTCTTTGGGCGACCACGCTTCTTTGGTTCACACTCCGAAAGTGGGGGTTTAGACAAAGCATCCTTCCAAGGGCTACCGTGTTCCCCGACAATCGGATCCGAACCACCATGGGGTTCGTCAAAAAAAGTCAAACTCAAAGTATTGAGCCCGTGAACGTCCAAAACCTGTTCTTGGGCCGCCAAAACCTGTACTTGAGCCTCCTCAACTTATTGGCCCAATGGAATTACGGCCGGCAAAATAGGGGCCTCATCCTCTGAAGCCGAGGCCAGATCCAAATGGGCTTCAACTATCCCAATCCGGTCCTCAGCAACATGGATAATATCAGCGCCCGTAACGACACCAGCGCCTGTGTTGCAGCCTTCTTCTCCATCACGGAAACTCGTAAATGCAGCGGCAACATCAGGATTTTACGAATCTGAAACGACGACTGGATCCCTGGATATCTGACAATCCCTCGAATTAGGGGGTATTCGAAAATCAAACTGACGGGATTCCTGTGACAAACGAATCACAAAAGATTTGTCGATGGTCGGGACAGTCGCCGAAATCACGTTCTTTGGTAGTAAGTATCCTACTGCAAACATATTCTTTCCTCATATGTGATCTATTAGATTTCCATTGCTTTCATGACAAACATCTTGACGTGAAATTATAAGTTCGGTGACATTCAATATGAATAAAAAATGACAAGTATTGCTATCGTTTTGAATCCAAGGATTTATGACAATGATTTTTTTTATAGATTGAAAAGTGATAACATTGTGTCCTAAGCTCGTAAAGAGTACGAATGTAGAGATTCAAGAGTATTAAGACAGAAGCATGACGTGATGCAAAGTTATCATGGCGAGGCTTTGGGTACATCAAATGAAAGGTTGGAGTGGACTATTTCCGAATCAACATATTATAATGGTGGTAGAAAGGTCACCCCATAATGTAATAAACTCCATTCTAAGACTTTTCAAGCACTTATGTGTACTCAAAGTTGGTTATGTGATGATATACGAGGTAAATCAAATGTTTTTATGCAATCTACTTATTTTAAAGTACTATCTATACCTAATGTGTTACTAATGTTTATTTTAGGAAAATTACACATAACACTACCTAACTATTACGTTTTTCACATCACTCCCTAACTAAATTTTGTTCATTTTAGGTACCCTAACTTTTTTTCTTTCACTTAGCTCATTTCAATACATCAGTTAACTGAAAACGTTAGCATGTGGCTCCCAAGTGATAAACTAATTTCATAAATGGTGTAAATGCTCTCAAATGTATGTGTGCGATTCTTATCTATCTCAACCACCATATCCACGACATATTCAAGGACAACATCTTCAAGGACGCATCTTTAACCACGAGAGCTTCATGGATTTTTCTTGGAAGAACAAATCTAAGGTCATGATGGTTGAAGGGGAAAGACTTTACTGCTATAGAGTTCCTGTATCTATAAGAACATCAAGTACGAAATTGAATCATGGAAGAAGGTTTATTGGTTGCGGAAAGTTCCAAGTTAGTAGTTCCATGTTTTCATAAATTTCCTGGTGAAAAATATCGTATTTTTGATGTGTAGTTAGGGTTATGAAAGGTAGAGATGGTATTGATCAGTTGGGAATTGATTTTGTTTTGGGGATTTAGGGTTTTAGTAAGTACTAACATTTTAGGGATTGGAGCAAAAAATATGAAATTAGGGTTTTTACCATCAACCTTGTTTTTGTCATAGGGTGAATGGAAGTGTAGTTCCTTATGCGTTGTTGGGTTGAGACTGTTGCCTTAGATGTTCTAGCAGATTAAGGATATGGAAGACAAAGTTGCAGCATTGGAAGAGGAGAAAATTGGTCTTGAAGAAATGATTCTGAAGATGAAGTTGGAGCTGGAGCTGGATGTGAAGAAGGATAATGGGAAGAAAATGTTAATGTTGTTCATCATCCTAATTGGAGTTATGGGTTATTTTTGCAAGGGTAGTTTATTTCACTAATGTATTAGTGTAATGTTAGTTGGAAGTAGTAGATGTTGGTTCCTTAGTTGATTTCACAATGTACTTCATCTTATTTTCAGAAATGAGAATGTACATCTTTTGAATGAATAAGTTTGGTTGAATGAGAATATATATGTGTTGCAATGAATGAGTTTGTTTGCAATGAGAATGTGTCTTACTTTCTATGTATCAGTTTTGGTTAAATTGTTTGATAAAAAAGATGGTTGAAATCAGTTAGGTTGCAATTTTATAAGATAAAATTGGGTATGTACTATGTATTTTTTTGTCAAAATACTTGTTAAAATAATACACTTCACCAATACATAGTGATTAACAACCATTTTCATAACCTGGAAATTAGTATAATCAAAACATTTCACATACATTCCATATCCCCCAAAACAAAACCCATTATTCATAATAGTCAAAGTTGTCCCAAAAAACAGATTTCATTTCCCCATAGAAAAATTCGTGACAATGCCCTTTACACATTTAATATGTTTACCTACTAATACTAGCAAAAAAATAAATCTAAGGTGGACACCTGCACCCATATGCATGTTAGACCAAAATACAAACCATAATAGCTATGGCTGACTATTAGTGTTTGGTGGAGGGAAATCAGTGGTTGGAGATTCTGCAAAACCTTCCCAAGTAATTTTTGCAGAGAAGGACAATTTGGAAACAATTTCATTAAATGTTCTAGACCAAAGACATGGCTCTACATCCTCCAACTTACAATCACAAGCTATCCTTGGGATAAACCTACTCAACAGTGGAAACTCTATCCCAACTCCCCATGCGCCCAGCACTATTCATAGTCTTTTTATGCATAAACAAATAAATGAAGTGGCAGACCTTCTTGGTATCTCTACTGAAAAAAAGGCTCCATCCTCTCTCAAATTTTTAAAGACAGCAAAAGGAAAAAAAGAACAAGCTCTTTTTACAAGGTTATGATACTAGATCAAAACTAGAAGAAGGAGGCCTTAAAGCCAACACACCTGAAACTTGTAAATCACCTATACATCAAAGCCAAAAGGGCCTGGAAGTTTGGCAAAACAATTGGTATTAGATCAAAATGCTTAGAGGATATGGTTATTAGAATACTCAGATCTTTCGAGGATGAGAAGAATAGCAGTTTTGATCTTGAAGTGGATAGTGATGGTGACGATCTTGATTTGGAGAAAGCATCTGATGATGGTTTTGAAGGTTTAGTGAGCAACTAGTTCACAAAATCTCCTCTACATGAAATCTCCCATAAAGATCCACTCATGGAACATGAGAGGTCTGTCCTCTTCTCAAAAGAAGAGGACATTTGCTAACGTGTTGCGCAAGTAATCACCAGATTTCATTTTAACTCAGGAATCCAAATTTGAAACAATCCCTTCTTCATTCCTGAGATCTTATGGATTATCTAAGGGCTGGGAATTGGATCATATGCCATCTATTGAATCTTCAGGAGGCATAATCTCAATCTGGAAGTCATCCTTATTTATAAAAGCTACAGTTACACCCTTAGAAAGGAGCTCTCATATGGACTGGTACGATTTCATATTTGAATAAACCTTGTTGTAGAATTAATGTATATGCTCCTTAGTCTAGGCATGGTAGAAGATCTCTCTGGATGTCAATACAAAATCATATTCATTCTATTCAAGACATTGATTTGATTATACTAGTTGTAGATTTCAATCTTGTATTGCTTCTTGAAGAAAGATCAAATCTCATAGCCTCTAATTCAGATATGGCCTCTTTCCAAAACTTCATTGATCTCTTAGCTCTTCTTGTTCTTCCTCTTTCTGTAGGAAAATACACTTTGTATGACCTTGGTTCAACTGCCTCAAGATTAGACAGATTTCTAATTTCAAGTGAAATCCTTGCTGTTTTTGGTGCACTCACTCAAGCCAGTCTCCCAAGATGTATATTAGATCACAAAGCCATTATTCTCTTTGACACTCAAGTAGACTAGGGACCTAGACCCTTAAAATTCTAAACATTTGGATTGAAGATCCAAGATTCTTATCTGCAATAGAAGTCTTTTGGTCATTCTATCAAGTAGAATGGCTCCCACATATTTCCCTCTAGCAGAAACTAAAATTGCTCAAGGAAGAACTCAAGAAATGGAATATTTCAGTGTTTAGCTTTCTAGAGTCTAATATTTCTAAGCTCAGACAAGATATCGATCAGTTGGATTCTCTAATAGACTCAAGAGTATTGACTGTTGCTGAATGCTCTAATAGAGGAACACTAAAGCCTGATCTCATAATGAAAAAGAACATCTTTCCAAACTCTAGAGATTGAAAGCTAGGAAGAAATGGTTTCAAGAAGGAGACAAAGGATCCAAACACTTTCACATAGTTTCTAATTACAAAGGGTTATGAAACAAATATCTCAAATTTTATTTCAAGGGGAATCATTATCATATCCTCAACACATCAAAGTGGCTGCAAAATCTCATTTGAGTGCTAGATTTGGTCAATCTCATAGTGATATTTTAATCCTTGATCAGCTACAGTTTAATTCAATTTCCCAAACCCAAACAATCTGGTTGAAGAGATCATTCTCTAAAGAGGAAGTGCTCTTAGCTACAATGGCTTGCTTAGGAGACAAGGCACCTGGCCCTGATGGTTTCACCTTAAAATTCTTTCAAATTTACTGGAATATAATTAAGGAAGATATCATGAATATTTTCACGAACTTTCATATGTTAGGACAATTAAGGAATGACCTTATATTTGACCTTGATCCCTAAATGCTCTACTCCTAAAACCTTTGATGATTATAGGCCAATAATTCTGATGGGAGGAATTTAAAAAAATTTATCTAAGCTTTTAGCATCCATGCTTAAATCAGTTTTGGAACAGATTATGGGGCTAGAACAAATAGAGTTCATAGTTGGTAGACAGATTTTAGATGGTATATTGGTTGCTAATGAAGTAGTCCAACACCTCAAACAAATAAAACAAAGAGCTTTAAGTTTGAAGGCAAATTTTGAAAAGGCCTTCGATAATATTAGTTTGATTTATATCGTGAAGTTATTGGCAAGGATGGGTTTTGGTGGTCTATGGAAACTTTGGATGATCTCTTGTTTTAGAGCTCATTTTTAAATTCTTATCAATGGGTCTCCTTCACCTGATTCCAAGCTATAAAGGGGGGTCAGACAAGGATGTGCCTTCCCTCCTCTATTATTTACTCTAATTGCTGAAGGTCTCAACCAAATTAAGAAGGCATGAGTAGAAAATCATCAATTATCAGGGATCTCTTTGGGCCTAATAGGACCCTCTATAACTCATATACAATTTGCAGGTGACACCATATTCTTCATCCAAGCCTCTTTTCAAGGAGCTGATAATCTGAAAAATGCTCTCTCTTTGTTCCAATTAGCCTTAGGATTGGGTGTCAACTATTCTAAATCTGCTATTATCTCAATGAACCTCCCATCTGAAGATGCAGATCTGTACTCCAACATTTTTTATTGCTTGAATCAATCTCTTCCCATGTCTTACTTGGGCTTCTCTCTGGGTGAATATTATAAAAGAATCAAGTCTTGGAAAATCATTGTGGATAGGTATAAGAAATCTCTTGGATTATGGGAGGCTAGGCTTTTATCTTTTGAAGGTATAGTTAGATTGATCAAATCCACTATTGGAGCTTTGCCTCTTTATTTCTTCTCAGTTTTAAAAGCTCCAAAATCAATTCTCAAATCTCTCTAACGTTGGCAAAGAAATTTTCTATGGCATTGTTCGGCTGTGGACAGGGTCTTCTGCAAGGTTAATTGGAATTCAGTATGTAAACCTAAGGAATTTGGAGGTTTGGTAATTAAGATCCTATCGATAATGAACTCTTGTCTTCGTGCAAAATGTTGGTGGAGATTTACAAATCAAGGTAACTCCTTTTGGAATCAAGTAATTTGTGCAAGATTTGGATGTGATACTCATCAATGGGATCTCTCCAAATTCAATGAGATCAATAATTCAAGGTTCATGAATCATATCATAGCTCTAAAAGAAGATCCAAGCTTTGCAGACCTCTTTGGACAAAAAAAGGTTTTCTTTGGAATGTTTGTAATGAAAACAAAATTCACTTCTGGGAAGATATTTGGTGGGGGGATTTTGTCACGCCCCAAATCCGGTTTTGATCGGACTCGAGACGGACTTGAGTTGAGAATTAAATTAGAATAAAAGAATAATAAAACCGATTAATTACTCAAGAGGTTCCAATAAAATACTCGAATAACATGTTCGAAATCATAATTAAGAGTCAAGGCTCCATAAGAGTATGTAAAACGAACGGTTCACTACAGTGACCAAAAGGAAGTCTCTAAGACCATAAATGCCAAGACTCTCCAGAAGCTCCCGAGCCTCGAGTCCACTACTCATCAAGAACGCCTGTACAAACAGTAAACAAAAAAAATAGGGGCAAGCTAACGCTCAATAGGGAAAATCATAAACAATTTAACCTCCAATTCGGTAATAAAAGTGATTTAATACAACCACACAATTTGCCATGAATACCATTAATCACTAAGGTGTTGGGAAAATAGGCAAAGATAAGAATAGTATCACATTCTTAAAGATAACGGTAACATCCAGGGAATGAGTGAAAGGCGCTCTAAAGATTTAATGACTACTAAAATGGGATCAATTGAATATCACACCAACAGCTCATATCCTCAATACTCCGATCCACGAATTGGTTCTTATGTCATATCGGATCCCATACTCCGATCCACAAGAGTACTCGTATCATATCAGATTTTCCCTCGGTCCAGAGGAGGCACATACATCGGGCTACCGGTAACAATCCCTGAGGGACACTTATCGTCGGGATTCTCGGAAATGCCCCCGAAGGACAATATGTCATAGGGATGCAACATGATAATAATCCCTCGGCTATGATAATACCCTACACCGGATTCCTCAACGTGTAGGTACCATACCGTATCAACAATCACCATTATATCATCCTACACCGGAATCCTCAACGGTGTAGGTACCATACCGTATCGATAATAACCATTATATCACCCTACACCGGAATCCTCAATGGTGTAGGTATCATTCAACAATAACCATTCCCCGCAGGGTAAATCATCCATCGGCTATGATACTACCCCACACCGGAATCCTCTACAGTGTGGGTCCCATACCGGATCACCAATAACCATTATACTACCCTACACCGAAATCCTCGACGGTGTGGGTACCATCCATCGGCTATGATATTACCCCACACCAGAATCCTCTACGATGTGGGTACCATACCGGATCACCACCAATCAATATCCCGTAGGATCAACCAATCAATGCCCCGGAGGGTCCACCAATCAATATCCTGCAGGATTAACCAACCAATGCCCCGCAGGGTCCTCTAATCAATATCCCGCAGGATTAACTAACCAATGCCCCGCAGGGTTCACAACCAATATCCCGCAGGATCAATCAATCAATGAGACAGATTCACCAACACACATCACAAGGGATTCATACCCACAAGTACATATACCTGCACACTTACCAACCACGTTCCATCGGTCTATCACTCACCCGATCATACTGTTTTGGAACAACCAATTACACTCAATCATTCATTCATGCATTCATTCAATCATACAATCATCCAAGCATTCATTCGATCATTCAAACATACAATTTATCTAGTTTCATTAGACCCTTAATTCATCATAAAACTAAGCAAGCATTGCATGTGAGGCAACCACAACCAATCCTATGGCTCATCTCGGCCTTTCTACCAGTAAAGCAAGTTCCCAAGTATTGAAAGCGAGTTAAACTAGTTGTTCACATCCTATGCATGCATACTAGACACGTCCGGTTATTAGTAATTGAAAGACAATTATTATAGTGATTCGCATCCTATATGCATTTCTAGGACCTTTCCGATTTTATTAACCTAATAGGCATACTAAGTATTAAATTGCACGAGGAGTTTAGTACTTTCCCTACCTTGTGGTCTTCCTCTAATAATACTCCTAGCTGCTGACGACCGGGCCAACTCCGTCTTCTCGGGCAAAGTCCAAGCTCTCGAGTCTGGGTTTACAGACAAAAGGTCCAATATCAGTCCCTGTAGTCCAAGGTCCTTTGAATTATCTAGTTCAAACCAATTAATTATCAAATTTTAAACCATTTTTCTAATTTAATTAAATAATTAAGCTGTCGACCCGAGTCCGACCCGGATCCGTGACCCAGACCCGGATCCAACCCGGTTCAGAGACTAGACCCGGTGAGACCCAGGACCAAGCCAAACCCGGCCCCAGAATCGACCCGAACCCGGTCCCAGACCTGGTCCAAGCCCGAGTCTAGAACCGTCCAGGTCTGGGCCTTGCTCGAATCTTGATCCGGCCCGAGTCCAATTGGGCCCAAGGCCAGAGATCCGTCCCACGAATGTCGCTGGACCAAGGCACTACTGGCCCAAGCCCGTCTGGCTTTGATTGCCCGAGTACGGGAGAGGGGCGGCGATGGTCGTGCTCCGGTAAGTTCCCCGACGAGTTCTCCGGCATCAAAATGGACGGCGTGGAGGCAGGGAAGCCCGGAGAAGGGGTGGTCGAGGTTGTAAGAGGCGTCAGGGGGAAACGATGGGGGCCAACGCGTGATTCAACACCATACCGTCTTAGATCTGGCGACGGTGGAGCTTTCTCCAGCGTTGCTCCGGTCATAAATGCTCCAATCAAGCTTGGAAAGAAGGGAAAATAGGTGCTACGAGGTCGGGGGAGAAAAAGGGACGGCGAGAGAAGCACCCACCGTGCTATTCCTCTTCGCCGGCGATGGATGCAGTTCAAGAACTCGGGCCAGAGGTCATTTCTGGCGAGCTCGTCTCAGATCCGCGCGTGGTGGCTCGGTTTGAGGACGGGTGAAGCAGAAGAAGGGAGAGAAAGTGGGGACGAGGGTGAAGGAGCTGTGAGAGGAGAAGGATAAGGTGAGGGACGAGCGGCCTGATCTCCGGCGAGGCGTGCGAGAGGAAGATCGATGAGAGAGAAGAGAGAGATGGGGATTGAGTGCGGCGTGTTCAGTCTCGATGTACGTGCAGATACGCATGAAGGAGTACCTAGTGGGCAAGGGTTCTGTGAAGTGTGAGCTGGGCCGGTTGGGCCTGACTGGTCCTTTGGGCCTGGCCTGGCTGGCCCAGTCTGTTCCTTTTCCCTTTTTTTATTTCTTTCTTTTCAAAAATACTTGTTGCAAAAACTACCCCAACGTTTCATATTTCCAAAAACATACCCTTTTGAACATAAGTGGGGTTTTACAGTCTACCCCCCTTAAAAGAATTTCGTCCTCGAAATTTAAAACGAACGCGCTCCACTTGGCCCGACCTCAGGGAACGCCCGATTAAACCCGCAAGCGAGGGATTAGTGGTGCACTTCCGCAGTTGGGAATGTGGATGACGACAAGCAACGGCTCTAGTTCTGCCCAAAATCTCAAAAGGTCTGATAATCTGCGGGGCCAACTTGCCTCCTTCACGGTTGAACCGTACTAGGCCTTCCTTCAGACTCATCCTCAGAAATACCCGATCACTAACCGAAAACCCAAGGTGCATGCGGCTCCTAAATGCATAGCTCTTCTACCGGCTCTGCACGGTCTTTAACCGTTCCCGAAACAACGTAACCTTTGCTTAAACGCTCAACACTTGGACACCTAGTTGCTCAAACGCTATACTTGGCGGTGAAAAAACAGTCTTTCTCAACAGTTCACAACTCAAACGTGCAACATTTCGCACCAACCCAAAGAAAAAAAAACGAGCAAAAACACAAGCCGAAAAACACCCAAACACTTAAGAATCTCAGGTAACGGTCTAGATATCCTATACCGGAATTTTCCGTCGGCACAGGTATCCTGCTGGGACGCTCTGCAGTCGAACAAAGTCGGAACCACACACCAACGTTACTTCTCAATTTCCTCCTTAGCAACCGTTACAGGGACTAACCACAACAGAACTCAACACTGCCAAGTCAAGACCAACCACAAACAATTCTACAAGGAAGTGATACCCAAAATCAAACTTGGCGTTGACAACCAGTATTACTTAACAGATCACAATTTCAACGTGAAACAAATTAGATCAACACAAGGAATCAATGAGTACACACACCAAGTCGATTAGCCCTCAGACACTGAGGAATAACAGATAACGATCTTGGTAACCTAGACTGGAATCCAGCGTCGGTGTAGATAGCGGGCCGTCACAAACAACCTCGATGTAGATACCTCACCCCGGAATCCTCAACGGTATAGGTATCACACCGAAACAATCGACATCGGTCTAGACATGCCATACCGGAATTTTTGGTCGGTATGGGTGTCTTACCAGAATACTCCGAAAGTCGGATAAAGGTGGAGCCATCCGCAGATGTAACTTATCAGTTTCTCTTTAGTAACAGTCACACGAATAGTTCACACTGGAACGCCAATAAGGTCATGTCACGACCTAACACACACAAGACAAGCAAGTAACACACAAATGCAATCATCAAATCAAAGGTTCTCATAACCACCGCAGGGTTTGGAACAACCGCTCGTTTCATCACATCTCGTGGAAAGGTAGGCGTACCTCAATCAAGGAAATAACACAATGTACCGACACCTAGTCGGAAGGCGGCGCGCCTTAAAACATACCTCAATCAAAAGCTCATGACATACCAAGCACGGTAAACTTGTCCCACATAGCAACGTGTCACACCGGGTAAACCTTATCAAGAGTCTCAACCTGATACGGATTAGTCACACATCAAGCATCACAATCCTAGATCATGGTAAAATCATCAACACCTAACTGCGATCACTCAAGAAGATTATCCAACTCGCGATATTTCTCTTGACGTCGATACCTGTTCACCACCCCTGACCAAACCACCTTACAAGTCGCTTCATCCTAGTCATCATATCAACGAGACAACAGTTCTCAAAACCGGTGCACGGTTCAATACAACTACGAACTCTACCGGCATCTGGTCGGACGAACGACGCACAACAACAAGGAACGGTAGAACCTTTTACTAGCACTTAGTCGAAAGTAGGCGTCCTTTGAGACGCACAGCTCAAACGTTACGATAACTACACTCGACCGTGGGACACAACTAAGATCGATCAACAAAGGTTATCCCACCCGGTGGTATTGCATCTAATGTTGACACTTTCTCACAAGCTATTAATCAAACCAACTTATAGTCAAGTCCACCCAAGTCACCACTTAAGGAGTAATCAACACGCACTGAAATCTCCAGGGTTTGAACCGTTCAGAAAACTAGTGTGGTTCTTTCTATCGTTTCTCTAACAACTCAACACCAACAACGGTTAACTCTTAAATTTCCCATGTGCCCTGCATGGCACAAGATCCGACCTACCACGCAACGCTTCGTTCGGTGCCATCTTGTTACTTGCCTGGAAGCTCGTGGTAGTCGCATTCGGCTGTCTGTTTTCGGATCTCAACGTGAGGTGCTCTCACTTCTATCGCGTAAGTTCAAAGGTTGTACTATTCCTCACGAGATGTTGGCGTTCGTCCTTCCCTTGCTGACAAAAGTACGCATTGGTACTCGGTTCTCGTTCTCCGTATTTTGCTCCGCTAGGAGTGTCGTCTGATGTCGTTGTAACTCTCGGTGCTATCCGTCTGTTCCCCGTGGAAGGAATTTAGGGACTACACTCTAATTTAATCTTACACGTACAACTCACACTCATCCAACTAATTCGCCCGTCAACCGGGGTGTCAAGTCACAAAGGTCGTTTCGAAGATTCGACTCTTAAGATTTTAAACTTTTAGTAGGTTTCGATGTCGGTGGGTTATGGGCCCACCACTCTTCCGCTGCGCTACTCTGATCTTACCGTCACTCGGTCATCTCCTGTGACCGGTGGGACCGCTTACTGGTCAGGGCTGCAACCTTTTACCGCTCAACCATTTGCCATCATTGGATGAACGTTTGATGTTCCACAACTTGGTTCTTAAAGCTCGACCACCACGTTCAAAAC
Source organism: Erodium maritimum (assembly GCA_963921825.1). Taxonomy (NCBI): domain Eukaryota; kingdom Viridiplantae; phylum Streptophyta; class Magnoliopsida; order Geraniales; family Geraniaceae; genus Erodium; species Erodium maritimum. The sequence continues at coordinate 46,946,142 of OY997595.1, read as the reverse complement.
AAGAAGGGAACTTTCAGTACGATAAGTTCTTAAGAACGAGACGGTTTGTTACCACACTTTCGTCTCCTACCAACACTAGTCGGGACTACCACACCTCGAGTCGGTGTGTTAAGGTACGTGTGGGATTAACAGTTTTAAATTCGTTCTAACATAACTTAATCACGAAACAAAAACAACCAAGTGTAATACTCAAGTGTTAGCAAACCCAATATCCAAAATAAATAGTACACGGGTACTCTAATCAATCTCACGATCAGAAACATGCCCCTCAGCTCGGGCCCGGCAATCGCGTACGCTCGGTCCTGCTGAATCGGAGGTCCTCCTCTCGGTGGTGGTGGAAGAATCTGCTACTGTGATAGCATTTCCTCTTTTCGGCTCTCGTAGGCAGATCTGCGGGACGATGTGTAGATCCACCACACAACGGGCAGTCTCGGCCCGAATGTTCCAACTGCTTGCACGAGGGAAAGAACTGTGCCACCGAGGCAGGTCCAACGGATGCTACTACCCCAACCTGTCGTGTCTCACCGGACTGGGCCTATGGCTGAAAGAATTTAGAGGTCCTCCGCCTCCTAGGATCGCGACTCTTTGACGGCCTTAGGAAGCAATTCAGCCTCAGCCTGGTCTTCTATGCCATGGCGGTCTACCGAAAATGCCTCTTAACGGCTAGTGCCTGGTCCACTAGTACAGAAAAAAAAATCCTCATCCTAAAGGCAATAACTCGATCTGCGATAGATGGGATGAGTCCTCTCTCGAAACACATGCGGCGGCTCTCCTCCGTCTGCACCATCTCGGGCGCGAAGCGAGACAGGGACGTGAACCTCGCCTCATACTCAGAGACGATCATCACTCTCTGCCGCAGATCCAAAAACTGTTGGTGTCGATCATCTCGAACAGATCGAGGGAAATACTGTTCCAGGAACAGTCTGCTGAACAGCTGAAAGTCATCTCCAACCCTGGTCTGCACATGCTGCCACCAGTATCATGCTTCTCCCTCAAGCTGAAAGGTTGCGAAAAATATTCTCAAGCGACTATCAAAATACTCCAGAAGTATCAAGGTTGCGGGTAATCCGCTCCAACCATACTACAGCTGCCTTGGTGTCTGAACTCCCGGAATAAATTGGTGTACCCAACCTACAAAAATTTCCGAGAGCCTAGGCCGTGTAGCTGTCCATCTGGCCTGGTCTCTCGGTAGTGACTGCATCGGTAGTATGCACATATTCTGGTGCCGGTACAACAGTCTCCTGCTGAGCGCTGAGCGCTGCTAGTACTGCGCGGACCACCTCCTCTAGAGGGGCCGGCTGAGTCAGCTCTGCGACTGGAGAAACTCTAGGTGGTGACCCTAGCGGTCCACCCTCAAAACTCTGGTGCTCTGTGGAAGCAGCACCATGGACGCTCGCTGCCCCTGCCAGTCCAACAGCTGGTGTCTGGCTCTGCCCCACAGCTGGGCGGCTCCTGGTACCCCTCGGGATATAAACACGTGACATCTCGTATACTCGCTGCATTTATAACGTATATGTTCATAATTTAGTTTACCACAATCGGTTCGATTTATCATATCAGGACGTTCTCATGCGTCTCGTAGGGATCCTACTTGGATCGATAATACGTAGTATAGTCATATATAATAGTTATATAGACAAAGAAGTCCGCACCTTATGCGTCTCACACATCAAGCAAGCAATTCAAGCAAGCAAGTAATTCATCCAACTCCCACAGGAGGCACAGTGTCAACAAATCACACAATCAATATACCAGACCGGTATATGTCTCGGTCGGGTATCTTCCCATCACGTGGGGTTCAAATCATAACACCACAATTCCGCCGGTTATATCATCAATTTCTTTCTCATGAGTCTCAACTCTTTTCATAATTCTCAACCCTTACTTTTCTCTTATAACATTCATGTCGATCTCGCGTCGTTACAACACGATTCAGGCGTCACCGAATCTCGTTGTAACCACTTGACATCCCCCTATCACGCTCGACCACAGTGGCGCCCCTGAGTCAGCCTGTGATAGTACAAACATTTCAGTTTCACAGAAATTTCGGCATGACCCGTTCGTATTTTCCACTAACCATCCGCTTAAGATGGACATCCAATCATCAATTTCACACAACATTCAGCACATAAGGTTCCCATAATCATCAAAGTACACTCCATAGTAAACAACCGCAGTACCACTCGGGTTTCTACTCTTTATTCAATTGACATCCAATTGTATCATCATTTCAACCTTAATCCTTAAATAACAGTTAACATCTTAACCAAGTCAACACTCCAACAATTCAACACTTTCACAATTTAACACTTCAGTAAGTCAAGGGGTCACACTTCAATAAGTCAACACTTCAATAAGTTAACACTTCAATAAGTCAACACTTCAATAAGTCAACACTTCAACCATATTAATCATGGACGATCAACAAAGGTGGTAACACACTCAATAAATGATTTACTCAACAACCAATTTATAATGGCTCGATCATTGCTTGTTAATCCAATACCGATCTCAACCGTTCGGCTTCACCGATCATTGTAACTCACAGTCAATAGGGCAAGGATACCAATCTAGCAATGCAACCAGCATAATATAAAAGATTCAACTTAAGCAAACATTGAAACAACAAAAGACTTGTGTCGTTCCAACTCTACGCATCAAGTGTTTCCAACTTGCGTCACTGAGTACCACGACTTAGACCCCCTAACTATACCCACCTAATTGACGTTCGGTCCGAGGTTTTGAAAACACGTTCAAAATAAAACCAGGCTCTGATACCAAATTGTCACGCCCCAAATCCGGTTTTGCTGGACTCGAGACGTGACTTGAGTTGAGAATTAAATAAGAATAAAAGAATAATAAAACCGATTAATTACTCAAAAGGTTCCAATAAAATACTCGAATAACATGTTCGAAATCATAATTAAGAGTCAAGGCTCCATAAGAGTATGTAAAATGAAGGGTTCACTACAGTGACCAAAAGGACGTCTCTAAGACCATAATGCCAAGACTCTCCAGAAGCTCCCGAGCCTCGAGTCCACTACTCATCAATCATGCCTGTATAAACAGTAAACAAAACAAATAAGTGTGAGCTTACGCTCAGTAGGGAAAATCATAACAATTTAACCTCCAATTCGGTAATAAAAGTGATTTAATACAACCACACAATTTGCCATGAATACCATTAATCACTAAGGTGTTGGGAGAATAGGCAAAGATAAGAATAGTATCACATTCTTAAAGATAACGGTAACCTCCAGGAGAATGAGTGAAAGGTGCTCTAAAGATTTAATAACTACTAAAATAGGATCAATTGAATATCACACCAACAACTCAATTCCTCAATACTCCGATCCACGAATAGGTTCTTATGTCATATCGGATCCCATACTCCGATCCACAAGAGTACTCGTATCATATCGGATTTCCCCTCGGTCCAGAGGAGGCACATACATCGGGCTACCGGTAACAATCCCTGAGGAACGCTTATCGTCGGGATTCTCGCAAATTCCCCCCAAGGACCATATGGCATAGGGATGCAACAGGATAACAATCCCTCGGCTATGATAATACCCTACACCGGAATCCTCAACGGTGTAGGTACCATGCGTATCAACAATCACCATTATATCATCCTACACCGGAATCCTCAACGGTGTAGGTACCATACCGTATCGACAATAACCATTATATCACCCTACACCGGCATCCTCAACGGTGTAGGTATCATTCAACAATAACCATTCCCTACAGGGTAAATCATCCATCGGCTATGATACTACCCCACACCGGAATCCTCTACAGTGTGGGTGCCATACCGGATCACCAATAACCATTATACTACCCTACACCGGAATCCTCAACGGTGTGGGTACCATCCATCGGCTATGATATTACCCCATACCGGAATCCTCTACGGTGTGGGTACCATACCGGATCACCAATAATCAATATCCCGCAGGATCAGCCAATTAATGCCCCGCAGGGTCCACCAATCAATATCCCGCAGGATCAACCAATCAATGCCCCGCAGGGTCCACCAATCAATATCCAGCAGGATTAACCAACCAATGCCCCGCAGGGTTCTCTAATCAATATCCCGCAGGATTAACTAACCAATGCCCCGCAGGGTCCACAACCAATATCCCGCAGGATCAATCAATCAATGAGACATATTCATCAACACACATCACAAGGGATTCATACCCACAAGTACACATACCTGCACACTTACCAACCACGTTCCATCGGTCTATCATTCACCATATCATACTCTTTTGGCACAACCAATTACACTCAATCATTCATTCATCCAAGCATTCATTCGATCATTCAAACATACAATTTATCTAGTTTCATTAGACCCTTAGTTCATCATAAAACTAAGCAAGCATTGCCTGTGAGGCAACCACAACCAATCATATGGCTCATCTCGGCCTTTCTACCAGTAAAGCAAGTTCCCAAGTATTGAAAGCGAGTTAAACTAGTTTTTCACATCCTATGCATGCATACTAGACACGTCCGGTTATTAGTAATTGAAAGACAATTATTCTAGTGATTCGCATCCTATATGCATTTCTAGGACCTTTCCGATTTTATTTACCTAATAGGCATACTAAGTATTAAATTGCACAAGGAGTTTACTACTTTCCCTACCTTGTGGTCTTCCTCTAATAATACTCCTAGCTGCTGACGACCGGGCCAACTCCGTCTTCTCGGGCGAAGTCCAAGCTCTCGAGTCTGGGTTTATAGACAAAAGGTCCAATATCAGTCCCAGTAGTCCAAGGTCGTTTAAATTATCTAGTTCAAACCAATTAATTATCAAATTTTAAACCATTTTTCTAAATTAATTAAATAATTAAGCTGTCGACCCGAGTCCGACCCGGATCCGTGACCCAGACCCGGATCCGACCCGGTTCAGAGACCAGACCCGGTCAGACCCAGGCCCGACCCGAACCCGGTCCAAGCCCGAGTCCAGAACCGTCCAGGTCTAGGCCTGGCCCGAATCTTGATCCGGCCCGAGTCCAACTAGGCCCAAGGCCTGAGATCCATCCCACGAATGTCGCTGGCCCAAGGTACTACTGGCCCAACCTCGTCTGGCTTTGACTGCCCGAGTACGGGAGAGGGGCGGCGATGGTCGTGCTCCGGTGAGTTCCCCGGCGAGTTCTCCGGCGTCAAAATGGACGGCGTGGAGGCAAGGAAGCCCGGAGAAGGGGTGGTCGAGGTTGTAAGAGGCGTCAGGGGGAAACGATGGGGGCCAACACGTGATTCAACGCCATAACGTCTTAGATCTGGCGACAGTGGAGCTTTCTCCAGCGTTGCTCCGGTCAGAAATACTCGAATCGAGCTTGGAAAGAAGGGAAAATAGGTGCTACGAGGTCGGGGGAGAAAAAGGGACGGAGAGAGAAGCACCCACCGTGCTATTCCTCTTCACCGACGATGGATGGAGTTCAGGAACTCGGGCCAGAGGTGATTTCTGGCGAGCTCGTCTCAGATCCGCACGTGGTGGCTCGGTTTGAGGACGGGTGAAGCAGAAGAAGGGAGAGAAAGTGGGGACGAGGGTGAAGGAGCTGTGAGAGGAGAAGGATAAGGTGAGGGACGAGCGGCCTGATCTCTGGCGAGGCGTGCGAAAGGAAGATCGATGACAGAGAAGAGAGAGATGAAGATTGAGTGCGGCATGTTCTGTCTCGATGTGCATGCAGATACGCGTGAAGGAGTATCGAGTGGACTAGTGTTCTGTGAAGTGTGAGTTGGGCCGGTTGGGCCTGACTGGTCCTTTGGGCTTGGCCTGGCTGGCTCAACCTGTTCCTTTTCCCTTTTTTTATTTCTTTCTTTTCAAAAATACTTGTTGCAAAAACTACCCCAACGTTTCATATTTCCAAAAACATACCCTTTTAAACATAAGTGGGGTTTTACAAATTTAATCTTTAAAGAGTTATTCCCTAGAGTCTACTTGTTTGCAAATTCAAAAAACACTGTTATTACTGAACTCTGGGATTGTGAGGAGTGGGATCTAGATTTGTGGATAGATCCTAAGGGCTGGGAATGTCAAGAGTTGGGGGGGGGGGGGGGGGGGTGCTTTGTGATATCTTAAATCATATTCATGTAAGAGAAGATGTAAAGGACAGTATCAATTGGCTTGTGGATAATAAAGGCTTTACTATCTGAAAGCTATACTCATTACTTGCAACTCAAGGAACCTCAAATCAAAGATGGGTTGTCTACCTATGGTCCCCTGGTGTGCCTCCAAAAATAGCATCATTTTGTTGGCTTGCTTGTTTAGAGGCAATTCCATCAAGATGCTTTATAGAAGCAAGGGGTATGACTTTCACATGTCCTCTTTGTAACTGGGATTTAGAGGATGGAGCCCTTATTTTGCTCCATTGTCAAAAAGTTTGGGAAGTCTGGTCATTGATTCTAAGATGGTGGAATTTGCATTGGGTTATGCCTCCTATTCTGAAAGATCTTTTCCTCTCTTGGTTCTCTCTTCTTCAGCACAAATTCAGGAAATTATGGGGCAACATACTGAAAACCTCGCTATGGTCCATATGGTTGGCTAGAAACCATGAGATCTTTAAAGGCCAAGTGGTATCATCCTTTCAGTTATTTTCCAAAATTCAAAGTAAAGTCTTCAGTGGTGAATGGGCTCATTTTAAGCAAGGTTATAATTTTACATATCATAACTGGATTTCAGATCCAAGAAGTTGTTTGTAAGGAGGTTTACTTCAGGCTCAAGTTACCTATTTGTTTGGAGATATTATGGGTTTCTTGTTTCTCAATCCATCATTCTTAAGCTTTATTCCTCCCTTGGTTCTGGTTTGTCTTATTTTGGGGATTGGGGGTGGTCTTGGGTGGGGTTGGAGAGTGTGGTGAGGTTTGGTGAGGTTTCATATGGGCCGGTTTTGGTTTAGAGGCTTGCTCCTCTTGTGATTTTGTGAGTGGGTTTTTTCTTTTCTATTCTTCCTCCTTACTTCTCTTTCTCTGATGTGTGGATAGTTTGTTTTTAGTTTTGAGCGTTTTCTATCCTTTCTCTATTTGTGTTCTCTCATCTGCCTATGTTTCTGGTTTTTCATCTTTCATATTCAGGCATGATTTGCCCCTTGCTACAGTTATATCTGATCATTTTAAGTGCTCCTCAACTGGTTATATGGTTCTCTTACTCTATTTTTCTACTGCAATTGATTAAAATGCTAGATACTTTGTACCCTTGGATGTTGTTCATTTTATTTGATCACAACTCTCTTAGTCAGAAAGTTCTCAAACTTCATCATGGTTTTAGCTTCATTACTGGAACAGGCTATTTCAGGGCTTCCTCTACAACTCCAATCCGATTCAAGTTCACTTATCATGATTCATCTCCACTTTTAGCTCTTTACAATGGTTGTTGCAGTCTGAATTTTCATCTTTCAACCTCATCAATGCTTCAATCCTCTCTACGGCCTAATCAATGCTTCATCTATAGTTGTTGCAGTCCGAATTTTCATCTTTCAATCCCAACAATGCTTCAATCCTCTCTACAGCCTCAACAATGCTTCATCTCCAGTTTGAGCTCTCCATATTGGTTGTTGATGTCTGTTCTTATTTTGTTTGATTGTATTTTGTTAATTAGTTCATTCCAGATCATTGTTCTCCATCTTTGTTATTGTTCAGCTTCAATAGCTAGAAGTTTGATATTTTCCTCCTTTTTTCAACTTCTAAAAAAGTGGTTTATAAAATTTCTTGAATAATTAAAAAAAAATCTTCTATGGGACAGAAAACAAGCAAGACATGGACGGGTGCAATTGGGGGTCAAACAATTGATAAGGGAATAAGAGCATCCACAATGGTGGGTTGGGAGTTGGCGGAGAGGTGCTGGTGGGGAGTAGTCGGCGGCGGAGAGCAGGCGGGGAGGTAGCGGGGAGCAGCGCCTGGGAGTTCCACGCCAACACTTAGCACCAGCACCAACTGCTAGAAATCCAATTGTCATATGACTTGTTCTTGACAAACTAAAAAGGATTTTGAAAATAACAAAAAAAAAATCAATGTTATTATCTCTAATACATTATAAATACATGTTTGCTTCAAATCAAAATCACAAAGCATCTTGTTCTCACAAACCATATAATTCCCATATCGCATTCTTGTTCTCACAAATTTGTTTGTCGAAATGGCCAATTACCTAGCCAAAGATTTGGATTTGAATGCCATTTTGGACGAAGTACTCGAAGAATGGATGTCCACCGACTTCGGTGACGGGTTGTTAGATGTGTTGGGTCTCGAGGTAGGGTTGGAGATGAACCAACTCGCAGCGGAAAATCAAGAAAAACCAAGAGACGATTAAAACCATGAAACAACTAACAAAGAATGGATTCACAAGAGAAAAATTCAGCACTAGTTCTTACCAAAACAAGAACACCGGGTAACGAATGATTGGCTTGAGTCTCCGAGACGCCTACGTATCCACATGGGAATCAAAGCCACGTAGTTCTTCTCTTTGAGGACTCAAGAACACAAAAATGGAGGTGGGAGCTTGCCAAACCCGAAATTGCAAGGGAATGGAGAGAGAAGTTGTGTTTCCTATTCTTGTCTTGTGTTTGTTATGTTGAAAAAAGATGACTTAAACATAACAAAACCCATACTTGTCCAACTAAAGGCATGGGACAAGTATGGTGTCAAGTAAGGTGTAAATAGGACAAAGTATGGCAAGACAAGATTGGGTTAGGTGGTGAATCACCAACACCTTAATCCTTGTCTTGCTTACTTAGTACTAATTAATCAAGACTTGATTAATTAGTTCCATGGGCCTTGGTTGCATGGGCCTTTCATGGGCCTCTTGGAACATGGCCCGTGGCCATTTCCAACGAGGTCCCGTGATTCGCTCATCGCCTCCATGCCTTCCATACCGGAAATGTCCAACATTATCCGACGCGATCAATCCCAAGACTCCAAGCCTTGTCTCGATCCGTAAAGTCCTATTCACTTACGGGCACATGACCCAAAACCCAGTTTTGGTCATGTCCCGAGACAACTCCCTTTTGGCCATTCTCCATAAATGTGTAAATGAGTTTCATCCTCCGGTGTGACCCTTAGGTTTATGCATGTCAATAGATCAACGTAAAATCCCATTTTACTTGATCCTATTTAAGTGGAAACTAACGAGACTTTAGTATTGCCTGACACTACATAACGAATCGACCCTGTCGATTCTAACCTTTCCGTCGTCCCTGTCATTATCCTTTTATCTCCGATATCCTGATTGAGATAAGGCATAGAGCCGTCATCCTTATTATTCTCAATCACCGTTCCTTGATATGTGAGATGACTGAAGATATGATACCCAGTATCATGTGCATGGCCATGCTATTCTTTCAGTCACTCTCGATCAAGCGGCCGAGAACCGATATCGTTCCCATACCTTAGTATGAGGGATAAATCCCTTAGCCGTCTTTCGTGTCACTCATGTAGCCCGTCCCCAAGCCAATCCTGGCCGTTACGGAAGCCCTGTTACGGACAACGTTAGGCTCAGGTCAAACTCAGTTGTTGACTACATAGCGATCACAAAGACTCCTTGGTCTAAGGATACATGACAAGCTACAATACTGAATATGTTCATGACTTAATCTATGGCACATATTCAGGGCGGGTCGTCCAATATCATGTCCCACATGATATTTATGATCAGACTCCGAAATCCCATTCCAATGACTAACAGAACGTAAGCCATAAAGAGCCATCTTTCATACTAGTCGCTTCTAGTGAAGCTTTGTTGACTAGGGACCCATCGAGTGTGATCTATCGCGATCTATGGTTCTATTCGCATGGTGGGCATAGATCAGAGCACACATCGATATATTACTCCAACACATAAGTAATATAAAGCCGCTTTAATTTTATTGCTATCGATGATATATACATTTGGACATTTAGGATTGAACTACGGGCACTAAGACTAACAATCTTCCACTTGCCCTAGTTCCAATCTAAACTCCAATATGTCCCCATCGACTTTACATGTCTAATATGTTCAGGCAGTGACACTGCCTTAGTCAAAGGGTTGGCTATGTTATCATCTGTTGCAATATCGGTTATCTTCACTTCACCTCAGTTCAGTATTTATCTGATGAGGTGGATACACCGCAGTACATGTTTGGATTTGTTATACGATCTAGGCTTTTAGCTTGCGCAATGGCCCTTGTGTTGTCGCAAGATAGCCTCCTTAGCTGCCTTTAGTTGCCATGAATTTGTTACACCCAGCCCTGCCATGAATTTCCAAATCCACATAGCCTCCTTAGCTGCCTCTGCAGCATCCATGTACTTGGCCTCTGTCGTAGATTCGGCAATGATATCTTGCTTTACGCTCTCCCAGCTAAAGCTCTGCCATTCAGCGTAAACACATATCCTGATTGACTTCTAAAGTCATCTGGATTTGTCTTGGAAAACTAGCGTCTACTCATCCTTCGACGACTAGTTCAGCATCATCTTTCCCCCGGGTTAGAATGATGTCTACTGGTACAACATAAGGCTTACGAGACGTCTGGTCTCATACATGTCGTGGCATATATGATCGATCCTGCCCCCAGGCGCATAGGATTCTCATCATCCTTTTCATCTCATCAGGTGTCTTAGGACACTGAGTCTTGCTGAGATGAATGCCATGACTAGTGGGTAAGAGTCCTTTCTTTGAATCGAGTATTAAGAACCTACTCAATGCCTTGTTCGCATAAATTCCCTGACTTAAATCCAAGACCCTCTTGGTGCGATCTCTACATATCTTAATCCTTAAGATATAAGAAGCATCGCCTAAGTCCTTTATTGAAAAACACTTCCTCAACCAAGCTTTAGTCTCGTGCAAGGTTGGGATGTCGTTTTCAATGAGAACCAGAAAGGTAATCTTGCTCCCACTAGCCTTCTTATAAACACAAGATTCATCCTCGTTCTTGATTAAGCCAAATCCAATTACAGCTTCATCAAAACGAAGGATCCAACTCCGAGAAGTTCGTTTCAATCCATAAATGGATTTCAACAACTTATAAATCTTTCCTTTATTCTTCGGATCGTCAAAACCTTTGGGCCGAGACATACAAACGTACTCAGTCAAATTCCGATTTAGGAAAGTGGTTTTGACATCCACTTGTCATATCTCGTAATTATGATACGCAGTTATGTCAAGAAGAATTTGGATCGATTTTGACCATAGCCACTAAGGAGAAGGTTTCCTCATAGTCAATACATGCCTATAACCTTTCGCCACCAGTTGAGCTTTGTAGGTCAGAGGTTTGCCGTCCATGTCCATCTTCACCTTGAAGATCCATTTGCATCCGATGGTCCTCACACCATTGATGGGATCAACCGATTCCCAGACTCGGTTGTCCGACATGGATTGCATTTCCTCCCTCATGGCTCCCAGCCATAACTCGGAGTCGGGCCCATCCACGACTTCTTGAAAGGTGGCTGGATCATCGTGATCCACCATGACTTCATTGTCACCTCCGGATACCATATCTTGGAGGTGGAAGATTGACCCTTTCAAATCGCCTTGGACCTTCCGGAATTGTAACAGGAATTGGTTCTCACTCTATGACAATCTCTGGCTCCTTTCTACTGGGTTGTCAATTGGTTTAGACAGATCTGTACCATCCTGAACTTCTTCGAGATGCACAGTCCTCCCAATGACGTCTTTGGAAACAAAACTTCTTTTCCATAAAGACCCCACCCCAAGCGACGAACACCATGTTCTCACTGGGATTGTAGAAATAGTATCCCCTTGTTGCTTTGGGATACCACACGAAGGTGCATATCTCAGATCTTGGTTCGAGCTTAGTCGAAACCAAATGTTTCACATAAGCCTCGCAACCACAAATCTTTAGGAAGGACAAAGCGGGCATCATCCCGTACCATTTTTAAAATGGTGTCCCTTCCACACCATTCGTCGAAGCCCGATTCACTATGAATGCGGTCGTCTCTAGAGCAAAACCCCTAAAAGAGATTGGGAGATCAGTCCAACTAATCATGGAACAGACCATTGTCTAACAATGTCCGATTTCTCCGTTTGGCTACACCTTTCAACTACAGTGACCTAGGAGGAGTCCATTCCAAAAGGATACCATTCTCTTTTAGATGATCTAATAACTCTGTGGTCAAGTATTTTCCACCTCGATCCAATCGAAGTGCCTTAATACCTTTGTCGAGCTGGTTTTCTACTATAGTCTTAAACTCTTTGAATTTATTAAAAGCTTCAGACTTATGTCTCACCGAATAGACATAACCATATTTATTGTAATCATCAGTAAATGTGATAAAGTAGCTAAAACCCCTCCTGGCAAGTGAACTTATTGGTCTACACACATTCGAGTGTATCAGCCCCAATAATTCACCCGCCCTTTCATCGCGATCGATAAAGGGCACTTTAGTCATTTTGCCCATCAAACAAACCTTGCACCTATCGATCGAATGGAATTCGAATGAACCTGAAAGCCCGCACTTCTGAAGTGCTGATAGGCGCTTCTTGTTTATGCGACCCAAATGACAGTACCATAACAGAGTTAGGTTTAAATCGTTGCATTTAGACCTCTTGGTATTAACGGAATATATAGAACTTGAGGCATTGTTACCCATATCTAATATGTACAATCCTCCAACCATGTCAGTACTGGTATAAAACATATCATTGCATAGAACAATGAAAACTCCATTTCCAATATTAACATTATATTCTTCCTTGTCAAACACGGATACAGATATAATATTCCTACTAAAAGTAGGTATGCAATATACATTATACAATACTAAGACAAGGCCTCTTGGCAAAGCAAGACTCATGGATCCTACAGCAGTTGCCACAACTCTGAGGTCCATTTCGTGCTTTCCAAATCTCTCCTACTTTCAGCCACCATATATTAGTGCATGTGTGAGATTCAGTCATGGTATCTAATACCCATGAATCTTTGGAAGTAGAGAGATGTAGCTCTATAGAGTTAATACCGAATGAAGGCACGGTCCCACCGCCCTTCCTTAGATCATCCAGGTTTCCTGATGAAGGCGCAGTCCTACTGCCCTTCTTCAGATCATCCAGGCTATTTGATGAAGGCGCAGTCCCACTGCCCTTCTTCAGATCAGCCGTGAACTTCCTGTAATCTCGGTTCCAATGACCAGGCTGTTGGCAGTAGAAGCAAACATTCTCAGGTGTCTCATATCTTTCCTGCCAAGTGCGCATGGGCCCAGCCCTTGCCACTTCCAATTCCCTTGTTGACCATCAGAATATCCTTGGATCCCAGATCCCTGAGATATTCTTCTCAGCAGTTAATGACACTTCATGTAACTCTGATATGGTCTTAGAGACAGCCTTGTCAAGGACATATTCTTTGCGTTCAGACTTGAGGACTATCCTCAAAATTCTGTACCAGTCCAAATAGTTTGTCCCATTTAGCTTGACCCTGTCAAGAATGGTTTTTAATGACAAACTATTAATGTTCACTGAATTTGCCATTTGATCTACAACAGATAAAATTCAATCAGTAAATTGAATAAATTTTATGAAGATCAAGCTTAAACACCAACAATCAATTCTAAACCTTTAGAATCTGAAACCAAGATCCTTGATTCACTCGATTAAGCTGAACTAATGCTCACCACTTAATCCAGCTATGTAGGTAGGACTCCATCCAATCACATCCAATGTGACTCTTGGCTAGGGTATGCACTTATTTACACGGCTTACCCTATCTGTTATCCTAGCTCAACCTCAGGCTGAGAATCGTAGTCGGGTCCACCAATTTTCAACTATGGCCCGTCACTATGTAGGTGATCCGCTAATGCGCACGACACCCACATATGTCGTCCAAAAATACTACCCCGCTTCCCCATGGATGCTCCGCTAATGCGCACGACACCCATAGGACGGGGAGGTAGTAAGGTGTTGATGATTGGGAGGTATCGGACATGACCCGCTTTTACTTGTCCAGTTGTGTTCAAAACTTTGGCACATCCTAGATGCGATGAGCACATCAACTACATTCCAAATGCAATGATGCCTCAAATTACATCCAATGTAATTCTTCCTTTGAACCCGTCAACTACATCCAATGCAATGACGGTTCTAAGGGTTCACACACAAGGATTAAAATTCTTCCTTTTCGCCCTTTCTTCATCTTGAGTAAAATATTACAATTATTACACGACTCGCAGGTCGGGAATAAATAAATATTACAAACAAGTGGTTCGACGACCACACCTTGAAAGAATAATTACACGCTAACACTAATGGCTCGCAGGCCGTGAAAAGCGATAAATAATTAAATCGAGCTCGGGGCTATTATGTACACCATGCCAACATCACATCACACATCGTGTTATCAAACAAGCATGTTATCAAACATCATGTGATTTTCCGGTATTAATTAATAGCCAAGTTTCGAAATTTTTTGATGCTCGGTTTATCGAAATCGTTCAAAAATGAAACTTTTGAACATTTGATCTTCGAGTTCGTCATGACGGTTCCAAACTCGTCATCACTAACAAAACGGTTTAGCCTTGGCATATCAATCATCCAATGGTCATGCTTGGCCTAGCTCCGTCCAACGGAGCCCCGTTCGGTCCCGGTTTCGGCTCCCCGAGAGTCCCGCTCCCGAGACCCGAAAAATCAAATTTTTTTCAAAATTCCCAGATTTGAAATAATTTTCAAAAATTCATTTTACGTGCATTAAATCCATAAACAAGTATTTAAAACATGTTATCAAACAATTTAGCAAAACAACACGCCAAAAACGAAACTTTCAAGCAAAACCGAAACTTTGAACACCGTCTTGTGAATCCCGAAGGTAGCACGGCTCTGATACCACTGTTGGGTCTCGAGGTAGGGTTGGAGATGAACCAACTCGCAGCGGAAAATCAAGGAAAACCAAGAGACGATTAAAACCATGAAACAACTAACAAAGAATGGATTCACAAGAGAAAAATTCAGCACTAGTTCTTACCAAAACAAGAACACCGGGTAACGAATGATTGGCTTGAGTCTCCAAGACGCCTACGTATCCACATGGGAATCAAAGACACGTAGTTCTTCTCTTTGAGGACTCAAGAACACAAAAATGGAGGTGGGAGCTTGCCAAACCCGAAATTGCAAGGGAAGGGAGAGAGAAGTTGTGTTTCCTATTCTTGTCTTGTGTTTGTTATGTTGAAAAAAGATGACTTAAACATAACAAAACACATACTTGTCCAACTAAAGGCATGGGACAAGTATGGTGTCAAGTAAGGTGTAAATAGGACAAAGTATGGCAAGACAAGATTGGGTTAGGTGGTGAATCACCAACACCTTAATCCTTGTCTTGCTTGCTTAGTACTAATTAATCAAGACTTGATTAATTAGTTCCATGGGCCATGGTTGCATGGGCCTTTCATGGGCCTTTTGGAACATGGCCCGTGCCTATTTCCAACGAGGTCCCGTGATTCGCTCATCGCCTCCATGCCTTCCATACCGGAAATGTCCAACATTATCCGACGCGATCAATCCCAAGACTCCAAGCCTTGTCTCGATCCGTAAAGTCCTATTCACTTACGGGCACATGACCCAAAACCCAGTTTTGGTCATGTCCCGAGACAACTCCCTTTTGGCCATTCTCCATAATTGTGTCACTGAGTTTCATCCTCCGGTGTGACCCTTAGGTTTATGCATGTCAATAGATCAACGTAAAATCCCATTTTACTTGATCCTATCTAAGTGGCAACTAACGAGACTTTAGTATTGCCTAACACTACATAACGAATCAACCCTGTCGATTCTAACCTTTCCGTCGTCCCTGTCATTATCCTTTTATCTCCGATATCCTGATTGAGATAAGGCATAGAGCCGTCATCCTTATTATTCTCAATCACCGTTCCTTGATATGTGAGATGACTGAAGATATGATACCCAGTATCATGTGCATGGCCATGCTATTCTTCCAGTCACTCTCGATCAAGCGGCCGAGAACCGATATCTTTCCCATACCTTAGTATGAGGGATAAATCCCTTAGCCGTCTTTCATGTCACTCATGTAGCCCGTCCCCAAGCCAATCCTGGCCGTTATGGAAGCCCTGTTACGGACAACGTTAGGCTCAGGTCAAACTCAGTTGTTGACTACATAGCGATCACAAAGACTCCTTGGTCTAAGGATACATGACAAGCTACAATACTGAATATGTTCATGACTTAATCTATGGCACATATTCAGGGCGGGTCGTCCAATATCATGTCCCACATGATATTTATGATCAGACTCCGAAATCCCATTCCAATGACTAACAGAACGTAAGCCATAAAGAGCCATCTTTCATACTAGTCGCTTCTAGTGAAGCTTTGTTGACTAGGGCCCCATCGAGTGTGATCTATCTCGATCTATGGTTCTATTCGCATGGTGGGCATAGATCAGAGCACACATCGATATATTACTCCAACACATAAGTAATATAAAGCCGCTTTAATTTTATTGCTATCGATGATATATACATTTGGACATTTAGGATTGAACTACGGGCACTAAGACTAACAAGATGATGCATTGGTTGATTCTCCACCACGTAAACGAAACTACATTGCATGTGACCGGGAAGCCGTAAACGAACGTTTAATGATCGACTACTTCAACACGAACCTTGTGTACACGGAGGTGCAGTTCCGTCGTTGCTTCAAAATGTCGAAGGTTGTGTTCCTCCGAATTGTTCATGCATTGAAGAATCGCGTTGAGTATTTCACGACAAGGTTGGATGTTGTGGGTATAGTTTTCTTATCTCCTTATCAAAAATGTATTGCGGCCATTAGGCAGTTATGTTATGGAATTGCAGCTGATGGATTGGATGAGTACTTGAAGATAGGCGTAACCACGTCATTGGAATGTTTGAGAAACTTTTGCAGTGCAATCAATAAAGTCTTCGGTCCTACGTACCGGCGTAAACCTACACGGACTTATATGGACCACATTTTGGCGGTTAATGAAGCGCGAGGGTTCCCAGGCATGCTTGGCAGTCTTGACTGCATGCACTGGGAGTGGAAGAATTGCCCAACGGCACTGCGAGGCTCCCATTCACGGAGGGACCACAGGAATGGACCAACCGTTGTTCTCGAGGCGGTTGCAACTCGTGACTTATGGATTTGGTACTCGTTCATTGATATGGCGGGATCAAACAACGATTTAACAGTGTTGAACCATTCCAAACTGTTCACGGATGTTATCAATGGTTGGAAACCACCAGTTGAATATTCGATAATTGGTAACCACTACACACTATCGTATTATCTTACTGATGGCATATACCCTTTGTGGCCAGTATTTGTGAAAACAATTACATTAGCTCAACGACCGAAATAGAAGAAGTTTGCTGAAGTCCAAGAAGCGTGCAGGAAGGATGTGGAACGAGCATTCGGTGTACTCTAAGCTCGGTTTCACATGATCACTCGACCGAGCCGCTTGTGGATGCCCTAGGACCTTGGCTTGCTGATGAGTGCATGTGTTATCATGCACAATATGATAGTCGAGGCAGAACGTCATACCTACGATGACTACATTGAACAAACAGATGAGAGTCGGCTAAGTCAACCAAATTTTACACGAGGAGGCTTCATCCCTTCCAAGGTCATACTGGGAAACACTACGAGGATGCAAGAGGAACGCGTACATTACCAGTTGAAGGACGATCTCGTCGAACACATTTGGAATAAATTTGGAGACGCCAAGCTTAGTCTATCGCTTCGTAGTTTAAATTTTGATCGGTCATCTTGTACTAGTCCTTTTATTTTGTTTTAATTTAATGTAATTTTGTTTTAAATTAATGCATTTTTGTTTAATTTAAAGTAGTATTTTTAAAGAATATTTTGGTGCCTCCCCGCCGACAAAAACGTCAACCATCGCAGGTTGCTGGCGTTTATCGCAAGTGTGAGTTGGCGGGGAGACAAAAAACTAATATTTTAATGTTCACCGCCAGCCACTCCCCGTCAGCAGCCGGCGGTGGCACTGTGAATGCTCTAAGAGCATCTCTAGCGGTCCGCCATGACAAGTGTCAAGAAGTCATGGTAGGAGGGGCTCTTTGGCTTTCTCTCTCCTCCCTACTATGGTTTCCTGCCATGACATCTCCAATGATCTGCCATGACTAGTGGTAAAGATTCATGGATTGTAGTTGTTTTTGGAGCAAAATGGCTTCTCTCTCCTCTAGAACAGATCCTACCACAGCGTCACGTCGTTGCAGGATCCTGCAACGATCCCCTGACACGCTCCCTTGACAGGATGAGTCGTGACAACGCCTGCAACGACCCATCTACCACGACCGTTTGAGGTGCTCTAAAAAGAGGACTGGTATTATAAACACAGAAGAAATGGCTTGTAATTGTGTGTATTCTCATTGATCACTGTCACTATTTATACAAGTGAGTGGCGTAGGAGATAAGTACAACAAAAGGATGTGAAGAGATAAAGCTAATATGAATTCAAAGTAATGAGAGATAGGGTTAATCTAGCTATTTGAATGTGCAGATATAGGAGTGATCTAATACGCCCCGGCAAGCTCAAGAGCGGGAACGAACTTGAAGCTTGGACGTCAATCGAGTGAAGTCAGATCGAGGGAGCGGTTTGGTGAAGATGTCTGCGGTTTGATCTTTAGCAGAAACATGTTGAACACGAAGTGAGCCAGATTCCACTTTCTCTCGAACAAAGTAGTAATCAAGATGGATATGCTTGGAGCGAGAACTAATAACTGGATTGGCAGACATGAAAGTTGCACTAATGTTGTCACAGAGAAGAAGCGGAGGAGATGACAGAGTAATGCCTAGATCAGATAGTAAATGTCCAATCCAAACCACCTCAGAAGCAGTATATGCGAGAGCCCTGAACTCCGCCTCTGTGCTGCTGCGAGCCACAACCTTCTGTTTGCGTGAGGTCCAGCTTACTAGATTGGGACCAAGATAAATGGCAAAGCCATACTGAGAACGACAATCATCAGCGTCAGAGAGCCAACCTGCATCTGAATAGGCACAAAGAGAGAACGAGGACGAGGCACACAGGGAAAGACCCTGATACACAGAACCCTTGAGATATCGCAAAATCCGTTTAACTGCAATCCAGTGATCCTCGGTAGGAGCGTGCATATACTGACAGACACGATTAACAGCGTACGTGATGTCCGGACGAGTAATTGTAACATACTATAAAGCTCCCACAATCTGTCGATATAGTTTTGGAGAAGGAAGAGAAGTGTCGTGGCGTACAAGCTTGTGACCAGGATCAGCTGGAGTAGACAGAGGTTTGGCATCCGACATTACCGAACGAACAAGAATATCACGAATATACTTGGACTGACATAGGAGTAAACCAGAAGCTGTCTTGAGAACATGTTAGACATGTAAAGTCGATGGGGACATATTGGAGTTTAGATTGGAACTAGGGCAAGTGGGAGATTGTTAGTCTTAGTGCCCGTAGTTCAATCCTAAATGTCCAAATGTATATATCATCGTTAGCAATAAAATTAAAGCGGCTTTATATTACTTATGTGTTGGAGTAATATATCGATGTGTGCTCTGATCTATGCCCACCATGCGAATAGAACCATAGATCGAGATAGATCACACTCGATGGGTCCCTAGTCAACAAAGCTTCACTAGAAGCGACTAGTATGAAAGATGGCTCTTTATGGCTTACGTTCTGTTAGTCATTGGAATGGGATTCCGGAGTCTGATCATAGATATCATGTGGGACATGATATTGGACGACCCGCCCTAAATATGTGCCATAGATTAAGTCATGAACATATTCAGTGTTGTAGCTTGTCATGTATCCTTAGACCAAGGAGTCTTTGTGATCGCTATGTAGTCAACAACTGAGTTTGACCTGAGCCTAACGTTGTCCGTAACAGGGCTTCCATAACGGCCAGGATTGGCTTGGGGACGGGCTACATGAGTGACACGAAAGACGGCTAAGGGATTTATCCCTCATACTAAGGTATGGGAAAGATATCGGTTCTCGGCCGCTTGATCGAGAGTGACTGAAAGAATAGCATGGCCATGCACATGATACTGGGTATCATATCTTCAGTCATCTCACATATCAAGGAACGGTGATTGAGAATAATAAGGATGACGGCTCTATGCCTTATCTCAATCAGGATATCGGAGATAAAAGGATAATGACAGGGACGACGGAAAGGTTAGAATCGACAGGGTCGATTCGTTATGTAGTGTCAGGCAATACTAAAGTCTCGTTAGTTGCCACTTAAATAGGATCAAGTAAAATGGGATTTTACGTTGATCTATTGACATGCATAAACCTAAGGGTCACACCGGAGGATGAAACTCATTTACACATTTATGGAGAATGGCCAAAAGGGAGTTGTCTCGGGACATGACCAAAACTGGGTTTTGGGTCATGTGCCCGTAAGTGAATAGGACTTTACGGATCGAGACAAGGCTTGGAGTCTTGGGATTGATCGCGTCGGATAATGTTGGACATTTCCGGTATGGAAGGCATGGAGGCGATGAGCGAATCACGGGACCTCGTTGGAAATGGCCACGGGCCATGTTCCAAGAGGCCCATGAAAGGCCCATGCAACCAAGGCCCATGGAACTAATTAATCAAGTCTTGATTAATTAGTACTAAGTAAGCAAGACAAGGATTAAGGTGTTGGTGATTCACCACCTAACCCAATCTTGTCTTGCCATACTTTGTCCTATTTACACCTTACTTGACACCATACTTGTCCCATGCCTTTAGTTGGACAAGTATGGGTTTTGTTATGTTTAAGTCATCTTTTTTCAACATAACAAACACAAGACAAGAATAGGAAACACAACTTCTCTCCCTCTCACACTACAATTTCGAGTTTGGCACTTTTCTTCCCTCTTGTTGTGTTCTTGAGTCATCTAAAGAAGAACTACGTGGCTTTGATTCCAATGGGATACGTAGGCGTCTTGGAGACTCAAGCCGATCATCGTTTCTTTGGTGTTCTCTTCCTTTTCTTGAACTAGTTGGTAAGGAAACATCCATATTGTTTATTCTCTTGTGTATCTAATTTTTGGTAGTGTTCTATGACATGGTCTCGAGTTATTTCCGCTGCAAGTATGTGTTCATACCCTCCATCGAGACACAACAGTGGTATCAGAGCCGTGCTACCTTCGGGATTCACAAGAGAACTTTCGGTTTTGCTTGCTAGTTTCGGTTTTGCATGTTAATTTGCTAAATTGTTTGATAACATGTTTTAAATTCTTGTTTATGGGTTTAATGCATGAAAAATGAATTTTTGAAAAGTTTATCAAATCTGGAATTTTTGAAAAATTTTGATTTTTCGGGTCTCGGGAGCGGGACTCTCGGGGAGCCGAAACCGGGACCGAACGGGGCTCCGTTGGACGGAGCTAGGCCAAGCATGACCATTGGATGGTCAATATGCCGAGCTAAACCGTTTTGTTAGTCATGACTAGTTTGGAACCGTCTTGATGAACTCAAAAATCAAATGTTCAAAAGTTTCAATTTTGAACGGTTTCGATAAACCGAGTATCAAAAATTTTCGAAACTTGGCAATTAATTAAAACCGAAAAATCACATGATGTTTGATAACATGCTTGTTTGATAACACGATGTGTGATGTGATGTTGGCATGGTGTACATAATAGCCCCGAGTTTGATTTAATTATTTATCGCTTTTCACGGCCTGCGAGCCGTTAGAGTTAGCGTGTAATTATTTTTTCGAGGTGTGGTCATCGTACCACTTATTTGTAATATTTATTAATTCCCGACCTGCGAGTCGTGTATTAAATTGTAATATTTTACTCAAGACGAAGAAATGGCGAAAAGGTCATTTGGTGGCTTCTCGGGTTTTGACATCGGCTTGGAGTCGGTGGAGCTCAAGAAGCTAGTGGGAGTTAGTTTAGTGGGCTATTATGTACATATTTAACGCTTTATGCTTGATTTAGTTTTTGCATGATCATTTCTATGTGTTTTAGAATTGCATGCTTAACTTAATTTACCGGGCATATCACCTCACATGCAAAGATAAAATTGGTTTTAATACTTGTGTGTGAACCCTTAGAACCGTCATTGCATTGGATGTAGTTGACGGGTTCAAAGGAAGAATTACATTGGATGTAATTTGAGGCATCATTGCATTTGGAATGTAGTTGATGTGCTCATCGCATCTAGGATGTGCCAAAGTTTTGAACACAACTGGACAAGTAAAAGCGGGTCATGTCCGATACCTCCCAATCATCAACACCTTACTACCTCCCCGTCTTATGGGTGTCGTGCGCATTAGCGGAGCATCCATGGGGAAGCGGGGTAGTAGGTTTGGACGACATATGTGGGTGTCGTGCGCATTAGCGGAGCACCTACATAGTGACGGGCCATAGTTGAAAATTGGTGGACCCGACTACGATTCTTAGCCTGAGGTTGAGCTAGGGTAACAGATAGGGTAAGCCGTGTACATAAGTACATACCCTAGCCAAGAGTCACATTGGATGTGATTGGATGGAGTCCTACCTACATAACTCGACTAAGTGGTGAGCATTAGTTCAGCTTAATCGAGTGAATCAAGGATCTTGGTTTCAGATTCTAAAGGTTTAGAATCGATTGTTGGTGTTTAAGCTTGATCTTCATAAAATTTATTCAGTTTACTGATTGAATTTTATCTGTTGTATATCAAATGGAAAATTCAGCGAACATTAATAGTTTGTCATTAAAAACCATTCTTGACAGGGTCAAGCTAAATGGGACAAACTATTTGGACTGGTACAGAATTTTGAGGATAGTCCTCAAGTCTGAACGCAAAGAATATTTTGATGGTCAAGAAGGGAATTGGAAGTGGCAAGGGCGGGGCCCATGCGCACTTGGCAGGAAAGATGAGACACCTGAGAATGTCTACTTCTACTGCCAACAGCCTGGTCATTGGAACCGGGATTACAGGAAATTCTGGCTGATCTGAAGAAGGGCAGTGGGACTGCGCCTTCATCAAATAGCCTGGATGATCTGAAGAATGGCAGTGGGACTGCGCCTTCATCAGGAAACCTGGATGATCTAAGGAAGGGCGGTGGGACCGTGCCTTCATCCGGTATTAACTATATAGAGCTACATCTCTCTACTTCCAAAGATTCATGGTTATTAGATACTAGGACTGAATCTCACACATGCACTAATATATAGTGGCTGAAAGTAGGAGAGGTTTGGAAAGCACGAAGTGGACCTCAGAGTTGTGGCAACTGCTGTAGGATCCATGAGTCTTGCTTTGCCAAGAGGCCTTGTCTTAGTATTGTATAATGTATATTGCATACCTACTTTTAGTAGGAATATTATATCTGTATCCGTGTTTGACAAGGAAGGATATAATGTTAATATTGGAAATGGAGTTTTCAATGTTCTATGCAATGATATGTTTTATACCAGTACTGACTTGGTTGGAGGATTGTACATATTAGATATGGGTAACAATGCCTCAAGTTCTATATATTCCGTTAGTATCAAGAGGTCCAAATCAAACGATTTAAACCTAACTCTGTTATGGCACTGTCATTTGGGCCGCATAAACAAGAAGCGCCTATCAGCACTTCAGAAGTGCGGGCTTTCAAGTTCATTCGAATTCCATTCGATCGATAGGTGCAAGGTTTGTTTGATGGGAAAAATGACTAAAGTGCCCTTTATCGATCGCGATGAAAGGGCGGGTGACTTATTGGGGCTAATACACTCGGATGTGTGTGGACCAATGAGCACACTTGCCAGGAGGGGTTTTAGCTACTTTATCACATTTACTGACGACTTCAGTAGATATGGTTATGTCTATTGTATGAGACATAAGTCTGAAGCTTTTGATAAATTCAAAGAGTTTAAGACTATAGTAGAAAACCAGCTCGACAAAGGTATTAAGGCACTTCGATTGGATCGAGGTGGAAAATACTTGACCACAGAGTTATTAGATCATCTAAAAGAGAATGGGATCCTTTTGGAATAGACTCCTCCTAGGTCACTGTAGTTGAAAGGTGTAGCCAAACGGAGAAATTGGACATTGTTAGACAATGGTCTGTTCCATGATTAGTTGGACTGATCTCCCAATCTCTTTTGGGGGTTTTGCTCTAGAGACGACCGCATTCATAGTGAATCGGGCTTCGACGAAGGGTGTGGAAGGGACACCATTTTAAAAATGGTACGGGATGTTGCCCGCTTTGTCCTTCCTAAAGATTTGTGGTTGCGAGGCTTATGTGAAACATTTGGTTTCGACTAAGCTCGAACCAAGATCTGAGATATGCACCTTCGTGTGGTATCCCAAAGCAACAAGGGGATACTACTTCTACAATCCCAGTGAGAACATGGTGTTCGTCGCTTGGGGTGGGGTCTTTATGGAAAAGGAGTTTTGTTTCCAAAGACGTCATTGGGAGGACTATGCATCTCGAAGAAATTCAGGATGTTACAGATCTGTCTAAACCAATTGACAACCCAGTAGAAAGAAGCCAGAGATTGTCGTAGAGTAAGAACCAATTCCTGTTACAATTCCGGAAGGTCCAACGCGATTTGAAAGGATCAATCTTCCACCTCCAAGATATGGTATCCGGAGGTGACAATGAAGTCATGGTGGATCACGATGATCCAGCCACCTTTTAGGAAGTCGTGGATGGGCCCGACTCCGAGTTATGGCTGAGAGCCATGAGGGAGGAAATGCAATCCATGTCGGACAACCGAGTCTGGGAATCGGTTGATCCCATCAATGGTGTGAGGACCATCGGATGCAAATGGATCCTCAAGGTGAAGATGGACATGGACGACAACCCTCTGACCTACAAAGCTCAACTGGTGGTGAAAGGTTATAGGCAGATCCAATGGATTGACTATGATGAAACCTTCTCCCTAGTGGCTATGGTCAAAATCGATCCAAATTCTTCTTGACATAACTGTAATCATAATTACGAGATATGGCAAGTGGATGTCAAAACCGCTTTCCTAAATGGAAATTTGACTGAGTACATTTGTATGTCTCGGTCCAAAGGTTTTCACGATCCGAAGAATAAGGGAAAGATTTATAAGTTGTTGAAATCCATTTATGGATTGAAACGAACTTCTCGGAGTTGGATTCTTCGTTTTGATGAAGCTGTAATTGGATTTGGCTTAATCAAGAACGAGGACGAATCTTGCGTTTATAAGAAGGCTAGTGGGAGCAAGATTACCTTTCTGGTTCTTCTTGAAAACGACATCCCAACCTTGCACGAGACAAAAGCTTGGTTGAGGAAGTGTTTTTCAATAAAGGACTTAGGCGATGCTTCTTATATCTTAAGGATTAAGATATGTAGAGATCGCACCAAGAGGGTCTTGGATTTAAGTCAGGGAACCTATGTGAACAAAGCATTGAGTAGGTTCTTAATGCTCGATTCAAAGAAAGGACTCTTACCCACTATTCATGGCATTCATCACAGCAAGACTCAGTGTCCTAAGACACCTGATGAGCTGAAAAGGATGATGAGAATCCTATGCCCCTGGGGACAGGATCGATCATTTATGCCATGACATGTATGAGACCGGACGTCTCGTAAGCCTTATGTTGTACCAGTAGACATCAGTCTAACCCGGGGGGAAAGATGATGTTGAACTATTCGTCGAAGGATGAGTAGACGCTAGTTTTCCAAAACAAATCCAGATGACTTTGGAAGTCAGTCAGGATATGTGTTTATGCTGAATGGCAGAGCTTTAGCTGGGAGAGCATAAAGCAAGATACCATTGCCGAATCTACGACAGAGGCCAAGTACATGGATGTTGCAGTGGCAGCTAAGGAGGCTATGTGGATTTGGAAATTCACAACAGGGTTGGGTGTAATTAAAAACCCATCCAGCCCGGTGAATCCATTTTGCGACAACACAAGGGCCATTGCGCAAGCTAAAAGCCTAGATCGTATAACAAATCCAAACATGTACTGCAGCGTATCCACCTCATCAGATAAATACTGAACTGAGGTGAAGTGAAGATAACCGATATTGCAACAGATGATAACATAGCCAACCCTTTGACTAAGGCAGTGTCACTGCCTGAACATGTTAGACATGTAAAGTCGATGGGGACATATTGTTGGGTCTCGAGGTAGGGTTGGAGATGAACCAACTCGCAGCGGAAAATCAATGAAAACCAAGAGACGATTAAACCATGAAACAACTAACAAAGAATGGATTCACAAGAGAAAAATTCAGCACTATATCTTACTAAAACAAGAACACCGGGTAACGAATGATTGGCTTGAGTCTCCAAGACGCCTACGTATCCACATGGGAATCAAAGCCACGTAGTTCTTCTCTTTGAGGACTCAAGAACACAAAAATGGAGGTGGGAGCTTGCCAAACCCGAAATTGCAAGGGAAGGGAGAGAGAAGTTGTGTTTCCTATTCTTGTCTTGTGTTTGTTATGTTGAAAAAAGATGACTTAAACATAACAAAACCCATACTTGTCCAACAAAAGGCATGGGACAAGTATGGTGTCAAGTAAGGTGTAAATAGGACAAAGTATGGCAAGACAAGATTGGGTTAGGTGGTGAATCACCAACACCTTAATCCTTGTCTTGCTTACTTAGTACTAATTAATCAAGACTTGATTAATTAGTTCAATGGGCCTTGGTTGCATGGGCCTTTCATGGGCCACTTGGAACATGGCCCGTGGCCATTTCCAACGAGGTCCCGTGATTCGCTCATCGCCTCCATGCCTTCCATACCGGAAATGTCCAACATTATCCGACGCGATCAATCCCAAGACTCCAAGCCTTGTCTCGATCCATAAAGTCCTATTCACTTACGGGCACATGACCCAAAACCCAGTTTTGGTCATGTCCCGAGACAACTCCCTTTTGGCCATTCTCCATAAATGTGTCAATGAGTTTCATCCTCCGGTGTGACCCTTAGGTTTATGCATGTCAATAGATCAACGTAAAATCCCATTTTAATTGATCCTATTTAAGTGGCAACTAACGAGACTTTAGTATTGCCTGACACTACATAACGAATCGACCATGTCGATTCTAACCTTTCCGTCGTCCCTGTCATTATCCTTTTATCTCCGATATCCTGATTGAGATAAGGCATAGAGCCGTCATCCTTATTATTCTCAATCACCGTTCCTTGATATGTGAGATGATTGAAGATATGATACCCAGTATCATGTGCATGGCCATGCTATTCTTTCAGTCACTCTCGATCAAGCGGCCGAGAACCGATATCTTTCCCATACCTTAGTATGAGGGAGAAATCCCTTAGCCGTCTTTCGTGTCACTCATGTAGCCCGTCCCCAATCCAATCCTGACCGTTATGGAAGCCCTGTTACGGACAACGTTAGGCTCAGGTCAAACTCAGTTGTTGACTACATAGTGATCACAAAGACTCCTTGGTCTAAGGATACATGACAAGCTACAACACTGAATATGTTCATGACTTAATCTATGGCACATATTCAGGGCGGGTCGTCCAATATCATGTCGCACATGATATCTATGATCAGACTCCGGAATCCCATTCCAATGACTAACAGAACGTAAGCCATAAAGAGCCATCTTTCATACTAGTCGCTTCTAGTGAAGCTTTGTTGACTAGGGACCCATCGAGTGTGATCTATCTCGATCTATGGTTCTATTCGCATGGTGGGCATAGATCAGAGCACACATCGATATATTACTCCAACACATAAGTAATATAAAGCCGCTTTAATTTTATTGCTAACGATGATATATACATTTGGACATTTAGGATTGAACTACGGGCACTAAGACTAACACATATTGGAGTTTAGATTGGAACTAGGGCAAGTGGGAGATTGTTAGTCTTAGTGCCCGTAGTTCAATCCTAAATGTCCAAATGTATATATCATCGTTAGCAATAAAATTAAAGCGGCTTTATATTACTTATGTGTTGGAGTAATATATCGATGTGTGCTCTGATCTATGCCCACCATGCGAATAGAACCATAGATCGAGATAGATCACACTCGATGGGTCCCTAGTCAACAAAGCTTCACTAGAAGCGACTAGTATGAAAGATGGCTCTTTATGGCTTACGTTCTGTTAGTCATTGGAATGGGATTCCGGAGTCTGATCATAGATATCATGTAGGACATGATATTGGACGACCCGCCCTGAATATGTGCCATAGATTAAGTCATGAACATATTCAGTGTTGTAGCTTGTCATGTATCCTTAGACCAAGGAGTCTTTGTGATCGCTATGTAGTCAACAACTGAGTTTGACCTGAGCCTAACGTTGTCCGTAACAGGGCTTCCATAACGGCCAGGATTGGCTTGGGGACGGGCTACATGAGTGACACGAAAGACGGCTAAGGGATTTATCCCTCATACTAAGGTATGGGAAAGATATCGGTTC
This sequence comes from Erodium maritimum, assembly GCA_963921825.1. Lineage (NCBI taxonomy): Eukaryota > Viridiplantae > Streptophyta > Magnoliopsida > Geraniales > Geraniaceae > Erodium > Erodium maritimum. Next base: position 46,917,829 of record OY997595.1, on the reverse strand, counting down.
TCGGCCGCTTGATCGAGAGTGACTGAAAAAATAGCATGGCCATGCACATGATACTGGGTATCATATCTTCAGTCATCTCACATATCAAGGAATGGTGATTGAGAATAATAAGGATGACGGCTCTATGCCTTATCTCAATCAGGATATCGGATGCCTTATCTCAATCAGGATATCGGAGATAAAAGGATAATGACAGGGACGACGGAAAGGTTAGAATCGACAGGGTCGATTCGTTATGTAGTGTCAGGCAATACTAAAGTCTCGTTAGTTGCCACTTAAATAGGATCAAGTAAAATGGGATTTTACGTTGATCTATTGACATGCATAAACCTAAGGGTCACACCGGATGATGAAACTCATTGACACATTTATGGAGAATGGCCAAAAGGCTTGGAGTCTTGGGATTGATCGCGTCGGATAATGTTGGACATTTCCGGTATGGAAGGCATGGAGGCGATGAGCGAATCACGGGACCTCGTTGGAAATGGCCACGGGCCATGTTCCAAGAGGCCCATGAAAGGCCCATGCAACCAAGTCCCATGGAACTAATTAATCAAGTCTTGATTAATTAGTACTAAGTAAGCAAGACAAGGATTAAGGTGTTGGTGATTCACCACCTAACCCAATCTTGTCTTGTCATACTTTGTCCTATTTACACCTTACTTGACACCATACTTGTCCCATGCCTTTAGTTGGACAAGTATGGGTTTTGTTATGTTTAAGTCATCTTTTTTCAACATAACAAACACAAGACAAGAATAGGAAACACAACTTCTCTCTCCCTTCCCTTGCAATTTCGGGTTTGGCAAGCTCCCACCTCCATTTTTGTGTTCTTGAGTCCTCAAAGAGAAGAACTACGTGGCTTTGATTCCCATGTGGATACGTAGGCGTCTTGGAGACTCAAGCCAATCATCGTTTCTTTGGTGTTCTCTTCCTTTTCTTGAACTAGTTGGTAAGGAAACATCCATATTGTTTATTCTCTTGTGTATCTAATTTTTGGTAGTGTTCTATGACATGGTCTCTAGTTATTTCCGCTGCAAGTATGTGTTCATACCCTCCATCGAGACCCAACAGGTTGTTCCATAAATACAGTCTCATGAAGATCGCCATTGAGGAAGGCATTGTTAATGTCAAGTTGTCGAATAGGCCAGCCGCGAGACAGAGCAATAGACAACACAATCCGAACAGTGGTAGGCTTTACAACCGGACTGAAAGTGGCAAAGAAGTCAACACCTTCCTCCTGATGGAATCCCTTAGCAACCAAACGAGCCTTGAAACGATCAACCTGTCCATCAGCTCGAAGCTTAACCCTGTAAACCCACTTACAACCAACAAGATTAGAGTTAACAGGTCGGGGAACCAGAAACCAAGTGTTAATTTTCAATAAAGCATCATATTCAGCCTGCATAGCATCATTCCAACATTTTTGTTTACTGGCTTGTCGGTAGGTGGTAGGAGTGGAAAGAAATAAAGGAGACGAACAAGGAGTTAATGGATGCCGAGAGGCAGTAAATGACTTGGGTTTGAGAGATTGAATACGGGCACGAGTGACCATGGTATGACTGGTGGTGTCGGAGGCACGAAAGTAGGAAGGAGCATCAGCATAAGCCGGAGAAGGAGCCGCAGGAGGCGAATAGGAGACAGAAACAGGGGAAGGCAGAGCAGCAGGCAGCGGAGCAGGAAGCAGCGGAGCTGCAGGAATGGAGGGAGATGGGAGAACAGCAATTGAAGGATCACACGAGAGCAGTGAAGGTAGACACGAAGAATCAGAGACCGAAGTCGGCGCAGCCGAGGTAGAGGAGACAGAGGGAGACGCATAAGGGAAGCCTTCCTCATTGAAGACAACATGTCTGGCAATATAAAGTCTGGAACTGGGAAGATGAAGACACAAATACCCCTTGTGTTTAGAACTGTAACCAAGAAAGAGACAAGGTAGAGAACGAAATTGCAATTTGTGAGCATTATATGGCCGAAGAAATGGAAAACAAAGACAGCCAAAGACTCTTAAAAAATCGTAATCAGGAACCTTACCAAACAGTTTTTGATATGGAGACATGAAATTTAAATTAGACGAGATAGTACGATTATGTAAAAAGGCTGCAGTATGAAACGCATGCTCCCAAAAAGGAAGAGGCATTGATGCTTGAGCAAGCAAAGAGAGTCCTTTTTCAACAATAATACGATTCCGACGCTCAGCAGCTCCATTTTGCTCCTGAGTGTGAGGACATGAAACTCGATGTTGAGTGCCATGAGAGTCTAAGAAGGAGGAAACGTTACGAAACTCTCCTCCCCAATCTGATTGGAGAGATTTGATAGAACAACCAAATTGAGCAAAAACCATAGCCTTAAAGCGAAGAAACACATCAAAAACCTGAGATTTATGTGTTAGAAAGTATATCCATATAAATTTGGTGGCATCATCAATAAAGAAGACAAAATATCGATTTCCATTAAATGACAAAACAGGGGAATTGCCCCAAACATCTGAATAAACAAGCTCAAAAGGTTTATGTGAGGTAACATGAGACACAGGAAGATGAAAACGACGACTCTTGCCTAATTGACATGCTTCACAAATAGACAATTTATTCGAACTAATAGGAAGACTAAACTGAGACACCAGGCGTCGAAGGACTTGATCATGAGGATGAGCCAGTCGTTGATGCCAATGGGACAGCGAGGTGCGAGACCCAACCAGAGCAGTGCGGGAAGATAGGAAGGACGACGAAATTGGAAGCCGATATAAGCCACGATCAACGATTCCTTTAAGAAGAACTTTTCCCTGTAGAGACTTAAGAACACAGTAGTCAGGATGGAATTCCATAAACGTAGAGGTGTCACGTGTCAATTTAGACACACTGAGAAGACTTTTGGTAAGTTTAGGAACAATGAGAACATCTTTAATGGATAGAGCAGGAGTGCTAGCAGGTAAAATGGAGGTGCCAATATGAGAAATAAACAATTGATTACCGTTACCAATAGTTAACTTGTCATCTCCGGCGTAAGGTTCGGCAATAGAGAGCTTGGAGAGATCAGGAGAAGCATGATCGGTAGCACCAGAGTCAACGTACCAAGCCGGATCAACAACCGAGGACGGAGAGGCAAGGTGAGCTGAGTGGTTCGATCGAGCTGGTGGAGCACGAGCTGGGAATTCAGTGAGATTGTTGCGATTGTAACAATTGATCGCTGGATGACCCAACTTGCCACAGATCTGGCATTGGGTACGTTTACGTCCATCAGGGGAGCGAGCCTTGAATTTGTCGTCACGAGGTCGCGAGTCAGGACCTCGAGCAGAGGACCGAGATTGCTGATGAGCCAGATGAGCAACTGGAGCAGAGGACATCGACGAGACAGGGGCAGGATAGATCGGTGACTGAGATTGGCGCTGGAGGTCAAAACTGATACGTTCCTCCTCTTGCAATAAGAGTCCAACAAGCTCATCGATGTGCAAATCAGCAGCACGCATCATGAAAGCAGTAACGAAAGGTGCATAAGAGGAATCAAGACCAGATATAATATTACTAACCAGGTCTTCATCAGACACAGGATGAAGATTGGCAGCCAGATCATCAGCAATGCGACGTTTCTGCTCGATATAATCTTGAATAGACAACGAACCCTTCATGAGAGATTGAAGTTGTTGTTTGAGAGTCATTCGTTTGGCTCTAGTTTGAGCCTGAAAAGTCCGATCAATCGTGGTCCAGGCTTCATGAGCAGAAGTGGCCCGAGCTGTGATTGCCAGAGTGCGTTCCGTGAGAGTAGAGCGAATCCAGAGAAGAATCAGTCTGTCACGGCGGCGCCAGGTGAGATACTCCGGATTCGGAGTTGGGGATGTTTGTCCTTCCTTGGGTGCGAGGAGCTCAGCCGGAGCTGTTGATTTGAGAACACAGTCATCGAGGTCGAACGCCTCCAATGATGCAAGAACCGTGGATCGCCAGAGTGAGAAATTGTTCCGATCCAATTTGATTGGGACCGTGGGAAAGTTGAATGATACTGCAGAATTGGAGCCGGCTGCAGCAAGGAGCTGAGTTGTTTGACCCTGAGAAGACATGGCAGGAAAGACAAAGAAAGTAGAGAAAAAATTAGGATATGGATCTCGGCTCTGATACCATATAAACACAGAAGAAATGGCTTGTAATTGTGTGTATTCTCATTGATCACTGTCACTATTTATACAAGTGAGTGGCGTAGGAGATAAGTACAACAAAAAGATGTGAAGAGATAAAGCTAATATGAATTTAAAGTAATGAGAAATAGGGTTAATCTAACTATTTGAATGTGAGGAGTAATCTAATAGGTATTACGAAACCCACTCGTTACTATCCAGTGAATAAATCATATGAATAATTATTTATAACCCATCAGAGGTTCACTAACGACAATCAGTCGAGCTTAAAATGGGTTTTAGAAAAAGAACATGACAACTCTGATCACGCAATTAATGGAGAAGGGTGAAAGGTAGATTCCAGTCAAGTGTCAACCTCAGCCGAAATCTACTCCTTTACACCTGTATACACACAATCTTGATTCTTAACTCTTCCATTCTTCTCCAAATAGCTCATTCCCCAAGTCAGCACCAATGAAATAAAAGGTCACACTCCCATTCACATTCACAAATAATAATAAGCCTATCATAGTATGACACCAATATAACATAGCCTAGCTGCCCTTTCTTTCCTTTCTTCTCCCTTTTAACAATCCCAATGACTCAACGCCAACAAATTCTGGTGAGGTGGCTGTGGATCGACTCTATGTACAATAAACTAAATGTTTTATAATTTATTATATCAAACAATATGTGGATTATTAAATTATCATCTAAATAAAATGAATATTCCGTAACATGTAAAACTTGTAATTTTGTTGAACTACAACGTCAATCAAGAGTTCAATAAATGCCACTTGATTTATATTTTGATACATTTATATGTGAAGTTGAATGAGATGAAAAGGAGCAGAGCTCTGTATAAATAAGAAGCAAAAGGAGGATTTGACGGGGACCATTTCCCACGGATTGATGCACAACAACTACTTGTTTAATTATATGTGTTCCCTCCCAAATCTCCTCTTACTCTCCTCCGCCGCAACCAAGTTCCCCAAGCTATGGAAGATGAAGGAGCTGCCTCCATCCTCTTCTCCAAGATCAACAGGCCCTTTCCGGGATTGACCAGCCACGAATCTGGAGTCGAACTCACCAGCTTCATCTCCTGCATCAAGTGGGTCTGCTTGGACCAGTCCAATCGGTGGCGCGCCGCTCTCTCCTGGTCCATCTTCCTCCTCCTCGCCATCGGCGTCCCGCTCGTCTCCCACTTCGTCTACGAGTGCTCCGCCTGCGACGAGACCCACCGCCGTCCTTTCGACGCCCTCGTCCAGCTCTCCCTATCCGTTTTCGCTACCATTTCCTTCCTCTGCCTCTCGGTTTGGACTCGGAGGTACGGCCTTAGGAGGTTCCTCTTTCTCGATAAGCTTTGCGATGTCAGCGAGAAGGTCCGGGAAGGCTATGCCGAGCAGCTCCAGGTTCCTCCTAATTTTATTAGGGTTTCATGGTTTTGGTTGCTCAATTACGACTGTGAATTTTTTTGAGTTATTGATTTCATCAATTTTATGTGATTTTGCTCATTTATTTCTGGGCTCATCTGGATCAAGTAGCTCTAAGAGTTGGGTGGATTTAAAACAAATCTTATTTCTTGTGATTCTCATAGAAAGCCCAAGTATTTGATTTGATCTGATCTGATCTGATCGGATCAGTGTTATCTGTTATGGTCTCACACTACATGTACCTGAAATTTGATCCTGCATGATACTTCAAATATGGAAGAAAAGTGTTGATGATGATTGACACTTGATTATCTATGGTTTCAATCAGGTGATTCTTATCAATCTAAATGAGCCATATCTAACTCTTCCCTTTGTTACCTTTTATAAGATCTTAAATTAAAGTTTGTTTTGTATCTTTAACTGAAATTTAGTTTAGGTGTCACTTTTTTTTTCCCAAACCCCATGAACCAAGAAAATTTAAGGTATCACCACACATTTGGCTACCAAAAAAAGCTATAGCAGTATAGCATCTCACACTACTTCATTAGATTTGTTGTTGTTGTTGATGATGATGTCCTATACACTAGTCCAAATCATAGCTACTGATAAGATGAACTGATTGCATTGGACATGTTTGACAAAATGGGATTTGTGACTCTTGCTGCAGCGATCGATGAAGCTCCTCTGCATTTTTGTCCTGCCTGGTTTTACGGCTGAGACAGTGTACAAAATCTGGTGGTACATCTCAGGGGTCAACCAGATACCTTACTATGGCAATGTGTATGCAAGTGATGCCATTATATGCACATTGATGTTATGCTCTTGGCTTTACCGAACCTCATTGTATATCTTTGTGTGTCTTCTTTTGCGGTTAATATGCTATCTTCAAATTCTGAGGCTGGAAGATTTTGCCAAAGTTTTTCAAAGGGAAACTGAGGTGGCTTCGATCCTGAAAGAGCACCTCAGCATCAGGAGAAACCTCAGGGTCATCAGCCACAGGTTCCGTGCATTTATTTTGCTGTCCCTTTTCTTGGTCACAGCAAGTCAGTTCTCTGCCATTCTCATGACAACTCGGACTAGTGCTAATCTCAATATCTTCAAGGCCGGAGAGCTTGTGGTAACCCCTCATCCATGCACTTGTTATATAATTCAAACTATGAAATTAGGTTGTAATCAAGTCAGTGTGTTTGTGCAGTTATGCTCAATCAGCCTGGTGACAGGGCTATTTATATGCTTGAGAAGCGCAACAAAGATCACACACAAGGCACAGTCTATTACTAGCCTTGCTACCAAATGGCATGTCTGTTCAACTATAGATTGTTATGAAGTGGCAGAAGGAGAGACGCCAAGAACTCCTATGGGAGCAGCCCAAGTATTTGCCAATAGGGGTTGGGATCAATCAGACGAGTCGGATGAAGATGATGATCTGGACAGTACAAAGATAGTTCCTTATTATGCTCATACAATCTCATTTCAGAAAAGACAAGCTCTAGGTACTTGGATGGTTATTGCTGATCATGTTTATAGTTCATCTCTGATAAATGATAATACATGACCGTTTTTGCATCGTTGGGGATATGTGTTGCAGTGACATATTTAGAGAACAACAGGGCAGGAATGACAGCTTTCGGGTTCGTGCTGGACAGGTCATGGGTTCACACCATTTGTGGCATCCAATTAGCTCTCTTGCTCTGGCTGTTGAACAAAACCATTGGTATAACTTAAATTTTCTTGCCAAGCAGAAAGAAGAATATGATGATGTGCTTCATAATGTTGTTTTTATTTCACTGTAATTATAATTATACTTCATATATATTGCAAATATCTGAATTTTGAGTGAGATAGAGGGAGGTCTTGGGATTAAGATTGATAATAGAAACAGGCTTTTTATTCATATAAGCTTTCTTGATCTACAATCACCCATCAACTGACTGAATGCTGCAACCACAAGAAAACAAAATATTAATGAGACAGGCATAGATAGCTACCCAAGATTGAACTTAAGCCACACAATTTCATTACCTGCTGCAATTAAATTTGGGGTCGACGGGGACAGGAACTTGGATACCACAAAGTTGAGGAAGCTGCATGGCTGTCAATCTTGACCTGGAAAGTTGGAGCAGCTTGCTTGAAACATTCGCAGACATACTTGCGAGTTTCGGGCAAGTTGGCCATGTTGTTGAGGCCGGACACGGCCAGGCAGCAAGCAATGCTCGGCTTCTCGGCCGGCCCCGACAGGAACACCGCGCACGGCATCAAGCTCGTTATGGCATCTGTGCATCTAATTGTGGTCGTTGCTGCATCAGCAACACCAGCACCAAGCACCAGTACCAGAAGACAGAACACGCTTACCAGTTTCATTTTCGTCTTGATTTTGGTTATTAAGGAGTAAGAACTTGGCTTTGTTCAGATTAATTTATAGGACGGATGGCTTTGAGGATGAAATTCATTGTGGTGCTCACCCTCGTGCTCATCCTTTTAGACGATCGGTTAAAGCGTTTTTTTTATAGGAAAGGTAAAATATATAAGCAAGTGAAAGCGTTACATACTTGAAAGTTTCTTGAGTCACGAGAATTACTTGAATGTTACGACAACAAAAGAGTAACGGTCTACCTGGAATAACACTCGTTACTGTTATGTCACTTTAAACTCCATAAAATCCACTGATTTTAAAAAAAGGTTTATTTCCTTGCCTTTGAAACGGCCATCGTCAAGTAAGTAACTGCCTTTTCATTTTTTAAGTATTATAATATATTTTTACAAATTAATTATAATATTTTGAGTAGTAAGCCAGGCTAATGTTAAAATTCATTCAACGGTATGAGTGTTTAGATTTGCGAGCTAAAGTAATTTATGGGTGGGTGGATGTTGCTATCTTCGGGGCCAAATTGAGGGGTCAAATCCATCAGCTGGATTTTGGGGTTGCTTGGAATAGAAGAAAGCAAAAGCCAATACGGACAATACTGATACTCGTGTTCCACCAAAGTCAGATTCAAAGGAGGTGTGTTTCGTTTTCGTCATTTAAGTTTTTTTTTGATCGGCAAAGCAAATTTAGATTCAAATTGTTCTTTGCAAAGAAGAACAAAGTTTGAATACAACCAAATGAACAATCACAAAGGATCCTCAAACTAACCACAGGAATTACAACCAGGGATTTGCATGTTGAATTGCATAAATGAACAACACCGAAGGATAGCCAAAACAAGGTCTAAATCTTGTAAACCAACTGATGGCCAGTAACCAGAACTCACCCAACCCTATCCAAGTTTAATCTTCCAAACTCCCAACTCAAGAGTGCTACAAACAAGGGAGGCACTAAAACGCCGGAGGCCTACACCATACCCGGCAGAGTAAAGTCCGAAAGAACCCATCCAGCCCACAGCAAAACCCAGAGGTACCAACCCAAAGCCTTGCAAGAATAGAATCCATAACTCAGAATGAACTACCAACCTAGTACCTAGCTTTAGAGACGGGCAAAACAACACCCTAAAGGACTCGCGGTGGCCAGCACCTTGAACCGACGAGCTCGGTCCAAACTTGGCCGAGAAGAACAAAGCCAGAGTACAAGAAAGGAAAGAGCAAACACGGGAAAGAGATAAAAACTAGCAAGGAGAGGAGAGGTAACGACTCAGGTGAGTGGAATCCTCCTCTTGCTATCCTAATGCACGATCAACAGACCCAATCCTCCAGGTGCCGTCGGCCTACACCGAGACACCCGAGTCTGAGAAAGGCAATTAGAATTGCAAGATTTGGTATCCACAAAACCAACCTAGCCAGTACACCCTCAAGCAGAAGAGAAACATCTCTTACCAAGCCACTCCGACTATTCCAGGCTGAGGCCAGCACCAACATCGAGTACTTCCTAATCCCCACGATCTTGAACAGAAGCAAGAAGCGCTTCCCACACCAGGAGGAGGAAGGAACCGGATCGGACCGAAGTGGAGAGCACCTGAAGGAGAGAGACCGGGACTGGACACAAAGCCCGGGGGCAAGTGAACCACCACGTCAACAGTACTGCGCGAATGTGGAGTTACAAGTTCCCGACATCTTTATGTCTGAGTGTCCACATGTAAGAAAGCCAATCGAAAAAACTTGTATAACAGTAACAGCAGCAACCCGTACACCGCCACCATAACCCCGGGAACTTGGTTGCAAGAATGTGTGTCTCTCAAGCAATTTTAGCCAAAGATAAACTAATTGAATATACCAAACCAGGCTAATTGAATTCTGATCCCCTGCTTTGTTAGTTGTTCCAGTCTGTATGTCAGGAGTTGAAGAGAGAATGTGGGTGTGTTCACCATTAACCCGGCCCAACAGACCCGTTCAACAGAGCCCAGTCCAGAAACGACCCGGCCCAACAGAGTCGCCCAAAGCCAACCCGCTGCCACCAAGCCCGACCCAACCACGTAGTACTCTACCCGGTACCAGAATCGAAGACACTTACAGCCTACGGTTCCAGCAGCCGACACCGGATCCACGCCTGCGTCGCCGGTCGGAGCAGCACCACCCAACCTCAACACCTTCCCCCGACCTCCAGCCATGGGCACAAGCACCAGAGCAGAACCATGAACTGAAGGCTGCCGGCCGAAAGAAGAAAACAGAGCAAAAACCGTCCAGGGAGGCACGACTTCGAGCATAGAGTCGTCCATGGAGGCACGACTGCGCGCAATAGCCTAAAGCTGTCGGCCGAAAGTTTACTGGCCAGGGAGGCACCGCTGCAAGCTCGAAGCCGTCCAAGGAGGCACAGCTGAGCGCTCAGGCGATACCACAGATCTGAGAACAGAGGCCTCAAGAACACACGACCTCGTAGAAGCACAAAGGAGCGGCGACAGTCTTCTGGCCACGGTCCGCTGTACTTCGTTAGTGATTCATATGCTCCTAAAAGAGTCTCTATTGTGGATACACAAACCGGGAAAGAAGGAAGCCATGTTGAGAGATGCGAGAAAAGGGAAGGCTCCGGCGTTACCAGGTGCGACGAAGTCGATTTTGAGGCCAAAATCAGTTGTCGTCGTCCCTAGTGGAAGCTCACACAACATCAGTCGCTCCTCACCATCCATGGAAGTGGCTGCGAAATCGGTTGATTCAGCTCAGAAAAAAAACCAGCGTTCATTACAGGGTGGGAGAGTCTCAACTCTATTTCAACAAATTGAGGGCTCTATCAGTACCCCTGCAATTCGGAATTCTGAGGAAGCTCCTCCAAACACTTCTCAGCACATCGAAAAAATATTTGTTTGCAATATACCACCGGGAAGGGATGATTCGTGGTTGAAACAATTATTGGGTCCTGAAGGTATCTCATCTTGTTTTGTCTGTAAACGGTCTAATCGTACCGGGAAGTTCTTTGGTTTTGTGAAGCTTGAATTCGGCAAAGCAACAGAAGTTATTGAGTCCTTTAATGGAACTATGCAGGATGGCTATAAGTTGTTGGTGGGTTTGGCTTATACTCGTTCTGAAGAGGCTGGACGCCGTCAGCCAAAACCTTCTCCACAACAAAAATGGGTTCCTAAAACCCAGGTGAATATAGAGCTAAAAGTTCAGGGTACTTCGGTTGCAGGCGCTCATGAGATGGCTCTTTCAGGTATACTTGTTTTGGCTCATAACAATTGGTCTACTTCGCAGTATGGTTTGATGTTAAAATACATGGGTTTGGAGGATATTATACTTCACTCTTTTGAGAATAGAATTTTCCTCCTCACAGTTATTAATCCTTCCTTGAGAGATGATCTAGAGAAAGAAAATTGGGTTAAACCGAAACCTTGGTTTGAAATTTTGAGGAATTCAAGGGCATTGGTTACATTGGGAGGCTATATTCAATGGGTTATGGTGGAAGGGATTCCATTTCAGGGAAGAACCGTTGATTCTGTTTTATCAATTGGTAGGAAATTGGGGGTTGTTCTCCATCGTATTTGTGATTTTGATCCCATTTCTGCTTCTTTTGACAAAGTTTTTATTCTGGTGCATAGAAATTCAAAAGTCTCTTCCTTGCCTATGGACTTTCAGTTAGGAAATTCTTTCTTTCCTATTTCTATCATCGGAGTTAGTGTTCTGGATGTCCCAGAGATTTTTTTCCCGAGTCTTATTATGTCGGACTCCTCCTCATATAAGGATTGGCTAAGTCAGAAACACCAGGATTCTGCAGTTAAGTCTCCAACAAAAACAAACTCAAACTCTTTCTTTCCAGTTTCGAATGCTGAGGATATGGGCCTTAATTTAGATACGCGATCAGTTGAACCTCATTTGCCCGAAGTCCAAAACGTTTTGCTAACAACTAAATCGGCTCAGCCCTTATATGTACCGCAAGGCAACACTCCTCCTATGTCTTCTAAAAACTTCAAAAGCAGATAAAAGCAGCGGTCTCCTATCAGACTCCGATTCTCTCTCAATATAGCCCTCGCAGTTAGTTACGCCAGACAAGACATGGGGAATGGGATTATGTCAAACAGGTTGGTTTAAAGGCTTTGAAATATGATGCTTTAGTGCTAGATCAATTCAATAATTTGGATTTGGAAATACCTGAACGTGTGGATTTGGAAGTTGATGAGGATGACATATATGAGGATATGTGTGGTGAAGATGATTTGGAAGCCTTGAGCTTCATTCCTCCCTCATTAGCCCTACTATAAGGAGATGTAGTTCCTCTCATGGAATGTGAGAGGAAAAAAATCCGTCCAGAAGAGACGAAGTATGAGTAACAAAATTAGGCATGAACGCCCTGATTTTGTGTTTTTACAAGTTACGAAGGTTGTATCTTTCTCTCCTGTTTATTTGGGTAGTTGTGGGTCCGCTGAAGGGGCGTCTGGAGGTTTTTATTATCTTTTTGGAAGTCATCTGTTTTCTTGCGTTGAGGTTATTCCCTGACAAATGAATATTGCTTTGTGGGTTTTATGGTTGAGGAGGAATACAGTGCATCTGTTCCTGTTGAATCCTACTTCTTGAAGCTGCAACATTTGTCTTTTAGTCTTCTCAGACATGCATGATTGATTCGCTTGAAGACAACCTTTGTGGATTGGCAATTTTGTCCGAAGCTTTGCTTGGGATTTTTACCTTGTTTCTTTTTGTTCCAGCTTCTTTTAGCCTGTTGTTTTATTAGTACTTTCAGGCTATTTGTGATAGCTAAGTTTTTATCTTGTTTTGGTTTTTTTCAGAATCGGCCATATTGGTCTGGTATTCTGCTTTTCATTGTACCCCTCTCAAGTATAATGAAAATTTCCTATCGCTTATCAAAAAAAAAAGATGACAACAAGTACTGTCCCAGAAATTTCTAAAAATTTATAAAAAAAAGTTTAGAAATTAATAACCTTTTAAAAGAACATTTTTTTATAAGAGATGTTTTATAAGGCTTCGAAGATGTCACGTTTGGGCCTTTGTCAAGCAGGCCCAAAAGTAGAAGAAACGGTTCCGTTTTCCCTTATAAAGCCGTCATCCCAATTAACATCGATAAAAGGTCTTGGCAACAGAGATAAGGGCATCGAAGAATAATTCTGGTTTGAGTCTTTTGTTTTCCATAGATTTTCAGTCTTTGTGTGATTTTATAGAGTAGAAAAAGCCATTAAGACTGAGTTGATCAATATTTTGAGTTCCCAGTAATCTATTGAAGCCTTCTTCTCCTATTTACTAATTCAAATGGAGTTCAAATACAATAGTGTTGTAACAAGTGGTATCAGAGCCTTCGATTCTGAGACTTGTGAAGACATGGACTCGATTATCATAACCATGGGTTGGGTGCCTGGGGTTATGGCTAGAAGCGAAGTGAATTATTTTTTCCGGCCATTAGTCCGAAGGTGTTAGCCAGAGGGGACTGTATTGTGCTGCAGCTCCAACAATTCCACTTTCTCCTTTCCTGTGAGAACTGCCCCCGGTCGATCCCGGTCGAACCGGGAAAATTTGAGGAAAGTTGACTTTCCGCCAAAAAAGTCAACCGATGACTCCGGGAGTCATTCGGGACCTTTCCGGGACCCAAAAAGCTTAGCAGTCGTCACGGTTAGTTTAGTTCGATCGTTTTCTTCCAAATGTGTAATTTTGAGGAAAAGTCAACTCGGGTCAAACTAGGTCTAATCAGAGACTAAATCGAACTAAATTAATTGTGCTGAGATATTTTGGGGTAGAGGTGGACCCCGCATGGACACATGTCCATGGTGGCTTGGGTGAGAAGAAATAGGGGAGAAAGGACCATCCTAACCCTAAAAGTTTGGACATAAGGGGCATTTGAGCAAGAGGGCACTAAGGACATTTCAACCCTAGGTTAAAGGCTACATGTGACAAATATTTCAGCCACATTATAGTGTTGGCCGAAATTTAGAGAGGAGAGAAGGAGAGAGGAAGTCGTTGAAGCTTTGAGAAGAAGAAAGGGAGAAAAGAGAGAGCTTTGGGGTCATTTCTTCACCAAAAACTTGGATTCTTCTAGTTTCTTTATCCTCCATTCATTCCCCAAGGTAATCCCTCAATCTAAACTCGTTTTGAAGAGGTTTTGGTTTGGTTTTGATAGAAAAAGGCTTGAACTAAGTTAGGTTTGCGTTAGTTTTGAGTTTAGGATTTTAGATGATGATTTATGAAGATGAAATGGAGATTGATGATAGAAATCATTTAGTTTTGTGTTGTTTTTATGAATCCCACTTGGGTGTTGAAGTATTGACGTTTAAGGGGTAGTTTTGGAGGTTTTGGGGGGATAAAAATGGAGTTTTGAGGTGTTATTTTCGTGGAGAAGAAGCTGGAGGAAGAAGAAGGACGGAACCGTCATACCTGTCACGGATCCGTGATGGGTACCACGACAGAGTGTGTCACGGCTCTGTGACGGAGGCCGTGACGGCACACGTCACGGTTCCGTGACGTCACTCGTGACGGGGAACCTCACGGTTCCGTGATCCGAACCGTCACGGAGTCCATCATGGCTCCATGACCCGAACCGTGGTAGATTAGATTTGGGCCTTTTGGGCCCATTTTGGTGTTTTTCGAGTATTTAGGAAGGTTACCTATAACCGAGCCTTTTTGGGTCTAAGTTCGGTTATTTTTTCTCGTTAAACCGCTTTTGAATTAGCATTAATTCTCGGATTTTCTTTGTAATCTTAGACGTTGGACCCGAGCACGGCGGAGGAAGCTACTAGGCGACTCACTTTGACTAAGCGTTTGGATAACGATCATGGTAGGGAAAAGTAGCGGATACCGGTTTAATTGCGGAAAGTTACTAGTATGCATATAGGTTTTGATTAAATGATATAACTATAGAATTACATGTAGGGTGTGAGGAACGAGTGAAATGAGGGATAACTTGCAGTCCATGTCGTGCCCGTAGGTTTGGGAATTGACGTGCTGTAGAATTGCATATGGTCCATGTCGTGCCTTTAGGATTGCGTGTTGGTTGTGGTGTTATGATTGATTACTTGTGATGCTTGATAGGTGGTTTATCCGTTGTTAGATTGAGGATCATGATATGGTATGCTCGGTATGATATGTGTGGTATGACGTGAACTTTGCCTGGTGATATGATCGGGTGAATGATAGATCGATGAGGTGTGTTCGGTAAGATTGGTTGGTTTGGTAAGCTTTTGATTGAACTATGTTGTGTGATATGTTTGAGATATTCGTGAGTGTGATCCGATACGATATGTTCCGAGACGAGGTATTCCGATACGATACCTACATCGAGGGGGTATGCCGGTGTAGGGTATCTAGGCCGAGGTTGTTGTCCCACGTACACGGTCCCCCGATGTTACTAGTTCCGATACGATACATACATCGAGGGGGTATTCCGGTGTGGGGTATCTAGGCCGAGGATGGTGTGATCCGTACCCCGATGCTGTGTGGTCCAGGAAGACATCTAGGCCGATGTTGTGTGGTCCGATATGATGTATCATGATTTGTACCCCGATGCCGTGTTTCCGAGAAGATATCTAGGCCGATGTTGTGTGGTCCGGTACAATATGGTTGAGTTGGGTTGTGGACAGCCGACGACATTCAGGGACTGCTGTACGGGACGGGTGGTTGTTTTACTGTGTGTTGTGTGCTTGATGATTGGATAAGTGATGTGATTTGAGTGTGATATTGGTCACGTAAGTATGTTTTGTGATCATGTGGTTTCCGTGGTTGTCGTTAGTTGTCGTGCCTTGCTAGCATGCCCTAATTTGACGGTTACCCGTGGTGGTGAGTGGTTAACTCATCACCTTAACTACTTTTTCCTACTGGGCAAAAGTTCGCCCCTTTACTTTACTGTTCTACAGGTTTTGAGCGGGATTTGATCTAGCGAGATTCTCGGAGCTTGGGAGCTAGTGAGACTCTTAGTCTAGTATGGTCTAGAGACGTACTTTCTCTTTGTACTAAACTATTTTTATTATGGTTTGAGTTTCGATTCTTATGGTTAGAATTACTGATTTGACGGTTTTTTGAGGAACTTTTTATTTTAAATTCACCTTTATTATTATTACTTTTAGTTCACGTCTCGAGTCCGGTCAAAACCGGATTTGGGGCGTGACATTTCTAGTGCTTCGAAGCTTATGGCAATCCACTCCTTGAACCAGTAGATCGAGGTAAATGTGTTTCCGCTTCATCTTCGATTTTTCATCCCATGTTCAATAATGCTCCAATGACTGACAACCGGAATGGAGCTCCATTACCTTACCCTTTATCACCACTACAACAACAAAACACCATCCCACACCCACAAGAAACACTTCCCTCGATTATACAATCACCTCTTTTTTTAAAAACCCAGCAGTAGTACATTTTGGAAATCGCAGAGCTCGATCAGAAGTAGAGCATGCTCGGTTGGCATTTGGACCGTATGAGGGACGAGTACTAGAACTGTTATTGGGGTGACAGGAGGTGGGAAGAGGCCTCTTACCAAGCCGAGTGAATGGTTATGTTCAATCATCTTGAAGCTTGGAGGAAAGCTAAACATGAGCTAAGAGATGAGTTCAAGGTTCAAGATCTACTTCATGTTAGATGGGTGGTTGAGCAACAAATTTGGGCACAACAGGAGGTTGCTATTGAGGAACAAATTGAGTAGAAATTGGTTGAATGTGAGAAGCAGGAAAAACATCAACCAAATGGTCAAAAGCTGAGGGGTGAACAAAGCAAAATTTATGATGCCTACAATGTGCTCGATGAATTGCCGATGAGAATTTGGTTGGCAAATTTCAAGGTAAATATATTTTCAAAGGGGTTATGTTCTTACTCTCTGACTATGCAAGCTCATGTACCTATAATTTGGTCTACTGAAATTGGTACTAACCCATTGATTTATGAGTTGAAAATTATGATGCGTTTTATCGATGGGACAATGATGAGCTTTGGGGTCAATATGAAATTAGTAACTGAGTTCCTAAGTAGTTTGATCCTTGTAAATGTTGAAGCTAAGTCATCTAAGTTATTTGGAGTTGGTTGTTCGATAAATGAAAATAAACTCTTGAGACAAAAAATGGCTTTTTAATCATTGGGGTTGGGTATGCTGAGACATTTTGGATGGTGATGGATGCTCTGCATACAGTGCATCTCAACAAAGAAGATCAAGAAGGGGGTGCATTGGTCCGAAGGGAGATTGGTCCAATTAAACGAGATGTTTAGGTTGTTCAGAACTCGAGAAAATTTGTAGTTGGAGATTATATTATTGTTGATGATGGGATTTTTGGTGCTCATGGTAGGGTTGAGAAACTGATATGGCAGATTATCCCATCCCTCTTGTTTTATGTACTTACCATCTAACTCAACAAGCTTTTAGAAATATTATATGGCCAAATAGTATTGTAATTTTTTTATGCCTGTGTGACCTGTTTTGGAGTAAAAATGGATATAATTTGGATGTGCGTACGATTTACCCTGGATTACATATTGTTTTGGACATGGCCAAACTGGACATATGGGCTTGGGATTATAAGCACAACATGAGGATTGAGAAAGAAATGTGGAGGGTTAGTGAAATGAATTACTATTGGGTTATTGAAGTGTGGGCTTTAGAGAGCATGTTTGGAACCTATTATGGTTGGAGGATTTGAAGACCTTAATTTATTGTGAGTATCCTTTAAGTTGACTTACAGTGTTTGTTAATCATCTATATCACTTTAGTAAAGGGTCTTAGAAGTGTAGGGGTACTTGGTTGTCTCCTGAGGTGTTGAAGAGGGTTGTTGGGAAGAATGAGCCTCCTACAGTAAGAAAGGGTATTGGAACTGTACACCTTATAGTGTTATGGGGTAGTTTGATTTATACTAAAATTGATATGGATGTTGGTTGTTATGGGAGTATGGGTATAATTGTTTTCTGGAAGAACCTATTTTGGCTCTTCAAGTGGTAAGTGGAGTTATATAGAGAGGTTGCCCATATTTTTGCACATGAAAGTGACAATTTGCTTGAACCAGATTTAAGCATCACCACTAGTTTTTAAGTGCGGCTTGAGAATTTTATTTGTGGTGTTCAAATTCAACACACAAGCTTGAGGACAAGCTTTTCTTATGGGAGATGGAGTACCATGGAGTTAATTGGGGATGTTGTAGGGAAAAAGAATGATAATGAAGTGGCTATAATGGTAGATTATACTAGCAAAAATAAATTGCTTGAAATTTTGGCTATTGGAACTTATTGGGAGTGCTTGAGTCTGTCACACATCATTAGAGGATATCCTACATGTGTTGAATTATGGGAGGGAGGAATTAATATGTCTCAGCTAGCCTTGAATGATTTAGATATGAAGTCACGAAAATATCCAACAACCACACAATCTTGTCATGATCTTTTTGCTCAAAATATTTTGTCTACAATAGCATTGTTGGATTGGTTTCTTGTGAGTCTTGGAATGTATGATCGGTATTATAGAGTAAATTGGTGTAAGAATATGTTTTGGCTCTTCAAAATGTCAGTAAAGCAGGTGATTTGGGTGCAACTCTGTAGTTATTTTTTCAACAACTAAGCTTGAGGACAAGCTTGTCTTAAGGAGAGTGCATTTATCACGTTTGGGCTTTTGGGCCTTTGTCAGCAAGCCCAAAATCAGAAGAAACGGTGCCATTTTCCCTCATAGAGGCGTCTTCCCCAATTGACATCGATAAAAAGGTTTTGGCAGTAGAGATAAGGGCATCGAAGAACAATTCTGGTTTCAGTCTTTTGTTTTCCATAACTTTTCAGTCTTTGTGTGATTTTTATAGAGTAGAAAAGGCCATTAAGGCTGAATTGATCAATATTTTGAGTTCCCAGTAATCTATTGAAGCCTTCTCCTCCTATTTACTGATTCAAATGGAGTTCAAATAGAACAGTGTTGTAATAGAAGTGAAGAAATCAAATATAAACAACCTCTTAACGTAAAAACCGTGTGAACCAATCCAAGCCATCCAATTTAAGAATAGATGGGTGAAATGCAATTGAGTTATTGACTGGAAAAAAAACAAGAATTTTTGGTAAGTTGTAAGGGTTTTTTTAGTAAAACTATCATATTCTTTTTACCAATTCACATATTTAAATTTTCCTGCTTCGTTTGAACTACGATTGGCTTCAAACTTGCGCCAATATTTTTGTTTTTTCATGGGCCTTCTATCAAGATCAGTCATGAATATATTTTGAAGCACGAAAAAAATTAGTTTGGTCTGATTTAAAAAAAATTATATCTGGGTAATTTTGAGGGAAAACACCGAATCCTAACTGTGTTGGAAAGATGTTTTTCACGTCCTAACTGTGGCCACCTTTTCGTGACATGTCCTATACCAAAGGTGGTTTTGTTTACAAAACATGGAAATTGACACCAAAAAAGTGGTATAACGTTCGCATTCGAGGGTTTTTCCTCTTAATTTTTGTATAATTTACGTTTATCAGTGCACCACAAGAGGTCGGTGGTATAAATTTACCCCAAAAAAACACTTTTTTTGGTGTCATTTTTCATGTTTTGTCAAAAAAAACCACCTTTTGTATAGGACATGTGACAAAGGGTGACCTTTGGTATATGACATGTCATGAAAAGGTGGCCACAATTAGGACGTGAAAAACACATTTCCAACACAATTAGGATTCAGCGTTATCCCTAATTTTTATTAACACTTTACACTGGTCTTATCAATACTTTACACTGATTTTATCAACACTGGACACTAGGTTTATCACCTCATTTTTCTAAACTAAACATGATTTAATTTTTCCCGCTTCGTCTGAACTTCGACTGGCTTCAAACTTGCGCCAATATCTTTGTTTTTTCAAGGGCTTTCTATTAAGATCAGTGGTGAATATGTTTTAATGAAAAAATAATTATTTCGGAGATGATTTAAAAATAAATTAAATGTGGGTAATTTTTATCAACACTTTACAATGGTTTTATCAACACTTTACTATGGTTTTATCTAGGTGTGTAACCGGACCGGATACCCGGTCCGGAGCCCATTAAAATGTCCGGTCCGGATCATCCGGATCTCAAATATTGATGTTCATAACCAGTCCGGATTAAGTCCAAAATTCCAGATTTTTAATCTTTCGGATTTGGATCGGACCTGACTGGTTCCGGATTTTAACCAGACCTCAATGGGCTCACTGTTTTGAGCCCATTTTCCAGTTCAGTTACAAGTTTTACAAGATTCTATCATCCAATTGCTACCTAATTCTTATACCAGTATATTTCAATTATCATGTCAACATTTAAAACTTACATACATCTAGACAATTTTATTTTCTTACGTTTAAAATTAAAATACAATTTTAAAAATATCAGTAGACATCCATTTCTTCTCATCTGATGTTCAGAATACCTTCATCTACATGTCAAAAAATCAAAGTTGTCGAGAGGAGAACTTACTCCGATCTCTCCTCAATACGAAGTCCTTTGTGTGGCTTATGTTCGTGACCTCTCAAGGGTCTGGACATGGATCTTATTTGTATTTGTGAGAGAGTAGAAAGGAAATTGGGAGATCTACATAATAAGGAGATGGAGCGAGAGAAAAGGGAAAAGTATCCCAAGAAAATTGGGAAACCAAGAGGTGCTTTAGGTTTAAGGATTGGCCATTCCACGATTTTAGTTTCTACGAATGGACTTGATGCAGTTGTTGGGCTTCACCAGTATAGATGGGCTTGCTCTTGAATTGGATCGGTCCGAATTTTATCCGAAATCTGGTGGATTTCAAGTAAAGGATCCGTATCCGTATCCGTATCATCCGGATATCCGGATTCTGGACCTGATTTTGTCCGATTATATCTGGTTCGGTTAATTTTCGGATCGGATTTGTCCGGTTTCGGTTATTTTTCCGAATTTTGGATTTTTCGACACACCCCTAGTTTTATCAAAACTAAACACTAGTTTTATCACCTCATTTTCCAAAACCTAACATGATTTTTTTCACCTCATTACATGTTTTTTTTATGAACACTAAGCACTAGTTTTATCAACACTAAACACTATGTTTATCACTAAATTACATGTGTTTTATCACCACATCGAATTTGTACACGTTTTTTATCACCTTATTAATTTTTTTTATCACCTCACTACATTTTTTTATCAACATTTAGAACTAGTTAAATACCCCGATATAAAAAATTTATTAGTGAAGATTTATCAACACTGAATATTATTTTTATCACCCCAATATAACTTTTTATTTTCGTGCTTCAAAATATATTCATGACTGATCTTGATTTAAAGCCCTTGGAAAAAGAAAAATATTGGTGCAACTTTGAAGCTAATCGGAGTTGAAACGAAGCGGGAATGATTAAATTAGTGAATTGGTGAAAAATAAAATGAACACTTGTCCACATGGCACCACGCGCCCTTTTTTGTGTGAGAAAGGATGAAAGTGGCGTGAATTTTGGGTGAGTTTGGGGTGATGATGTGACATTATGGTGAATGTTGGATCTTAGAAGTGTATGGCTATGCTTGGTTCACACAATTTTTAGGATAAGAGAGGTTTCTATTAGATTTGTCCTTAGGCTTCGAATCCAAAACTGAATATAAGAAGCAGATTCTCTAAAGACAGACTAAAAACCAGGGAATAGTAACAAAGCCCACAAATCAGGCTAAAACCAAACACAAAACTAGAAAAGTAGAAAGAAAAATCCCGCAGAAAACATATCCCGTGTAAGAAGCACAAAAACAATCATGTGAAACTTCCTTTGGATCGAATGGAGCTCCGACAACCAACCAAAGGGAAACATCGTCAATCTGTGAAGGAAATAGAAAGGAAATTCGGATACAAGAGTCGCCCCACTTCCAATGTCGCCACATGGGATCTTTGGCATCATCTTATCCACTTGAGGTATATCACCTATGAAAACTAGGCCGTTACTAGCAACCCACACTTCCCAAATAATGAGACCACATATCGGGGTCCAAACCTTCCTACCCCATTTCGGGACTAAACCCGGCCAAGCAACCAAAAGGTCTCATATATTTGAGCAGCAAGACCACCTCAACCCCCACCAACGAATGATACCAGACCAAACCAACCATACAAAATCACATATGACAAAAAGGTGATGACTATCTTCGAAATGAAGACCACAGAAATAACACCAATACCTTTGGATCGGGATAGGAAGCACCTACTTTCTAGAAAGACAGTGGTAGGATCAACATCGTGACAACACAACCAAACAAAAGCCCATACTTTCGGAGGAAGCCCGTCACCCAAAGAGACTTTGTCCATAACACAACTGAACTCCTCTCTCCAAGAGCCCGAAAGTAGTTACCTACCGAGTACCCCTTCACGTCTCCCAACCAAATACAAGAGTCCTCAATACCAGGATGTAACACCAACGAACACACTAAAAACTCTAGTTCTGCATAGAGCCTCAATTCCCTACCCATTGGGATTCCTCGGAAATCCCAATTCCCAACTCTCCCTAGTCCAAGCCTCAAAAACTGACATGATTTTTTTTGTGGAAAGATGGAAAAGGCAATGAAAGCAAGACTTAAGGGCTTCCCCCCAAGACAAACATCAAACCAGAACCATATATTATTTTCCAAACCCATAGGCTACTGCAACCCGCAGTCTCCAAACAACCCTCTGAACCGATCATCACTAGCCAAAAACTGCAGGTGTCCAACCCAGGATGATTTATCATCCACTTCCAACCTGCCCAGATCCCAGTCTGACATCTCCCAACCGTACCCAAAACATATCACCTGCATCTAAAGGGAATTACCATCCATAGAGAATCTCCACCGCCACTTCGAAAGGAGGCTCTCGTTGACTCGCAACACCTTCCTCAAACCCAACCCCTTCCCTCTTAGGCGCACATACGATGTCCAAACTGAACTTGTAGAGAGCCCGTCTAGAAGAAGACCCCCCCCCCCCTAAAGAAACCTCCTTTGCCACCTCTCCAACTCCCTTATAACTCCTTTCGGTGCCTGAAAAAGAGACATATAATAAAGAGGAAAGAAAACCAAAGTTGAATTAATGAGCGTCACACGACCTTTAAAACTCATGAACTTTCTATGCCATAAACTCAATTTCTTCTCATACTTCATAATGATAGGCTCTCAAGTCTTCAATTTCTTAGGATTCGCTCCCAAATTGAAACTAAAATAATTGAAGGGGATCTCGCACTCCCCACAACCCATAAAGCACGCCACATCCTCCATAATTAAAGCTCGGGGATTAAAAAAAATTACTAGCCTTGGATAAATTTATCTCAAGACCAGAGCAGTATTGAAAACCAAGGAGAATCTGTTGTAAATTATGAACTACGGTCCAATTTTCCTGAATAAAAATAACTATATCGTCCGCAAACTGTAAATGTGATACCGATAGACCTCGATCTCCAAACCGGACCCCCATTATATCTCCCACCTGTTCACTCTTCACCAACAATTGATGAAGTCTCTTGACCGCTATAACAAATAAAAGAGGAAAAAGAGGACAACCTTTCCGTAAACCTCTCCTCATGGGGAACTCGAGGGCCGGAGACCCATTAAGTAACACAGAAATGTGTGCAGAAAAACACTTCGACATCCACCCTCTCCAACGTTCACCAAAGCCCATCACCTAGAGACAATAGTCCAAATACTCCCAACTCACCATGTCATAAGCTTTTTCGAAGTTTATTTTAAATAATAAGACCTCTTCCTTTGATTTACGAAGGTATTGGACTAATTCCGACACAATCAAAACCCCGTCCAGAATCTGTCTTCCATGGATGAAACCCGACTGAGCATCACTAACCAAATCACCAACCACCACCTTTAGTCTCACAGAAAGGACCTTGGCCAAGAGCTTGTACACAACAGTAACCAAACTGATAGGCCGAACTTAGGGATGAAAGCTAGAAGCGTCGAGTTAGGCCTTTTTCCCAGCCGCCCCCGCTGAAAAAAGCTTGAAAAAACAACATTAAGTTACCATTCATGAAACTTCAACCTTTCGGTAAAAAAAAGCATATTAAGCCCATCAGGGCCCGGTGCCTTTGAACCACAACATTCCGACAAAGCACCCAATACTTCCTATTCCAAAAAAGGCCCTTCCAACCATTCCTGCTGAGAGTCCAAAAGTGTAGAAAAATGAAGACTCGACAGCTCCCATAAAAATACTGAGGACGAACTAAAATGGCGGCCAAAGTGTCTGCTGGCAGAATCTTTAACTCGGATCATATCTACTAATGTCTCCCCAACCACCACAATATTGGAAATACGATTTTTAATAGATCTTAAAATTAGCCATCAAATGATAAAACCGGGAACATCTATCTTCATCCTTTACCCACTGCATTCTATACTTCTGCCTCCAAATCAAAGCAAGTTGTTTCGATTTTTGCATAAGAAAGGCACTTGACAAACCCCAGCTGCTGAGTTCTGCATCCGATAAATCATGACTCTCCATCAGGAAGTCCCAAAAGGTGAATCTAGTCTTGTGGGTTTCAGCGATAGTGACATAACCGGGGATGTTGATGATCGTAGAAGCACAACCGCAATCGTGTTTTACCTTGGAGAAAGCTTAGTCACTTGGACCTCACATAAAAAAAAGGTTGTGTTTTTAAGCTCATGCAAAGCGAAGTACATTGCAGCTACTACAGAAGCATGTTAAGGCATTTAGTTATGAAGACTAGTTGGTTTTTACTTGGACATGAAGAAAAGAAAGTGCAATTGAAGGTTGATAACATGTCACCAATACTCTTGAGCAAAAATCCTGCCTATCACGATTGAAGCAAGCATATTGATATAAGGTACCATTTTATTCCTGAATGCGTGGAGAGTAAAAAAATCGATATTGAATATAACATTAGGGAGCAAAAGGAATATATTCTCACAAAACCGCTAAGAGGACTGAAATATCAAGAAATGAAAAGCAAATTGGGAGTATCATATTTATCTTTAGGGGCTCAAGATTAAGGGGGAAAGTGTTGTTTAATCTTCACCTCTTCAGTACCTTCACTTCCGTTTATGCTTCTTGTCGTTGCTTATGTGTTTTCTAATGTCTTTATTTCTTTTTTTGAGTAACTGTTACTTTCATTCCATTAACCAGAATCAATACATGTTTGGGAGCCCTGGTGGGCCAAACACAATGATCCTATAGCTACTATTACGTCCAGGACGCATTGAATTGGGGAGCCATAAAGTCTAAATAAAGCATAAAACCAAACTAGATATAGCAACAAAACAAAAACCATAAAACTAGCAGAATATTGGCGGGCACCGCTCAAGGTAGGGCCTTAAAACCGTTGTGCCACCCAAAAGCGACACTTGTTAGTAGAAATAAAACCGAGCATATGCCCTCCAATATCAGGGTGAGGAAAGGGTGACCTCGGAGGAGTACCCAACTTCCCAACTTCCCCCGAGCCCCGCCACACGACTCATGGCGTTTGGGGGGGCTGTTTCCCAGCCCGCGCCTGATCTTCACAAGGCTCGCCCGCCGAGTCCCTCTTCATTCCTGGACCACTATAGGTTCCCGATGTGTCCCTGCCCACAAGGCTCCCGAAGATGCTCCCGATGACGACCCACTCCCATCTCCACCAAGTGTCCGGGCACCCCCTCCCCCTAGGTGCAACAAGCTGAGGGGATGGCTGGCGTATCAGTGGAGCAAAACCCGGAGGCATCCTAGGAGCCTGCATCCAAGTCATGCCATATCCCTTCCCCCTCTAATCCTTCTGATAGTGCTTTAAGGACTTGTCAAAAGTATGAATACTTGGGATCTCCTTATTGCAGTCTGTAGGTGGATGTCCTATACACCCACAGAAGCCCAAAAGCTTAACATAGGTAAGAGAGCAGGTGATCGGGTCCTGGAACTCATGGAATCTGAGGCGCATGTTCCTGCACAGAGGTCGGTTAAGGGATTTCCAGTAGCGGACCTTCACCATCCCACCCCAACACTGGCCAAATTCATCACACGGAACGTCCACCGTTCCTGCCAGTGCCTCACCGATCCTGGTACATGTAGTCCTGATGCTAACTATCTGCGGGATACCATGGGCATGAACCCACAGTTGCATCTTCTCCATGGCTGGTAGGTCTTGGACGAACGGATCTGTCTCTACCAGCATCAAGGGCTTGCCGTCGAAGCACCATGGTTCGTGCAGCCGAACCCAATCCCAGTTCTCCTTCTTGGCGAAGTAGAACGCAAACACTTCAGGGGAGACGTCCTTGATCCATGCGTTTGTGAGGATACGGAGAAGAGTATCCTTACGGGGCTGACAATGCGTGAGCAGCCGACCCACCATCACATATTATTGGCAGAAGAGCGTAGCCGGGTCCAACACCTCATTCATAACCGTAACATCCAAGGGTTCCTCAAACCCTAAGGAGCAGTCTGAGAAGCTTTGTTGAAGGGCTTGAAGCGAGCCACCATGATCTAGGGGAGGAGATGAGGGACAAGGAGCCAAGAGAGGCGGAGGGAGGATGCTATTCTCGGCTGGCGCGTTCATCGGGAGTTTCCCCATCTGAAGGAACCGAGGCCGGGGAATAGGTGGGATGTGATCGGTAGGAAAAACATGAGCCTTACCAGGCACTGGCTACAACATGTCCGCAACTTACAGCCGATGAGCCTCCACAACCCTAGGCGACAGCTGAGGGAACGGTGAAAGAGAAGCCTATTTCGAGGGCCGACCCCGTCGCACCTGAGGCGGCTCCGACGACGGAGGATGATCCCCCGGTGCATAGGCTGCCAGTGTCAGCCTCAATGGGGAGCCCGAGGTCGGGGGCAGCGAATCTCGGGGTGGAACCGATTTCAGTGCAGAGGCCTTCTTCTTCCGAGGCGCCCGCTTAGGTCGTATGATCTCATGCGACGGGCAAGGAGGAGGGGTGGCCGCCGGTCTTGTTCCCACGCCAGCGGCTAATGGGACAAGAGCCTCTAGAGTCGCGCCCACGTCAGCGGCCTATGGGACGTGACCCGAGGTATGGACTTTCGGGGAGGTCGGCGGTGAGGGTGGAGCAAACATGGGAAGAGACGTCGGTGGAGAAGCAGATCGTGCCGTTTGATCAACGTAATACACAGATACGAGAGCACGTGATTAAGGTTTAGAGGGTCTCGATAAAAGCGAGGAGAGCGTGTTTTTACCAATGTGAACAAATAATGTCTTTAATTCTTTACGTTTATTTACATTTATGCTTTGTAACTAGAATTTGTTATAGCTTCTTTATATATATATATATATATACGAGTTAATAAGACCAGAACAACATCACCTTTTGGATTCCAGTATTGAGTATTGCTTTCTGTTCTTGTTTTCATCAGAAAATTGAATGACTTAGACCAACCTTTGGAAATGGAGTTTCTCACCTGGTAAAAAAATGAACTTATAAATTATATGATTTTCTAAAGTTATTCAAAATTCATAAGTACCGTTCATTAACTCTAAAAGCTCATAGACCTAGCCCTAGCATGCCGTTATGGTGCTCCTGCCTGACGTCGTCGTTGTTGTGCCGCCTGGGCTCTCGTCAGTCAGCGCCACTTCTCTTGGGAAAGAGGACCTGAGACTTTCTAGTCCCATCTTGTCAATCTTCTCGCAGACCACGCCTGATGCGGGGGATAAAACGTGTAGGGTTTGGTCCTTACCATCCACCTTCGTTTCCTCCTTCTCCCTCACATCGCCGATTTCGGTTCTGGGTCT
Organism: Erodium maritimum; assembly: GCA_963921825.1. NCBI lineage: Eukaryota > Viridiplantae > Streptophyta > Magnoliopsida > Geraniales > Geraniaceae > Erodium > Erodium maritimum. The sequence goes on along the minus strand of OY997595.1, from coordinate 46,890,304 downwards.
CATGACACCCTGGTTACTCCCCACACTACGGGCCTTGGGGGAGGGGTTAGACCTGCCGCCTTCTCCGCATGGGAATTTCATCCCGGGATCCTACGGCGGCGACCACAGATAGTTTCTAACCCTCGCTACTAGGGGGCTTCATCCAAGCTGCACCCGACTTTGCTTGTCCGACCTTACCATTACCTTCCTTTAGTAACATCCCGTGCGGCGACGGGACAGGCAGCAACAGGGCACTCGAGGGATCACTCGATCGTGTTAGAGGTGCCGGAGGTGGGCGGCCTCCATGAATTCCTTCGTCATCAGTGGCCGCGAAGGCGGCGTAGGGTTTGGGACCCCTACGGAAAGGGGTTAGGGTGTGGGCCTACGTTTGGTGACGAGCCATTTTTGTGCGGATGGGGGGTGTTGGCCCAGCTGGTTACCCTTGCAGGAATCTAGACATGGTGGCACCAGAGGGGCTGGTCGATCTCCGGGAAGGGCGCTGCCGGAGCTGATTGGAGGCCTAAGGACCGAGGCGGTGACGCTGCTCTGGACGAGAATATGAAAGATGGCGCGACACTAATCGGACGTTGGGGGGAAGATGGTCCCCCCACTGGCGTTGGACCTAAGTATGGGTTGTTTAGAGGACGGGGTGCCCGTGTGACGTTGGATCCGGGACCTAACCCGGGGCCCCGTCCTTTGCATTGGGGCAGCACTTGGTTTCCCGAGACAAGCCTCCCTGTGAGGGTTGCTCCTCTACAGGGAGCCATAACGAGGGCGGGGGAGATGCCCCGCTGGGAGGGATGACACATCGTCGGAGCATTGGGGATTGGCCCTGGGAGGGGTCCCAGACAATGCTTTGCCTCCCGCCATCACCATTGCTGCTAAGGTCCCTCAGGATCTCTGGTACCTTGTTCTCCGTCTCCGCCTTCTGTCTCTGCCTACAAGGTATTACAATACTGTCTGTAACGGTTATGATAGTTTAAGGTCCAATGAACCTTTGTTCATTAATGTTGGCCTTCCACTAATCGGTGAGCATGTTTCCCGATGTAGGATAATGTAATCGTTTTAAAGTTATAAAGTTGCACCCTTCGTTCAAAAAAAACTCTAAAAGCTCACAGAGGCTCTAGAACTATCAAAAAAGAAATGTAAAGGGTAAACTGCAAATGCATACCCTTACGTATGCACGTTTAACCGATGAATACCCTGAAGTTTAAAGTTAACTGATGCATACCCTGAAGTTTCATGTATTATCACGGAAACCCTTCCGTCAGTCAGATCTGTTAGTTTACTGTTCGTTTTTAAAAAATACCCAAAATTCCCTCAACACTGTTCATTTTGTTTTATATTTTTTTAAATAAAAATTAAATTAATAAAAAAAATAAACAAATAAAATAAATAAATACTAATAAAACCTAAACCTAACATAACCAAAATCAAATCAACCCCTCTCAATCTTCACCTCTTCGTCTTCACTCTTCGTGTTCTCCGATGAAGTAGAGATGTTGTGTGAAGATGGGTTCCCCTCTATCCTTCCCCCTCTTCTCGACCTTCTTCTTTGCGCGAAGGACTTGCGAGGAGATCTGATGAGCACGGGTTCTCGTCCTGTGTGCTCTCTGTTTCCGGCGATGGATGGGTTACGATGATGGAAGGACGTCCCGGCCTTGGTTGGAGGTTGAAGCTCGTCTAGAGGTGTTGTCGGATTTGTGGCTGCTCTGGTGGTTTGAGGCTGCTCGACTTTGGGCTTCAGGCCTTCCAATCTGTAAATTTTTCTAGATCTACTCGATTTCGGCCTGAGACTTATGGGTTGGGAATTTAAACTCGAGTTCTTTCTCGATTTGAGATCTGAACTCGAGTTACGCCGGAGGGATTTGTTCAGATCGCCGACCAAATCGAAGAGGCACGACCAATCCCGTGTTGCTGTTCATCCTTGACCGAGCTCGAGCCACAACCTCCCTCGCAGTGCAAATTAAAATTCATGTTGTTTTGGGTTTTTTTTTGTTTGATTGATTCCAACCGAGACTTCTAGGTTGGGATTAAGTCTGATTTTTTTTCATTTCTGGGTTTGTTCATCGTTTTAATCTAGAAATCGTAAAAAGAATCGTGTTAATCTAGAAATCATAAAAAGAATCGTGTTAATCTGGAAATCTGAAAAAGAAAAGAATATTAATCGTTTTAATATTGTTAACTTTAGTATAAAATATTAATTATTAAACAATTATTATTATTATTTTATGAAAATAAATATAAAAAAAATAAAAAAGAGAAAAGAATATTAAAATTACACAACTGTTTTTTTAAATGAAACTATTTTTAAAATAATTTTTTTAATAAGAAATAAAAAACAACTTTTCAATTTTATTTAAAAACATTTATATATAATTTATTTTGAATAAGAATATGTAGATAGGTTTAAATAATAAAGAAAATAAAATAAATAGATTATATAAAATAGATTTATATTAAAACCTGAAATTAAAAAAAAAATTAATCTGAAAATTGTAAATAAAGATTTGGAATTAAAAACATAAAATTAAAAAAATATATAAACAAAAGAAAAGATTATAAAAAGGAAAAAAAGAATAAAAAAAGAATTAAAAACTGAATTATGACAGGTTGTGTAATATGGAAGGGTATTTGAGGGTATTTTGGTCTTTTTACACTTCACTGTTACAGTGTGACTGACGGAAGGGGTTCTGGATTAATACATGAAACTTTAGGGTATGCATCAGTTAACTTTAAACTTCAGGGTAATCATCGGTTAAACGTGCATACTTAAGGGTATGCATTTGTAGTTTACCGAAATGTAAATCTCTTGTAGTGTTTCCAGAGACATCACTCTCTCTCTCAAAAGAAACCCTAACGCTCCACCTTACTTTTCCAATCTCCGCCACCAACGGTCACCATGACTTCGGTCATGGTGGCTGCCGACAACTCTGCCTCCCTCTCTCATGTCTTGTCCCACAGCTCTCCTACGTCATGGTTCGCTTTCAAGATTCTTCCTCCCTTTCCCAACTACATCCGGACGTGGTCATGCCCCTTCACCTCCGCCAAGCCACACCGTCGCTTCTGTCTCCCGCCGCGGCCGTCTGTCGACGTCTTCCCCCATCCGCTGCCCTCCTCCTCCCTGCCTGGTAAGATCCGTCCCTCACTGGCAAGACTACCCCACCACACCCCCTTGTCTTTTTGCTCCTTCTACGACCCTCGTCGGCCTTTTTTGCAACCCATTGCCCCCTTCTAGTGAGATTCACCCTCCGTCGCCCTATTCCGGTAAATCCCCGACTAGATATGCTCCTCCGTCTTCGCCCTGTTGGCCTTTGTCCCGATTCCTTCCACAACATTTTCCCCCGATGACGACGGTCGGGTGTTAGCCCTCCCTCCCCGACTTTGTCTCCTGACGATGTCGAAGTCTTCTCTGGTCGAGTCTCTTTACCACTACTTTCTCATATCAGACGGTCATATTTGTGTCCACCTTCCGTCGAAACACCGTAGTCTGATCCGTCCACCATCCCCTAGTGGATCAGATCTGCATCCGACGACGTCGTTGCCCTCCTCGCCCTAAACTTTGGAGGACGACCAAGATTAGTTTTTTCTTGTTGTTTTTGTTATTTATTTTCTTTATGTTATTTGAATTTTTGCGTTCCCCTTGTCGGAATCCTGTATATCCGGTAGGTGTTGCTGCTGCCTCTGATGGCATATCTAGTCGGATTTTTCTTTCGACGTATCTCTTTAGAGAGTCGATAAGAAAGATAGTTTTGGTAGTCGTTGAGTCATTGTTGTTTATTTAGGCGTTGTGTCTCCCTCGTCAAGAGCTATTCATACCGTTAGTCGTCTCTTGGATTCTTGAGAACGATCAGCGGATACAACACTTATGTCGTTCGGTTTGTATTGTTCGGTTTATAAGATTTATTAATTATTAATGAATCGTTATGTTTAAAAAAAAACTCTAAAAGTTCACATCCGTAGAGAAAAAAAAAACATATGTCATGATTGTAAGCTTCAAAACTATTGAAAGGAATGATTAAGGGGTCAAGAAAATATGGTGAACACTAATTAATTTGGGTTTAAATGAATATAAACCTATATATTTTTTTGTTCTGCTATGGTTTGCGCCTCCAATGGAGGAAAAACCTAGCTTTCCATCCCTTCTCGTCGTGTTTTACTTCGGCGCTGTCTCCACCTCTCCAGACGTAGATTCGGTCTCTCCTCTCCGCCGCCATGGCGTTCTCCCTATTTCTATGCTTTATTTGCTGTTGTTCGGCCTGAGTTAGAGGAGTTTCCCTCTCTACGGGTAGTCCTGTCTCGGCCTTTTTCGCTGGTAATTCTTCGGATATCCCCACCTCCTTGTCCTCCGCCAATGTATGGGAACATGGTACAGTTTTGCACCCATATTTTCTATCCCTATTGCAGATTGATCTGGCACTAGATCAATACGTCTCAGATACTCGCTCTTGAACAACCCTCGCCGTCTCTGAAGCCACCACCGGCGCGTCCATCTCCTTGACCTCCACCGCCGAACCAACCCCCTCTCAATTCTGGACCAAGGTAATCGAGTGGGTCTTTGTTATTTTCACTAACTTTGCCTTTGCAGGGTCAAAGAATAGCGCGCAGAGAGTCAAGGACTTTTCCGAGGAGAGAACCCTGATTCGCGTGGAGAAATCCTTGGCCATTACTGTTGCGACAGTTTTGTGTAGCAGGACCTCCACAACCTTATTCGCACTCGCTTTTTTGTTGGCCCTTATGGCATCCAAACACTGTCGGTGGCGGTTTGTCACGCCCCAAATCCGGTTTTGGCCGGACTCGAGACGTGACCTGAGTTGAAATAAATAGAAAACATAAATGATAGATAAAAGCTCCAAAATCTCATACAAGCTCCATCAAAATCGACATATAAGTAAATAGTTTAAAAGCCTTGTGAGTCACAGCTCAACATAAATAGTCAAATAAAGGGTGTTCAATACATGAGACCAACATAACCCTAGCTCCCGAGCCTCGACCTCCCTAGACATCCGGTACGCCTGTAAAACAGTTAGAAATCAAAGGGGATGAGCTTACGCTCAGTAGGAAAAACCTTAACAACTCAACCCTTAAGTCAAAGATAAACTGCTTACAATTGTAACTCGAACAACAATGCAATAAAATAAATAAGAAGTAATAAGGAAACGGAAACAATTACAACTACGCAGTAGTATCAAGGTAACCATAACATAAAGAAATTCATAATAAATAATTTAAAGCCTCAATAAGAGTAAACTAGGAAATAACAGTATCTTGCCAACCACTTGCTTTCTCAAGCCTCCGATCCATGGATAGATTCTGGGATCACCTCGGTTCCCATAATCCGATCCACCAGAGTATCCACATCATATCAGATTTTCCCTCGGTCCAGAGGTGGTACATGCATCGGGGCACCGAAACCAATTCGGAATTGCCACCTAAGGACCATATGTCATAGGGAACCAAGCAATGCTCCACTAGGACGCAGTTCCTTGGGGTGAAACCTTAAGTAACCAGAATCGATATCCCGCAGGATCTGTCGAGCCATAGGCTCCTCTCGTCACTCAATATCCCGTAGGATCTGCCGGCCGTAGCTCCTCACATCACTCAATATCCCGTAGGATCTGTCGAGCCGTAGCTCCTCACATCGCTCAATATCCCGTAGGATCTGCCGAGAATCAATAAATATCCCGCAGGATCTGCTCATAATCTGTAAATATCCCGCAGGATCTGCCAGTAGTCAACTCTCGTAATATCCAATAACCAATGCCCTCAGGCTACAACACTCAGTCCATATCTCACTGTATCTGTCCAACTCCAACCACCAAAACGGCACCGGATTACCCCCCCCCCCCCCCCGGTGTAGTACCAAACCAAGCGAACAAACAGACGAAACAGTAAACGATCATACATTCAAGAATAAGAATAAAGGAACAAGCATTTCATTCATCCATCGAGCAACACACGTCGGAACACACTTTCATCACAACCCGGACAACCAACACCATTTCATACTTACCGTACACTTACCTGTCACCAACCATCGGTACATCGATCACCTGATTGTACCCCTTTGGCACAACCAGTCATACTCGATCATCCGTTCAACCAACAATTATATCAACATAACACTCAATCAACCAAGTATGCATTCAACCAATCAATCATCATGTGAACGAACAAATAGGCATTCGATAAAACAAGCTAATCTAGTTTCATTAGACTCTTAAGTTAACCCGACAACAATCAATCAAGCATGTGAACCTAGCACGCAACTAATCCGGGAGCTCTTCACAGCCTCTCTACCAGTAGATCAAGTTTCCAAGTATTGAAAGCACACTTCACTAATTGTCATCGTCCTAAGCATGCATACTAGACTCATCCACTTATTAGTAATTGAAATACGATTATTCTAGTTATTCGCGTCCTATAGGAAATTCTAAGACCTTTCCGATTTTATTATCCTAATCATGCATTCTAAGCGTTAATTACGTAATTAAGACTTTCCCTACCTCGCGGTCTTCCTCTAATAAAACTCTGATGAAAAGCTCGAGTGATCACAACTCCGTTCTTCACACGGGTTCCGGCGTGATCTTCGTTCTTCTAGCTCGGTCCAAGCCCTTGATCTCGGGCGAAGTCCCGTCTAGGTTTGACAAATAAAACGTCTAATCAGAACCAGTAAAAGTCCAAGGGTCCACTGATTTGACCAAAAAGTCCTTTAAAAACTCACCTTGAATTAAATTAAATCAATTTATTAAATCTGATTTTTAAACGTATTTTCTCTGAATCGGGTTGACCCGGATCCGACCCTGACCCGGACCTGACCCGAAACCGGACCCGATCCAGGCCTGGTCCAGACCCGGTCCAAGAACCAAACCCGTCCGGTCCTAGGCCTGGCCCAAGGTCTGTCTAGTCCAGACCAGAGTCTCGGCCCACTCCCGTCATTCTGGCCCAGCTATCCAGGCCCAAAAGCCTGCTCAGGCTTCGTCCTCGAGCTGGCACAGCTCCGGCGAGAGACGGCTTCGCCGGCCGTCGTCTACGGTGTCAGGTGAGACCGTGAGGGAAGGGAACGGAGGTTGAGAGGACGCCGAAGCTCTTGGCGAGGTCGGGGCTCACGACGGCGGACTCCAGAGCGAGCCCGAGCTCGATTTCGTCACAGATCTGACGAACTAGGGCTTGCCGGCGGCGGTTCTGTCAGATGGCGTTTGAATCGTGCTCGGGAGGTGAACAATCCCGGCGAAACGAGGCCGGACGCGAAGGTGGTCGGCGAGAGAAGCGCGAACTGCGCAGGTTCTCCGTCGCCGACGAGAATCGAGAACGGGAACTCGAACCAGAGCGAATCTCCGGCGAGTTCTCTCGTTCCCAACCGTGCCGGTCCGTCCGGAGCTGGAGATGAGGGTGCAGTGACCGGAGAAGAAGGTGAATGTGGAAGATGAGTCGGAGAAGAAGAGGGAGCTCCAACGGCTCTGGTTCGCGAGCTTGAGAGGAGAGGTGCGAGGGGAGGAAGACACGCCTCGGGTTGCGTGCGTGAACAGTGGCTGAAGAGGCTTGTCCCCCTTTTTGTTGCTAGGGTTGGGCTGTGCACAGCTTAAGGCCTTGAGGATTGCGCGCTTTGGGCTTGAACCTGGCCCAACTCCTAAGCAGCCCAAACTCCTCTTCATTCATTTCTTCTTCTTTTTTGATTTTCTCTTCAAAAAAATTCGCTTGTTGCAAAAGTTCACCTCGACGTTTCCTAATTCAAATAATACCCTTCTTGAAAGAGCGGGGTATTACAATCTACCCCCCTTAAAAGAATTTCGTCCTCAAAATCTACAATGAACGCTATCCTCTTGTCCTTATCTCAAGGAATGTCCGATAAGTTGCGGGGTCAACTTACCTCCGACACGATCGGACCGCTAAACGTCCTTCTTAGGCTCACTTTCAGAAATATCTGATCACCAAAAGAAACTCAAGAGGCCTGAGCTTTTCATCTGTGTAATTCCTCGGTCAGCTCTGCACGGTCTTCAACCGTTTCCGAATCTATGCGAACTTCACTTAATCGCGCTTCGCTAGATTACGCTAGTTACTCAAACGCCACACCTGGCGGTACAAAACTGTCTCAACCAACTTCACGAAAACAAATGCAACGTTTTACTAACTCAAGAATACCGAGCAGCAATACAAGTCGAGCAACATCTAAACACTTAAGAAAACTGAGATGAGGATCTCGATATCCCACACCGGAAATTCCGTCGTCAAGGGTATCCTGCTGGACTCTCTACGAGTCAAACAAAGTCGGAAACACACACAAACGTAACTCAACCGATTTCTCCTTAGCGATCGCCACGGGGTTAAACCCAACAGAACTCAAATACTAACAAGTTGAGACCGACTACAAACAATTCCCAAGGGGGCAATACGTACTTCAAACAACAAACAAAAGACCTCACTAATGCCGAAGGATCTGGAACAAACGTTCGTTTCATCACATCTCGTGGAAAGGTAGGCGTACCTCAAACAAGTGAATAACACAAAGCACCGACCTCTAGTCGTAAGTCGGCGTGCCTCAAAACGTACTACCATAGGAAGCTCACATTATCCGATGTGCGGCATACTTGCCCAATTCTAACAACAGGACACACCTGGTAAAATCGTTCAAGATTCTCAATCTGATAAAGATTAAACCACTCAACAAGTATCACAATCCTATAATAAGGAGAAACAACCATTCTCGACTACGGTCGGTCACAAAAGTTAACCAACTTGTTATAAATCTCTTAACGTCGAAACCAGTTCACACTTCTGACAAAACCAACTCACAAGTCGCTTCGTCTAAGTTAATGTATCTGCGATACCACGGTTTTCCAACTCAGTGTACGGTTCCGTACAACCACGAACTCTACCAACACCTAGTCGAACGAACGACGTACAATAACAAGAGAGGTAGAACCTCGTACTGGCATTTAGCTGAAAGTAGGCGTCCTTCAAGACACCAAACAACGTACAAAAGTCACACTCGACAGCGAAACACAATCCAAGATTGATCAATAAGGTTTATCCCGATCGGTCGTGATCCTTATACCGTTGACATTCGTTCACGGGCTGTCGATCAAAATGACTTATAGTCAAGTCCGCCCAAGTCACCCATAATGAGTAATCATCATGCACTGAGATATCGATAAATTGAACCGTTCAGAAACTAATGTGGTTTCTTCCATCGTTCCTCGAACAACTTCAAACCAATGATGATTAGTTCTCAACCTTACATGTGCCCATGCATGGCACAAAAAAAAAATCCTCCCTACCACAAAAACGCTTCGTTCGGTGCCATCTTGTTACTGGCTTGGAAGCTTTTGGTAGTCGCCCTCGGCTATCTGTTGACGGGTTTCAACTTGAGATGCTCTCACTTCTATGGCGTAACCTTATGGTTATGCTTAGTCCTCGCGGGACGAACGTAGGGAGTACATTCTAATCCAAACTCTGAAGTGCGGCACACACTTAAGCGACTTTCCGCTCGCTAAACGGGATTTGAAGTAAAAATGCCTTGAAGGTATGAATCTTATGACCTAAACCTTCTAGCGGAGGTAAAAGAACTGGAGATTACTACTCCTGTGGGTTAAGGGCCCACCACGCTTCCGCTGCGCTACTCTGATCTTATCGTTGCTCGGTCATCTCTTGTCACCGCTCGTACCATTTACTGGTCAAGGCCGCTGCCCTTCACTGCTCGGGCATTCGTTACCGAAAGTTTTCGACGAACGTCTGATGTTTCACCAATCGGTTCTTAAAACTCGATTCTCACCATCGACGAAGGAAAAGAACTTCCCGAATTACTAGGTCTATCACTCCTCTTTCACACCCAAACTGGCGTTCGTTGGTACTACCGCACCTCTGGTCGGTGTGTTTTAAGATACAGTTAGGGTTTACCAGTTTCAATTTCGTTCCAACAGAAGATAACCAATAAAATAACATGACCAAGTGTAAAGCTCAAGTGTTAGCGAATACAATCCGCAATGTAGATCGTACACGGGCGCTCTAAGCGATCTCCAGATCAGTAACAAGTCCCTCAGCTCGGGGACCGACAATCACGTATGCTCGGCCCCGCTGAAACAGGAGTCCTCCTCTCTGTGGTGAAGGGATCTACTACTGTAATAGCTTGTCCTCTCATCGGCTCTCGTAGGTCGACCTGCATGAAGGTTTGTGAATACACCCTCCATGGGCAGTCTCGGCCCAGATGTCCCAACTGCTTGCACGAATGACAAAACTGTGAGACCGGGACAGATCCAATCGACGCTGCTGCCCCAACTCGTCGTGTCCCACCGGACTGGGTCCGCGGTTAAAACAATCCTGAGGTTCTCTGCCTCTTAGTATCGTGACTCTTTGACGACTGAAGGAAGTCACTCGGCCTCGGCCTAGTCCTCCGCGCTCTGGCGGTCTCCCGAAGATGCTTCTTCTCAAGCTGAACGGTCGCGAAACAAACTCGGGTGATCATTCGAATACTCTCGATGTAACAAAGTTGCGGGTAATCCGCTCCAACCATACCACGGCTGTCTCGGGGTCTGGACCCCCGGGATTGATTGGCGTGCTCAACCTCCGAAAATTTCTTAGAGCCTGGCCGTGTTGCTGTGCAACTGGCATGGTCTCTCGATAGTGACGCCGTCGGCCGTAGGCACAGACTCTGGTGCCTGCACTGCTGTCTCCTACTGAGCACTGAGCGCTGCTGGTACTGCGCGAACCGCCTCATCCATAGGGGTCGCCTGAGCCGACTCTACGACTGGGGGAACGCTCGATGGTGACCCTACCGGTCTACCTCAAAACTCTGGTGCCTGTAGGAGCCGCACCCTGGTGCTTGCTGTCCCTGCCAACCTAACGGCTGGTGTTTGGCTCTGTCCCACAGTAGGGCGATTCCTGGTCCCTCTCGGACTGTAACCACGGGACTTCTCGTGTACTCGTTGCATTTAAACGTAAGAACTCATAACTCAAGTGGTTCGATTTATCAAAAAGGGGCGTTCTCATCCGTCTTAACGGGATCCCACTTGGACCGCTGGTACGAAGTCTCGTTTGGAACAACCGGTTCGATCAAAACCCAAGGACAAACACGCACGTCCCACCAAGATCATATAATGACCAACCACACTTAGGCTCAGAAAAAAAAAAGATACATATACTTTATATAAAGGCAGAAAAGGCCGCATCTTAGTGCGTCTCACAACAGCAATCACCGGTTCAAACAATTCAATCTGCTCCCACAGGAGGGACAATCTCAATCAATTCACACAACCCACAAAGCAAAAAGCATACCCCTCGATTGGGTCTCTTCCCAACACTAGGGTCTAGAAACGCAACACGATAAATTTCACAATTTATGTCCTTAACCTTTTTCCATAATCTCAATTCCTTTCTTTTCTCTTATAACATTCATGTCGATCTCACGTCATTACAACCCGATTCAGGCGTCCCCGAATTTCGTTGTAACCACTTGACATCCCTCTATCACGCTCGACTACAGTGGCGCCCCTGAGTCAGCCCGTGATAGTGCAAACACTTCAGTTTCTACCGAAAATTCGGCATGACCCGTTTGTATTTTCCTCTAACCATCCGCTTAAGTGGGACGTTTTATAATAACCTGTACACCGAGTCCTACCCGAAGGTGCACACACAAAACATTCCAAATATACAACGACTTGAACACCATAAATAACTCATGCGGGTCTTAGCAATTAACTCATTATCACCCGGTCAAATTAACTCTTTAGGTTTTACTTAACAAATAACGGCCGTCCTAAGCGGCAAATTTCTCCAATAATTATTTAATCAACGTGTTATAACCAACCCGAGCATCGCTCGTTCATCCGGTCTAACCCGATCTTAATCTCAACCTCCATTTCTATCTCGACATACTTTCCAATTCAACTTCAAATTTAAGTTAAGCTTCAGTTTCAAACTCAAAGTCAATTTCAGACCCACTGTCGATTTCGACTCAAAATCAATTTCAACTTCCATTCTTAACTAACGGTGGGCTCTTAAACAAGTCGACAATTACCAATTAATTTTCACAAGACAATCAACGCTAGATTTCTCACGCTTCACAAAGTACCCAACACAATCAATACACAAGGTACACACCACAATCAATACACAAAGTTCCCATACTCTTCAAATTATACACACAGTCAAAGAGGGTGCAACAATACTCGGCTTCCATTCTCTTCTCCAAAGTCATCCCCATTAGATCATCTTTTCAACCTTGATTCCTTAAACGATTCTCAACCTCATAACCGAGTCAATACTCAAACAATTTCAAAAACTCAACAGTTCAATCCTTCCATAAGTTCACTCCTCGGTCATTCAACACTCCGACAGTAACACTCCAACGAATCCAATCTCTAACCTCATCACTACCTCAATCAAATGACTCTTCCATTTTAACAAACAAGAACCGATCAACACGGTAGTAACGCACTTAATAAATAGTTTATTCAGCAACATATCCTACGGTTCCATCATTGCTCGTTAACCCAATACCGATCTCAACCATTCGGTTTCCCCGATCACTGTACATTACAGTCAAATAAGGTAAGGGTACCACTCAAGCGATGTAACCATTGTAAACAAAAGGTTTAAATTTAAACGACCATTGAACACAGTAAGACTCGAGTCGTTCTCACACTACGCATCAAAGTCTTTACCTGCATCACTGAATACACGACTGAGACCTCCTAACTCTACCCACCTAACTGACGTTGGTCCGAGGTTTTGAAAACAAGTTCGAAAATTACAACATGTTTCAAATGAAACCAGGCTCTGATACCAAATTGTCACGCCCCAAATCCGGTTTTGGCCGGACTCGAGACGTGACCTGAGTTGAAATAAATAGAAAACATAAATGATAGATAAAAGCTCCAAAATCTCATACAAGCTCCATCAAAATCGACATATAAGTAAATAGTTTAAAAGCCTTGTGAGTCACAGCTCAACATAAATAGTCAAATAAAGGGTGTTCAATACATGAGACCAACATAACCCTAGCTCCCGAGCCTCGACCTCCCTAGACATCCGGTACGACTGTAAAACAGTTAGAAATCAAAGGGGGTGAGCTTACGCTCAGTAGGAAAAACCTTAACAACTCAACCCTTAAGTCAAAGATAAACTGCTTACAATTGTAACTCGAACAACAATGCAATAAAATAAATAAGAAGTAATAAGGAAACGGAAACGATTACAACTACGCAGTAGTATCAAGGTAACCATAACATAAAGAAATTCATAATAAATAATTTAAAGCCTCAATAAGAGTAAACTAGGAAATAACAGTATCTTGCCAACCACTTGCTTTCTCAAGCCTCCGATCCATGGATAGATTCTGGGATCACCTCGGTTCCCATAATCCGATCCACCATAGTATCCACATCATATCAGATTTTCCCTCGGTCCAGAGGTGTTACATGCATCGGGGCACCGAAACCAATTCGGAATTGCCACCTAAGGACCATATGTCATAGGAAACCAAGCAATGCTCCACTAGGACGCAGTTCCTTGGGGTGAAACCTTAAGTAACCAGAATCGATATCCCGCAGGATCTGTCGAGCCATAGGCTCCTCTCGTCACTCAATATCCCGTAGGATCTGCCGAGCCGTAGCTCCTCACATCACTCAATATCCCGTAGGATCTGCCGAGCCGTAGCTCCTCACATCACTCAATATCCCGTAGGATCTGCCAAGCCGTAGCTCCTCACATCGCTCAATATCCCGTAGGATCTGCCGAGAATCAATAAATATCCCGCAGGATCTGCTCATAATCAGTAAATATCCCGCAGGATCTGCCAATAGTCAACTCTCGTAATATCCAATAACCAATGCCCTCATGCTACAACACTCAGTCCATATCTCACTGTATCTGTCCAACTCCAACCACCAAAACGGCACCGGATTACCCCCCCCCCCCCCCCCCGGTGTAGTACCAAACCAAGCGAACAAATAGACGAAACAGTAAACGATCATACATTCAAGAATAAGAATAAAGGAACAAGCATTTCATTCATCCATCGAGCAACACACGTCGGAACACACTTTCATCACAACCCGGACAACCAACACCATTTCATACTTACCGTACACTTACCTGTCACCAACCATCGGTACATCGATCACCTGATTGTACCCCTTTGGCACAACCAGTCATACTCGATCATCCGTTCAACCAACAATTATATCAACATAACACTCAATCAACCAAGTATGCATTCAACCAATCAATCATCATGTGAACGAACAAATAGGCATTCGATAAAACAAGCTAATCTAGTTTCATTAGACTCTTAAGTTAACCCGACAACAATCAATCAAGCATGTGAACCTAGCACGCAACTAATCCGAGAGCTCTTCACAGCCTCTCTACCAGTAGATCAAGTTTCCAAGTATTGAAAGCACACTTCACTAATTGTCATCGTCCTAAGCATGCATACTAGACTCATCCACTTATTAGTAATTGAAATACGATTATTCTAGTTATTCGCATCCTATAGGCAATTCTAAGACCTTTCCGATTTTATTATCCTAATCATGCATTCTAAGCGTTAATTACGTAATTAAGACTTTCCCTACCTCGCGGCCTTCCTCTAATAAAACTCTGATGAAAAGCTCGAGTGATCACAACTCCGTTCTTCACACGGGTTCCGGCATGATCTTCGTTCTTCTAGCTCGGTCCAAGCCCTTGATCTCGGGCGAAGTCCCGTCTAGGTTTGACAAATAAAACGTCTAATCAGAACCAGTAAAAGTCCAAGGGTCCACTGATTTGACCAAAAAGTCCTTTAAAAACTCACCTTGAATTAAATTAAATCAATTTATTAAATCTGATTTTTAAAAGTATTTTCTCTGAACCGGGTTGACCCGGATCCGACCCTGACCCGGACCTGACCCGAAACCGGACCCGACCCAGGCCTGGTCCAGACCCGGTCCAAGAACCAAACCCGTCCGGTCCTGGGCCTGGCCCAAGGTCTGTCTGGTCCAGACCAGAGTCTCGGCCCACTCCCGTCATTCTGGCCCAGCTATCCAGGCCCAAAAGCCTGCTCAGGCTTCGTCCTCGAGCTGGCACAGCTCCGGCGAGAGACGGCTTCGCCGGCCGTCTTCTACGGTGTCAGGTGAGACCGTGAGGGGAGGGAACGGAGGCTGAGAGGACGCCGAAGCTCTTGGCGAGGTCGAGGCTCGCGACGGCGGACTCTAGAGCGAGCCCGAGCTCGATTTCGTCACAGATCTGACGAACTAGGGCTTGCCGGCGGCGGTTCTGTCAGATGGCGTTTGAATCGTGCTCGGGAGGTGAACAATCCCGGCGAAACGAGGCCGGACGCAAAGGTGGTCGGCGAGAGAAGCGCGAACTGCGCAGGTTCTCCGCCGCCGACGAGAATCGAGAACGGGAACTCGAACCAGAGCGAATCTCCGACGAGTTCTCTCGTTCCCAACCGTGTCGGTCCGTCCGGAGCTGGAGATGAGGGTGCAGTGACCGGAGAAGAAGGTGAATGTGGAAGATGAGTCGGAGAAGAAGAGGGAGCTCCAACGGCTCTGGTTCGCGAGCTTGAGAGGAGAGGTGCGAGGGGAGGAAGACACGCCTCGGGTTGCGTGCGTGAACAGTGGCTGAAGAGGCTTGTCCCCCTTTTTGTTGCTAGGGTTGGGCTGTGCACAGCTTAAGGCCTTGAGGATTGCGCGCTTTGGGCTTGAACCTGGCCCAACTCCTAAGCAGCCCAAACTCCTCTTCATTCATTTCTTCTCTTTTTTTTTTTGATTTTCTCTTCAAAAAAATTCGCTCGTTGCAAAAGTTCACCTCGACGTTTCCTAATTCAAATAATACCCTTTTTGAAAGAGCGGGGTATTACACGGTTGATTCGCGTATATTCCCACCACTAATGTGGAAATCATTGGCAAGTACTGATGCAACAGTTTTTCGGAGCATGACCTCCGATACCATCTTCGCACTCGTTTTTGTTGGCCCACTACTGCTGATCTTGACTTGACTGGCGGATCAGATCCGTCACCCATGTTAGCATATCCGTCGGCCAAGATTCGTCGGCCAAGTCCCGTCAGCGAAGAATTTGGGAAACGGATAGTTTCATCCGTCAGTAGGCTTCTCACCATACCGACAGATCTGAATCGTCAGCCAAGTTCGTTCACCTTTCCAACGAATCAGAGCCGTCAGTCAAGTTCGTCACCTTACCCACGAATCCGATCCGTCAGCCAAGTGGGTTCACCTTACCCACAGATCCGATCCGTCAGCCAAGTGGGTTCACCTTACCCACAGATCCGTTCTGTCAGCCAAGTGTGTTCACCTTACCCACAGATCCGATCCGTCAGCCAAGTCTAAAACCTTACACACGGATACGATCCGTCATCCAGGTCTAAAACCTTACCCACGGATATGATCTGTCAGCCAAGTCTTAAACCTTCCCCACGAATTTAAAAGATCGTATCCGTCAGCCAAGTTTGTGTTGAAAAACAAAAAAAAAAAGTTTTAAAAATCTTGCACCCAGTCGTGCATTAAAATGTACATGTTCTTGTACCTATGTTATCAAACAATAAAAACAGCATACACACATCCAACACAATATACACACATCCAACCGACATTTAAAAATATTAGTTCTAAGCAAGTTTATCAGTTCACATATTAAAAGAAGTTATACGTTCACATATCCAAATAAAATATTGTTCAGAGGAAAAGGGGGGGTCTGACTAAGGTAATGATGACGGGGCTGATGACGGGGCTGATGGAGTAGTCGCTAATGCCGGAGTCGCTGACGGGTTAACGGAAGAAGGCATGATGGTGTTCTGCTGTGTGGATGCCCAAGAGTTGAACAACGCCCGAAACTGAGCTTGTTCCTCTGCTTGGGCTGCAAACCTAACCTCCATCCCTATGCGTTGCTCCTTCATCAATTGGCGTTGCTCCTCCAATTTCTGAGCGAACTCGACCTGTTGATCAGCCATGCGAGTTGTGGCTATAGTGCCAAAACTTTAGTGACAGATCCATTTTATCCGCCAGCCAAGTGGATTTCTGCAGTAGTGGCCCTTATGGCATCCAAACACCGTCAGTGGCGGTTCTAGTAGAAAAATGATTGGTAAACTTCGGTTCCGTACTGTCCTTCTTAAATGGTCGGGAGCCTATTCTGTGACGCACATCGATGTAATGGTTATTAAGCTTTATTGAAATTTCTTCCTTTCGTTCAAAAAAAATATAAACATATATGCAAGCATATGATTCACAAGATAAGGGTGATTAAAATCAATAAAAATCAAGGGTTAAATGTTGAAACTTACCTTTATGTATTGGTCACGAACACTATGCTACCCTCCTTTTCAAAATCACATTTGCGGTACCTTATCTATTGGTCACGCGATTCCGTTGGGAAAAACGGACGGTAAAATGTTGTTTTTTCCATTCCGTTAGTCATATGACCTCAAGTGTCATATAATGGATGGTAAAATGTCGTTTCCCCCCTTAAGTATTTGACCTCTATATATTTTATAAGGAACAACAACGAGGGTGCAATGGTAATGTTTCTTATAAAATGTATAAAAGTCAAATAATATGTTTATATTTTCTTTGAACGAAGGGTGATTAATATCAATAAAAATCAATATAAAATAACCAAAACACAAGCTTTGGTTCTACTGATCACCAAGATTGGTGAAGTGGGCTTCTCTTGGATCTTCAAGAGTATGTATGGTTGGAACCGGAGGTGGAAGATGAATTGGTCACGAAAAACTCGTGATATAGACCATGGTCATCACAAACGACGAGTTATTAACTCAAACGAGAAGACATATTAAGACAAGGATGAATAATTTAGCTTTATCAAATATATCACATTCAATTGTAGTTGCTCCAAAACAGGAACATGAATGATTACACGGTTGTTCAAGCCCATATTGCGATCACCGACATCAATCCGGCGCCGAGGAAGAGCATGAAATAGGACACGACCTGAAGTACGAGACTGCCTCTCATTGTCTTGCCCAGAAAATCTGCGGCAATAAGATCTACAAGAGCCATGTAGATTAGAATTCCAGCCGACAGAGAGTTCAAGGTTCCTTGTACGACCAGCGCTCCGACGCTATTGGGGTTGTAGAACGATGAGACGGCGATGCCGGCGGCGATCCCCGCCGGAGTGGTTACGGAGAAAAAGAATGCCATGAGGGTCGCCGGGAGGGTGTTGAACTGGGCCTGAGAGATGCAGCCGCCCAGAGCAAATCCTTCGAAGAATTGGTGGAAGGACAAAGCTGCGATTAAGGGACTTATGGTGCATGGGCTTTCCGAGACTCCCAGAGATAAGCCAATGATCACTGAATGCGACACAATCCCAAGCTCCAATATCTACTACAATAAAAAAGAATGGGTGATATACATATCCAACCAGACTGTATGATAAAAGTAGTATACTGATGAAGTTAAAGGAACTATAGTTCTCTGTGTGATTATGACTTTACCAACGAGATGCTCAGTGTTCATAAATACTCATAATAATTCATTTCTTAACTTCTCATATAAAAAAGTGCAACACCATTAATACAACGGGGATTAATCATTTCTCTCTCCTCAAATACTCCTAATCTTTTTTGAGCGAAAATTGCAACTTTATTAATCGAAAAAGTAATTACATTACTGTGCATCAAGGAACAGACTCCCCGATCGCGAAAAAGACAGATTGGATCAACAATAGTTCTTCGATCCTTGTAATACCATAACCGTTACAAACAGTAATTTGACGCCCCATGGACAGAGACAGAATACGAAGGGGGGAAAGGGGTACCAGAAATTTTGAGGGATCTCAACAGTGGTAATGGTGGGAGGCAAAGTATTGTCTTGGGAACCCTCCCAAGGCCAGTGCTTGATGCACAACCGCGCACTAGTTTTTGACCCTGCAAAAACGAAAGTAGTAAAAATAAAAAAAGACCCACTCGATTAGCTTGATCCAGAATCGAGAGAGGGGTCAAGGACGTTGAGTCGGTGGAGGCAAAGGACGTGGACGCGCCCATAGAGGCTTCAAATATGGCGAGGGATGCTCAGGCAAGATGATCTGATACAATAGGATCCAGTGCCAGATCAATCTAAAAGAGGTATAGGAAACAGGGATGCGTCGAACATGTACGTTGTTTGTATGCCTCGGTGGAGGCCAAGGAGGCGGGGACAACGATGGGTGATTCATTGGCAGTTGCGGAGGTAGCGTCGGAAGAGAAGGAGGAATCGCCGACGAAGAGGACCAATGTAGGTTGTCTCGCAGAGAGGGGAGATCCTCTAATCCCGGCCTAACAGCAACAGAAGAGGCAGAGGAGCGGGGATAACACCATGGCAGCGGAGACGATGGACCGAAACTAACAAAATATATTAAAAAATATATATTTTGTTAGTTCAAAAAAACAAATTTTATTTCAAAAAATCATATATTATATAAAAAAATCATATTTTATTTTAAAAAGTCATATTTTATTTTAAAAAGTCATATTTTATTTTAAAAAATCATATTTTATTTAAAAAATCATATTTTATATAAAAAAATATTTTATTTTAAAAAATATTTTTTTATTTATAAAATCATATTTTATTTTGAAAAATCAGTTTTATTTTCAAAAAATTAGTTTTATTTTAAAAAAATCAGTTTATCATAAAAAATTCAGTTTTTTATTTATGAGAAATATTTTTATTTTCGAAAATTTAAATTTAAATTTATAAAATAAATAAAAATCAGTTTTTTTTAATAAAAAATACATAAAAATCAGTTTTTTTATTTAAATAATATTTTTTTTTCATTTTTTCCTTTTTCTACCCTAATTCACCCTCTTTCTCCCCATCTTCCTCATACCAATTTAACTTTTTCAGTTTCTCGATCTAAAATTCCCAAATCAACTTCCCTAGATCAGACCCCAAATGAGCAGGTTTTGTCAACCCTTCTCTGACCCCAAATGAAGCCGGACGATGTTACAGTGCCTTCCCTAGATCGGACTTCGTCGGAGCTGAAAGGCACCCGAGGTTCAAGGGTCGTGGGTCTGAATCTGGCCGGAGATGACTGCGGTGGTGGAGGAGCTTGGCGAGCCTCGTCATGGGGTTGATGTGGGCTATGAGTTTGAAAAGAAAAATTGAGAACAGTGATTCACAAGAGCTTTTAATCTGGGCTATACAGGCCTGACATGGCTTTGCGTCTTCCTCCACTCTTTCTCTTTGGTTCTGCTATTTTTTTTTCTCGAGAAAACTATGAGCAAACCCAGTAAAGAATAGAAAAAAAGGTTTTAGTTGGTGAAGCAAGCTGCAAAAGAAAAGGGACAGATAGACCTCCTTCATCAAAGGCCCTTCAAAATGGTTTTGAATTTGAGGAGAGAGAGAAGAAGATGAGGAGAGAGGGGTGAATTTGGGTAGAAAAAGGAAAAAATGAAAATAGAAAAACAAATATAATTAAATATAAAAAAATGATTTTTATGTATTTTATAAATTTAAATCAAAAATATTTGAAAAAAAATATTTTTCATAAATAAAAAACTGAATTTATAAAAATAAAAACATAATTTTGAAAATAAAAATAATTTTCATAAATAAAAACTGAATTTATAAAACTGATTTTTTAAAATAAAACTGATTTTTTTAAAAAAATAAAACTGATTTTTGAAAATAAAATATGATTTTTATAAATAAAAACAGATTTTTTAAAATAAAATTTGATTTTTATAAATAAAATGTGATTTTTTTTAAATAAAATATTTTTTTAAAAATAAAATATGTTTTTTGAACTACAAATATATATATTTTTAAATATAATCTAATTTTATAAAATAAAAATTTAATATTTTTAAAGAAATTATAATTTTTATAATATAAATAAATAAATAAAAAGAAATTTTGAAAACCAATGGCATATTTTGAAAATTTGACTGTTATTGAGGGGTATTTTGGACTTTTCAAGCATTTTCGATCCAAAATGGATGGAAAGTTGACGGCGGGTACTAATGTGACAGAAAATGTCATTATAGGGTATTGAGGTGCCACTAAAAATAGTTAGGGTATTGAGGTGAAAAAACGTTAGTTATGGTATTGAGGTGAAAATTACCCTATTTTTTGTATGTCATTTCATCAAAAAACTAACCGGATTACTTAGAAAAACTAACGTTGTTATAATGAGTAAATGTTAGTGTAGATATGTGTACGTAATTTTCAAAGTTTTGTGTGTGTATGTATAGTACATATATACTTTAGTGTAGGTAAACGTATTTAACCCTAAAAAACACTAGGTCAATTTAGTTTGAAAACCCACGCAAAAAATAAAAATAAACGTCATAGTGTGATCTCAATAAAACTATCAATTTGATGAATAATGGTGCTCCTATATTTTTAAATTTGATGAGTAATAGTTCATGAATGTAAATTCAGAGTTTTTATCGACGATAAAAAAAACTAATTGAAATGTCATAGATATTACTTCTATTTGTTTTTCAT
The DNA here is from genome assembly GCA_963921825.1 of Erodium maritimum. NCBI lineage: Eukaryota > Viridiplantae > Streptophyta > Magnoliopsida > Geraniales > Geraniaceae > Erodium > Erodium maritimum. The sequence continues at coordinate 46,868,887 of OY997595.1, read as the reverse complement.
TGAAGTTAGGATAGGACCGCCTCTTCTTCTCTTATCCATGTACGACATGATCTTGGAAACTCGTCAAAGTCTCATCCTTATTCTTTCCCGCTCGTCTCACTGATAAATCTCAACATCTTCTTAAGATAGATAGTGAGTTGGAGTTTCCTACCATCGGGACACGCCATGTTGGTGGCACACCCTTTTTTCCTCCGTTCAACTATTTGTCTCTCGGATTGTCACTTCCTCGTCTTCTGCAAAAGGGATGATAGGCGAGGTGAAGAACTTGACATGGCAGCTTGATGTTTAAGGGCTCTCCAACAGCGTTGTGGTGCTGCTACTCGATAACATGAGAATGTCGGAAGAGCAGACATTAACGACCCTTGTGAACATCCAAAACCGTCTAACTCTTGATAGGCCACATGATATGGTTATGGTAACGATGCAAAAAAGTATTGGCACCTTTGAATTTTGACAACTATAGGGAGGAGGATCATGGAGGCAACACAAGGGTTTAGAACCAGAGAGGGTTAGGGTCTATCATGTGGATTTCCATCCTTTGTAGTTTGTAATGGCTTCCTATTTCCACGGTGGTATGATCCATTGTGGTCGTGGTAAGATGGCTCCTCGAGGTTGTGTTTGGGGGAAGGGGTGCTTGTTAATGTCGCGATAGTACATTGGTTACATACCCCGATATGCGTTGAATCTAGTGAAGCCTAATGTGGCCTTTATTAATAGGCGTCGACTCTTTATAGATGGTAATAGAAAATTAGACGCTATTAGTAGGTATAGATGTTAACATGCAATTTTTACAAGTAAAAGGTTAGAGCTGGAACCACCAGTTCTAAGCTACATAAATCAACTAAACGGGCCTACGATTAGGTAAATTGTAAAGGTGCAACGTGCGAGGGGCGGGAAGTGCCCTCGTCTATCTAAATGATAGCCTTAGGGGCATTTGATTAGGGGGATACCTCCTAGTCACCCAACCCAAGGTTGAGTCGACTCCATAATGTATCATGCCAACTCTCGACACGTCGAATGGTTTTCAGTAAGCTTTTAATTAATGAGGCCCTCATAACTATTCGAGGAGGACACCAAAAGCTGATAATCAAGTTGGGAGGATATTCCATTTGCACATAACCAGTTTAATACGGAAATGTCAGCCAAGTCTCCAACCTAATCATCCACCTGATATCCCTAGAGTGGATGTTACTCACCCGGTAACGTCCGAATAATGGATGATCATAGGTCATCCTGCACCTCAGCAAGTTTTTTCAGGACGAGCAAGTCAACCTCCTCTCTATTTTCTGTTCAATATCCCTAGAGTGATCGTCACTCACCCAACAATGTTCGTTTCTCGAAAGACCTTTTGGATTTATATTGAAACCTGACCCGCTAAAGTTTTATTGCAATTTATCTTGTTATTATTACCGTTTTTCCGATTTTTAATGGTAGTTTATGGTCTCGGTTACATGTGCCATTTGAATATCTTATTTTATATTAATCTGCATCTCCACCTCAAAAATCAACAATAAAAGATTATAACATGAGAACAAATCATTGTTAAGAGGTTAGAATTATGGAAATGATGTAAACCAACCTAAGATGAGCTAAGACTTTAAAGGCGTGACTCAATCGTATTAAGATCATCCATATAAATACTCAATAATTGTTGGCTTAAAGTGAGATGTATACGTGGCTGAAAATGACAAGATTGTCCTGCCCCTACTTATTCCACATGGACGAAATTATAAATTATTTTTGCATAAAAAATAAATATCAACACCTAAGATTTCAAGAGAAGTAACTGACGATCAAACAAAAACTATGAAAGAATTTACCTGGGAAACGACAATGTGCCTGCCACCGATCTTCTCGTTGCCTCCAAACCCGTGCCCGTGTCCATGCCCGGTACTACCGAATCCTTGCCGTCAACCGCCACAATACCCGACTCCAAACCCGAATCTTCCGCCCCGATCCGGCCCTGTTTTCTCTCGTAATACTGAGTCCCCAGCAAATCCACCAGGAGGGTTGCCAGGGCCGCCATCATGGCGAAGAACCCGGAAAATGGGCACTCGGACCATGGGAAATCCGGCAGGCACGGGTCGGATAGTGCCTTGGACCCTCCCGTGAGCATATGCACGAACCCGGTTGCCAGGATCACTCCGGCAGCGAAAGCCTTTGTGGCGGTGAAGAGGCTGCCGTCAGTGCGGAGGAAGCGCCACTGCTTCCCGACGAGCGGGATGGCGACGCCGACCACGAGGATCGCCGCAATAGCAACGAATTTGAGCTCCAACGCCGACGATTTGTCCCGGCAGGTCTCTGATTCTTTGCCGCCACAGCTAGTGTTCGCCATGGCGATTGTCTGCGAAAGGGACTCTTTTTTACCCATAAAAAGAGAGAACTCAGATCTCAGAAACACAAAAGTTGAGTTTTATAATGGTCTTTGGTTCTTTTGGTTGCCTAGAAAATGCACGAAAGTTGAGGTTTTATATACCCTTGCATTGATTCGTTAATTTCCACAAAACACAAACCAGACAATCAGATGAAGTTCTTTGTGAATTACCTGAAAAGGCCCGAGCTTTTTCTCGGACACCTTGGAAGCATAGCAGCGGCCAGAGATCCTGACAGACCTGAAACCGAAACACAAAACAATCCTCGTTACAACCCAAAACTCCGACAAAATCTGAAAGATTGTCGGAAAATGGCAATACTAACCTCGTCTCCCGACATGGAATCGATAAGAACCACGGATGGGAAATTGCGAAGAAGAGGAATGAATGGTGCTTGCGGAAAACAAGAGTGTTGGCGTCAACGAGAAATATAGAAGTGGGGTTGAGTGTTCGAATAAGAGTGTCGACATGTTACGAGGTTGTCGATGGCAACTGTGGTTTAAAGTAGAAGGCCAAAGTCGACACTTTAGTAATAGAATCAACGCCACAGTGTCAGACACTTTCAAGGGAACGGTTTATATAACAACAGTAGGTATATATATATATACATACATATATAGATAGTGTCATCCAATAAGTGAGCACATATATAATGTGACTCTTCAATATACAAAACGTTGGTGATGTGTTATGAGATTACCTCCATAGTGTAGAGCACAATGGATTAGGGGTGAGCGAATATACCCGTTTTAACCGTCAACGTCCGAAACTTACCGTGTCGGAATCACCGGAACCGGCGGTAGAACGACCAAAGCCGGTGACAAGAATGCCAGAACCAACAAGAAACAGATGGGGACCAGCTTTTAGTGACAAAAACCGGCGATGAACCGGTGTACCCGCCTGGGCCTCATACACCCCACGTTTCAGTGTCAGGTCCACTAAGGTTTTGGCCCAAAACCACGCTTCAGCCCAATCCACACCAATTAACCCTAATTGTTCCCCTCTCCCTATATATAGACATGCTTGCTAAGAAACTTAGCAACCCTATTTTCTTATTTTTCTCATGTGCCGCCTCTGCCCATCACAATGCCCACCTCTCTCTAGATTCTCAAAACACAATGATAATGAACCATCTTCTCTTGTAGTTGTGTCTCCCGTTCTCTTCCATATCGCTCTCTACACTCTTTTCTTTTTATTTTGTTTTATTTTGTACATATAGGTTTCTATTTTGGATCGGTGATGTAAAACGAACGCTGAGATTCATGCATATTTCTGAGGTTTAGATCTGTTTTTTGTTCTTATATTCATATTCAGATCTAAATATTGTAAATATTACTCATATGTGTTCATATTATATGGTTCTATTGATGTGGATGGGTTTGTAAATCAAACCGAAATTCTTATGATGGAAAACTTGTATTTTGTTCTTATTTTATATTCTGTTCATCAGATCTGAATCTTGGTATTTTGCTAAGTTATATATGTGATTTGTTTTGTTTTAAAATTTTCAGTTCTGAGTATTGTGGTCTATATCGATTATGTATATTATTGTTGATATCTAGTTTTGTGTTTGATGTTCTTAATAGTTTAGATTATAATTATGTTGTTTCTATAGTGGATCGGAGATTGTAGTCGTGGTTATTTACTGTTTTATATAGTTTTTAGGCAATTATTGAATTAACTGAGATCTGCTCCATATTACCTGTATATCTTGGAACATTCTCAAGAACAAATAATTGAGATTGAAACAAACAGTTTCTTCTCTGAACAAATGATGAATCTCATTAAGTTCTTTTGGAACATAAAAAGTCATGTGGAATGACAAAAACAGTTAAACACGTAATAATAAAAATTGAAATTAGGCCCGAAATTGAGAAGCCCAATTTGGGACCAATAGATACGGTTAAACCGGTTATGAACCGCCACCAACCGACGGGCAAAACGACCGGTTATCATTGAACTTGCAGGTTTCCGGTGCCGGGGCCTGTTGTGCATTAGGTGCAACCGTTGAACTGATGTTGTGTTCTTTCTGCAGATTGGAGTTTGATGATGTGAACCACTTACTGTTGCATTGTTTTAACTCCTTGACTGCTTGGATTAAGGATTATCAATGGTGGGGTTTTGAGTGGGTGCATGGTATGGGCTAGCTAGTAAAAGGTGGAGTACATAGTGGATGAAGGTGAAGGTGGGTTTCGTGGTGTTAGAGCATGTACAACAGAAGTGATCTTGGTTAGGGAGTGGGAGTGCAGACCTTGTGCTGACTGGACAAAAGTCAGGGAGTGGGAGTGTAGAAAAGTGGGTGTTTTGCAACAGAAAGGACCTTGAGGTCCTGGGAGTGCAAAACAGTGTTGACTGGATTATTATTTGATATTTTCCTGTTTTATTTAATTCGTTATCAAAAACCGTTTAATTTAGTCATAATTTAAACAATTTTGGAAATAAATAATTAAATACAAATCAATAATTAATAAATTTAACACGAATAAAAATGAACTTCTAATTTTATTCAATACCTTTTAATACAACCCAAAACAAAATACAAGTTCAAGAATCATCCTCTGTTGGGTCGACATCTGGTGGTGGGGGTTGGCTTCGAAGATCATCAATTTGGGTTTCAAGGCTAGTGGTAAGTCTTCGCAGTTGGATCTTGCAAAACTTATGGTCTACTAACGCCTCTTCGTCGTAGGAAGATGTATCCGTCCCCACCAGGGCCTTGTAGTTGGCGATGTTTGCTTCCACTGTTGGGTAATGCCTGTATCATGCGAAACTTATTTTCCTGTTGTTCGCCACGTGAACGTTGAGCCTCAAACCGTGCACGTTCAGCGTCGATTCGTGCACGTTCCAATTCGGCGAAGGCAGACATTTGGGCCGTGAGGACGACCCCCTTCTTTGCGGCCTTCGCTGCCTTCTTCCCTTGCGCTCGGCGAGGGGGACTTGGGGCGGCCTCGGGGGATGGGGGTGTGTCGCTGAGAGGGACCTGAGTCCCCTCGTAGTTCTCGCTTCCTCCCCATTCTGGTGGTTGGGACTCACCACTGAGAGGTGTGCCCTCCTCCCCTGTGCTTGTAGGTGAGGTTGAGCTGTAAGCCCCAACCTCATCCAACCGCTGTCGTTGTTGGCGTACCTGACTGCGGACAGTTCCCATTGTGCCCTCCTGGGCACTGAACTTCTCATTGCCCTCGAGCCTCATGACCCAATGATCCAGGTCGAACTTTAGCGGGTGGTCTTTAATCACTTTCCCATCATCCTCCCACATTTTCTTCGCACGTCTCAAGTGCTCTTCCTTGTTTGCGCCGCTCGACTTCTCGGCCTTGGACCTCTTCAAATAGCCGAGCATCCTCCTTGTCTGGCTGGAATCTCTGAGCCAACGTTTCTTGATGGCTTCCCAGCGGCGAGGTGAGTAACCTCCCTTGGAGTTGTATTTCCTCTGCACTTCGCACCAGAATGTGCTGCCGGTTTGCGAGTTGCCCTTGACAGCGTCTCTTGTTGTGCTCAACCAGGCAGTTATGAGGTGGTGGTCCTCCTCCTTGCTGAATGTCCGGCCATCCGGCTCTGGTTCTTCGGGTTGGGGTCGGGGTTGGGGTCGGGGTTGGGCTCGTGGTTGGGCTCGGGCTCGGGCAGGGGCTCGGCCTCGTCGTTGGGAAGAGGAGGGTTGGGGGGTTTCTACGCCGGATAGTGGATGACCCTCGTAGTTGTAGAATTGGGGTCCCATGCCCCATTGTGATTGTGGTGGGAAGGGTGGCATCTGGAAACCTTGTGGGGGCAGGCTCCATTGTGATGGCACTTGGAACCCTGGCGCCATTTGGTATTGTTGGGGACGGTTTTGCCCTGACAAAATTTTTTTATACAATAAATTAAGTGCTCACAAATAAAATAATAAAATAAGTGTAAATAATTAATCAAAAAAATGAATACAATGCAGTAATACAATAAAATAAGTTTGCACTAACCTGAACTCGACCCCGGGTTCGAGCTTGGGGAGTTGGAGCGATTTCCCGTTAGAAAGTCTCCGAAACCTCGTGCCAGTTCGTCCTCGGTGAATTCTCGTTCGTCACCAACTGAGTGTGCACGAGACCCAGCGTCGCCCGACATTTTTCACGAGAATAATTGAAACGAGAGAGGAGAATTTGGGAAGGAGAGAGTGAAGTTGGATAGTTGAAGTAGGAAGTGGTGTGAAAAATATGAGAGGAGAGGGGTATTTATAGGGTTTTATTTGTTGATTTTTGAATTAAAAAAAAACTAGCCGTTAGTGTGCAACGGTCGGGACACGTGGCAGCCCCAGACGCTGCCAGCGCAGCAGACGGCGCGCAGGCGCGTCCACTGCGCCCAGCCAGCGAGAGGGGAGCGGGACCGCGTGCAGGGGGAGCGGGAGCGCGTGCAAGGGGAGCGGGGCCGTGTTTTTCGACGATCATAGCGGAACGTCCAGCGCGCCCGGCCAGCGAACGTCGCGGCGCGGGGAGCGGGGCCGTTCCGTTGTTCTTGCTCTTATGAAAGATTTTGATGATCAGAAACTCAATAGTGTATAATGGATTTTTTTCCCTCGGTTGCTGAAATCCTAAACAACGTTATTCATTACAGTTTTAGTATTTGTTTTGGATCTCGGGAAGCCTAAAACAAGGAGAGGGTTTTGTGGACTAGAGTTGGACCCTCATAAGTGTTTAGTAGTACGTCCAAGGAAGCTAGGGTGGGGGTTGTGATTTCGTATTGGCTTCTTGATCTTGGAGGGACTTGGCATAATTTGGTTTTGTTTGTGTCCTTGTCCTGGTTTTAGAAGGAAGGGTCGTTTGGTTTCGTTGTGATGATGAGGTGTTGTTGGGAGCTTTTCTTTTGTCTTGGTTTGGGTTATTTGGTGCAAGCTCGGTTATGGGATGACTTTCGTTTTGTTAGGGTGAGTTTTGATTGGTCTTTCTAAGGCTTGTGCTTGGTTCATGAGGGAATCCCTTCTAGGTTGCATTTTTCTTATTATATTGTTTCACCTTGAAATGAGGAGTTGTAATACAATTATTTCGCTTATAAAAAAAAATAAGCACAAGCCTAATCATGTTTCTAAGTGTTGGGTCTCAAGGTAGGGTTGAAGATGAATCAACTCGCAGCGGAAAATCAATGAAAACCAAGAGACAATTAAAACCATGAAACAACTAACAAAGAATGGATTCACAAGAGAAAAATTCAGCACTATTTCTTACCAAAACAAGAACACTGGGTAACGAATGATTGACTTGAGTCTCCAAGACGCCTACGTATCCACATGGGAATCAAAGCCACGTAGTTCTTCTCTTTGAGGACTCAAGAACACAAAAATGGTTGTGGGAGCTTGCCTTGGCAGAAATTGTCATGGAGAAGAGGGAGAAGTTGTGTTTCCTATTCTTGTCTTGTGTTTGTTATGTTGAAAAAAGATGACTTAAACATAACAAACCTCATACTTGTCAACTAAAGGCATGAGACAAGCATGGTGACAAGTAAGGTGTAAATAGGACAAAGTATGGCTAGATAAGATGGGGTTAGGTGGTGAATCACCAATACCTTAATCCTTCGCATGCTTACTTAGTACTAATTAATCAAGACTTGATTAATTATTTCCATGGGCCTTGGTTGCACGTGCCTTTCCTGGGCCTCTTGGAACATGGCCCGTGGCCATTTCCAACGAGGTCCCGTGATTTGCTCATCGTCTCCAAGCCTTCCATACAAGAAATGTACAACATTATCCGACGCGATCAATCCCAAGACTCCAAGCCTTGTCTCGATCCATAAAGTCCTATTCACTTACGGGCACATGACCCAAAACCCAGTTTCGATCATGTCCCGAGATAACTCCCTTTTGGCCATTCTCCATAAATGTGTCAACGAGTTTCATCCTCCGGTGTGACCCTTAGGTTTATGCATGTCAATAGGTCAACGTAAAATACCATTTTACTTGATCCAATATAAGTGGCAACTAACGAGACTTTAGTATTTCCTGGCACTACATAACGAATCGACCCTGTCAATTCTAACTTTTCCGTCAACTATGTCACTATCCTTTTATCTCCGATATCTTGATTGAGATAAGGCATATAGCCGTCATCCTTAATATTCCCAATCATTGTTCCTTGATTTGTGAGATGACTGAATATATGTTACCTAGTATCATGTGCATGGTCATGCTATTCTTTCAGTTACTCTCGATCAAGGGACCGAGAACCGATATCTTTCCCATACCTCTGTATGACGGATAAATCCCTTAGCCGTCTTTCGTGTCACTCATGTAGCCCGTCCCCAAGCCAATCCTGGCCGTTATGGAAGCCCTGTTACGGACAACGTTAGGCTCAGGTCAAACTCAGTTGTTGACTATATAGCGATCACAAAGACTCCTTGGTCTAAGGATACATGACAAGCTACGACACTGAATATTTTCATGACTTAATCTATGGCACATATTCAGGGCGGGTCGTCCAATATCATGTCCCACATGATATCTATGATCAGACTCCGGAATCCCATTCCAATGACTAACAGAACGTAAGCCATAAAGAGCCATCTTTCATACTAGTCGCTTCTAGTGAAGCTTTGTTGACTTGGGACTCATCGAGTGTGATTTATCTCGATCTATTGTTCTATTCGCATTGTGGGCATAGATCAGAGCATACATCGATATATTACTCCAACACATAAGTAATATAAAACCGCTTTAATTTTATTGCTAACGATGATATATACATTTGGACATTTAAGATTTCGGTGCGATCTCTACATATCTTAATCCCTAAGATATAAGCAGCATCGCATATGTCCTTTATTGAGAAACACTTCCTCAACCAAGTTTTAGTCTCGTGCAAGGTTGAGATGTTGTTTTCAATGAGCACCAGAAAGGTAATCTTGCTTCCACTAGCTTTCTATAAACGCAAGATTCATCCTCGTTCTTGATTAAGCCAAATCCAATTACAGCTTCATCAAAACGAAGGTTCCAACTTTGAGAAGCTTGTTTCCATCCATAAATGGATTTCAACAACTTACAAATCTTTCCCTTATTCTTCGGATCGACCAAACCTTCTGGCTGAGACATAAAACGTCCTCAGTCAAACTTCCATTTAGAAAAGTGGTTTTGACATCCACTTTCCATATCTCGTAATTATGATACGCAGTTATGTCAAGAAGAATTTGGATCAATTTTGACCATAGCCACTAGGGAGAAGGTTTCCTCATAGTCAATCCATTGGATCTGCCTATAACCTTTCGCCACCAGTCGAGGTTTGTAGGTCAGAGGGTTGCCGTCCATGTCCATCTTCACCTTGAAGATACATTCGCATCTGATGGTCCTCACACCATTGATGGGATCAACCAGTTCCCAAACTTGGTTGTCCGACATGGATTGCATTTACTCCCTCATGGCTCCCAGCCATAACTCAGAATCGGGCCCATCCACGACTTCTTGAAAGGTGGCTGGATCATTGTGATCCACCATGACTTCATTGTCACCTCTGGATACCATATCTTGGAGGTGGAAGACTGATCCTTCCAGACCGCCTTGGACCTTCCGGAATTGTAACAGGAATTGGTTCTTACTCTACGACCATCTCTGGCCCCTTTCTACTGGGTTGTCAATTGGTTTAGACGCATCTATACCATCCTGGATTTCTTTGAGATACACAGTCCTCCCAATGACGTCTTTGGAAACAAAACTCCTTTTCCATAAAGACCTCACCCCAAGCGACGAACACCATGTGTCTCACTGGGTTTGTAGAAGTAGTATCCCCTTGTTGCTTTGGGATACCACACGAAGGTGCATATCTGAGATCTTGGTTTGAGCTTAGTCGAAACCAAATGTATCACATAAGCCTCGCAGCCACAAATCTTTAGGAAGGACAAAGCGGCTATCTTCCCTTTCCATTTCTAAAATGGTGTCCCTTCCACAGCCTTCGTCGGAGCCTCATTCACTATGAATGCGGTCGTCTCTAGAGCATAACCCCATAAATAGATTGGGAGATCAGTCCAACTCATCATGGATCGGACCATATCCAATAAAGTCCGATTTTCCACTCGGACACAGCATTCAACTGCGGTGTTCCGGGAGGAGTCCATTCTGAAAAGATCTCGCTCTGCACTAGATGATCTAAAAACACTGTAGTTAAGTATTTTCCACCTCGATCCAATCGAAGTGTCCTAATACTTTTCCCTAGCCGGTTTTATACTTCAGTCTTGAACTCTTTGAATTTATCAAAAGTTTTAGACTTATGTCTTATTGAATAGACATAACCATATCTACTATAATCATTAGTAAATATGATGAAGTAGCTAAAACCCCTCCTGGCTAGCGAACCTATTTGTCACGCCCCAAATCCGATTTTGACCGGACTCGAGACGCGAACTACAAATAATAATAAAACAATAATAAAAGTACATTTAAATGAAAGTAATCTTCAAATTTAGTTCCAAAATAACATGAGTTCAACAATCAAATCCGATCAAGTAAGGAACATAGTTTGTTATAAAAGAAGGAAAGTACGTCTCTCTACTACACAAGCCACCCAGATCCTCAAAGCTCCCGAGCCCTGAGACGACCTCTAGGTCTACTCAACAATGAAACCTGTAAAAACAATAAACACAAAGGGGGTGAGCTTACGCTCAGTAGGAAAAAGTAGTAAAGTAAAAAGAACCCCCGCTTTGACAACAAAAACCCGATTAGTACGATTAACCAAAAGAAACCATAATTAGGGATCAACAAGAATTGCAACACTTAATGAAATAGTACTCAAAGGAGATCAACGGGGAGACAGTTTAATCACCAATCGAATCAACTAAAGAAACACATGAGTACGAAATATAGATAATCAGAACAACAGGACTCCGATCCACACACGAACCAACACATCATACCGGAATGCCCATCGGTCCAGAGGAGACACATATCATCGGGGCTCCCGGAAATGTCCCCAAGGAACACATACCATCGGGGCTTTCGGAAATGTCCACAAAGGACCACATATCATCGGGGGTGAAGCAAGTAGTATATCATACCGGAAACGCACATCGGCCTAGATATCTTCCCGGAGCTACCCCTCGGGGTAAACAACCACAGTCATACCGGAAACGCACATCGGCCTAGACGTCTTCCCGGAAACGCACATCGGGGTAAACAACGTACATCATACCGGAAACGCACATCGGACTAGATGTCTTCCCGGAATTACCCCCTCGAGGTACACAATCATATACCATACCGGAAACGCACATCGTCCTAGGTATCTTCCCGGAAACACACCTCGGGGTACATAAACAAAACCACACAATAGCATATCAAGCACAATACACAACTCACATTGTCAAACCAAGCTTACCAGCATGACTTACCAACCACGTCCCATCGGTCTATCACTCACCCGATCATATCACAAGGCACAATCATATCACATTCATTTCAATCATTCAACCAATCATATCACGACACAAACATTCACACTGCATTCATCATGACACACATGGTTCACTATGATTCTTTAACTAAGAGTGTATTATGTAACGACATTTAGAGACGAACAATCATGAGCAAACAGAACCAACACACAATCCTAAGGCTCGAGATGGCCATTCTACCAGCACGAAAATTTCCCAAAATATTGAAAGCGGTTAACTAGTGAATCACATCTTATATGCATCCTAAGACTCTTCTGGTTATTATTGCAATTGAAAGCGGTTATTCTAGTGAATCACATCCTATATGCAAACTAGGACCTTTCCAGTTATTATTATCCTATAGGCATACTATTAGCATTCTTTAAATTAAGAGTGGAGTTTACTACTCTTCCCTACCTCAAAAGCAATCCAATCCCAGTTGTTGACGACCTGGCTAGCTTCCTCCTCTTAACGTCACGATGTCCAAGGGTCTCCTCCTCCGTCGAGCTCGGGTCCAAGGTCTTGGATCACAAATAAATACTCGAATAAAGAGTAATTCTTAAAAGGTTTAAAGAGGAAAAATATTCCCAATTTACCCCCGAAGGAATCGGTTATAGATAACCGTCCCAATTACTCAAAATCCGACAAAATGGGCCCGAAAGGCCCAACTCAGGTCTGTCACGGTTCTGGTCATGGACCTTTGACGGGCTCCGTAACGGATCTGTTCACGGATCCGTTACCTGCGCCGTCACGGTTCTCCTCATGGAGCCATTACTGACGCCGTGACGTCTCCCGTCACAGTGCCGTGACGTCTCCCGTCACGGTGCCCGTCACGGATCCGTGACGGGTCTGACGACTTCCGACCTTCTTCTTTCTCCAGCTTCCTCTTCACGAATTTACAGTCCAAAAACTCCATTTTTATCAGTCCCAAACCTCCAAAACAGCTCAAAAACCCTCCATAATTCAATACCCATCATGATTCTTCATCAAAACTCCAAAAGACCAAATGAAAACCATCATCCAACTTCCTTTTATCTCCAAAAATCATCATCCAACATCAACTTCCAAAAATCCAACCATTTTCATGTTCTTCCTTCTAAACACACAAATCAAAACTCAAGGAAAACGAAAAATAGATGAAGGATTTACCTTCGGACTGGAATGGGGATGAAGAAGATTGTGATTTGGAGAGTTTTTGGGAAGAAAACAAGGTAAAGGCTCAACTTTTGCTCTTTTCTTCTTTTTCAAGCTTCAAGCTCCACCCTCTCTCTCCACCCTCTCTCCAGTGCGGAGACTCTGTGGAATTGTCTGTGGTGTGACTTGTACCCCATGCTATGGGAAGATACCCGACCGAGGTGTGTGCCGGTCCGATATGTTGTTTGTGTGACTTGTTTGAAACTATGACTCCTGTGGGAGATGGTTGACCTCCTTTCTTCCCCTTTAAGCTCACATGGCCATGTAGGGACCACTTTGTCCTTCATTAATTCCAGCATTACAAATTTAATTTAGCTTAGTCGATAAAATAGTCTCCGTTTGACCGAAAATTGACTTTTCCACAATTACAGTCATTTGAAAGGAAACGGCCCAATTAAGCTAACCGTGATGACGGATAAGCTTTTTGGGCACCGGAAAGATCCCGAATGACTCCCAGAGTCATCGGTTGACTTTTCCGACCGAAAGTCAAACTTCGTCAAAAATCACCGGTTCGACCGGGATCGCCCGGGGACGGTTCTTACAATCTACCCCCTTAAAAGAATTTCGTCCTCGAAATTTAAAACAAAAGTACCTCAATGGTCGAACAGGCTGGGGTACTTCGCGCAAACCTCATCCTTGCGTTCCCTGGTCGACTCAGCTCCGTGGTGCTTCCACTATACTCGCACCAGGGGGATAGTCTTGTCATGCAAGACCTGCTCTCGCGTATCCAGAATCCTGACTGGCTGCTCCTCATACGAAACATCCTCAGCTACCTCGATGTCCGTCCACTCAATAACGTGGGAGGGGTCCGCAGTGTACTTCCGCAGCTGGGACACGTGGAATACGTATGAACGTTCCCGAGCTGCGGTGGCAATGCAAGGCGATAGGCGACTGCTCCAACTCTGCCCAAAACCTCAAATGGTCCGATAAACCGCGAGGCCAACTTGCCTCCGCCGTGGTTGAACCGCAAATGTCCCTTCTTCGGGCTCACCTTCAGAAACACATGATCGCCAACTATGAACTCAAGAGGTCGGCGTCGCCTATCCGCATAACTCTTCTGTCGTCTCTGCGCGGTCTTCAACCGCTCTCGAATCAACGCGACCTTCTCGGTCGTCTCCCAGACAAGATCCGGACCAAGCAAACTCATGTCTCCTACCTCTACCCAACACACGGGCGATCTGCACGACCTACCATGCAACGCCTCAAATGGTGCCATCCCAATACTGGCCTGGTAACTGTTGTTGTAGGAAAACTCGGCTAATGGTAAGTAATCCTCCCATGATCATTGGAAGTCCTGTTAGTCTTAGTGCCCGTAGTTCAATCCTAAATGTCCAAATGTATATATCATCGTTAGCAATACAATTAAAGCGACTTTATATTACTTATGTGTTGGAGTAATATATCGATGTGTGCTCTGATCTATGCCCACCATGCGAATAGAACCATAGATCGAGATCGATCACACTCGATGGGTCCCTAGTCAACAAAGCTTCACTAGAAGAGACTAGTATGAAAGATGGCTCTTTATGGCTTACGTTCTGTTAGTCATTGGAATGGGATTCCGGAGTCTGATCATAGATATCATGTGGGACATGATATTGGACGACCCGCCCTGAATATGTGCCATAGATTAAGTCATGAACATATTCAGTGTTGTAGCTTGTCATGTATCCTTAGACCAAGGAGTCTTTGTGATCGCTATGTAGTCAACAACTGAGTTTGACCTGAGCCTAACGTTGTCCGTAACAGGGCTTCCATAACGGCCAGGATTGGCTTGGGGACGGGCTACATGAATGACACGAAAGACGGCTAAGGGATTTATCCCTCATACTAAGGTATGGGAAAGATATCGGTTCTCGGCCACTTGATCGAGAGTGACTGGAAGAATAGCATGGCCATGCACATGATACTGGGTATCATATCTTCAGTCATCTCACATATCAAGGAACGGTGATTGAGAATAATAAGGATGACGGCTCTATGCCTTATCTCAATCAGGATATCGGAGATAAAAGGATAATGACAGGGACGACGGAAAGGTTAGAATCGACAGGGTCGATTCGTTATGTAGTGTCAGGCAATACTAAAGTCTCGTTAGTTGCCACTTAAATAGGATCAAGTAAAATGGGATTTTACGTTGATCTATTGACATGCATAAACCTAAGGGTCACACCGGAGGATGAAACTCATTGACACATTTATGGAGAATGGCCAAAAGGGAGTTGTCTCGGGACATGACCAAAACTGGGTTTTGGGTCATGTGCCCGTAAGTGAATAGGACTTTACGGATCGAGACAAGGCTTGGAGTCTTGGGATTGATCGCGTCGGATAATGTTGGACATTTCCGGTATGGAAGGCATGGAGGCGATGAGCGAATCACGGGACCTCGTTGGAAATGGTCACGGGCCATGTTCCAAGAGGCCCATGAAAGGCCCATGCAACCAAGGCCCATGGAACTAATTAATCAAGTCTTGATTAATTAGTACTAAGTAAGCAAGACAAGGATTAAGGTGTTGGTGATTCACCACCTAACCCAATCTTGTCTTGCCATACTTTGTCCTATTTACACCTTACTTGACACCATACTTGTCCCATGCCTTTAGTTGGACAAGTATGGGTTTTGTTATGTTTAAGTCATCTTTTTTCAACATAACAAACACAAGACAAGAATAGGAAACACATTTTCTCTCCCTCTTCCATGGCCGTTTCGGGTTTGGCTAGTTTCCTCCTCCATTTTTGTGTTCTTGAGTCCTCAAAGAGAAGAACTACGTGGCTTTGATTCCCATGTGGATACGTAGGCGTCTTGGAGACTCAAGCTAATCATTCGTTAACCAGTGTTCTTGTTTTGGTAAGAACTAGTGCTGAATTTTTCTCTTGTTAATCCATTCTTTGTTAGTTGTTTCATGGTTTTAATCGTCTCTTGGTTTTATTGATTTTCCGCTGCGAGTTGGTTCATCTCCAACCCTACCTCGAGACCCAACAAGTCCAACACACATGCTCGCAGCATATCCTCTAAGATCTGTATAGTGCGCTCTAACTGACCGTCGGTCTGCGGGTGATAAGCTGTACTGAGCAAGACCCCGGTCCCCAACCTCTCTGCAAGCACTCCCAAAATCTGGAGGTGAAACGGGGATCCGTGTCGGACACAACGGACACCAGAACCCCGTGAAGACGGATGATCTCCTGAACGTACAACCGACTCAAGGTGTCAACCGTGTCAGTCACCCTCATGGCTAAGAAGTCCGCCGACTTAGTCAGTCGATCAACCACTACCCAAACAACGTCGTGCCCTCTCGGAGATCTCGGTAGGCCACTCACGAAGTCCATCGTGACGTGCTCCCACTTCCACTCTGCTATCGATAATGGCTGTAGCAAATCGGCGGGACGCTGATGCTCGGCCTTTGCCTGCTGACAGGTGAGGCATCTCGAGACGAACTCTGCAACTGCTCTCCGCATCCCGCTCCATCAAAATTGCCGTCTTTTGTCCCGATACATATTGGTACCACCTGGGTGCACAACAAGACGGGAGTGGTGACACTTTCTCAACAAAATGTCTCTACAACCCCGCGGCACAAACAACGCTCCTCGGTAACGTAGACCCTGATCGACACCCTGCTCCCAGCCCTCGGTTTCAACACCGCTGATCATCCTCTCTCGGATCTCTTCCGTCTCGGCATCCTCGTCCTGTGCCTCCAGCCCACCAACAACTAGTGTGGGCTGAGCAACTAATGAACACATAGCCACGCCATCCGTGATCTCATCTAGCTCCACTCTGAACAAGCTCAACTCCTCCATCATGTCCCATTCTCGGACTGATATACCGGCCAGACAGTTGACCGACTTCCTACTCAGGGCGTCGACGACAACGTTCGCCTTGCCCGGGTGATAGAGTAGCTCGAAGTCGTACTCCTCAAGCAGCTCCATCCATCGCCTCTGGCGCATGTTCAGGTCGCGCTGGGAGAAGATGTACTTGAGACTCTTGTGATCCGAGAACACTCAGAATCGCTCTCCATACAGGTAATGTCGCCAGCTCTTCAGTGTAAAGACAACTGCTCCAAACTCTAGGTCATGGGTAAGGTAATTTGCGCTCATGTATCTTCAACTGTCTGGAGCCATAAGCAACTACCTTCCCGGACTGCATCAACACACACCCCAGTCCCTCGTTGGACGCATCACAGTACACATCATAACCGACCCCGCGCTCCGGCACTATCAACACGGGCATAGTGGTCAAACGAGCCTTCAGCTCGGTAAAGGAGTGCTCACACTCATCACTCCACAGGAACTCGGCTCCCTTGCGTGTCAGTGCGGTCATTGGCGCGGCTAATCGTGAGAAGTCCTATACGAACCGTTAGTAGTATCCTGCCAATCCTAGGAAGCTGCAGATCTCAAATACGCTCTTGGGCCGTGCCTACTTCGACACTGCGTCGATCTTTGCTGGGTCGACTAGGATACCCTCCCGGGACACAACATGCCCGAGGAACTTCACCTCGACGAGCCAGAACTCGCACTTCTCCAGGTTGTCGTACAACTGGTGAGTGCGCAACAACGTCAAAACGGCCCTCAGGTGCTCCTCATGCGCCTCCTCACTTGACGAATAAATCAGAATGTCGTCCATAAACACCACAACGAACTGGTTTAGGTACGGTCGAAAAATACCGTTCATCATGTCCATGAACGTTGCAGGCGCATTCGTCAACCCGAACGACATCACTAGGAACTCGAAGTGTCCGTACCGAGTCCGGAATGCGGTTTTCGCCACATCTTCCTCCCGAACCCTCAACTGATAATACCCTGAGCGTAGATCAATCTTCGAGAAGCACTTCGCTCCTCTCAGTTGATCGAAAAGGTCATCGATCCTCGGCATCGGGTAGCGGTTCTTCACCGTAACTCGGTTCAACTTTCGGTAATCGATGCACATCCGGAACGCTCCACCCTTCTTCTTCACGAAGAGGGCTGGTGCTCCCCACGGTGAAGCGCTCGGACGGATTAATCCCTTCTCCTGAAGTTCCTCGAGTTTTCGCTTCAGCTCTACCAACTCGGCTGGTGCAAACCGATACGGGGCCACAGATATCGGCGCCATACCCGGGATCAAGTCGATCCTAAACTCCACCTCGTGTGCCGACGGTAATCTTGACAGCTCCTCTGGGAAAACCTTCGGGAATTCACATACCACTCTCGGCAGCTCTCTACTCTGCACGGGCTTTGTCTCATCTCCCGCGGTAATGCTGACAGGAGTACTCCGCTCCTACTGCCCAAGACGCGAGTGACGATCGCATCGCCCGAGACCACTGTCACCTGTCGTCGATAGCAATCGATTGACGCTCGGTACCTCGCGAGCCAGTCCATCCCCAAGATCACGTCGAATGTCGTCATGTCCAAAACAAGTAAATCACCAACAAAAGGGAAATCAGCCACTCTAATCTCACATGCACGACAAACGATACTTAAGACCACATCTCCCGTAACCAGGGTATCAAGACATAAGGGTCGACTCAACGTCTCTACTCTCAACCCTAAAGAATCAGCCAAAGTAGAAGAGATGAAAGAATGCGAAGCCCTAGTATCAAATAAGAAAGACGCCCAAGAATTATAAAGTAAGCACGTACCCTGAGTGGTCTCATGACCGGAGTGGCGTCCCTCTGCTCGCGAGTCAGTGACAGCATATACCCGACCATGCTGAGCTTGAGGTCCTCCTCTCGGGGGTGGTGGAAGAGTCGGATGCTGTGGAGCCCTTTGCTGATGTCTCTGTGCTGGCGCTCCTGCTACCTGCTGTGGGGCTCTCGAAGCCTGAGCCTGACGCTGGCGGAAAGGAGGTGCATGGCTGGGCTGCGCCTGCTGTGGTCGCTGTATTGGTCCTCCTCCCACCCAGTCGGGGCACACGGTGGAGATGTGTCCAAGTCTGCCGCAGTGATAACATGTCCTCTCAACGGGACGCGACCTCTCCTCGACTCTCGACGGACAACCTACGGGGCGATCTGCAGGTCCACCACTCATCGGGCAGTCTTTGCCTAGATGCCCCAACTGGCTGCACGAGGGACAAAACTGCGCTAACGGAGCAGGTCCAACAGACGCTACTGCTCTGAACCGTCGCATCCCACCGGACTGGGCCTGTGGCTGAAAGGAACCCGAGGTCCTCTGCCTCCTAGGATCGAGGCCCTCGGACGGGCTTAGGAAGCCACTCGGCCTCAGCCTGATCTCCCGCGCCCTGACGGTCTCTCGAAAGTGCCTCTCCACAGTTAGTGGCTGGTCTACTAGTGCAGAGTACTCCTCAGTAATGAAGGCAATGACTCGATCCGCGATCGACGGAATGATTCCTCTCTCAAATCGCCTGCAGCAGCGCTCCTCGGTCTGTACAATCTCTGGTGCGAAACGAGACAAGGATATGAACCTCGCCTCATACTCTGATACGGACATCCCTGTCTATCGCAGCTCCAGGAACTGCTGGTGTCGGTCATCTCGGACTGATCTAGGGAAGTACTGCTCCAGGAACAGTCTCCCGAACAAGTGGAAGTCGTCTCCAACCCTGCGCTGCTCGTGCTGCCACCAGAAGTATGCCTGATCCCTCAACTGGAATGCGGAAAAGGATACCCAAATCTGCTCATCAACGATCCCCGACGTGTCCAAGTTGCGGGTGATCTGTCCCAGCCACCTCTCGGCTGCCTCGTGGTCTGGCTCCCCAGAAAAGATAGGAGTACCCAACCTGATGAAGTCCCTCAGGGCCTGGGCTATGTAACCATCGGCCTCACGACAGATGTTGTAGTGGCAGCAGACACTGCCTCTGGTGTTGGTGATGCGGTCTCCTGCTGTGTGCTGATCGCCGCAAGAACTGCGCGAACCACCTCCTCCAAAGGGGTCGCCTGGGTCGGCTCTGTGACCGGAGGAACTCTGGGTAGTAACCTTGACGTCCCAGCCTCATCTCTCTGGTGCTCCGCATAAGTAGCACTCTAGGCACTCGATGCCCCTTCCTGCTCAATGGCAGGTGGCTGCCACTGGCCCCTAGCTAGGTGACTCCTAGTGCCTCGCGGTACGTAGGCAGGTGTCATGTCGTATATCCTCTGCACGGATAACGCACATGTTCATTTAATTAATTTCTAGTTTTCGAAAGTCCAAAACTTGTTTGAAACTATGACTCATGTGAGACGCACAAGTGTGACATCAAAAAAACTTCGGGAATAGAACGGAAAAAGGGAAATATCCAAGTAGTTCCGATAATTCGATAATATTATTACGTAAATTGTTAGTTGTTAGTTACTTCAGATGGATGAATCTTAGCGATGGAATAATAAAGTCATAATTCATTAGCTGATTGTATCATTAACCATTTCTGTATTTTGGTGCGAGGAACTAACTTATTATGAATCCATTGATTTTTGCCGCTTCCGTTATTGCTGCCGGGTTGGCTGTTGGGCTTGCTTCTATTGGATCGGGAATTGGGCAAGGCACTGTTGCGGGCCAAGCTGTAGAAGGTATCCCGAGACAGCCCGAGGCCGAGGGAAAAATACGAGGTACTCTATTACTGAGTCTAGCCTTTATGGAAGCTTTAACAATTTATGGGCTGGTTGTAGCATTAGCACTTTTATTTGCGAATCCCTTTGTTTAATCCTATTTTTATTTGAATCCTATAATATAAATATGAAAAAAATACAATACAAAGTTTTTTCATATTTTATGTCCTCGAACTCGCTTGCTCCTTGCTTTTGCGAATTATATCAAGACTTCACTTCATTCTTACCATTACCTATTCTTAGTAGGGTGGGAACCCGCGAGGGAGAGGGGGTGAGAGGGATTGGCATACTGATCTGGCTGACTTCCTTGTTTCTCATTTTGAGTCCAATGGGTACTTTTGGGGGGGTGTTGAAACAAATGGAGTATTCCGCAATTCACGCGAAACTCGGTCCTTATTTTATTAATTCTAATAAGTTAAGTGTCGTTCTTATTTAGATGAGAGCCACCCCCCAAAAAAAGTAATATATTCGATTTCAAAATGGCTTTTTATTCTGTTTAGAAATAAGTAAATAAAAAAAAAAATAAGAAATAGAGAATATAGTAACTAGAATAAATGGGAAATAGAAAAAGTGATATAAAAAAAGCGTTGTTTGATTTTTGAGTCTATCTATAAAGGGGGGATTTTATGAAAAATGTAACCGATTCTTTCGTTTCCTCGGGTCGCTGGCCATCCGCCGGGAGTTTCGGGTTTAATACCGATATTTTAGCTACAAATCAAATAAATCTAAGTGTAGTGCTTGGTGTATTGATCTTTTTTGGAAAGGGAGTGTGTGCGAGTTGTTTATTTCAAGAATAGGCTGGATCGAACCAACTGCACTTTTTTCTTGTGTTATAACAAGGGGGGGTGGGGGGGGGGGGGGGGGGGGGGGTACACGAGCCTGCGAATTCCTTATGACTAAATTCAAAAAACATATTGAAGAACCCCAACATTTCGCGATTCGTTAGTAAACATACTTTGATTCTCTATCAACCAATAACGCGGGACCATCGACATGGTTAAAGCTAAACTCTTTGAAGTCCAAACGTAGCACAATACTCTTTCTACAGTTAATACCAAAATGGTGTTAAAATAAATAGTTGGAAATTTTGTTCGATATAGAGCACTCATGTCGATAAAATGCTTTGAACCCTTTATTGGAAATCGGCGATTTCACGCCTTTTTTTTATCCAATGCGGAATTGATGACCTACGTATAAAGTAAGAAAAGTTCTTAGGATTTAAAGAAAAAAAGAAACAACTTTGCTGACAATTACATATTTTTGTTTAGTCAGAAGAGTCCTCCGGATATTTTGGTATAGGATTAACGACCGGTTTCGATATTTTTGTTTTGAAATATGAATAGAGGATAGGCTTGACTCAGGGGCGCCACTGCAGTTGAACGTGATAGGGGGATGTCAAGTGGTTACAACGAGATTCGGGGACGCCTGAATCAGGTTGTAACGACGCGATATCGACATGAATGTTGTGATAGAAAGAGAAAGGTGTTGAGAACCTGTGGAAATGAGTTAGTGCGGAGACTCTGTGGAATTTTCTGTGGTGTGACTTGTACCCCATGTAATAACCACTTCTGGTCAACGTCAGTCAAACCTGCGAAAAACAGGAAAATTTAAAAATTTTGAGACAGACACTTAATTTAACCTAATTTGACCCCGAGGGTCATACCGGACTTAATTTGACCCCGTTATCGACTAAAATGAGTTCCAGGGGACTCAGGGAAACTTTCTGATCAATTTGGGAAATGTTGACTTTTCGCTGGAAAAGTCAACCGAGCGACGTTTTGGTCCATTCGAGGACCGTTTTGGATCCAAAAAGCTTAGCCATCGTCGCAGCGGTCTTAGTTGAGCCGTTTCCTTGTGGCCGCCAAGTTTCGTAATTTCTTGGAAAAAGTGCCCGTTCGGGGCCCGAAACGTCCGATTTTCGCGAAACTGATTGAAAAATATCAAGTAGATATTTTCCAAAAGGTGTGGGATGCACCTTGACACTTGTCCTAATTGTGGTGGTGTTAGTTTTGGGGGGAAACTAGAGGGGACAAGATAGGTGGCCGGCCATGTGGGTTAAAAGAGAAAAAAATAGAGTTTGTTGTTAGTTGATTTAAATTAGAAAGAAGAAGAGAGTGTTTAGAGAGAGAAGGAGAAGAAGAAGAAGAGAGAAGAGAGGGAAAGCTAGGGTTTTCTCAAGACAAAGAGAAATCGTCTTCCCCTCGTCTTCCTCGTTGGTAAAACCTAACCCGATCTTCGTTTTGTTAACTTTGGAAAGTTAGGGTTTTGTATAAAACTATGGGTTAGGGTTGTAGTGAGTTTGAGGGTTTGTTGGAGACGTTTTAGAGGTGGTTGGAGGTGTTATTGGACGTTTTCCGGTGACCGGAGGCTCGGGAGGAGCTCCGGCCACCGTGGGTGGTGGCCGGCCGGCCATGGGGTGGCTGGCCGGAGCTGGTACCAGCCACCACATGGTGGCCGAGCCCCCCCCCCCCTTGAACCCTAGGGAACGGCCAAGTAGTTTGGGTGGGGCCCACGTGCTCGGTTGCTCTGGTTTTAATGTTCGGGTGGTTTAAAACGTTCCCCGGACCATTTATCCTTAACCGAATCGAAATTTGGAATTAAATTGGAGAAGTTGTAATTAATGGGTTTTAGAAACTTTAAACGTTAATTATTTGACTTAGAAGTCGGAATTCGATTCCGTCAAGTGCGTTGGGTTCCTTGAATTAGTCTAAGACCGTAGAAACGAAAACGGGAACTTTTGGAGCCCCGGAAGGCAATTTATAAAAACCGGGCAGATTCGCCATGTCGGGCGAATTGGGCCTTTAAGGGTCCTTTATCGACAATGTCGAGTAATTGGGAAGTTTGAGAGTGATCGACATTATCGGGGTTACGTTTGGGCGTTAAGTTTATTGATTTTCGGGTTTTTCGTAATAGTTTAAAAGTGATTTAAAATTGTGTTCTTTTAGATCGTGCTGCGGACCGAGGAAAAGGGAAGCTCGGCGTTTGACTGGGATTACATCGGGGTTTAGTGGAGCGCTTTTGGAGTTATATACGATGTAGGGAAAAGTAGCCGGATCTCGGCCCTGATTAGGGAAAGTTAATAGTAGAATTGCATGTGACACTGGGGTGTCGTGGGTTGAGTAGATTTATTTAAATATTAGAAAAGCATGATACGGGATTGTAGCGTTTAAGAGAAAAGCATGTGACACTTAGTAGTGTCGTAGGAACAGAGAACTTAGCGATATTAGAATTACTGGAGGCATATGACCATGCCCGGAGGTTGACTGTTTAATTTATGTCTTGGGTGGCCATGAGAGCCCTTATTTGATTGTTGATGTCTTGGGTGGCCATGAGAGCCCGTGTATTTAAATTGGTGTCTTGGGTGGCCATGAGAGCCCGTGTATTTAAATTGGTGCCTTGGGTGGCCATGAGTGCCCGTGTTTTACTGTTGGTGTTTTGGGGTGGCCGTGAGTGCCGTGGGGTCGTTGAACCCGAGTTTGACCGTTGGTGTGTCTTGAGTGGCCGTGAGTGCCCGTGGGGTTGTAGAACCCGAGTCTTGACCGTTGGTGTGTCTTGAGTGGCAGTGAGTGCCCGTGGGGTTGTTGAACCCGAGTCTTGGCTGTTGAGGTGTCTTGAGTGGCCTTGAGTGCCTGTGTGATTGAACTTGCCTGTGATTGTGGTTACCTGAAGTTGTGAGTTCGAAAGGTCGACAGCCTGATCCGACTTGGTGTCGATGAATTGCGATAGGTCGACAGCCTGATCCGACTTAGTGTCGATGAACTGCGATAGGTCGACAACCTGATCCGACTTAGTGTCGATGAACTGCGATAGGTCGACAGCCTGATCCGACTTAGTGTTGATGAATTGCGATAGGTCGACAGCCTGATTCGACTTCGTGTCGAGGAATTGCGATAGGTCGATCCTGGACCTGATTGAGATTGATTACCGAGCAGCTGGTGTGCGATCCTTTGTGATCTTGTTTGGCGTTGTGTAGTCCTTCTGTCGTGTCCTTGGAGGAGGTCGTCGATAGTTGTGTCGGGTCTACCTTACTTTATCGAGTGTTGAGTCTGTTAAGGAAAGTAACGGGTTGTGGGTCAGTTGGATACTTGAGTTGGGGACTGTAGTCCCGGTGTCGGGTTTGGTTTTGGTGTTTCTGGCTTTATCTACTAATTATGCCATAGTCAGTCTGTTATCCGTGGAGGTGGGCGAACACTCACCCCTAGCTGCTTTTCCTACAAGTACTGATCACCGGACGGACTAGGTTAGCTCTTGAAGTTCATGGAGCTTGGAGCGGAGTCTGGTCTTTATTTTGTTGAGTCTAGTGACAGATCTTGTACCTTGTCCACTGTTGGAACGTTCTTTTGTATTGTAAATACTATTATTTTTGATAACTAAATGGAAATATCAGAGTTTTTATTCAAAACAGGTTTCAAGTGTTTTATGTTTTAAATGTTCGCATCCCGAGTTCGGTTCGCTAAAATTGGGGCGTGACACCCCATGTTATGGGAAGATACCCGACCGAGGTGTGTGCCGGTCCGGTATGTTGTTTGTGTGACTTGTTTGAAACTATGACTACTGTGGGAGATGGTTGACCTCCTTTCTTCCCCTTCAAGCTAACATGGACAAGTGTCCATGTAGGGACCACTTTGTCCTTCATTAATTCCAGCATTACAAATTTAATTTAGCGTAGTCGATAAAATAGTCTCCGTTTGACCGAAAATTGACTTTTCCACAATTACAGTCACTTGAAAGGAAACGGCCCAATTAAGCTAACTGTGACGACGACTAAGCTTTTTGGGCCCCAGAAAGGTCCCGAATGACAACCGGAGTCATCGGTTGACTTTTCCGGCAGAAAGTCAAACTTCGTCAAAAATCACCGGTTCGACCGGGATCGCCCGGGGACGATTCTTACACTATTGGTCCACACACATCCGAGTGTATGAGCCCCAATAAAGGGCGCTTTAGTCATTTTTCCCATTAAACAAGCCTTGCACCTATCGATCGAATGGAATTCGAATGGACCTGAAAGTCCGCACTTCTGAAGTGCTGATAGGCACTTCTTGTTTATGCGGCCCAAATGACAGTGCCATAACATAGTTAGGTTTGAATCTTTGGATTTATACCTCTTGGTATTAACATAATCTATAGAACTTGAGGCATTATTACCCATATCTGATATGTACAATCCTCCAACCAAGTTAGTACTAGCATAAAACATATCATTGTATAGAATATTGAAAACTCCATTTCCAATATTAACTTTATATCCTTCCTTGTCAAACACGGATACGGATATAATATTCCTACTAAAATTAGGTATGCAATATACATTATACAATACTAAGACAAGGCCACTTAGCAAAGCAAGACTCATGGATCCTACAGTAGTTGCCACAACTCTAAGGACCACTTCGTGCTTTCCAACCCTTTTTCCTGTTATCTAATACCCATGAATCTTTGGAAGTAGAGAGATGTAGCTCTATAGAGTTAATACCAGATGAAGGCACGGTCCCACCGCCCTTCCTTAGATCATCCAGGTTTCCTGATGAAGGCGCAGTCTTACTGCCCTTCTTCAGATCATCCAGGCTATCTGATGAAGGCGCAGTCCCACTGACCTTCTTCAGATTAGCCGTGAACTTCCTATAATCCCGGTTCCAATGACCAAGTTGTAGGCAGTAGAAGCAAACATTCTCAGGTGTCTGATCTTTCCTGCCAAGTGCGCATGGGCCCTACCGTTGCCACTTTCAATTCCCTTGTTGACCATCAGACTATTCTTGGATCCCAGATCCCTGATATTGTTTTGAGCAGTTAATGACACTTCTTGTAACTCTGATATGGTCTTAGAGACAGGCTTTTCTAGAACTTATTCTTTGCGTTTGGACTTGAGGACTATCCTCAAAATTCTATATCAGTCCAAAATAGTTTGTCCTATTTAGCTTGACCTTGTCCAGAATGGTTTTTAATGACAAACTATTAATGTTCGCTAAATTTTCCATTTGATCTACAAGAAATAAAATTCAATCAGTAAACTGTATAAATTTTATGGAGATCAAGCTTAAACACCAACAATCGATTCTATACCTTTAGAATCTAAAACCAAGATCCTTGATTCACTCGATCAAGCTGAACGAAGGTTCACCACTCAATCGAGCTATGTAGGTAGGAGCCCATCCAATCACATCCAATGTGACTCTTAGCTAGGGTATGTACTTAAGTACACGGCTTACCCTATCTGATACCCTAGCTGAGAATCGTAGTCGTGTCCACCAATTTTCAACTATGACCCGCCACTATGTAGGTGCTCCGTTAAGGCGCACGACACCCACATATGTCGTCCAAACCTACTACCCCACTTTCATATGTATGCTCCGCTAATGCGCACGGCACCCATAGGACGGGGAGGTAGTAAGGTGTTGATAATTGGGAGGTATCGGACATGACCCGTTTTTACTTTTCCGGTTGTGTTCAAAACTTTGGCACATTCTAGATGCGATGGGCACATCAACTGCATTCCAAATGAAATGATTCCTCAAATTACATCCAATGTAATTCTTCCTTCGAACCCGTCAACTACATGTAATGTAATGACGGTTCTAAGGGCTCACAAACAAGGATTAAAGTTCCAATTTTATCTTTGCATGTGAGATGATATGCTCGGTAAATAAGGTTAAAGCATGCAATTCTAAAACACATAGAATTAATCATGCATAAAATAAACCAAGCATAAAGCGATAAATGTGCACATAATAGCCCCCTAAACTAACTCCCACAAGCTTCTCGAACCCGTCAACTACATCGAATGTAATGACGGTTCTAAGGGCTCACAAACAAGGATTAAAATTCCAATTTTATCTTTTCATGTGAGGTGATATGCTCGGTAAATAATGTTAAAGCATGCAATTCTAAAACACATAGAATTAATCATGCATAAACTAAACCAAGCATAAAGCGATAAATGTGCACATAATAGCCCCCTAAACTAACTCCCACAAGCTTCTTGAGCTCCATCGACTCCAAGCCAATGCCAACACCCAAAATCCACCAAATGACATTTTCGCCCTTTCTTCGTCTTGAGAAAAATATTAAAATTAAATACACGACTCGCAGGTCGGGAATTAATAAATATTACAAATAAGTGGTTCAACGACCACACCTTGAAAGAATAATTACACGCTAACTCTAACGGCTCGCATGCCATGAAAAGCGATAAATAATTAAAACGAGCTCGGGGCTATTATGTACACCATGCCAACATCACATCACACATCGTGTTATCAAAAAAACACGTTATCAAACATCATGTGATTTTCCGATTTTAATTAATAGCCAAGTTTCGAAAATTTTTTGATGCTCGGTTTATCGAAACCGTTCAAAAATGAAAGTTTTGAACATTTGATTTTCGAGTTCGTCATGACGGTTCCAAACTCGTCATAATTAAAAAAAACAATTTAACCTTGGCATATCAACCATCCAATGGTTATGCTCGACCTAGTTCCGTCCAACGGAGCCCCGTTCGGTCCCGATTTCGGCTCCCCGAGAGTCCCGCTCCCTATACCCGAAAAAAAAAATTCAAAATTTCCAGATTTGAAATAAATTTCAAAAATTCATTTTACATGCATTAAATCCATAAACAAGAATTTAAAACATGTTATCAAAAAATTTGGAAATTAACTTGTCAAAACTGAAACTTTCAACACCGTCTTGTGAATCCCGAAGGTAGCACGACTCTGATACCACTGTTGGGTCTCGAGGTAGGTTGGGAGATGAACTAACTCGCAGCGTAAAATCAATGAAAATCAAGAGACGATTAAAACCATGAAACAACTAACAAAGAATGGATTCACAAGAGAAAAATTCAGCACTATTTCTTACCAAAATAAAACTAGGAAGATTATCTTCTCGCTAATAGAAGAAAACCCTAACTCCACAAAACTCCAGCCGCCTTGTGAATTCTCCACCGCTGGCGACGGCCTCGACCTCGCCACGTTGCCGACGGTGGTACTTGTGCTCTGGTCTCAGTGGTGATGAGGTTGTTGCTGTGATTGCAGGCGTGACGCTGTGGTTCTGGTCACAGAGCATCTGAATCTCAGACTCGGCATCCGAGTTTGCTCGTGGTTGTGGAGACGTCAAGTCTCGTGGTGATCTGCAGTTTGGTTGGTGACGTCAAGTCTCGTGGCGATCATCCACGCCTTATGCTTCGGTCCCAATAGATACTGGCTCTGTGCTGCTACTGATCTGGGATCTAGAAACTCCAGCTCAGATGAATATTCTTAAGAGGAGGAAGAGGTGAAGGTTACCACCAAGAAGATTGTAAAGCAACCTGTTAAAGTGCCCAACAATGATTCTACTTCTTCTGATGATTCATCTGATGATGAGCCTGCACCACCTGCAAAGAGTGGATCCGCCTTGAAGTTGGATCTCAAGGCGGAAGCTGACATAGGTACTGATCCAAGAATCATTTAGCACAAGTCTGATTGTTGTTCAGTTCGTTTGGGTTGAGGATCGGTGATAGAGGATCGGTGTATGGGGGTTTGGCAGGGGATGGTTCTCCCCGTTATGCTGCCTGCACTGGCCCGAAGATCGGGAGGTCCACGCCGTGGTAGTGGTTGAGGTTCAGTCCCGGCCATTGTTCTGTTGCCTCCGACCCTTTGGCTCGATCGGAACATTCTACTTTTGGATTGTGTTGTTTCATTTGTGGAGGTTCGTACTTCCTGGTGGAAGTCTCAGGCTATCGGTTGAGGCCTAGGGGATAGTTTGGTGCTGCCAATAAGGTTGTTGGGTTAGTGGTTTGTGATTTGGTTACCGAACGATTGAAAGTTCCGAGTAGTTCATGTCCGGTGTTGGATGGGGCTCTGTTAGTAATTGGGACCGTCCAATCCTCGCGCTTTGATCTCAGATCGAGGAGGTCTCGATGATCAAGAATCGAGGTTGTTTCATTTTGAAGCAGTACGAGCCGAAAGAGGTCCCGATGGTTTTGTTGCAGGAATCGGGATCGTTTGGTCCATTCGCTGGTAACTCAGGTTTAGGTGACATGGTTCGCGAATAAAGTTACTTTCAAGACTTATGAAGTGGTACGAGGGTAGTCTCGAACTTTGTCTGTCTTTTGTTGTTTATTTGTGGGCTGCGTCCCTACTGTTGTCTTTTTGTTTTGGTTCTGGCTTGTTGCCTTGTTGCTCTTTTGAGCTGTTTTAGTCTTGGGACGATCCCTTTTTGAGGTTGATCTCCTGCCTTGTTTTCCTGACTCAGGAAAGCAAAGGTTTAATAAATTTTCTCTTATAAAAAAAAAACTTTTTCTAACCAATACAAGAACACCGGGTAACGAATGATTGGTTTGAGTCTCCAAGACGCCTGCGTATCCACATGGGAATCAAAGCCACGTAGTTCTTCTCTTTGAGGACTCAAGAACACAAAAATGGAGGTAGGAGCTTGCCTTGGCAGAAATTTCCATGGAGAGGAGGGAGAATTTGTGTTTCCTATTCTTGTCTTGTGTTTGTTATGTTGAAAAAAGATGACTTAAACATAACAAACCCCATACTTGCCCAACTAAAGGCATGAGACAAGCATGGTGACAAGTAAGGTGTAAATAGGACAAAGTATGGCTAGATAAAATGGGGTTAGGTGGTGAATCACCAACCCCTTAATCATTATCATGCTTACTTAGTACTAATTAATCAAGACTTGATTAATTAGTTCCATGGGCCTTGATTGCACGAGCCTTTCATGGGCCTCTTGGAACATGGCCCGTGGCCATTTCCAACGAGGTCTCGTGATTCACTCATCGCCTCCAAGCCTTCCATGCCAGAACTGTCCAACATTATCCAACGCGATCAATCCCAAGACTCCAAGCCTTGTATTGATCCGTAAAATCCTATTCACTTACGTGCACATGACCCAAAACTCAGTTTTGGTCATCTTCCGAGACAACTCCCTTTTAACTATTCTCCATAAATGTGTCAACGAGTTTCATCCTCCGGTGTGACCCTTAGGTTTATGCATGTCAATAGGTCAACGTATAATCCCATTTTACTTGATCCTATATAAGTGGCAACTAACGAGACTTTAGTATTTCCTGACACTACATAACGAATCGACCCTGTCGATTCAAACATTTTCGTCGTTTATGCCACTATCCTTTTATCTCCGATATCTTGATTGACATAAGGCATAGAGCCGTCATCCTTATTATTCTCAATCACTGTTCCTTGATATGTGAGATAACTGAATATATGATACCCAATATCATGTGCATGCCCATGCTATGCTTTAAGTCACTCTCGATCAAGCGAATGAGAACCGATATCTTTCCCATACCTCAGTATGACGGATAAATCCCTTAGCCACCTTTCGTGTCACTCATGTAGCCTGTCCCCAAGCCAATCATGGCCGTTATGGAAGCCCTGTTACGGACAACGTTAGGCTCGGGTCAAACTCAGTTGTTGACTACATAGCGATCAATACTCCTTGGTCTAATGACTAACAGAACGTAAC
This sequence comes from Erodium maritimum, assembly GCA_963921825.1. NCBI lineage: Eukaryota > Viridiplantae > Streptophyta > Magnoliopsida > Geraniales > Geraniaceae > Erodium > Erodium maritimum. The sequence goes on along the minus strand of OY997595.1, from coordinate 46,837,980 downwards.
GTAAGCCATAAAGAGCCATCTTTCATACTAGTCGCATCTAGTGAAACTTTGTTGACTAGGGACCCATCGAGTGTGATCTATCTCGATCTAGGAATCTATTCGCATTGTGGGCATATATCAGAGCACACATCGATATATTAATCCAACACATAAGTAATATAAATCCGCTTTAATTTTATTGCTAACAATGATATGTACACTTGGACATTTAGGATTGAAGTACAGGCACTAATACTAACACTAAGGGCAAGGATAAACATGTTAATAATCATGCATAATAATATAAATTAAATCGTGACATAGCATAGCTCAACTAGGTCACACTTACCATTGGTCAATCCTGAAGTGGGGAACATGCTTTACGGTAATCAATGTCTTTGGCAATACATATCTAAGGAAGGCGAACGGTAATGATATTGCTTACCTTACTCGTATCAACGAAACTAAATGTTTCCCAGGTTTTATCAGCAGTCTCGATTGTATGCATTGAACATGGAAGAATTGTCCAAAAGCAATTCAAGGGGTTCACGAGCGGGGTGATCATCCTGAACCAACAGTAATGCTTGAAGCTGTGGTGGGCCCCGACACTTGGTTTTGGCACGCATATTTTAGTATGTCGGGCTAGAACAATGACATTATTGTGTTGAACCAATCATCATTATTTACTTATGTGCAACGAGGTGACCAGCCCGAGGTCGAGTTCGAGGTCAACAGTACGTATTACAATAATCCATACTACTTAACAGACAGAATATATAACGTGGGAAACCTTTGTGAAGTCCATCCCCGCACCACAACTCCCGAAGCACATGTTATATGCAAAGAAACATCAGGCCACAAGAAAGGATGTGGACAAGGTGTTCAGGGTTCTCCAAGCTCTATTTCATGTCATCAAAATGCCGGCTCGAGGTTGGGATGATAGAAAGTTATCTATGATAACGCGGGCGTGCATTATCATACACAACATGATTGTAGATGATGAACGTGATACGTAACAGGAAGAAATTGAACAATTGGAGTCCGAAAGAACCAATCATACACGTCCACTGAGGGACATTACCCGGTTACGATGTCATCCGAACCCACACAAGACGTCTCGAGGATCGAGTTGTCCACCAACAACTTAAAGCTGTTCTTGGTGAACACATTTGGACTACATTCAGGCCAGAGGCCGTTTAGGATCCCAAGAACGCGTAGGCGCTTATGTTATTTTTATTGCTAGCCAATTTCATTGAACTTCCATTTGTTGTGTTTTTAAGTTAGGATTTGTTTTGCTGCATTTTCGTTACATGTACCTCTATGTCGGAAACTTTATTTTTTCGTGCAACATTATGGGTGTTTTTAGTTCCATGGACAATGCACCTTCTCAATGCATCTAGGATGGCCAAATCGGTGGCCCAAAAAACAACTCTTCCACCCCCAATGTTTCATCTATAAAAAGGAAATGACACCAATCCATATTTCATCATCCATACCAGATTTGTGCACAACCAAATTTCCTATAAAATGGATTCCAAGAACAAAAGTGATGTTTCACAAAGTGATATGAGTCCACCACCACCACCACTCTACAAGATCGAGCGAGAAGCCCACCGACATGGTAGGTTTGAGCGTACTAAAGCCCTGCTAATGTAATGACACAACAAGGCAATACGCTGAAGTCCTTGCTCTAGACACAACCGACTAGGCGTTGCTCGAGAAGGCCAACCACGAAGCTCTTATTTTTGATATGCTTCAAGTTGTGAACAACAGATAAATCTTTAACATGTATGCTACTTTTTTCAAACACTGTACTCGGTTTCGAACAAGGTTTGTTTGATTTTTTTTTTCATGTATGTTTGTTTGATTTTGTACTTGGAAACCAAACCGAATTGTTTGAAAATGTTTTCTTTCAATGTAAGGGTAATTCAACGTCACTTCTATGCCAATTGACGATTCTTCTCCTGAAACATGCACCGAATCTTCCAAGAGATAAGGATGCACGATTATATCCCCAAAAAAAACCTAGCCGAATCTTCCAAGTCATTAAAGTGCACCCATTCATTCTTCAATGTTTGGACTGACTCTTTCTCATTATTAACCTATCAGAATTTCCTATATAAAGAAAACATCACAACCGATTCACTTCATACGTTTCGTCAGCAACGACCTCTTCTACAACCTTCTCCTTTCTATCTTTTCTCTTGTGCAGATTTGGTACCACCACATTTCTTTGGCAGAATCAGCCATGACGCTTATATGGACAGACGAAGAAGAGAGGTGTCTTATTACTACATGGATGGTCCACGTAAACGTGACTCGGGAGTTTTGGCGTCACCTCGACCATGAATGAGAAATCGTGCACTCGGATCCATATCTTTAGATCGAGAAGAAGCTGAAAAACCACTAGTAGAAGACCTACATCCGAGTGAGGGCGTTCGAGATGGCGTTCTTGGAGGCATGCCATGCTCTCGTTCATGCCGCCACCGACACTGAGGTGTTGTTGGAGGCAAATTGTTCGTACGAACATAATGTCTGCAAGCCCTTTACTAAACATGAGTGGTGGACGACAGTTCGGGAGTTCCCGAAATGACGCTTGTACAAAGGGTCCCCCCTCTAGTTGTCATCCGATAGGGTTTGAACAATGTTGGTTTTGTGGGTTCTTGGGCCTTACTGTACTTTCCATTGCTCGTTTATGAAAAAAAAAATTCTTCTATTTTTTTTGAAACGGGTAACCGGAGAATAGTATTAATACCCAAAGGTAATCAAACAAGAAAGGGCGTAAACGCCCAGGGTTCCAGATATTTGTCCGGACCGACCGTAGCAGGCCCAACGCTCGTGGACCCATACTAATAGCCTACTTGAATTCGTTGGCAAACACTCAAGACAACTCCTTACCAGCGTCTCAAAACAGCGAGACATGAAATGTAAAGCCCTAAACAACGCAAGAAATAAATTGTTCCAGAAATAAAGTAAATAACGAGAAAGCAGATAAAAGAACTGAGCTGTTGTTGAAGGCTGCCCGGGGCCTCCCAGCACTGGTTGTCCCGGGTCTGTAGGTATAGTCCGACATCGACTCCACCCACCCCTACCGGGTCGGATCATCCCTGCATCGGAGGCTGCTCTGTCTCCGCCTGCTTCTCTTGGTCCCCCTCAGCGTTGGTCGGCTGGTTGAGGTCTAGTGGTTTATCTTTCAGAGAGATAAGGTTGCCGGCCGGCCGACGGTGTGCATGCGACCGAAGAGGGAGGGCGTCAAGAGGAGGTTGCGCGAACGTGTCACGCCCCAAATCCAGTTTTGACCGGACTTGAGACGTGAACTGAAGATAAAGAATAAAAAGCAATTAAAAGGAATAAAAATACGAAATATTGTAAATTGAATAAAACCAAAAACAAGAGTCAACAGCTCTGTTTGACAATTAATGACAAAAGTACATAAACAATCAGTACATCTCTAACTCAAGTCCCAAATCACAAAGAGCTCCCGAGCCTTGAGACCACCTCTAGGAACTACTCACCAAGTAAGCCTGTAAAAACAATAAATAAACAAATAGAGGTGAGCTTACGCTCAGTAGAGAAAATAATAAGTAGAAGCAACCTCCAATTTGGTAATAAAACTGAATTAACACAAATAGTCACAATTTACAATTAACACGATTAACCAACACGATGCTATGATAAAGAGAACAATAATAATAATAATAATAATAATAATAATAATAATAATATTCAACGCTTAAGGGAAAACAGTAATTGAAGAAGATTAAGGAAAGTCGATGAAATCTTTGATAGAACTACTAAAAAGAGAGCACTAAATGTCACGTCGATAACGTAAACAACAATACTCCGATCCACAATTAGTCATTGTGTCATTTCGCATACAATACTCCGATCCACAATTGGTCCTTGTGTCACGTCGGATTTCCCCTCGGTCCAGAGGATACACATACATTGGGGCTACCGAAAACATCCCTGAAGGGACACATATCGTTGGGATTCTCGGAAATGTCCCCAAAGGACCATAGATCATCGGGGTGAAACATGATAACCTTCTGGTAATGCTCCCGCAGGACGCATACACCCGGGGTGAAGCAACAAGTAACCATTCCCGCAGGGTAAACAATCTCTAGGCTATGATACTACCCTACACCGGCTTAGCCCCTCGGTGTAGGTACCATACCGGACCACAAGTAACCATCCCCGCAGGGTAAACAATCTCTCGGCTATGATACTACCCCACACCGGCTTACCCCCTCGGTGTAGGTACCATACCAGACCACAAGTAACCATCCCCGCAGGGTAAACAATCTCTCGGCTATGATACTACACCACATCGGCTTATCCCTCGGTGTAGGTACCATACTGGATCACAACTCCTCTTAGATCACACAAAAGAGCGTAACATACTAAACAGTCGTAGAACAACCAAAGCTTAACAATCCACAATCTTACCACAACACGTCACGAAGAATTCATATAAACAATTACACTTACTGACATACTTACCAACCACGATCCATCGGTCTATCACTCACCCGATCATACCACTTGGCACAATCAATTACACTCAAACATTCATTCAAGCATTCATTCAAGCATTCATTCAAGCATTCATTCAGGCATTCATTCAATCATTCAATCATTCAATCATTCATTCAATCAATCATTCAAACATTCATTCAACAATTCATATCTCAAGCATCACAAATTGTCTAGTTTAGTTAGACTCTTACCTTAACCTAAAAACTAGGCAAGCACGGCATGTGAGGCAATCACAAACAATCCTAAGGCTCATCACGGCCATTCTACCAGCACGACAATTTCCCAAGTATTGAAAGAGATTTAAACTAGTGAAACACATCCTACATGCATACTAGACACGTCCGATTATTATTGTAATTGAAAAATGATTATTCTAGTGAATCACATCCTATATGTCATCTAGAACCTTTCCGGTTATTATTGACCTATAGGCATACTAAAGCGTTATTTTAAATGAGGAGTTTAGTACTTTCCCTACCTCAAGACGATCACAACAGCTACGTCTCCTAGCTGCTGACGACCTGGCCTAACTCCGGTCTTCTCGGGTGAAGTCCAAGTCTGGGTTTTAACAAGTAAAAGTCCAATCAGTCCCGGTAACGTCCAAAGTCCTCTGATTTATCAAGTTCGTCTTTTAATTTGACTGATAAGTCCTTGAGTTATCTGATTTTAGTCCAAATTATAATTAAATTAATTAATTAACTAAACTCCGACCAGGATTTGACCCGGATCCGATAACCGGAACCGAATCCGACCTGGTCTAGAATCCAGACCCGACCGGACCCAGGATCGACCTAAACCCGGCTCCAAACCCAGTCCAGAACCCAGTCCAAGCCCGAGTCCGGACTCGCCCTAACGGATCCGGGCTTGACCCGGCCCAAGGCTCAACCAGGGTCCAGTCTGGCCCAAGGCCCAACTGGACCGAGGCTGACCCTGACCCGGTACCACTCTTGGCCTAAGGCCCAGTCCTATTAGGGTTCTGGTCCGTCCGAGCACGGCGAGGTCGAGTACGACGGCGGCGAGCTCCAGGTCTTGCCACGACGAGGACGGCGTCAAATTAGAGGGAAGGACGAGGGAGAGGTGTTTGGAGCGAAAAACGAGCCTCTGCGTCCAAATCTAGCGGCATTAAGGCTCGCCGGCGAAGGGAAAGCCAAATCTGGAGGTCGAAAACTCCGGTGTTCCTCTCCGGTCAATCCCAGCTCAAAACGAGCTCGAGGCTCTCGATTTTTAGGCAAAGGGTAGCGGGGAAGGTGAGAAAGCTCATGGCGAGGCTCACCGTGGCTGATTCCTTCAGTTGGAGGTGCAGCGGAGCTCGGCTTGACTACGGTGGTTAGGGTTCATTCTGGTTCGAGGAAGAGAGGGGAAGAAGAAGAGAGAGGGAGAGGGTTTCAGGTGCTGGGGTTGAGTCGCGGTGGAAGCAAAAGAAGGGAAAGAAGAAGAAGGGCGTTGAGGAGGTGGGAGAAGAGGGACGGCGGCGAGCTTTGGTTTGGGTTCGCGAGAAAGAGGAAACGCGAGGTTGAAGACGAAGCCCTCGTGCGTGAAAATGCCAACTGAAACGACGCGACGTGAGGGTTTGTCGCGCGCGTAGGGTTGGGCCTGCTTCGCTCGTTGGCCGGTTCGCGTGGCACGTGGGCTTGGCCCGCGTTGGTGAGCCGGGCCTGGTCTTCAGACCGGGCCAGTCCAGCCCAACTGCCCAAAATCTATATTTTTCTTTGATTTTCTTTTCTTTTCTTCTTTTTATTTGACTTCGATTCAAAAATTGACTCGTCCTCAAATCCTCGACGTTTCAACAATAAAATTAACGAAATCAAAACTCCGGTCTTTACAGTCTACCCCACTTAAAGGAATTTCGTCCCCAAAATTTAAAACAGAAGTGCCTCAAGCGTCGAACAGGTGGGGATACTTCTCTTGGATCTCGTTCTCACGCTCCCAGGTCGACTTAGCTCCCTGGTGCTTCCATTGCACTCGTACCAAAGGAATAGTCTTGTCACGCAAGACTCTCTCTCCCGTATTCTAACTGTGTAACTCTTCAGTCGGCTCTGCACGGTCTTTAATCGTTCCCGAAGAAAACACAACCTTTTCTTAAACGTTCTTTACTTGATCCCGCTAGTTACCCAAACGCCATACTTGGCGGTGAAAAAATATTCTTACTCAACAGTTCACAATTTCAACGCATAACAAAACACATAAACTCAAAGAATCACCGAGTAAAAACAACATGCCGGATAACACCCAAAACACTAAGGAAAAACCAGGTAAAGGTCTAGATATCCTATACCGGAATCCTGTATCAGTATAGATATCGTACCACCACAGACAACCTCGGTCTAGATACCCGATACCGGAATCTTGCGTTGGTATGGATATCGCACCGGGCACACAACATCGGTCTAGATACCCTATACCGGAATCCCCCGTCGGTCATAGGTATCATACCGGAACACTTAATAAGTCGAATAAGGTCGGAACCACACACCGACGTAACTTCTCAATTTCCTCCTTAGTAACCGTTACAGGGATAAATCACACCAGAACTCAAACACTAACCAGTCAAGACCAGTCCACAAACAAATGTACAAGAAAGTAATACCCAAATGCATTCATCAAAACAAAGGTTCTCATAATCAGTGCACGGTTCAGTAAAAACCACGTACTCTACCGACATAAAATCGGACGAACGACGTACAACCACAAGGAACGATAGAAAACCTCTCGCTGACACTTAGTTAAAAGTAGGCATCCTTAGAGACACACAAAACGAACGTTACGGGAACCACACTCGACTGTAGAACGCAATCTAAGATCGATCAACAAAGGTTATCCCAACCGATGATATTCCTTCTACCGATGACACTTGCTCACAACTACCGACCAACCAACTTGTAAGTCGTTTCGTCCAAATTACCACGACACGGAAAAACCAACAATTATTGTAATCTGAAGGGTTTGAACGGTTTAGAATACCCTGCCCAGTTCCTTCAATCGTTTTTCAAACAATTTAGGACCAGTCACTGGTCAACTCTTAAATCTCACTGTGTCCTCCCGCATGGACACAAGACCCGACCTACCATACAATGCTTCGCTTGGTGCCATCTTGTTACTGGCCTGGAAGATTGTGGTAGTCGCACTCGGCTATCTATTTCCGGATTCCAACGTGAGGTGCTCTTACTTCTATGGCGTACACTTAGCGGTTGCATTAGTCCTCGTGGGATGCTGGCGTTCGTTCTTCCCTTGTTGAAAAAGATACGTCTTGATACGAACTCGGTTCTCGTTCTTCGCGTTCTGCTCCGCTGTGGATGTCGTATGATGTCGCTGTAACTCTCGATGTTGTCCGTCTGAATCGAAGATGCGAAAGAGGTGACTCCAGAAATCCGTCTTCTCCACTGCTCCGCTACACGCTCACGATCCTTAGTGTTGCCGTTGTCGATCATCTTCTTCTAAAGCTCTATCACGTCAACACTGAGTATCGGGTATTTGTATGGTTGCGGTCCAGCTTCCGGTGGTCTTCATGCTTCCTCCTTCTAGAAGCGTGCTGCATTCTTCACAGCGACGCGCTCGGTCAGGTCCTCCGTCTTTCTGGCTCCTTGGACTGACGTCTTGGGTTGGTCGATTCTGTTGGCGCGAATCTGCAAGGTCCAAGGATGTTGGCGTCGTCTCTGGTCTCAGGTCAATTCTGATGCCGACTTCGTGAACTGGCGGCAACCCGATCGGTTCCTCTGGGAAGAACATAGGAAACACACTCCGAACTAATCTCCCACGGGCGGCACACACTCGTCCAACTCTTCGCTCGTGCCTCGGGGTGCCAAGACACAAAGGTCGTCTTAAAGGTTCGATTTTTAAGACTTCAGTCTTGCAGTAGGGTAGAAGAAGCTGGAGGCTGCGTCGCCTGTGGGTTATGGGCCCACTACGCTTCCGCTACGCTATTTTGATCTTATCGTCACTCGGTCAGCTCCTATGATCGGTCGGACTGTTCACTTGTCAAGGCTGCAGCCTTTCACTGCTCGGGCATTCGCTGCTGATAGCACTCGATGAACGCCTGTTGTTTTACAATTCAGTTCTTAAAACTTGAGCAACCTGCTCGAAGGAGGAAAAGAACTTTCGGTACGACAAGTTCTTTAAGAACAAGACGGTCTGTTACTCCACTTTCAAACTTATATCGACATTAGTCGGGACTACCACACCTCCAGTCGGTGCGTTAAGATACGGGTGGGCTTAACAGTTTTAAATTCCGTTCCAACATAAAGTTACCACAAATACAAACAAGTGTAATACTCAAGTGTCAGCAGCCCAACATCTAAAATTTAAATGGTGAACAAGTACTGTAAGCGATCTCATGATCGGAAACATGTCCCTCAGCTCGAGGCCCGGCAATCGCGTACACTCGGCCCTACTGATTCGGAGGTCCTCCTCTCGGTGGTGGTGGAAGAATCTCCTGTTGTGGGGCCCTCGACTGATATCTTTGTGCTGGTGCCCCAGCCGCCTGACGCGGGACCGTCGGAGGCTGTGCCTGACGCGGTCAGACTGGAGGTGTCTGGCAAGGCTGCGCCTGTTGAGGTCTCGGCGCTGGCGCTCCTCCAACTTGATCAGGGCAAGCGAAAGATAGGTGTCCCTGTCGGCCGCACTAATAGCACACCCTCTCATCAACACGTTGTCTCTTCCCGAACCTCGGTGGACGATCGACCTGACGATCTGCAGGTCCACTACTCCTCGGGCAGTCTCGGGCTAGGTGGCCCTGCTGCCTACACAATGGGCATAACTGCGCTATCGGGGCAGGTCCAACTAATGCTACTGCTCCCACTTGGCGCATGCCACCAGACTAGAACTGTGGCTGAAAACATCCAGAGACTCTCTGTCTCCTCGAATCGCGACCCTCGGACGGTCTCAGGAAGCCACTCGGCCTCGGCATGATCTCCCGCGCCATGGCGGTCTCTCGGAAATGCCTCTCCACAGCTAGTGCCTGGTCCACCAGTGTAGAGTACTTCTCGGTCCTGAAAGCAATGAGTCGATCCGCGATAGACAGGATGAGTCCTCCCTCAAAGCGCCTACAATGGCTCTCCTCAATCTGCACCATCTCCGGTGCGAAACGAGACAAGGACGTGAACCTCACCTCGTACTCAGAGACGGTCATCCCTCTCTACCGCAGTTCCATGAACTACTAGTGTCTATCATCTCGAACAGATCGAGGGAAGTACCGCTCCAGGAACAGTCTGCTGAAAAGATGAAAATCATCTCCTACCCTGGTCTACACATGCTGCCACCAGTAGTACGCCTCCCATTCAAGCTGAAAGTTCGCGAAAGATACTCCCAGACGACCCTCAGATACCCCAGAAGTATCAAGGTTGCGGGTAATCCGCTCAAGCCATCCTGCGGCTGCCTCGCGGTCCGACCCCCTAGAGTAGACTGGTGTGCCCAGCCTGCGAAAATCTCTGAGTGCTTGGGCCGTATAGCTGTCAAACTGGTCTGGCCTCTCAACATCGGATGTGGTAGCAGTGGGCACCGTCGCAGGTGCCGGTGCTGCAATCCCCTACTGAGCGCTGATCGCTGCAAGCACTACGCGAACCACCTCCTCTAGAGGGGTCGCCTGAGTCGGCTCTGCGATTGGAGAAACCATGGGTGGTAACCTTGACGGTCCACCCTCAAAACTCTGGTGCTCTGCAGAAGCAGCACCCTGGGCACTCGTTGCCCGTGCCTGCTCAAGAGCAGGTGCCTATCTTTGGCCCCCAGCTGGGCGGCCCCTGGTACCTCTCGGAACGTAAACTCGAGGCATTTCGTATACACTCTGCATGGATAACTCACACGTTCAGTTTCTCAAATTTCGAATAAAGTAGTTCGCTTAAAGCAAGACGTCCGCACGCGTTTCAAACGGGTCAATCTCGGACCAACAGTATACTTAGTCTTAGTAAAGTCATACATAACACTTATGCGTCTCACAGAGACAATTCATATAATTCAATCAACTCCCGCAGGAGGTAGAGCTTCAGACAAGTCACACAATAACATACCAGACCGACATACACTTCGGTCGGGTATCTTCCCATAGCATGGGGTGCAAGATCATAACTCAAACCAATTTCACAGATCTTTACGTTGTTTCATATTCTTAGGTTTTCAACACTTTTCTCTTTTTCCATCACAACATTCATGTCGATCTCGCGTCGTTACAACCCGATTCAGGCGTCCCCGAATCTCATTGTAACCACTTGACATCCCCCTATCACGCTCGACTACAATGGCGCCCTTGAGTCAGCTCGTGATAGTACAAACATTTCAGTTTTGCAGAAATTTCGTCATGGTCCGTTCACATTTTCTATTAACCATCCGCTCAAGCGGGTATATTTATAAACAAGACTGCACAATCAATCAGCACGTAAAGCATACCACAAATATCACAAGGGCACACCCCAGCCAACACTTGGCATAACCATAACACACATCTGACTTACAGACATACAGCTCGGGCCTCGGAAATCCCTCGAGTACTACTCAACCAAGTCAACGTTTCAATCCAAACACTCATTCAATCAACGACCGACCAACGCAGCAATTCATTAACGATCGATTAACCAAGACAATCATGTCATAACCAACTCGAGCATCGCTCGTTAAACCAACCTCGATCTCAACCGATCGGCATCACAGATCAACTCAGGTTCACAACAAAACACCGACCAAGGCACAATTCAAGCAAAGCAGATAACATAACATAAAGAAGGTAAGACTTAAACAAACTACTTCAACAGACGAGACCCTTTTCGTTTCGACTCTATGCATAGGATATTCCCGACTTGCGTCACCGAGTACAACTACTTAACCACCTAACTCTACCCACCTAATTGACGTACGGTCTGAGGTTTTGAAAAACAATTTCAAAATGAAACCTGGCTCGGATACCAAATTGTCACGCCCCAAATCCGGTTTTGACCGGACTCGAGACGTGAACTGAAGATAAAGAATAAAAAGAAATCAAAAGAAATAAAAATACGAAATATTGTAAATTGAATAAAACCAAAACCAAGAGTCAACAGCTCTGTTTGACAATTAATGACAAAAGTACATAAACAGTCAGTACGTCTCTAGCTCAAGTCCCAAATCCCAAAGAGCTCCCGAGCCTTGAGACCACCTCTAGGAACTACTCACCAAGTAAGCCTGTAAAAACAGTAAATAAACAAATAGGGGTGAGCTTACGCTCAGTAGGGAAAATAATAAGTAGAAGCAACCTCCAATTTGGTAATAAAACTGAATTAACACAAATAATCACAATTTACAATAAACACGATTAACCAACAAGATGCTATGATAAAGAGAATAATAATAATAATAATAATAATAATAATAATAATAATAATAATAATAATAATAATAATAATAATAATAATATTCAACGCTTAAGGGAAAACAGTAATTCAAGAAGATTAAGGAAAGGCGATGCAATCTTTGATAGAACTACTAAAAAGAGAGCACTAAATGTCACGTCGATAACGTAAACCACAATACTCTGATCCACAATTAGTCATTGTGTCATTTCGGATACAATACTCCGATCCACAATTGGTCTTTGTGTCACGTCGGATTTCCCCTCGGTCTAGAGGAGACACATACATCGGGGCTACCGGAAACATCCCTGAAGGGACACATATCGTCGGGATTCTCGGAAATGTCCCCAAAGGACAATAGATCATCGGGGTGAAACAGGATAACCTTCCGGGAATGCTCGCGCAGGTTGCATACACCCGGGGTGAAGCAACAAGTAACCATCCCCGCAGGGTAAACAATCTCTCGGCTATGATACTACCCCACACCAGCTTACCCCTTCAGTGTAGGTACCATATTGGACCACAAGTAACCATCCCCGCAGGGTAAACAATTTATGGCTATGATACTACCCCACACCGGCTTACCCCCTCGATGTAGGTACCATACCCGACCACAAGTAACCATCCCCGCAGGGTACACAATCTCTCGGCTATGATACTACCCCACACCGGCTTACCCTTCGGTGTAGGTACCATACCGGATCACAACTCCTCGTAGATCACACACAAGAGTGTAACATACTAAACAGTCATAAAACAACCAAAGCTTAGCAATCCACAATCTTACCACAACACGTCACGAAGAATTCATATAAACGATTACACTTACCGACATACTTACCAACCACGATCCATCGGTCTATCACTCACCCATCATACCACTTGGCACAATCAATTACACTCAAACATTCATTCAAGCATTCATTCAAGCATTCATTCAATCATTCATTCAATCAATCATTCAAACATTCATTCAATAATTCATATCTCAAGCATCACAAATTGTCTAGTTTAGTTAGACTCTTATCTTAACCTAAAAACTAGGCAAGCACGACATGTGAGGCAATCACAAACAATCCTAAGGCTCATCACGGCCATTCTACCAGCACGGCAATTTCCCAAGTATTGAAAGAGATTTAAACTAGTGAAACACATCCTACATGCATACTAGACACGTCCGATTATTATTGTAATTGAAAAATGATTATTCTAGTGAATCACATCCTATATGTCATCTAGGACCTTTCCGGTTATTATTGACCTATAGGCATACTAAAGCGTTATTTTAAACGAGGAGCTTAGTACTTTCCCTACCTCAAGACGATCGCAACAGCTATGTTTCCTAGCTGCTGACGACCTGGCCTAACTCCGGTCTTTTCGGGCGAAGTCCGCGAAGTCCAAGTCTAGGGTTTAACTAGTAAAAGTTTGTCTTCTAATTTAACTGATAAGTCCTTGAATTATCGGATTATAGTCCATATTATAATTAAATTAATTAAATTAGTTAATTAATTAAAGTCCGACCCGGATGTGACTCGGATCCGAGAACCAGACACGAATCCGACCCGGTCCGGAATCCAGACCCGACCAGACCCAGGACCGACCCGAACCCGGCTCTTGACCCGGTCCAGAACCCGGTCCATGCCTGAGACCGGACTCGCCCTAACGAATCTGGGCCTGACCAAGGCCTGGCCCGACCTAAGGCTCAACCAGGGTCCAGTCTTGCCCAAGGCCCAACTGGACCGAGGCTGACCCTGACCCGGTACCACTTTTGGCCCAAGGCCCAGTCCCATTAGGGTAACGGTCCGTCCGAGCACGGGGAGGTCGAGTACGACGGCGGCGAGCTCCAAGTATTGCTACGGCGGTGGACGACGTCAGGTTGCGAGGGAAGGACAGTGGAGAGGTGTTTGGAGCGAAAACCGAGCCTCTCCGTCCAGATCTGGCTGCGTTGAGGCTCGCCGGCGAGAGGAAAGCCTGATCTGGAGGTCGAAAACTCTGGCGTTCCTCTCCGGTCAATCCCAGCTCAAAACGAGCTCGAGGCTCTAGATTTTTAGGCAGCGGGGAAGGTGAGAAAGCTCGTGGCGAGGCTCTCGATGGTAGGGGGAAGGTGAGAAAGCTCCTGGCGAGGCTCACCGTGGCTGATTCCTTCGGTTAGATGTGCGGCGGAGCTCGGCTTGACGACGGCGGTTAGGGTTCGTTCTGGTTCGAGGAAGAGAAGGGAAGAAGAAGAGAGAGGGAGAGGGTTTCAGTGCTAGGGTTGAGTCGTGGTGGAAGCAGAAGAAGGGAAAGAAGAAGAAGGGCGTTGAGGAGGTCGGAGAAGAGGGACGACGGCGTGCTTTGGTTCGGGTTTGCGAGAGAGAGGAAACGCGAGGTTGAAGACGAATCCCTCGTTTTACGTTCGTGAAAATGCGAACTGAAGCGGCGCGACGTGAGGGTTAGTCGCGCGCATAGGGTTGGGCTTGCTTCGCTCGTGGGCCGGTTCGTGTGGCACGTGGGCTTGCCCCGCGTTGGTGTGTCGGGCCTGGTCTTCAGACCGGGCCAGTCCAGCCCAACTGCCCAAAATCTCTTTTTTTTTCTTTTCTTTTCTTCTTTTTATTTGACTTCGATTCAAAAATCGACTCGTCCTCAAATCCTCGACGTTTCAACAATAAAATTAACGAAATCAAAACTCCGGTCTTTGCAAAACGTAACCTCGAGCAGGAAACTCGCCATGGAGGGAGCCTGTGGCTGCTGAGGCTCGGCGGCGGACCACATCTGGTCGGTTGTAATAACCACTTCTGGTCAACGTCAGTCAAACCTGCGAAAAACAGGAAAATTTAAAAATTTTAAGACAGACACTTAACTTAACTTAAATTGACCCCGAGGGTCATGCCGGACTTAAGTTGACCCCGTTATCGACTAAAATGAGTTACGGGGGACTCAGGGCAACTTCCTGGTCAATTTGGGAAAGATTGATTTTTCGCTGGAAAAGTCACCCGAGCGACGTTTTGGTCCATTCGAGGACCGTTTTGGACCCGAAAAGCTTAGCCGTCGTCGTAGCGGTCTTAGTTGGGCCGTTTCCTTGAAGCCCGTCCAGTTGAAATTTTTTTGGGGGAAAAGTGCCCGTTCGGGGCCCGAAACGTCCGTTTTTCGCGAATCTGATTGGAAAATATCAACTAGATATTTTCCAAAAGGTTTGGGACCCACCTTGACACTTGTCAATTATATGGTGGTGTAATTTTTGGAGGGAAAAGGTGTGGTTGGGAATAGTTGGCCGAGTATGAGGTTTTAAAGGAGGAAAATTAGTTTTGTTGTTAGTTTAATTAAATTAGAAATTAGAAGAGAGGTTTTAGAGAGAGAAGGAGAAGGAGAAGAAGAGAGAAGAAGGGAGGTTGAGCTAGGGTTTGTGATCGAGCCCTTGGATCGAGTCAAAGCAAAGAGCAATCCCGTTCCCCTCGTTCTCCTCTACGGTAATACCCGAACCGATTCTCGTTTTGATTATTTTCAAGAGCTAGGGTTTGGTTATAAACTAAGGCTTAGGGTTGTGTAGAGTGTGGGGAGGTGTTGGAGACGTTTTAGAGGTGTTTGGGGGTTTAATTTCACGTTTTCCGGTGACCGGAGGCTCGGGAGGAGCTCCGGCCATGTGGTGGCTGGCCGGAGGTGGCAGCAGCCACCACTTGGTGGCCGAGCCCCTCCCTCAAACCCTAGGGCACGGCCAAGCCCTTTGGGTGGGGCCCACGTGCTCGGTTGTTCGTGTTTTAATTACTCGGGTAGTTTAAAACGTTCCCCGGACCACTTTTTCCTAATCGAATCGAAATTTGGAATTAATTTGGAGAAGTTGTAATAAACGGGTTTCGGGAAACTTTAAACGTTAATTAATTGACTTAGAAGTCGGAATTCAATTCCGTCAAGTGCGTTGGGTTCCTTGAAATATTCTCTGACCGTAGAAACGAAAACGGGGGCTTTTGGAGCCCCGGAAGGCATTTAACCAAAACCGGGCAGATTCGCCATGTCGGGCGAATCTGGCCCTTACGGGTCCTTTATCGGAAATATCGAGTAATTGGGAAGTTTGGGAGTGATCGGCATTGTCGGGGTTACGTTTGGGCGTTAAGTTTATTAATTTTTGGTTTATTCGTACTAGTTTAAAAGTATTTGAAATTTGTGTTCTTTTAGATCGTGCTACGGACCGAGGCAAGGGGAAGCTCGGCGTATTGGGTCTCGAGGTAGGGTTGGAGATGAACCAACTCGCAGCGGAAAATCAATGAAAACCAAGAGACGATTAAAACCATGAAACAACTAACAAAGAATGGATTCACAAGAGAAAAATTCAGCACTAGTTCTTACCAAAACAAGAACACCGGTTAACGAATGATTGGCTTGAGTCTCCAAGACGCCTACGTATCCACATGGGAATCAAAGCCACGTAGTTCTTCTCTTTGAGGACTCAAGAACACAAACATGGAGGTGGAAACTAGCCAAACCCGAAATGGCCATGGAAGAGGGAGAGAAAATGTGTTTCCTATTCTTGTCTTGTGTTTGTTATGTTGAAAAAACATGACTTAAACATAACAAAACCCATACTTGTCCAACTAAAGGCATGGGACAAGTATGGTGTCAAGTAAGGTGTAAATAGGACAAAGTATGACAAGACAAGATTGGGTTAGGTGGTGAATCACCAACACCTTAATCCTTGTCTTGCTTACTTAGTACTAATTAATCAAGACTTGATTAATTAGTTCCATGGGCCTTGGTTGCATGGGCCTTTCATGGGCCTCTTGGAACATGGCCCATGGCCATTTCCAACGAGGTCCCGTGAATCGCTCATCGCCTCCAAGCCTTCCATACTGGAAATGTCCAACATTATCCGACGCGATCAATCCCAAGACTCCAAGCCTTGTCTCGATCTGTAAAGTCCTATTCACTTACGGGCACATGACCCAAAACCCAGTTTTGGTCATATCCCGAGACAACTCCCTTTTGGCCATTCTCCATATATGTGTCAATGAGTTTCATCCTCCGGTGTGACCCTTAGGTTTATGCATGTCAATAGATCAACGTAAAATCCCATTTTACTTGATCCTATTTAAGTGGCAACTAACGAGACTTTAGTATTGCCTGACACTGCATAGCGAATCGACCCTGTCGATTCTAACCTTTCCGTCGTCCCTGTCATTATCCTTTTATCTCCGATATCCTGATTGAGATAAGGCATAGAGCCGTCATCCTTATTATTCTCAATCACCGTTCCTTGATATGTGAGATGAATGAAGATATGATACCCAGTATCATGTGCATGGCCATGCTATTCTTCCAGTCACTCTCGATCAAGCGGCCGAGAACCGATATCTTTCCCATACCTTAGTATGAGGGATAAATCCCTTAGCCGTCTTTCGTGTCACTCATGTAGCCCGTCCCCAAGCCAATCCTGGCCGTTATGGAAGCCCTGTTACGGACAACGTTAGGCTCAGGTCAAACTCAGTTGTTGACTACATAGCGATCACAAAGACTCCTTGGTCTAAGGATACATGACAAGCTACAACACTGAATATGTTCATGACTTAATCTATGGCACATATTCAGGGCGGGTCGTCCAATATCGTGTCCCACATGATATCTATGATCAGACTCCGGAATCCCATTCCAATGACTAACAGAACGTAAGCCGTAAAGAGCCATCTTTCATACTAGTCGCTTCTAGTGAAGCTTTGTTGACTAGGGACCCATCGAGTGTGATCTATCTCGATCTATGGTTCTATTCGCATGGTGGGCATAGATCAGAGCACACGTCGATATATTACTCCAACACATAAGTAATATAAAGCCGCTTTAATTTTATTGCTAACGATGATATGTACATTTGGACATTTAGGATTGAACTACGGGCACTAAGACTAACACGGCGAGTGACTGAGTGTGCTTCGGGTGTGTTGGAGCGCTTTTGGGATTGTATACGAGGTAGGGAAAAGTAGCCGGATCTCGGCCCTGATTAGGGAAAGTTAATAGTAGAATTGCATGTGACACCGGGGTGTCGTGGGTTGAGTAGAATTATTTAATTATTAGAGAAGCATGATACAGGATTGTAGCGTTCAAGAGAAAAGCATGTGACACTTAGTAGTGTCGTAGGAACAGAGAACTTAGCGATAATTGAATTACTGGAGGCATATGACCATGCCCGGAGGTTGTTTGTGAAACTAGCGATCTTAGAATTGTTGGAGGCATCGAGTATGCCGGAGGTTGTTGCGTGTTATTTATTATTGAGTTTGGGTGGCCTTGAGAGCCCGTGTTATTTGTTGTTGAGTCTGGGTGGCCTTGAGAGCCCGTGTTATTTGTTGTTGAGTTTGGGTGGCCTTGAGAGCCCGTATTTAATTGTTGAGTTTGGGTGGCCTTGAGAGCCCGTATTTAATTGTGGAGTTTGGGTGGCCTTGAGAGCCCGTGTATTTAATTTGGTGTCTTGAGTGGCAGTGAGTGTCGTGGGGTTGTTGAACCCGAGTCGTGACCGTTGGTGTGTCTTGAGTGGCAGTGAGTGCCCGTGGGGTTGTTGAACCCGAGTCTTGACTGTTGAGGTGTCTTGAGTGGCCTTGAGTGCCTGTGTGATTGAACTTGCCTGTGATTGTGATTGTGGTTACCTGGGGTGGTGAGTTCTAAAGGTCGACAGCCTGATCCGACTTAGTGTCGATGAATTGCGAATTCTAAAGGTCGACAGCCTGATCCGACTTAGTGTCGATGAATTGCGAGTTCTAAAGGTCGACAGCCTGATCCGACTTAGTGTCGATGAATTGCGAGTTCTAAAGGTCGACAGCCTGATCCGACTTAGTGTCGATGAATTGCGAGTTTTAAAGGTCGACAGCCTGATCCGACTTAGTGTCGAGGAATTGCGAGTTTGAAAGGTCGACAGCCTGATCCGACTTCGTGTTGAGGAATTGCGATAGGTCGAACCCTGACCTGATTGAGATTGGTTACTGAGCAGCTGGTGTGTGATCCTTTGTGATCTTGTTTGGCGTTGTGTAGTCTTTCTGTCGTGTCCTTGAGGAGGTCGTCGATAGTTGTGTCGGGTTTACACTGTTTTTATCGAGTGTCGAGTCTGTTGAGGAAGGTGACGAGTTGTGGGTCAGTTGGGTACTTGAGTTGGGGACTGTAGTCCCGGTGTTGGGTTTGGTTTTAGTATTACTGGCTTTATCTACTAATTATGCCATAGTCAGTCTGTTATCCGTGGAGGTGAGCGAACGCTCACCCCTAGCTGCTTTTCCTACAGGTACTGATCACCGGACGGACTAGGTTAGCTCTTGAAGTTCATGGAGCTTGGAGCGGAGTCTGGTCTTTACTTTTGTTGAGTCTAGTGACGGATGTTGTACCTTGTCCATTTATTGGGGACGTTTTTGTATTGTAAATACTATTTTATTTTGAGAAGTAAATGGAAATGTCAGAGCTTTTATTCAAACAGGTTCAAGTGTTTATGTTTTAAAATGTTCGCGTCCCGAGTTCGGTTCTCTGAAATTGGGGCGTGACAGCTTGGTATCAGAGATCGAGGTTTCAAACCTCGGACTGTCCGTCACTTAGGGGGGGAGAGTCGAGTCAGTGTAGACCCGTCATGTCTTGAGTCTTGTTTGTGTTTGTGCGTATGTTACAGTATTTTGTTGCTGGCATACTGATTGTGTGTGATTGCGCGAACTGTTTTTAACTGTCGCGGGTCGACTCAGGAGCGCTCCTGTAGTCGAACGTGACGGTGTTGATGTCAAGTCGGTACAACGTGGTTCGGGGACGCCTAAACCGGGTTGTAACTACGTGATGTCAAGGAACGAAGTTTTAAAATGAAAGGGTGAAGGTTTTAAAATTGTTGGCCCTGTTGGCATGTCTTGAACTTGATTGGCCCTATGGGCGTATGTTCGATTTTGATTGGCCCGGTGAACGGGGGTCGTCGTGTTGTGTGGGTTGGTTTGCCGTCGCTTGTTTGGTGCGCGTCGGTGCGGTCTCGTTGAGGTCTCGTTTACTAATGCAGTATATAAAGTACGTTTAGCTTGAGCGGTGTAGCGCTTTAGTGATAAGCACGTTAGTGTAAGCTTAAGCGGGTGAACGTTAGTGCTTTTGAACTGTCGTTTTTACTTAAGTTCGCAAACTGAACGTTGCGTGTATCCGTGCAGAGGATACTGTTTATGGCTCGCGGTAAGCGGGGACGACCATCAGGAACACGGGGCCAGGCGCCCACGCGAGGCCGGCGGGGACGGTCAGCAGGGGCACCGAGGAGGGTGCCGACCGTCGAGCCCGCCGACTATGCGGAGGCACAGGGTACTCATGTCGGAGAAGACAGGAGGAGTGATGCGGGGCCGTCTGCAGGCACCCCTAGTGTTCCGCCAGTCGCGGACCCTCCAGTGATGACTGCCCTGGATGAGCTCACCAGGACCGTTCAGAGTTTGGTGGCGGTCATCGCCAGCCGAGAGTCGGCTTCGCCAGCACCAGAGGCAGCCGCAGTCCCAGTGAGGGCCGCTCAGACAGAGGATCTTACCTCCCGAGCGCTACTAGATTTCCTGAAGCTCGGGATACCTGTTTTTGTCGGGGAGCCAAATCCCGACCTGGCCGAGCGATGGATAGAGCAGGTCACACGAGACTTGGACACATCGGGTGTTGAGGATGGCCGTCGGAGAGTGTCCTTCGCGGCCCATCAGCTGAGAGACAGCGCCTACCACTGGTGGGGGCGGGTGAAGGACACGGTCGGATACGACTACAGCGTATTCCAGGAGGTATTCATGGCACAGTACTTCCCCGAGTCGGCTCGGCTAGAGCGACATCAGCAGTTCTTAGACCTGGAGCAAGGGGGGATGACGGTAGGAGAGTACGAGGCCAGGTTCACAGCCTTGGCCAGATTCGCGCCTGAGATGGTGACGAGCGAGGCGAACCGTTGCCTGCGGTTCCAGGACGGACTGAGGCTGGGCATCCGGAACCAGGTTCTCGCCTTGAGGATACGGAAGTATACCGACCTCGTGGACACCGCAGCTACAGTAGAGCAGGGCGCCAGGGATGCAGTCAGGGGCCGTGAGGTCCGACCTCGGCCGATCAGTTGGGTAGGGCCGTCAGACTCACGAGACTCGCGGAGGCAGAGGGCCGCGGGATCCTTCCGACCACCGCCTCATCAGAGTGGATCGAGACAGCAGGGGTCAGTGGAATCAGTGGGGCCAGTCGCCTCAGAGAGGAGGCCGTCATGCTTTCACTGCGGGCAGCCAGGCCACTTACAGCGAGACTGTCCGACGAGGGGAGGAACCGCGGCAGTACCAGCTACTAGCCGGACAGGCCAGGGCTCAGGGTCAAGGGCTGACGAGATCAGCTGTTACCGATGCGGCCGGGCCGGTCACACTATGGCATGGTGCCGAGAGCAGTTGGGGGAGACATCAGTGCAGCGACCGCAGCAGTCGCAGACAGTACAGTCGCCCAGAGGTCGCCCTCGACAGGGTCAGCAGCCGATATCATCACGGCCGTCTATGAGCGCACCGATTCCGAGACAGCAGCAGAGTCACGGGTATTCAGCGGCCGGTGCGCCGAGTCAGAGGCAGCAGGCCTCGCAGGGGAGAGTATATGCAGTCACCGACTCCAGAGCCCCAGGACCTAGCACGTACCGTGAGACCATCCAGGGTACGTGTTTATTGTATCATCTATGGGCTTTATTCTTGTTTGATACCGGGGCATCGCACTCTTTTATTTCGTCGGGTTGTGCTGAGAGGTTGGGGTTGAGCTTAGAGCCGTTGAGTCCACCCCTATGCCTAGACACCCCAGTTGGGGGTGGTGCATCGTTGACTAGAGTATGTCGTGCCTGCGAGATTAGAGTCGCAGACTGTCCTTGCCCTGGTGATCTTCTCGTGTTGGGGATGACTACCTTTGATGTGATCTTGGGTATGGATTGGCTGTCGAGGTACCGAGCCAACATCGATTGCTACAGACGACGAGTGACAGTGACAGTGGGTGGCACGAAGGTGACGTGTGTGCTGGGGAGTAAGAGTGGGGTCCTCCTGTCGGCGTTGTCCGCAGAGGAGGAAGTACCGGCTGTGCAGAGCCGAGAGTTACCGAGAGTGGTATGCGAGTTCCCCGAGGTCTTTCCTGAGGAGTTGAGCGGGCTGCCACCGATTCGTGAGGTGGAGTTTGGGATTGACCTAGTGTCGGGAACGGCGGCGATATCGATGGCGCCTTATCGGTTTGCGCCGGCAGAGTTGACTGAGCTGAAGCGTCAACTGGAGGAGCTTCAGCAGAAGGGGTTTATCCGTCCGAGTGCATCACCGTGGGGAGCACCAGCACTCTTCGTGAAGAAGAAGAGTGCAGAGCTGCGGATGTGTATAGATTACCGGAAGCTGAACCGGGTTACGGTGAAGAACCGGTACCCGATGCCGAGGATCGATGACTTATTCGACCAGTTGAGAGGGGCGACTCACTTCTCGAAGATCGATCTGCGATCCGGTTATTATCAGTTGCGAGTCCGTGAGGGGGACGTCGCAAAGACTGCATTCCGGACACGCTATGGGAATTACGAGTTCCTGGTGATGCCATTCGGACTGACGAACGCCGCTGCAGCATTCATGGACCTGATGAACAGCATCTTCCAGCCGTACCTAGATCAGTTTGTGGTGGTGTTCGTGGACGACATCCTGATATATTCGCAGAACGAGGCGGCGCATAAGGCACATCTGAGGGCTGTTCTGACCCTACTGCGCGAGCACCAGCTATATGCCAACCGGGAGAAGTGCGAGTTCTGGCTCTCTGAGGTGAGATTCCTCGGCCACATCGTATCCCGTGACGGTATCCTGGTCGATCCGTCGAAGATCGACGCGGTCTCGAAGTGGGCACGGCCCACGAGTGTTTTCGAGATCCGCAGCTTTCTGGGATTGGCAGGCTACTATAGGCGATTTGTCCAGGATTTTGCACGACTAGCCGCACCGATGACTCTGTTAACGCGCAAGGGTGTTGGGTTCGTGTGGACAGATGACTGTGAGCGTGTGTTCGCGGAATTGAAGACTCGACTGACTACAGCTCCAGTGTTAGTGGTGCCCGAGCGAGGGATTGGCTATGATGTTTACTGTGATGCGTCCGGAGAGGGATTGGGTTGCGTGCTGATGCAGTCGGGCAGAGTTGTGGCCTATGGCTCCAGGCAGTTGAAGATACACGAGTGCAACTATCCTACCCATGACTTGGAGCGGCAGCAGTCGTGTTTGCGCTAAAGAGCTGGCGATATTATCTGTACGGCGAGGGGTTTCAGGTGTTCTCGGATCACAAGAGCCTCAAGTACATATTTTCCCAGCGAGACCTGAACATGCGTCAGCGACGGTGGATGGAACTACTCGAGGAGTACGACTTCGAGCTACACTACCACCCAGGCAAGGCGAACGTTGTCGCCGATGCCTTGAGTAGGAAGTCGGCTCCGAGCCTCGCCAGCATATCTGTCCGAGAGTGGGGCATGATGGGGGAGCTGAGCACATTCGGGCTTGAGCTAGAGGAGGTTACTGGCGGTGTTGCCATGTGCTCCCTAGTGGCTCAGCCCTCACTGCTTACCCAAGTGTTGGAGGCGCAGAGGGAGGACGTCGAAGCATCAGAGATCCGCGAGAGAGTCGTCAGGGGTGACGAGGTGGTGGGCTGGCAGGACAGTACTGATTGGGGACTACGGTACCGCGGGGGGCTGTTCGTACCAGTTAACTGTAGAGACGCCGTATTACGAGAGGCACACCATTCGCGTCTCACAGTGCATCCGGGGGGCACCAAGATGTACCATGACCTCAGGAGGCACTACTGGTGGCGCGGCATGAGGAGAGCAGTCGCAGAGTTTGTGTCGAGATGCCTCGTCTGTCAGCAGGTGAAGGCCGAGCATCAGCGTCCAGCGGGATTGTTACAGCCACTACCGATTGCTCAGTGGAAGTGGGAGCACATTACGATGGACTTCGTATGCGGGCTACCGAGATCGCCAAAGGGAAACGACGCCGTGTGGGTGGTGGTTGACCGGTTGACCAAGTCGGCCCACTTCCTGGCTATGAGGATGACAGACCCGGTCGACAAGTTGAGCAGCTTGTATATTCAGGAGATAGTGCGTCTCCACGGGGTCCCGGTGTCGATAGTGTCTGACAGGGATCCCCGCTTCACGTCCAGGTTCTGGCCGAGTCTGCAGAAGGCACTGGGGACAGAGGTCCTACTCAGCACAGCACATCATCCTCAGACAGACGGTCAGTCTGAGCGTACCATTCAGATCTTGGAGGACATGCTGCGAGCATGTGTGCTGGATTTCAGGGGATCTTGGGAGACCCACCTGCCATTGGCCGAGTTCGCCTACAACAACAGCTTCCAGGCCAGTATCGGGATGGCACCGTTCGAAGCGTTGTATGGTAGGCCGTGTCGGTCACCAGTATGCTGGGCAGAGGTGGGGGACAAGAGTCTGCTGGGGCCAGATCTTGTCAGAGAGACGACGGAGAAGGTCGCATTGATCCGCGATCGGTTGAGGACCGCGCAGAGCCGGCAGAAGAGTTATGCAGACAGGCGACGTCGACCTCTTGAGTTTGCAGTCGAGGATCACGTGTTCCTGAAGGTGAGCCCGAGGAAGGGGCTGGTGCGGTTCAGGCGCAGCGGGGGAAAGTTGGCTCCGAGGTACATAGGCCCGTTCCAGATCTTAGACAGAGTGGGAGCCGTGGCTTATCGTCTGGCGTTGCCATCGCAGCTTGGGAGAGTACATAACGTCTTCCACGTATCCCAGTTGCGGCAGTACAACGCAGACCCCTCCCACGTCATCGAATGGACTGATATCGAGGTGGCTGATGATGTCTCCTATGAGGAGCAGCCGGTTCGGATCACGGACACTCGGCAGCAGATTCTGCGGGGAGGCAAGATTATCCGCTTGGTCCGAGTGCAGTGGAAGCATCACGGAGCTGAGTCGACGTGGGAACGCGAGGACGAGGTTCGCGCGAAGTATCCCGGCCTGTTCGACTCCCGAGGTACGTCTGTTTCAAATTTCGCGGACGAAATTCCTTTAAGGGGGGTAGACTGTAATAACCACTTCTGGTCAACGTCAGTCAAACCTGCGAAAAACAGGAAAATTTAAAAATTTTAAGACAGACACTTAACTTAACTTAAATTGACCCCGAGGGTCATGCCGGACTTAAGTTGACCCCGTTATCGACTAAAATGAGTTACAGGGGACTCAGGGCAACTTCCTGGTCAATTTGGGAAAGATTGATTTTTCGCTGGAAAAGTCACCCGAGCGACGTTTTGGTCCATTCGAGGACCGTTTTGGACCCGAAAAGCTTAGCCGTCGTCGTAGCGGTCTTAGTTGGGCCGTTTCCTTGAAGCCCGTCCAGTTTAAAATTTTTTTGGGGAAAAGTGCCCGTTCGGGGCCCGAAACGTCCGTTTTTCGCGAATCTGATTGGAAAATATCAACTAGATATTTTCCAAAAGGTTTGGGACCCACCTTGACACTTGTCAATTATATGGTGGTGTAATTTTTGGAGGGAAAAGGTGTGGTTGGGAATAGTTGGCCGAGTATTGGAGGGAAAAGGTTTTAAAGGAGGAAAATTAGTTTTGTTGTTAGTTTAATTAAATTAGAAATTAGAAGAGAGGTTTTAGAGAGAGAAGGAGAAGGAGAAGAAGACAGAAGAAGGGAGGTTGAGCTAGGGTTTGTGATCGAGCCCTTGGATCGAGTCAAAGCAAAGAGCAATCCCGTTCCCCTCGTTCTCCTCTACGGTAATACCCGAACCGATTCTCGTTTTGATTATTTTCAAGAGCTAGGGTTTGGTTATAAACTAAGGCTTAGGGTTGTGTAGAGTGTGGGGAGGTGTTGGAGACGTTTTAGAGGTGTTTGGGGGTTTAATTTCACGTTTTCCGGTGACCGGAGACTCGGGAGGAGCTCCGGCCACCGTGGGTGGTGGCCGGCCGGCCATGTGGTGGCTGGCCGGAGGTGGCAGCAGCCACCACTTGGTGGCCGAGCCCCTCCCTCAAACCCTAGGGCACGGCCAAGCCCTTTGGGTGGGGCCCACGTGCTCGGTTGTTCGTGTTTTAATTACTCGGGTAGTTTAAAACGTTCCCCGGACCACTTTTTCCTAATCGAATCGAAATTTGGAATTAATTTGGAGAAGTTGTAATTAACGGGTTTCGGGAAACTTTAAACGTTAATTAATTGACTTAGAAGTCGGAATTCAATTCCGTCAAGTGCGTTGGGTTCCTTGAAATATTCTCTGACCGTAGAAACGAAAACGGGGGCTTTTGGAGCCCCGGAAGGCATTTAACCAAAACCGGGCAGATTCGCCATGTCGGGCGAATCTGGCCCTTACGGGTCCTTTATCGGAAATATCGAGTAATTGGGAAGTTTGGGAGTGATCGGCATTGTCGGGGTTACGTTTGGGCGTTAAGTTTATTAATTTTTGGTTTATTCGTACTAGTTTAAAAGTACTTTAAATTTGTGTTCTTTTAGATCGTGCTACGGACCGAGGCAAGGGGAAGCTCGGCGAGTGACTGAGTGTGCTTCGGGTGTGTTGGGGCGCTTTTGGGATTGTATACGAGGTAGGGAAAAGTAGCCGGATCTCGGCCCTGATTAGGGAAAGTTAATAGTAGAATTGCATGTGACACCGGGGTGTCGTGGGTTGAGTAGAATTATTTAATTATTAGAGAAGCATGATACAAGATTGTAGCGTTCAAGAGAAAAGCATGTGACACTTAGTAGTCTCGTAGGAACAGAGAACTTAGCGATAATTGAATTACTGGAGGCATATGACCATGCCCGGAGGTTGTTTGTGAAACTAGCGATCTTAGAATTGTTGGAGGCATCGAGTATGCCGGAGGTTGTTGCGTGTTATTTATTATTGAGTTTGGGTGGCCTTGAGAGCCCGTGTTATTTTTTGTTGAGTCTGGGTGGCCTTGAGAGCCCGTGTTATTTGTTGTTGAGTTTGGGTGGCCTTGAGAGCCCGTATTTAATTGTTGAGTTTGGGTGGCCTTGAGAGCCCGTATTTAATTGTGGAGTTTGGGTGGCCTTGAGAGCCCGTGTATTTAATTTGGTGTCTTGAGTGGCAGTGAGTGTCGTGGGGTTGTTGAACCCGAGTCGTGACCGTTGGTGTGTCTTGAGTGGCAGTGAGTGCCCGTGGGGTTGCTGAACCCGAGTCTTGACTGTTGAGGTGTCTTGAGTGGCAGTGAGTGCCCGTGGGGTTGTTGAACCCGAGTCTTGACTGTTGAGGTGTCTTGAGTGGCCTTGAGTGCCTGTGTGATTGAACTTGCCTGTGATTGTGATTGTGGTTACCTGGGGTGGTGAGTTCTAAAGGTCGACAGCCTGATCCGACTTAGTGTCGATGAATTGCGAGTTCTAAAGGTCGACAGCCTGATCCGACTTAGTGTCGATGAATTGCGAGTTCTAAAGGTCGACAGCCTGATCCGACTTAGTGTCGATGAATTGCGAGTTCTAAAGGTCGACAGCCTGATCCGACTTAGTGTCGATGAATTGCGAGTTTTAAAGGTCGACAGCCTGATCCGACTTAGTGTCGAGGAATTGCGAGTTTGAAAGGTCGACAGCCTGATCCGACTTCGTGTTGAGGAATTGCGATAGGTCGAACCCTGACCTGATTGAGATTGGTTACTGAGCAGCTGGTGTGCGATCCTTTGTGATCTTGTTTGGCGTTGTGTAGTCTTTCTGTCGTGTCCTTGAGGAGGTCGTCGATAGTTGTGTCGGGTTTACACTGTTTTTATCGAGTGTCGAGTCTGTTGAGGAAGGTGACGGGTTGTGGGTCAGTTGGGTACTTGAGTTGGGGACTGTAGTCCCGGTGTTGGGTTTGGTTTTAGTATTACTGGCTTTATCTACTAATTATGCCATAGTCAGTCTGTTATCCGTGGAGGTGAGCGAACGCTCACCCCTAGCTGCTTTTCCTACAGGTACTGATCACCGGACGGACTAGGTTAGCTCTTGAAGTTCATGGAGCTTGGAGCGGAGTCTGGTCTTTACTTTTGTTGAGTCTAGTGACGGATGTTGTACCTTGTCCATTTATTGGGGACGTTTTTGTATTGTAAATACTATTTTATTTTGAGAAGTAAATGGAAATGTCAGAGCTTTTATTCAAACAGGTTCAAGTGTTTATGTTTTAAAATGTTCGCGTCCCGAGTTCGGTTCTCTGAAATTGGGGCGTGACATCGGTGACCTCCATTTCCGAACAAAGCAAGCGTGAGTCGCTCGGATCCGGTGAAGACGATGACATGGGCGACGAGAGAAATGCGGTAGAGCCGACGGAAACACACAGAGTGGACGGTGGGTGTCCTAGACCGCAAGTCGCGATCGGATGGCGACAGTAGCAGGATTTAAATAAGAGAACCGACGTCGATCAGAAATCGGTGACGGTGAGAATCGACCCCGAGGGGTTATGGGTGACCCCGAGGGATAGCGGAGCGTTTGGAAGCAGAGGTTTCAATAGTGGAAGCAGGGGGCTTCAATGATGACTGCAATAAAGGGGGTGTCTACGCACAGAGAGAGGACAGCTAAACCCTAATGTTAGATGGAGTTAAAAATTCTTCTATTTAGTTTGTAGTTAAATTAGTTACTAGTATTAATTTAACTGAAAATATATCAAATTAGTGTATTCCCAACATGACTAAAGTAAAATTAGACTTACGTTTGAGGAACAAATTCCTCTGATTTTCAAAAGATTTATTGAATTGGTTTGAGAATAGATAGATTCGGCCTATTTCGGTTGTGTGTGATCTTACAAAATATTTAAACAAAAAAGTGTTATATGAAAAATGCAATTAAATAGGTTCGGTCCCACAGGTGTATCTCCCGCCTGGTGTAGGATATGGTCGTTCATTCGATTGAGAATCAGAAAGATAGAAAAGATCCAACGGCTATAACTCGACGATGGCCGTCTTCGCAGTCTTGTTCATTCTGACTTGTCATCCTCCACTTGGTAATAACTGAAAACCAGAGACCCCAACACCCAGAGCCATTGAAGCGATGGACGGGAGCAAGATTGGGAAGAGATTTATGGGGAAGGTGGCAATAGTGACGGTTTCGACTCAGGGCATCGGGTTTGGCATTGCCGAGCGCCTCGGTCTCGAAGGAGCTTCTGTTGTCATCTCTTCTCGCAGACAGGTTTGTGATTATGTTGAATTTCGGAGCTTCTCTTGGTAAACTGACTTGTAGCTTTACAGGTGATCTTGTTTTGCGTTCTATCTGCAATCTGTTTTACTCGTAACACTGTTCTCAGAAATCATCGTATTGTAACAAATTGAACTGATTTGCTTCAACTGCTTAGAGATTAACTCTTTGGATTTGAGGTGTTGCCTTATTAATTGTCAAAATGTATCATATAGTAACTAGCTTTACCGTATTAATTCTCAAAATGTATCAAAATCTGTTCAGTGTGACTAACGTCGTAAAATATCAATCACATGTTTGTCACGTGCTGTAAAACTTTCTTAAAATAGAAACTTCGACTTTTTGTTTATTCTCAAATCGTAACTTCAACTTTTCGTTTATTACCAAATCATAGCCATTACCTATCAATTTTTCCTGTAATTCACCTAACAGCAGTTAGACTTGCGGACGGAAAATACAATAGTTGAGGGTCAACGTTACTACATGACAATTTACGTTTGCTTAATTAGGATTTAACAATAAACAAAAAGTATGCGTGCGGACATGATGTAACCCAAAAAAATTAATAAATGAAGTGAAGGAAGCGTGGTTTAGATTCTACAGCAAAATGGTACACCAAAAATGAGTTTCATACCAACTCATTCCTCGAATATCTTGTTTGGTTTCTTTGTTACAGAAAAATGTAGATGAAGCTGTTGAAAAAATCAAGGCAAAAGGAATTGAAGTGATGGGGGTTGTTTGTCACGTGTGAAACGCACAGCAGAGGAAGGACCTTATAAGCAAGACGGTTAAGGTGAGTGAAAATATTTTTAATATGATTTAGTATATAAGATGGTTTTATGAAACAATTAGGCATGCTTATTTGATTGCAGAAATATGGAAAAATCGATGTAGTTGTATCTAACGCTGCTGCCAATCCGTCTGCTAATGGTATCTTGGACACCGAAGAACCTGTCCTTGACAAGCTATGGGAAATATATGTCAAAACTGCTATTCTTCTTGTGAAGGTAATTCTTTTTACGATGGAAGTGAATTGCAAAATGCATAACATGACTATTAACATGCATAGATGGGTGTATGGCTGGTCTTATACAAATTGCAATTGAATTTGAATACCAACCTTGATAACCCTTGTTTTGTATACGCTTCTGGCAATGTAGAATTTTCTTATTTGAATGTTCGTTCCTACTTCATTATTCCTATAGGATGCGGCTCCTTACTTGCAGAAGGGTTTTTCGGTTGTGTTCATTTCGTCTATCAGTGCCTATCAACCCCCGGCTTCCTTAGCTATGTATGGAGTATCCAAAACAGCCCTTTTGGGTCAAGTCCTTGTGTTGTTGTTTCTTCAAGAATTTCACATGCACAGGATATCTAGTCTCTTAGATGAATTGCGCACCTTTTGCAGTAATCCTTTCGGGATCTCATTATTGGATTTCACAGGGTAAAGAGATGATGAAATTTTTGTTATCTGTGCTTTGGCCCTTGCAGACGAGATGGCCCCAAAGACTCGTGTGAACTGTGTTGCTCCTGCCTTTGTACCAACAAACTTTGCATCATTCGTCACCCAAAATGAAGAAATGGTATGTGAATCTCATGTTGCCCCGAACTTTTAGTTTCATTTCAAAGAGTTTTGGAGCATTTACCATTGGGTTCCGATTTGCAGAGGGGAAAAATTGAGCAGCAAACTTTACTGAACAGGCTTGGTACCACACAAGACATGGCTGCTGCTACTGCCTTTTTGGCATCTGATGATGCTTCTTATATAACAGGAGAAACTCTGGTGGTTGCTGGAGGAATGCCTTGTAGACTCTAGCTTCCCTCTACTTTCTTCAGTAAACAAAACATTCAGACAAGTTCTATAAAATCGCCTGTATTCTTCCCATCTTGGATGTATTTCATTTTATAATGCAGAATCATTTGTTGTGTTTTGCATAATGATGCCTGGACCTCACTAGATCACAAGCTCGAAGCTTGACCAGCTTTGATCATGTTTTCACTTAATCATGGACCATACAATAAATCAATAAAGTGAAAGCATAGATGACAACCTACAGGAAACACGAGTTACTTGTACGATAAAAACTTGAAAAAAAAAGTGCGTTAGTAATGTTACAAGGGGAAAATCATTCATCTATTTAATCGTTTAGGTTGTCAAAGTTCGGTTTAAGCCCACCAAACCCGATTTAGTAAATCCATCTATAGCAATTGAAATGGGCATGCGCAAATAAGTTTTTTTCCAACAAAAAATGTGCTCCAATCTGAATACTAAAGGTCGATGAAATAGCAAGTGTAAACTCCAATATCAGACAGTGTAATTACGATCATAATCAGTAGCCTACACATACCAAGTTATGCTTTCCCTACAAAAAGCTAATATCGTTTGTTTCAAGTTAGCATGAAAAAAGTCCCAATACCAAGAGTATGCGAATAAAACTCTCTCAACTTGCTACAATTGACACACCACTGTTCATTGAAGATCTTCCTTCCTTACTGTTCCATTTTCTGGTGTTTTGAAGATCATCATCCACGGGCTCTTCTTCAGGTGTTGTGTCCATGATGGGATTGGTACTTCCATCGGACCACCTTCGACCTTGTTGCTTCTGATTCTCAAACTTTCTTCTTTGAATCTCCTCTGTTTCCACCCTATCAATACAATGTTAACTCTGGCAGAACTGGCCGGCAATCAAGCCTTTCCCCCTCCTTCTATCCCTCAGCCTAATGCTACCGAAGGAACCCAATCCTCATCAATAGGCCCTCCTCCAGGTTTTGAAAGGCCACCTCTAAACCCTGCTCTGATCCCTGCTCAGATCCCTGCTCCTCCAGCTCAAAGTTTCAAGCCAAGAGAAAAATCAGTGCAAGTCTACAAGCCAAGAGTAACAATGGTTCAAGACTCTAGCTCTTCCTCTTCTGATCGAACCCAAGAATACTCCCCTGGTGGAACAACAAAGCTTTTTGATGGCAAGAAGATGCTTTTTGATGGCAAGAAGATGTTCTATGATAAACATCTCAAGCCAGTCATCTCTGGACCTGATACAACCCCAAGCCTCTCAATGGTATCCGAGCAAGACAAAAGCTACTTCAAAGGCAAACTTCTCAGAGGAGGGACTCAGAATTTTCAGAAGGGACAAGGGACAACTATAACCCATCCCTCTAAATTTGTGGCCTATATCCACAATATCCCTTCTAAGGCCAATGAGATGTGGCTGGCAAACATCTTTACTGATATAGGAGGTGTTATCAAAGTGCATATTGCTGCTAAAACAAGCAGGTTGGGCAAGATCTATGGCTTCTGCTACTTTCAATTACAAACTCAGTTGATCAAGGCCATCTCTACATTCAATGGGTATAATTGCAATGGCTATACACTATATGTTACTAAGGCCTTTGGGAGTAATAATTTCAAGCCCTCTATTGCATCAACAAACTCTGCTACTGAAAAACCTCTCAGAATTCAAGGTTCAGTAGTCAACAATCAACTTCTCTACCTACAAAACTCTCACCTTGCTATTGCTCACAAGAACCACAATGCTCAGACAATTATGAGGGATATCACAATGGAAGGGGTATGTGAAATCAGCCTCAAAGACCTGGGAAATAATGTCTTACTAGTTCACTGTAACAATAGAGCTCTGGAAGAAGAAATCTTGAAAGATGATGGAGTGTGGCTGCAAAATTGGCTTTCCTTTGTCCCAGGAAAAGAACTGCTAGAAAATTGTGGGGGTCATTTTTGCTGGATCAGATTGAAAGGAGTTCCTTATCATGGCTGGACTGATGAATCATTTGATGCTGCAGTCTCAAAATTTGGCAAGCTCATATATACACACCCTCTTACCACAGCTGGAGTACAAATCAATGAGGCCTATATCTTAATTCATACAACAAGCTTTACTCCTATTGCCACAACCACTAAGTTATTTCTTGGCAGACAAAAATATACTTTATGGGTTCAATCCTTGCATTCATCTGAGGTCCCTCCAATTAATATCTCCACTGAAGATCTGCAAGACAATATCAGCTCTGATACTGAGTCCTTACAGGAGGACAATCTATCCTCTCAATTGGGAGACACATGCACACCAACCTCTGATGCCTCTCCCTCTCAGCCTGCTAAGCCCTCCTCTATTGCAGACCTGCCTCCATCTCAGCACCAAGAAATAAATGCACTTCAAACTGATGCTATGACTGAAGAAAAAATTACTACTCAAAGGGAGACAAATTCTCAACCCTCAAATGCACAAACCTCTCCTACTGATCTCTCAATATTGCAAAAAATGGTGGTGAATGATACATTGGATAATTCAGTACCCTTGAATGAAGATGAACTGAGAGCTTCTCCCTCCCTTGGCACTTTGAAACTTTTGACTATTCATTCTGGTTTAGGTCCAACACATCCTAATCCGACCAGCTCCCTCCCTTTACAACCAATTCAGTTCAATCCCAATGGTGAAAGTACAGACTCACATCAACAGTTACTGGTGGGTGAGGCTCAAAAAATCCTTTCCCCAAATACAGGTGACAGAAACACCTTGGACAAGCCTTCATTAAATGCTCCTGCAAAAAGAGAGGGATATTCAGAACAACCATCACCCTCAGCATAGCTCATTTCAACTAAGATACTTGGCTTGGATTGCTTGGACAGTGACAATTATCCCCTGCTCCATGCCCCACCACTGGCTGACACTTTGGAACCTGATTCAAACTTTCCCCCTCTCTCCAAAATTAAGAGAGGTAAACTGAAAAAAAACTCAATCCTCACCTCATCAGTACTCAACAAGGTCCAAATAAAGGGAAGGCTCAAACCCTAAAACTTTTGTCTCCAAAAGTCAGTTAAATGAGGCAAAAAAGGCATGGTCCTTTGCCAAGGTGATTGGAATTTCTGCAGATTGCAGTGAAGAGTTAATACTTGAGCAACTTGCTTCCTTGGATGATGAAAGAGTTGACATAGATAATCATTCTCTTACCTCGGTGGGAGGTGAAGAAGAAGGCAAATTGCAGTTGCCAATCCTTGGAACTGCTTTGGAGTTGGGAAACTTTCCCACTCCTCTACCTCTCATCTAGTCCTAAGATGTTTGTCCTCTCCTGGAACATGAGAGGACTGTCTTCCTCACAAAAGAGGAAGAATCTAGGTAACGTGATCCGCAAGCAACAACCTTCAATGGTCCTCCTTCAAGAAACAAAAATTCTCTCCCCATCTTCTGGCTTCCTTAGATCCTGTGGTATGAACTGGGGATGGGAAATGGATTATATTCCAGCTATTGGCTTATCTGGAGGCCTCATGATGTGTTGGAAATCCTCCTACTTCAAACTCTCAACGATCAAAAAAATAAATGGGGCAATGATTTGGTTTGGCTATCTCAAAGCAACTGGAGAAGAATGCTGTTTTTCTAATATCTATGCTCCTTGTTCAAGATCAGGAAGGAGATCTCTCTGGTTAGAATTAGTATCTGAATTGAATTTACAAACACTTCCTCCTCTCTTGGTTGTAGCTGGAGATTTCAACACAGTTCTATCCCTTGATGAAAGATCATCCTCTAGAGGATCTGTCAGAGATATGAACAATTTCCAGGGGCTCATTGACACTCTAGCACTAATTGATCTACCCTTGTCTGGGGGTAGGTTCACTTGGTTTGGTACAGGGTCCATTGCCTCAAGACTGGATAGGTTCCTGGTGTCTTCAGATTTTTTAAACAAGTTCAATAACCTCACTCAAAAATGCTTGCCAAGATCCATCTCAGATCACAGACCAGTTTTGCTTTTTGAAGAACAAGTTGATTGGGGACCAAGGCCTTTCAAGTTCCTCAACATATGGATTGAAGATGGGAGATTTTATAATATGGTGGAGCAATTTTGGGAATCTTTACAGCTCACAGGCCAACCTCATATCATTCTTTGGAAGAAGCTCAAACTCTTAAAAGAACATCTTAAATAGTGGAATTCCCAAGTTTTTGGGTATCTTGATACTGACATTGCACAACTCACCTCAAAGCTGGATAAGCTTGAATCATTAATAGAACAAAGAGATCTAACTCCTCTTGAATGCACTGATAGAGGAAGTATGAGGGCAGAAATTATTAGAAAGACAAAGTTGCTTGGCAAATTATGGAGCCAAAAGGCCAGGAAAAAATGGTTTCATGAAGGAGATAAAGGCTCTGGCTTCTTCCATAGGGTTGCAAACTATCAGGGAGTAAAGAAAAAAAATTACTCAAATTCTGGTTGATGACACACTTCTGCAAGATCCAACTCAAATCAAAGAGGCTGCTACCTCCCATTTTGCAGCTAGGTTCTCTGGTTCCACCTCTAATCATACCAACCTTGATCACTTGAACTTCAACTCCATTACTCCTGAGCAATCCCAGGATCTTGAGAGGCCATTCTCTGAAGAAGAAACCCTTAAAGCAATAATGGCTTGTCATGGAGAAAAGGCAACTGGCCCTGATGGTTTCACACTCAAGTTCTATCAGGTTTGTTGGCCTATCATCAAGGTAGATTTGATGAACTTCCTTCACTATTTTCACTTGTCTGGCCATTTTGGGAAAACAATCAACTCTTCATTCATTACTCTGATACCAAAGAATGAGACTCCCTTATCTTTTGATGACTATAGACCCATCAGTTTAATGGGTGGTCCTTATAAGATTCTCACCAAAATTCTGGCCTCAAGATTAAAAGGGGTGGTTGCAAATTTGGTTGCTTATGAACAGACAGGCTTCCTTGCTGGCAGGTAAATTTTAGATGGGGTTCTTGTGGCTAATGAGGTCCTTGATCAGATCAAAAGAACAAAATCTCCTGCCCTATTATTCAATGCAGATTTTGAGAAGGCATTTGATAATGTCAACTGGATGTATCTAATGAAATTGCTCTCTAGAATGGGTTTTGGCAGACTCTGGAGACTATGGATGATATCTTGCTTCAAAGCTCATGTTTCCATTCTCATCAATGGTTCACCTTCTCCACAATGCAAATTACACAGAGGTTTAAGGCAGGGATGCTCATTATCACCACTTTTATTTGTTCTAGTTGCAGAAGGGCTTCATCAAATTATGAAAGTTGGACTAATACATGATTAGTTCCAAGGTATCTCTCTAGGTCTAAAGGGTCCTCTCATTTCTCATCTGCAATTTGCAGATGACACCCTATTTTTCATCAAAGCAACACCCATTGCAGCTCAAAACCTCAAACATGCACTCAAGTTATTCAGATTGGCCTCTGGACTCAAGGTCAATTTCAGTAAATCTATGTTAATTCCCCTCAATCTCCCAAGAGAAGAAATAGAGATTTTTGCATCAATTCTCTCCTGTGATACTGGTTCACTCCCTTTACCTTACTTGGGCTTCTCTCTGGGTGCCAGCCCCAAGAGGGTCTCTACTTGGCAACCTATCTTAGCTAAATATAAAAAATCGCCTTGGACTTTGGCAAGCAAAGATGCTCTCCCTGGGAGGAAGGATCACTCTCATTAAATCCACCCTCAGTGCACTACCCCTCTATTACTTTTCTCTACTCAAAGCCCCAAAGTCAGTGCTCAAAGAAATGGAGAAATGGCAAAGGAGGTTTCTGTGGCATGGAAAGGCACCTTCTAGAGTCCTTTGCAAAGTGGGCTGGAATCAAGTCTGCAAAGCAAAATCTGATGGAGGTTTAGGTATCAAAAATTTGCAACTGATGAATATCTCCCTCTTAGCAAAATGGTGGTGGAGATTTGCTCTTGATGAAAATTCACTATGGAAGCAAACTATTTGTGCCAGGATGGGCTGGAGTATTAAGGAATGGGATCTAAACAAATTTTCTGAAATAGGAAGACCTAGCTTCCTCTCTCATTTTATGACACCGCTAAGAGATCCTAGATTTAATGAGTGCTTTGGAGATAAAGGCTTAATTTGGGTGCTTGGTAGGGGTAATAGAATTCATTTTTGGGATGATCTCTGGTGGGGAGATGCTACCCTCAAATCTCTCTTCCCCAGGCTATACAATTTATCAACATCCAAGCATGCTCTTATACAAGACATTTGGGAAGATGGTTCTTGGAATTTAAATTTGAGAAGGGTGGTTTTGGGTAGGGAAGCTCAGGAATGGGCTGTCCTTTCTGCAATATTGGACTCCATTCATTTACTTCCTACTGATGATCAATTAACATGGAAATGGGATCCCAAAGGCTTCTCTGTCAGCAAAATTTATGGATTACTTGCACTACAAGGAAACTCTGCTTCTGATTGGGCTTCTAAGGTTTGGATCCCTGGAGTGCCTCCTAAAATCTCTACTTTCTCCTGGTTGGCTTGTCTAGAAGCAATTCCCTCCAAATGCTTTTTAAAGGGAAGAGGTATGCATTTCTCTTTAGATCAACTACTTTTCTCTCACTGTTCCTGGGACTTTGAGGATGGACCTCACATTCTAATGCATTGCTCAAAAGCCTGGATCTCTTGGACTCTCATCTGTAATTGGTGGGGGCTAGTTTGGGTTTGCCCTTCCTCTATCAAGAATTTTTTCTGCTCTTGGTCCCTTCTAGTCCCCAAAAAAATGAGAAGATGTTGGATTGCTTTACTTCAGATTACTATTTGGCAGCTATGGCTGGCTAGGAATACCCTACTTTTCAATGACATCAATGAGCCTCCCTCAACTATTTTCAACAGAATCATCAATACTTCCTACAGCTGGGAATGGGCTACTTTCACACAATCACATCACTTCACAATTCAAGAATGGATTACTTCTCCAAGATCATGCCTCATCTGAGTCTTTTCCTCAACTGGTTATACTCTTCCATCTTGGTGCTGATTGATCCTTATGGCTTGCTACCTCAAAGATGGGTTTACTTATCATTATCACTGGTTTTTCTAATTTACTACCTCATCTGGTTTTGCCTTTCTTTTGGGTTTTGGGTGGGAGGTTGGGTTGGGTGGTCAGGCTCTTTCCCTTGGTGAGGTAGGAGTGTCCTTGGTTTGTTTCTTTTTTTGGTGTGTGTGCTTTCTCTTCTCTCCCTCTCTTGAGTGTGGCTCTTTTTTCTGCTTTGAGTGTTTTTCTGTTTTGCAGGGTCTTTTGCTTGGGTCACAAGTCTCCCTTTTCATTGCACTTGACTTCTGCTCTCTCCACTTGCTAATCCCTCGGCTGCATCACTTCAGTCTGCCCTCTCAGCAAGATCCTTCTACAGCTATATCTCTCCAGGATTGTGTTGGTTACAAAAATTACTCACAACACTCCTTCACTGTCCCTTCTGGTTTTATGTCCACAATCACACTTACTCATTCTAGTTCATCATCACTCACCTTCTCAGGGATTATTTGATCTCAATCCCAGTTCAGGCCCATCTTTACACTCACTATCAAGCCATACCATGCTAAAATGCCTCATCATTATGGTACAATAACTGATTTTCATCTTTGGATTTTCTTGGCCATCATGACTCTGGCCATTTTGGTTTCGGCCCCTCTTTTGGTAACTACAGTTCATCCCTAATTGGGCCAGCTCCTCAAACACTCTCAACAACATCCCCTCAGGCTTGCTCAATGCTGCTACAATCTTCAAACATACACATCAGCATCTCCTCAGGCTTGCACAAGGCTTCTACAAACTTCAACATGCTCTACCACTTCTGATCTGCACTTAGTCCATTACCTAGGTTGATCTTTCTATTTCTAATTGTTGCTTTTACTTCTCTCTACACCAGTAGCTAGGTGTTGTTTTTTGATTTGTAACCTTCTATCTCCTCGATTGAGGGTTCCTTAATATATGCTTTCTTTGATCAAAAAAAAAAGTTAGCATGAAACTCTACACAGTAACCACTTTTTATGGAAAAGATGATCAGTCCTCTTACATATCTAGCAATAAGAACATTTGCTTGTTCAATCACTGAACACCAAATCTTAATGTTATCAAATGGATTATCCAATCGATTTACCATGACTACCTAAAATTGAAATGGATTAAGATATAAACTAACAAGAGCTATCAAGCTAACCCACCATAAAATTAAAGAATAAAAGGCATATAATGGCATTTTCAGATTTTATCGATAGAGTAGTCAAGGCAATCTCCTCCTACATACTTGATGTTCAGATTTTGCAACATTTTTTCAGAAATGGCATTTTCGGATACTAGAATTGTACAGCCTCTGTACTATTGATATTGACAGTGATATTGTGATACTTTCTTCAGGTGTATCTAACCCAATATCAGAACATGGTTCTGTATCAAAATGTCCATGCTTGAAATACACATTAAGCGAAAGAACACCTACTTATCTTTCCTTTTCTTCTCTCGATCAACACCTAAGAATGGACTTATCCACTTTTAGATCTATGCAGTTTTCTCAGCGCAAAATCCTGCAGCAGTAACTAGTTGCTTGAGGAGCACAAGTATGCACCTTAAACACTAAAACAATGTTGATTTAAGTCTCAACTAATTAAAGGGGAATGCAAAAATACTTTTAGAATCATTCCAGCAACACAGTTCAAAAGAAGAATACCGATTTTGATCCTTAAACCCTGAAAGAAGCAAATAACCAGTCCTCCACAAAACATAACTAGCTGCAAACAGACAAACTTATGTGTGCCTCCAAGAAGAATGATACTATTAGTATACCATTTCAACTTATGCTAAGCAAACACAGCTTTGACAGTATACATTTGACAATATAAAATGAAATGTGATATCAGGAAACATAAATGCAAGAAACTGAGATGATATAGTGAGGGTAAATTACCCCAGTGACCTTGACATACTGTCCATCAACGGCACCTCTGAGCTCAGCATTCGGGTACTCCGTACAAACCCTAAGAGCATGTACAATGGAAAGGCTTGGATGTAAGGCTTGGATGTGAGACTTGGATGCTGACTGTATAAAATAGTGGGACTCAAGAATCAAAATAAGTTGTGTATTACAATGATGAGTCCTGGATTGAGGCTTGGATTGTTACTGCATGCTGAGTGGTAAATTAATTGATATTTTGCTGTTTTATTTAATTCTTTATCAAAACAGTTAATATTATATAAAATTGAAATAAATCTGAAAAAAATAAGCAATGAGAATACAAACTAAAATAAATTAAAATTGATAATTTTATTTATTCCCGAATAGGAGCATCAAGTACAAAAGACTAATTGAAGGGATTTAAACTAACTCCATATAGACCCCATAAGTGCTCAATAAGATCATTTTGTAGTTGCTTGCGGGTTTGATGACTTGTGACACTTTGTCGAGCATAATGGAATGGTATGTCTGAACGGAGGAATCGAACCCTATTGGATATGGTTCGGTCTATGATGAGTAACACTGATCTCCCAATCTCGTTTTGACGATATGCTCTGGGAACTACTGCATTTGTCTTGAAAGAGTACCATCAAAAGCAGTAAATAAGACACAATATGAGATATGGACTGGAAAGGTTCCTGGTTTATCTTTTCTAAGGATATGGGGATGTGTAACTTATGTGAAACGTCTAATGACGAATAAGTTAGCCCCAAACCAGAGAAGTGCCTCTTTGTAGGATATCCTAAGGAAACTAAAGGATATTAATTCTAAAACGCTACGGAGAACAAATTGTTTATTTTGCTCGGGATGGAGTCTTTTTGGAAAGAGAGTTTATTTCCAAAGGAAATAGTGGGAGGACTGTTGAACTTAAAGAAGTTACAAACCCATAAACTAGCGTTGTTCTTGAAATGGTTACTCAAGTACATAAATAAGAGAATGTAGTACCGGAAGTTGTACCACAAGTACAAAGGAGGTCTAATAGGACACGTCAACCCCCTATCAGATATGAGTTTCTCACTTCGGAGAATAATGAAGTGATAATTGTGGTTCAAAATGAACCCACAACCTATCAAGAGACCATTAACGAGCTGTAGAGATTCATTCATGGATTGAAGCATGCTCATAGGAGTTGGAATCTTCATTTTGATGACTTGGTCAAAGAGTTTGATTTCATCAAAGAACGAAGACGAGTTTTGTGTGTATAAGAAGGTTAGTGGGAGCACGATCGTATTCTTAGTTTTGTATGTAGATGACATACTTGTTGACCATATCAATACCGTATCTCTACTTGCCAAATTATATCATTCTTGGAGATCAAGTCAGCATTATTACCATTATACCGTTCTTGGAGATCAAGTCAGCATTATTACCAATATTATGTTTCCTTATTTGTATATCTCTCTTTTGTATAAATAGCACTCAGTATCAATGAATAAAATCAAGCAAAGTAGAGCAATTCTCTACTTTTACATGGTATCAGAGCGAATTTATATCTAACATGGGGAACGATGCAGAGAAAGATAGTGTTCCTTTACACTATATCATGCACCCATGTGATCATCCTGGCTACACTTTTGTTACGCAACCACTTAGCGATTCTGGCGACAACTATTACACCTGGAGAATTCAGTTTCACGACGCTCTTGCCTGTAAGCACAAGACAGGTTTTATCAGTGGTAGCATCAAACAACCTGCTACTACTGATAAATACCACGACCTGTGGATTCAGTGCAATGCCCTTGTCAAGACATGGCTCATTAATTCCCTAAGCAAGGAATTACAGGCTAGTGCCGGTCACACCACCACAGCCAGCCAAATATGGAGTGATTTAGAGCAACGCTTCACACAAGGCGTCGCACCTCGTGTTTATGCCCTTCGACGTAGCGTGGCTCTTTTGCAGCAGGACCGTAAGACGGTCTCTAGTTACTACGGAAAATTAAAAATGGCATGAGACGAATTACAGG
Source organism: Erodium maritimum (assembly GCA_963921825.1). Taxonomy (NCBI): domain Eukaryota; kingdom Viridiplantae; phylum Streptophyta; class Magnoliopsida; order Geraniales; family Geraniaceae; genus Erodium; species Erodium maritimum. The sequence continues at coordinate 46,796,394 of OY997595.1, read as the reverse complement.
GCCTCGACCCTCTCCCCATGTGCCATTGTGGCAAGTGTACCTGCAATATCAATGAACGGGCTAAGGTACGACATAATCAGAGTCAAGTTTTTGATTTTTTTAATGGGTCTCGATGATGATTTCAGTACCGTAAGATCCCAAGTACTCAGCATGGAGCCACTCCCGGGATTAGGCCGAGTATACTCGGCGGCAGCGCAGGAGGAGACTCAACGGTCTGTCGTAGCGCTTCGGTCACATCCCGTGGAGAGCGTAGCTCTGGCAGCACAGCCAAGCTTCGACACCGGAGGTGTCTTGCGTGACTGTCCCGGCGAGGACCGTGGACCACCGCGCCGTGAAGAACCTTCTCGCCGGTGCACCCATTGTGGCCGGACTGGGCACACCGTGGACGGCTGCTACGCCCTTGTCGGCTACCCAGCCCACTGGACAAAACCGGGAACGGAAGGAGGGAGCTTCCGGAGAGGACGAGGCAGCTCCGGCCGAGGAGCACGTGCGGGAAGGTCTGGCCGTGGAGGCCGGGCACTGGCGGCGCGATCTGCGCAGGCTCGGGATGCGCCTTATGCAGATGATGAAGACGATGATGCGTTTCTTAATTCTAAGACTTTTGGGCCACATGCACTTGGGCCACAAACACATGGTTATGGGCCTCAGTCACATGGCTCAGCCCAAAATGCTGATGGGTTGCCACAAATTGCTGAAAGTTTATCTGAAGCCCAACGACATCACTTGCTGGACCTGCTGTCCAAGCCCACTAGCACCGACTCCGGCCGTCCATTCGTAGGGACTTCTCTCCATGCACCTTCATCACGTTTCTCGGGTAAATTTAAATCCTCATGGGTTATTGATTCGGGAGCTACTCATCATATTTCCTGTGATCCCCAATCTTTGCAAGATAGCTCAATTCCTCCATCAATGTCGCCGGTAGAGATGTCGAATGGCGAGGGAGCCCCTGTTACCGCTATTGGCCAAGTTCCTGTTACCAAAAGGATAACCTTGGAGCATGTCCTAGCAGTTCCAAAATTTTGCTTCAATTTATTATCTGTTAGTCAGATCACACGGGACTTGAATTGCGCGCTAACTTTTTATTCTGGTTGTTGCGTGATACAGGACTTACTCTCGAGGATGCTGATTGTGACGGGTGAGATGCGATTCAGGCTATACTACTTGGAACCGATGGCGGCTGGGAAAGCCTTAATGACCAGTGGACGCAATGACATCCAGTTATGGCATATACGTTTGGGACACATTCCGGTCAACCAGTTGTCCTTGATTCCAGATTTACTACTTCCTACAAATAAACACGGATTGTCGGTTTGTGATGCATGTTGTAGATCAAAACAAACACGTTTACCTTTTCATATCCCTACTAATAAAGCTACATGTCCTTTTGAATTAATACACTGTGATATTTGGGGACCCTATCGTGTGCCTTCTTTGTCTGGTTGTCACTTTTTCCTGTCTATCGTTGATGATTACAGCAGGGCCAGTTGGGTTTTTTCGATAAACATAAATCGGAAACCAGAGGTCACCTCCTACAGTTCTTCCATTGGGTCCACGGTCAATTCAATATACATGTTCGATGCCTCAGAACGGATGGAGTTCCAAACCAGTTGCACAGACACCCCACAACAAAATGGAGTCGTTGAGCGAAAACATCGTCATTTATTGGAAGTGGGCAGAGCACTCCGTTTCCAAGCACGACTATCCAAACGATTCTGGGGAGATTGTGTCCTTGTCGCTGCCTACCAGATCAATCGAATGCCACTCTTGGTTATTGGGAATAAAACTCCATTCGAATTATTGTTTGGGAAACGACCAACGTACGATCACCTACGAAGTTTCGGGTGCCTCTGTTACGTCCACCACCGTACCCACGACAAATTTGCACCCAGATCTCGAGCAGGGATTTTCTTGGGCTACCCCAAAGGCCAAAAGGGTTATCGTGTCTATATTCTTGATACAGGGGATGTGGTGATTTCACGGGACCTCCAGTTTTGGGAAACGATTTTTCCAGGAGATCAATGCTTATCCGCAGACCATGAATCCGCTCATGCGCCTCAGATCCTCGATGACACTTTCATATGAAATACACCATTACCTTCCCATTCAGATCCATCCGGCGTAGTACCTCTCACACACGATCCGCCGACCCCTGAACCCATTACCACCACCCACGATGACTCCCAAACTCCACCATTTGACTCTCAAACTCCACCAGCCCTCCCGTCTCCAAACGCACCCGGGTCACATCAAAACGTCTTGATGGCTATGAATTCACCTTGCCACCCTCGGTTCTGCCGTTGGACTCTGTTTCGCACTCACTGTCTCCTTCCGCACACTCGACAGTACATCCTTTATCTCACTCAATCTACTATACTAAGTTTTCACGCAATCATGTTGCCTTCCTATCGGCCATCTCGTCTATAGATGAGCCCCATGCATATAAGTAGGCTTCGAAGCACGCCCATTGGAGGGAGGCCATGACGCAAGAAATTGAAACCTTGGAGGCTAACCATACGTGGAGCCTGACACCCCTACCCTCTGGTAAACGCACCATTGACTCCAAATGGGTGTATAAGGTAAAGTTTCGTCCTGATGGCTCCGTTGAGCGCTATAAAGCACGCCTAGTGGAAAAAGGGTACACACAGGTGGAAGGGGTAGACTACACTGATACCTTCACTCCGGTTGCCAAGCTCACCACTGTTCGATGCCTCTTTGCTATCGCTGCCACCCGCGGTTGGCCTTTGCATCAACTTGACGTAAATAATGCATTCTTGCATGGCGATCTCTCTGAGGACATCTACATGAAGGTTCCACAAGGGTTTTCCAAACATGGGGAGTCTTTGGTTTGTCGACTACACAAGTCGATCTATGGTCTCAAGCAAGCCTCACGGGTATGGTACCAAAAGTTTACTGACTCAATCATTGCTCTGGGTTACACTGTTTCCACTGCAGATCCTTGTTTATTCACCCTCGTGACACCTACCTCCTTTGTTGCTGTGTTGATATACATTGATGATGTCATTGTAACCGGAACTGATGACGCCCGTATTCAACACCTTAAAGACCATTTGGACCGCCAGTTTCATATCAATGATATGGGAGCACATAAATATTTTCTTGGTCTGGAGGTTGCTCGCTCTCCTAAAGGTATTATTCTCACTCAGAGGAAATATGCCCTTGACATTTTATCGGACAGTGGTCTCACTGGTTGCAAACCATCGGCGTTTCCCAAACCTCAACAACATCGTCTATCCGCCGATGTCGGTGAACCATGCTCTGATCCTGGTCAGTATCGTCATCTCGTGGGCAGACTACTTTATCTCACCATCACTAGACCTAATATCAGTTATGCCGTCCATGTTCTCAGCCATTTTATGCATGTCCCTCGCGTGCCGCACATGGATGCTGCTCATCATGTGCTCCGTTACCTCAAGGGTTTCCCGGGACAAGGGATCTTGCTTCCCTCAGCTAATACTCTTACTCTCCAGGCCTATTGTGATGCAGATTGGGCCGGCTGCCCTGACACCCGCCGTTCCACCACAAGATACATTATTTTCCTTGGAACATCGCCGATCTCTTGGCGTTCCAAGAAGCAGAAGGTCGTCTCCTGCTCCTCCGCCGAGGCAAAATACCGTGCCATGGCTGCTGCTAGTCGTGAGATCGTTTGGCTCCGGCGTCTTCTTCATGATCTTCAGGTGCCACAAACTGACTCAGTTCCTCTCTTTTGTGAGACAACCGTGCCGCAATCCATATTGCCTCTAATCCAGTCTTTCATGAGCGCACTAAGCACATTGAGATAGACTGTCACTTTGTTCGGCAACAGTTGCAGGCCTCCATACTGCACCCTGAACCAGTACCGAGCACTCATCAACTTGCTGATATTTTCACCAAAGGACTCGGCCGAGACCGCTTTCAGGACCTTCTTTGCAAGTTGGGCATTTCCAATATTCATGCTCCAACTTGAGGGGCAGTGTTGACCATATACATACCGTATCTCTACTTGCCACATTATATCATTCTTGGAGATCAAGTCAGCATTATTACCAATATTATGTTTCCTTAGTTGTATATCTCTCTCTTGTATAAATAGCACTCAGTATCAATAAAATCAAGCAAAGTAGAACAATTCTCTACTTTTACAATACTGGTCATTGGAAATGACATCCCTATCTTGCAAGATGTTAAGGCATGGCTAGGGCAATGTTTTTCAATGAGGGACTTAGGCGAAGCTACCAATGTATTAAGTATTAAGATCTATAGGGATAGATTCAGAATGCTTTTAGGCCTAAGTCAGAATACTTATGTTGACAAGGTATTATCAAGGTTTAGTATGCAAAACTGTAGAAGAGGGTTCTTGCCAATGTCCCATGGCATTGGTCTTAGTAAGACTTAATGTCTTATGACACAGGATGAGCGAGACCGCATGAGTAAGATCACATATGCGTCTGATATTGGATTTATCATATATGAGATGTTATGTACTAAACCAGATGGCTCGTATGCATTAAGTGCAATGAGCAGATACTAGGCAGGTCCAAGTGAAAGTCATTGGATGGTAGTTAAAAGATCCTTAATTACTTAAGAAGCACTAAGGATGCCTTTTTACTGTATGGCGGTCAGAAAGGTGAACTAGTTGTAAAGGGTTACGTAAGTGCTAGATTCCCGACCGACATAAGTGATTTTAGATCACATTCTCTTTATGTTTGAATGAAGATGTGTTCAGCTTGAGAAGCTCGAAGCAGAATACTATTGCTACAACAGAAGTTGAGTGCTTAGCAACATCAGATGCAACTAAAGAAAATGTTTGGATCCAGCTTGGAAATTATTCCTAGTATATCAAATCCAGTTAACATGTATTGTGAAAACTATGAGGCGATAGCACAGGCCAAGAAGCCTAGATCACACCAGAAATCCAAACACATTGTAAGTCGTTACCATCTCATTCATTGAGAGTGGAAACGCTAAGATATGCAAAGTACCTACAAATGATAATGTGGTTGATCCTCTAACCAAAGCGCTTCCACAGCCTAGACATGAGTGTCATGTCAGGTCAAAAGGCATTACTTGTAATATCGATTGGACCTAGTGCAAGTGGGAGTTTGTTGGTTTTGTGTCCTACGCCAATCGTGATCATGGATGGCATTATCATTTCATTAATATATTGACACTACTATTATCATTTGTGAAATGTTAATAGCGTGAATAATCGACTCTTTCTAAGATCATCAAATACGTGATTTGATAGTAAAACTCTTAGAAGTAAAAGAGTATTATTCCATTGATCCCTGGTCTTACTGATATAATAAGGCTAGTATGATGTTGGCTGATGATCACGTTTTACTGATCATACATATTGGATATGAAGCCAAATCATATATGTCATTTAGGGAATTGGCATTGGATGACCCGTTGTGAGAATACTACATAGGAACTATCATGAGTATTTCTCAGTACCGTAATATGGCTTAAGTCCTTTGACCTTGTAGTCATAATTGTTTCTACATAGGTGGGTGTGTGTCTTGACACAATTCAACGCTGTCTTTAACAGGGCAACAATAAAGATTGTTGTTGGACACATAGTTGTCTATGTGAGAGACGTGGTTGACTGATAAGGGATTTGTCAATCATGTAAATATGAGAGATATCGTTTGGGCCCCTTGATAAGTGAGATTGATGAAATGCATGGCCATGCGAATTGATAAAAGAGTTATCATTTGCAGTCTACTTAAGATTAAGAAACAACGATCGAATAAAATAAGGATGACGGTCCTATGCCTTATTCGATCGAGATATCGATAACAAAGGGATTAAGATATTAGCGGTGAAAGGTTAAGTCGTACTGACGATCATCATACACGTTTGGGTAGTCATAATGCCTTGCTAGAGGCCAACTATGACAGGTGGACGAAACGGGAATTTCGGGTCCACTACCAAACGGTGTATGAGCCTATAGGGTCGCACCCAACAACAAGCCCAAAATCGTATTGGACCTTGGAAGTCCATTAACTGAATAAAATAATATTATATTCGATATAATATTTATTTATTCATTAACTTGTTTTTCAATTACATAATGTAATGATATAATGTTAGGCAATTTAAATGCAAAATAACTATTTAATTTTGTAAGGGTTATTTACGATTTGGTACCCAAATGTTTCGTCCACGAACAATTTGGTACCCTTATGTTTCAAATGACCAATTTGGTACCCAAATGATTTGTCCACGGTCGGAATTGGCAAATTCCTATAGAAAGTTAACGGAATATTCCTCCAAATCAGTCATGTGACACCATGTGCAGTTAAGTGGAGTGTGAAATGACGATTTTGCCCTTATCTAATTTAGTCTTTAGAATTTTAAATGGGAAATTACCATTATACCCTTATAAAAAAATTAATTAAACAATAAACACAAATTTTAGAAAATAATTATAAGAGAATAAAAAATTAAACTTAAACTAAACCTAATTAAACACTAAACTAAACCTAATAAAACTAACCTATTGATTCGTTCATACACACACCACTCTTTCTTTCTCTCTAAACCTAGTTCCTTTCTTTCTATTCCCCACAAAATTTTGACTTCATCATTTAGGGAAAGGCTGTTGAGGGGATGCAGGCGGTGGCGAGTTGAGGTCACGACAGGCGGCGGTTAGTTCAGAGCAAGGGCAGCGACGAGGAAGAGTTCAGGGCACGTCGTGAAGCTTAAGGTTGTGGAGCGCGAGACGAGGGGGAGCAGTCCATAGAATGAGGCTCGAATGTGAGGAGCTCAAGCTCACGGCGGCGGAACCATAGCTTGTCGGAGCGGCGAAGCTCTTCCCACTCCGATGCTTACGAGGCAGGAAATCTGTCTTCAATTCCTGGGTCGTCTTCTTCATATATCTGACCCTCGGTCTTCTTCTTCCTCAAGAGGCACAAAATTTTGGGACTGATACAAGCTTCCTCAAGAGGCTCGTGGTCTTCGTCTTCCTCATAGTCCTCCCCTAGGTTTACTGATTGATACATCTGGGTTCAATTTCTATATTCAATTTTTTAATTCATTTCCATATTCGAAATATGTTTTTGATGTGATACATTTGTGTTCTATCTGGGTAATCATTTTCTCATAATCGTTTTCTGAGAAATATGTAGTGTGGATATGAAATTTGTGTTCTATCTGTTTTTTATTCGATTTGATTCGTTCATTTGTTTTTTTGTGGGTTCAATAATGTTCTATGTGGATATTATTCGATCTTGTGGGATGGGTATGAACACTATGAACATGGTTGGAGGGGATGAACATGGGAATGAACATGATGATCATTAATTTAAATTAATGATAAATTAAGACAATTAATTGACAATAAAGAAACTAAAGAATTAATAAATAAAACTAAATTTATAAAACAAATCTGATTAAAAATAAATCTGATTAAACAAATCTGACTAAAAATAATAACTGAGGGTATAATTGTCTTTTTACTCTTAAGTCAAAAGTCAACTGAAATACCACAAGGTAAAATGGTCATTTCACTTTGGTCTCTTAGTTTTTTAACCCCATTAACTCAAAATGTTCGTGGACAGAACATTTGGGTACCAAATCGTAAATAACACATTTTATAAATTAAAAGATGGTTATCTTGCATGTCCACTACTCCTAAATTTTCTACACTAGTCATGTCCCTTGGAAGGTGGTTACTTTTAGGGGTTAGATATACATGCAAAACAAGAGGAAAAATCATATTTTTTCAAGGGTGTGTTGAGAATGGTTCTAAAAGTGTAGAGAGAAAAACGAGTAGAGAGAAAAGAGATAGGTAGAAGTGTTCTTCATGTTGTGCTAGCACACAAATGATATTGGGAATGTTGTTCAATAACTACGTGGCTTTGATTCCTCCAAGAGGATACGTAGGCTTCATGGAGACTCAAGCCAAATCAATTTATTTCGGGTGTTCTTTGTTTGCAAGAAGAGAAGAAAAATCTGGTCAGATTTTCCTGCCCAAAATCTGACCGACCAGCCACTGTAAAGAGCTAGATCAGAGGTTCATCCGAGGTTTGATGAAGCTGATTCTCGGAGTGAACGTCCTACACATATTGGTCTTCAAAGTGACTGAAGGGATTTAGATTTCAACAGTTTTTTGCTGAGATATACGATGTCACGCCCCAAATCCGGTTTTGACCGGACTCGAGACGTGACCTGAGTTAAAATAAATAGAAATAAAAAAAACAATTGATAAAACTCTAAAATCTCATAAAAACTCCATCAAAATTGATATATATATATACAAATAGTTCAAAATCCTCGTGAGTCACAGCTCAATGTAAATAGTAAGATAAAGGATGTTCAATACACAAGACCAACATAACTATAATAAAACCCCAAGAAGTCCAAAAGCTCCCAAGCCTCGAACTCACTAGACATCCAGCACGCTTGTAAAACGGTCAGAAACCAAATTGGGTGAGCTTACGCTCAGTAGGGAAAACCTTAACAACTCAACCCTTAGGTCAATACTGTACTGGATAAGCAGATAACTCAAATAACAGTAAAAATACGATTAACAATGGAATAATGAGTAACAAAAATAGAATGAGATAAGTACGAAGAAATAATATATAAACAAGATAACGTTAACTGGAAAGGTTCCATAAAATAATCAATATAAAGTGTCATAACGATTAAAATGGATCAATTGATATCACGCCAACCACTTGCTTTCTCAAGCCTCCGATCTATGAATAAACTCTAGTGTCCCCTCGGTTCCCATATCCCGATCCACTAGAGTATTCATATCATATCAGATTCTCCCTCGGTCCGGAGGAGACACATACGTCGGAGTACCGGAAACCATCCCATGGGGATGCTCATCTTCGGTATTCTCGAAAGTGTCTCCAAAGGGCCATAGTCATAGGGAACCAAGATAGTGCTCCCGTACGACACACAAGCTCTTGGGTGAAACCTCATAAACCATCTCTCATGAAGTAATCCCACTCAATATCCCGTAGGATCTGCCGAGCCATAGGCTCCTCACATCACTCAATATCCCGTAGGATCTGCCGAGCCATAAGCTCCTCACATCACTCAATATCTCGTAGGATCTGCCGAGCCATAAGCTCCTCACATCACTCAATATCCCGCATGATCTGCCGAGCTCTCAGGCTCCAAATAATCACTCAATAACCACTCAATAACCACTGCCTCTATCAAACTCCAACCACCACAACGGCACCGGATTACCCCCCCCCCCCCCTGGTGTAGTACCGAACCAAACAAACAAACAAACATACATTTCAAGAATAAGAATAAAGGGAATAAGCATAAACATTCATCCATCAATCAACACTCATCGAAACACACTTTCACCACAACACAGAAAGACGTTTACTTAGTCCTCAATCTTAGAAGTACACACGTTCATCAATACATACCACACGGGATTCATACCCACAATTTCCCTTACCGTCATACTTATATGTCACGAACCAACGGTACATCGATCACCTGATTGTACCCCTTGGCACAACCAGTCATACTCGATCATCCGTTCAATCAACAATTATACCAACACAATCATTCAACCAATCAAGTAAACATTCAACAAATCAACAGTAAAGTAAACTAGATCCATTAGACTCTTGATTACCCTAATATCTATCAACCAAGCATGTGAACCTAGCACACAACTAATCCGAGAGCTCTTCACAGCCTCTCTACCAGTAAATCAATTCCCAAGTATTGAAAGCGAGTTACACTAGTCATCTTCATCATAACCATGCATTCTAGACATTCCGGTTATTAGTAATTGAAAGACGATTATTCTAGTTATTCGCATCCTATATGCCATTCTAGGACCTTTCCGATTTTATTAACCTAACATGCATACTAAGCGTTAATTAAGAAATTAAGACTTTCCCTACCTTGCGGTCTTCCTCTAATAATACTCTGATGAAAACTCGAGTGGCCCTTTCCTCCGTTCTTCACACGGGTCCCGGAGTGATCTTCGTCTTCTCGGGCGAAGTCCAAGCTCTCGGGCGAAGTCCAAGCTCTCGGGCGAAGTCCCGTTTCTCAGGAAAAGTCCAAGCCTGGGTTTTTAACAGTTAAACTTACCATCAGAACAGGTGTTGTACAAAATAAAATCCACACGTTGCCCTTTTAAACTCGAACGGGATAAAAGCGGGATTACGACGAATTGGGTTCGAGCACCCGAATCCCGAGCACAGAACCCGGTGCCCGTTTCACGAGGCACGATTCCCGGTGCACGGGTTTCGAGGCATGGGTTCCGAGGCACGAACCCCAAAGCGCTGGTTTCGAGGCACGGTTCCCGATGTACCCAATTCAGCGGTTCCGTTTTTGATCCGGTTCTAAGTCCAAATCAACGTCCAGTTTATCTGCTCTGGTTCCAAGTCCGATCAACATCCCAAAAATCCTCAGATTTGATCCAAAAACTCGGTTAAATCAAATCTGATTTCTTTCTCTTTTTATTTTAAAACCTTTTTCGATTTAAAACTGATTTCCCCCTTTTTTTTCTATTTTACTTAAATTTATTTCTTAACTTGCTTTTGTTCTTCCTCGGTCAACCATAACCAGAAAGATCTCGAACAAAAGAGAAAAACAGGAAAAAAAGGAAATGGTATAGAAACTGGCCGACCGCCGGCGAGGACTTCGCCGGCGACCAAACCCTAAGGTGAGAATCTCACCGTAGGAAGAGGGAAACGACGAGGAAGTGGTGGCACGCTGGAAGGGGAGGAGCACAGCGGGAAGCTCGCCTCAGATCCGGACGGTTTCGTCCCAGATCAGTCGAGTTCGCCGGCGAGGAGCTCGGGACGAGAACTCCGACGGTGGCTAGGTTGAACGGGGAAGAGAGAGAGAGAGCGGCGGACAGATATGAGAGAGGGAGGGCTCGACGACGGGAAGAATGAGATGGTGGTGACGAAGGCGATGGCGTGAGGAGAAAGGAGGGTATCGGCAGCGGTGAGGGCGGGCGTGCGTGAGGGAAGAGGGAGAGAGGCTTGGGGCGGCGGGAGCTCGTCCACGGTGATGCGACGCCGGCAACGTAGAAGAGGGAGGTGAGGGAGGTCGGGGACGGCCTGGAGACGAAGAAGGAGATGAAGGAGAGAGGGGGGTGCGGCGATGAGATAGAGAGAGAGACGGGATGGCGTGGATGCGAGAAGAAGGGAGGAGAGGAGTCTTTAGGGTTCAGAACCCTGAGGCGCTGCTTATAAGTGCGGGCCGGCAAGGAGAGTTGGGCCGTAAACGGGCCTGATTCACTCGGCCCAACAGACCTGCTCAACCGGTTCAGGCCTGACCGGGCTTGGGTTGCTGAGCGGGTCCGACCCGACCCGGTCCGACCCGACCCGGTCCGACCCGACCCGGTCCGACTCTCTAATAATTTTTTTTATTACAAACGATCTAAACTTTCAACTCGTTTTTCCACATCGACGTTTCAAAACGGTAAAGAAAAGCATTTTGCTTCTTTTAATTTAGTCGGTCTTTACAGTCTCTCCCCCTTAAAATAATTTCGTCCTCGAAATTTAAAACGAACATGCTCCCCCTGACTCTATCTCAGGGAGAGTCCTGCTCAAGACTCACAAGCGAGGGAACCGCGGTGTACTTCCGTAGTTTGGGAACACGTGGAAGCAGCTAGGCAACGGCTCTAGTTCTGCCTGAAGATCTCAAATATTACGAATTAGATCAGCCTAAAGAATCAATGAGTACACACAACGATTCAATTGTCCCTCCGACACTGAGGAATGCCAGATAACGATCTTGGAAACCTACAATGAAATCCAACGTTAATGTAGACAGCGGACCGTCACAAACCACCTTGACGTAGATACCTCTCATCAGAATTCTCAACGGTACCGGTATCACACCGGATAGAACAACCTTGGTTTAGACATGCCACACCGAAATTTTCCGTCGGTATGGGTGTCTTACCGGAATACCCCGAAAGTCGGGCAAGGACGGGGCCATCCGCAGATGTACTTCTCAGTTTCTCTGTAGTAATCGTTACAAGAATAGTTCACACTGGAACGTCAATAAGGTCTTGTCTCGACCTATCACCCATAAAACAAGCAAGTAGCTCACAGATGCTACTACCACACAAAAGTTCTCATCACTACTGCAGGGTTTGGAACAACCGCTCTTTTCATCACATCTCGTGGAAAGGTAGACGTACCTCAATCAACTAAATGGTACAATGTGTCGACATCTAGTCGGAAAGCGGCATGCCTCACAACATAACTTAATCAAAAGCTCCTTTCATACCAAGCATGGCACACTTGTCCAATGTGGTAACATGTCACACCTGGTAAACCTTATCAAGATTCTCAACCTGATACGGGTCAATCACACATCAAGTATCACAAACCTAACTCGCGGTAAACCATCAACACCTAACTGTGATCAGTCAAGAAGGTGATCCAACTCGCGATATTTCTCTTGACATCGATACCAGTTCTCAACCCCTGATAAAAACACATCACGATTCGTCTCACCCAATTCCTCATATCAATGAGTCAACGGTTCTCAAAACCGGTGCATGGTTCAGTGCCACCATGAACTCTACCGACATCTAGTCGGACGAACGACGTTCAAAAACAAGGATCTATGGCCCTCTTACTGGTAATTAGTCGAAAGTAGGCGTTCTTCAAGACACCAAAACTAAACGTACGATAATCACACTCGATAGCGAATCACAATTCAAGATCGATTGGCAAAGGTTATCCCAACCGGTGGTATTCCTTACCTCGTTGACACACGTTCACCAGCTATCGATCAACCCGACTTATAGTCAAGTCCCCCCAAATCACCACTCGAGGAGTAATCAACATGCACTGAGACTTCGAAAATTTTGAACCGTTCAAAAATTACCGCGGTTCCTCCAATCGTTCCTCAAACAATTCAGAATCAACAATCGTTTAACTCTTATCTTTCCATGTGCCTAAGCATGGCACAAAACCCGACCTACCACCCAGCGCTTCGTTTGGTGCCATCTTGTTACTGGCCTGGAAGCTTGTGGTAGTCGCCCTCGGCTATCCGCTGCCGGATTCCAACGTGAGGTGCTCTTACTACTAAGGCGTAACCTTATAGTTATGCTTAGTTGTAAGACACGCTTCCGGTCGAACCGGTGACTCCGGAAGCCACTCGGGACTTTTCCGGAACCCAAACGGATTAGCCATTATCACGGTTGGCTTCAGGGGAGAAAACCCTTTCGTTTGAGTATAATATCGGATAAAGTCAATTTTGGTCAAAACGAGACTCTATATCGACTAAAGCTTCTTTTTTTTTAAAAGTGCTGGAATTCAAATTGGAAAATTAAATGAGCTAGAGGGACACTTGTCCTCTTTTGGTTGAAGGAGAGAAAAAGGGATGGTCATTGTCCCTTTTACCCTCCCAAAAGCTACTACAAAGGAATCTAGCTCAAGGGCCTTTAGGTCTTTACTTCTTCTAGGTATTATATTGGATTGGAGAAGCAAAATCAAGTCATTTTTCTCTTGTTGTAGCCGAAACTTAGAGGGGAAGCAAGGAAGGAGAGCTCCCATGGAGGTTTGAAGGAAAATCAAAGAAGAAGGAGTCATTTGAGGTCTTCCTCCAACCATCCACCCTCAAAATCACTAGCACCCTCTTCATCTCATCACTCTAGAGGTAATGGAACTCTCTAATCCTCATTTCTCTTCATCTATTTTATTGGGTTTTGGGTGAAAAGTGCTAGATGATGTTGGGTTTGAGTAGAGATGGTGAGAGATGGTGTTGATGATGAACCCTGTTGGATTTTGGTTGAGAAATCAATAGTGTTGGAGATTTTGAGGTGGGTTTGATTTGATGAATCCTTGGAAACTTGTTTGTGTGTTGATTCCTACCATGGGTAGAGGAGTATTGAAGGATTTGGACTGTTTTGGGAGTTGTAAGGGGTAAATTTCTGGGTTTAAGAGTGGTTTTTCGGAGTTTTGGAGCTGGAGGTTGAAGAAGGGCGAAACTGCCCTTGTGCGCCACGGATCCGTGACGGATCCCGTGACGGGCGACGTCACGGCTCTGTGAGGGAGTCCGTGACGGCACTCGTCACAGCTCCGTGACGGTAACCGTGAGGGTTAGCGTGACGGATCCGTGACCAGATCCGTGACCCACCAGGGTGAGGGTTTCTTGAGGGTTCTTGAGGGTTTTGGCATCTTGGTTTTGAGCTGAACTTTGGAAGGGTTTGGGGGTCTTTCTTACTGTCTAAGTGGAGCCTAATTAGCGTTTCTTTGTGTCCAAGACGTTGTGGATCGAGCTAGAGGAGCGAGGATCACGCCGGGAACCGAGGAAGGAGCAAAGTGGTGATCACCGGACGTCATCAAAGCGTTGAAGAGGAGGACCTTGAGGTAGGGAAAGCCTTAACCTCTCGTTTACCATGCTTAGCATGCATGCTAGGTTAATAAAATGGAAAAGGTCCTAGATATGCTTATAGGATGCGAATAACTAGCTTAATCGTCTTTCATTTTCTAATAACCGGAAGTGTCTAGTGGTGACCGATTAGGATGTCAATCACTAGTGTAGCTCGCTTTTTAATACTTGGGATATGATTGTCTGGTAGAGGAGCCTTGGCAAAGCCCTCGGATTAGTTGCTTGTTAGGATCACATGCTTGGTTGTTGATTGCTTAGTGGATAGGCTCAAGAGTCTAACGAACTAGTAGAATTGCATGTATGCGTGCTCTTTGAAGGCTCTTACATTTGGTTGATTGTATTCGTACTTGCTTGTTGGTTGTATTTGATTGATCACTTGACTTACTTGAATGGTTGCTTGGAGCATCGAGTATGACTGGTTGTACCGAGCGGTGCAATCAGGTGATCGATGCCCCGGTGGTTCGAAACTGGTAAGTGAACGGTAAGTTGGAATTGTGCGATTGGTGTGCTATGTCTGCGTGATTCGTGTACTGCTTGTTGTGGTGAATTGGTGATGAGTGAGCCAAGTATGGCATTGAATTGGTGGTTGTTGAGCTTGTATCATCTCGTGTTTTGGTTGAGTACGTTATTCAATTATTAACTGCTTATTATTAAATTGTCCAAGTGTATGCTCTCCATGGGAGTAATACACTTGGTTCCCGAGGACATAAAATCCCTTGGAGACGTTTCTGAGAATCCCGATGATAAGCGCCCCGAAGGGTTGTTTCCGGTCGCCTCAATGTTATGCGTCTCCTCTGGATTTGAGGGAAAATCCGAGAGGACACGTTATGTGGATCGGAGGGTGGAGACTTCATGTACCACGGCATAGGTTGACTTCTCTATTACCTGTGTTTGTTAACATATTTGTGGTTGACTTTATCTTTGACCTATTGATTTGAAGATCCACTTGGTTACGTGTTTTCCCTACTGAGCGTAAGCTCACCCCTGCGAGTTCTTCGTTGTGTCTACAGGTTTGATTGAGGAGTAGAGGCTTGGGAGCTTCTCGGTGTGGGTCCGTAGAGACTTCATGTTTATACCCTTTGGTTTAAGAACAGTTTTGTAAGACTTATTATTACACCCCCTGAGGGTTATTTCATGTTCTAAACTACGTTTTGATGGATTCGAGCTATAGTATTGAAATTTTATGGTTTGAGGTACTTATTGGAGGTTTTCAAGGTTTAAATATTGTTTTATTGTTTATTCGTCTTCTATTACCCGTCATGCCTCGAGTTCGGGCGATAACCGGATTTGGGGCGTGACATTAGTCCTCGCGGGACGTTTGGCGTTCGTTCTTCTCTTACTAGCAAAGCTACACCTTGGTACCCGGTTCTCGTCTTCCGTATTCTTCTCCGCTGGGGAAGTCGTTTGAACAACTCTCGATGTTATTTGCATGTTCCGCATGAACTGGCGGCAAACCGTTTAGTCCTTCCGGGACGAACGTAGGGAGCACATTCTAATCCAATCTCTTAAGTACGGCACACACTTGTGCAACTTTTCGCTCGTTAAGCGGGATTTTGAAACAAAATCGCCTTGAAGGTTCGAATCTTATGACCTGAACCTTCTAGCGGAGGTAGAAGAAGTTGGAGATTACTACTCCTGTGGGTTATGGGCCCACCACGCTTCCGCTGCGCTACTCTGATCTCATCGTTGCTCAGTCATCCCTGGTGACCAGTCGGTCCGTTTATTGGTCAGGGCCGTAGCCTTTCTCTGCTCGGGCGTTCGATGCCGATGGCATTCAATAAGCGTTTGATGTTTCCCCAACTCGGTTCTTAAAGTTTGATCAACCCGTTCGGAATAGGGAGGGGAACTTTCAGCACGACAAGTTCTTAGGAATGAGACGGTTTGTTACCACACCTTCGTCTCCTACATAAAGTAACCGTAAAACGATACAACCAGGTGTAATACTCCGTGTCAGCAGACACCACTCCCAAGATAAACAGTAAATAGGTACTCTAAGCGATCTCAAGATCGGTATCAAGTCCCTCAGCTCGGGGCCCGCCAATCGCGTACACTCGACCCCGTCGCATCGGAGGTCCTCCTCTCGGTGGGGGTGGAATAATTGTTGCTGTGACAGCACGTTCTCTTATCGGCTCTCGTAGGCCGACCTGTGGAACGGTGTGTAGATCCATCACTCAACAGGCAGTCTCGGCCCAGATGTTCCAACTGTTTGCTCGAGGGCAAACTGTGCCACCAGTAACGTTCTTCTCCCTCAACTGGAAGGTCGCGAAAAATATTCCCCAAGGACTATCTGATTACACCAAAAGTATTAAGGTTGCGGGTAATCCGCTCCAACCATACTACAACTGTCTCGGGGTCTGAACCCCCAGAATAGATAGGTGTACCCAACCTACAAAAATCTCTAAGTGCCCGGGCCGAGTAACTGTCCATCTGGCCTGGCATTTCGGTATCGACTGCGTCAGCAATAAGCACAGACTCTTGTGCCAGTGTTGTAGTCTCCTGCTGAGCGCTAAGCGCTGTTAGCACTGCGCGAACCACCTCATCAATAGGGGTCGCCTTCGTCGGCTCCGCGACTGGAGGAGCTCCAGGTGGTAACCCTGACGGTCCATTCTCAAACTCTGGTGTTCTGTAGAAGTAGCACTCTGGGCACTTGCTGCCCCCGCCTGCTCAACAACTGGTGTCTGGCTCTGCCCCACAGCTGGGCGGCTTCTGGTCCCTCTCGGACTGTAAACACGGGACATCTCGTGTACCCGTTGCATTTAAAACGTAAGTACTCAGAACTCAACTTAACTCAAGTGGTTCGAATTATCATAAAGAGATGTTCGCATGTGTCTAAAGGGATCTCACTTGGATCGCTAGTACAAAGTCTCGTTTAGAACAACCGGTTCGATCAAACACAAGGACGTTCACACGCGTCCCACAAAGATCATAAAAAGACCAACTGCACTTGGCCCAGTAGATATATATAATACTTTATATATAGGCAGAAAAAGGCCGCAACTTAGTGCGTCTCACAACAGCAATCAACAATGTTCAAACAAATCAAACAACTCCCAGAGGAGAAACAATCTCAATCAATTCACACAATTCGCAAAGCAACAAGCATACCCCCCTCGATTGGCTCTCTTCCCAACACCAGGGTCTAGAATCGCAACACGATAAAACTCACAATTTATGTCCTCAACTCTTTTCCATAATCTCCATCCCTTACTTTTTCCTTATAGCATTCATGTCGATCTCACGTCGTTACAACCCGATTCAGGCGTCCCCGAATCTCGTTGTAACCACTTGACATCCCTCTATCACGCTCGACTGTAGTGGCGCCCCTGATTCAGCCTGTGATAGTGCAAACTCTTCAGTTTCTACCGAAAATTTGGCATGACCCGTTTGTATTTTCCTCTAACCATCCGCTTAAGCGGGACATTTCTATAATAACCTGTACACAGAGTCCTACCCATAAGGTACACACAAAACACCTCAATTACACAACATATTGAACACCAAAGTAACCCAAGTGGGTTTCAGCAGATATCTCAATACTACCCAGTCAATTTAGCATTCCAGGTTTTTACATCAATTAGCGGCCGACCCAAACGGCAAATCCTTCAACAATTATTTAGCCAACGTGTCATGACCAACCCGAGCACCGCTCGTTCATCCGATCTAAACCCGATCTTAATTTCAATCTCAATCTCTGTCTCGACTTACTTTCCATATCGAGCTCAATTTCAAATTTAAGTTAAGCCTTAGCTTCAAACTCAAAGTTCATTTCAAACTCATTATTAGTTTCAACTTTAATTCTTAGATGACGGTTATCACTTAAACAAATCAACAATTTCACAACTAACATTTCATCACTCTAGAACACGCAGTATTAGAATAGTACAGCAAAGTATGGTGTCGGAGCATCATCGGCTCAGTCTTCCCGTTTCACGAAGCGTAGGGGTATAACCAGTCCCGTATCACGAAGCATAGGAGTAAAACTAGTCTCGTATCACAAAGCATAGGGTGGAACGAGTCTTTCCGGATCACGGAGCCTCGGAATAGACACAATACACTTAAAAAGAGCGCAAGAATACACGAGTTCTACTCTTTTCTTAAATCTCATCCCAATTGGATTATCATCTCAGTTTTAATTCCTTAAATATCGGTCAATGTCCCAACCAAGTCAACGTTTCAACAATTCAACACCTTAACATTTTAACCCTTCAATAAATCAAGCAGTCAACACTTCTATAAGTCCACACGTCGATACACTTCAATAAATCAACCCTTCAATCTTATCAAACATGAAACGACCAATCACAGTGGTAATACAGTTAACAAATATTTTACTCAACGACCAGTTTATCACGGTTCGATCATTGCTCGTTAATCCAATACCGATTTCAACCATTCGGCTTCACCGATCACTGTACCTTACACTCAATGGGGTAAGGATCCCAATCAAGCGAGGTAATCATCATAATAAAGAGATTCAAATTTAAACAACCAGTGAGACAATCAAGATTTGTGTCGTTCCCACTCTACGCATCAAATATTTTCACTTGCGTCACTAAGCACACGACTTAGACCTCCTAACTATACCCACCTAATTGACGTTGGTTCGAGGTTTTAAAAACAAGTTCAAAATTTAACCTGTTTCAAATGAAATCAGGCTTTGATACCAAATTGTCACGCCCCAAATCTGGTTTTGACCGGACTCGAGACGTGACCTGAGTTAAAATAAATAGAAATACAATAACAATTGATAAAACTCTAAAATCTCATAAAAACTCCATCAAAATTGATCTATATATATACAAATAGTTCAAAATCCTCGTGAGTCACAGCTCAACGGAAATAGTAAGATAAAAGATGTTCAATACACAAGACCAACATAACTCTAATAAAACCCCAAGAAGTCCAAAAGCTCCCGAGCCTCGAACTCACTAGACATCCAGCACGCCTGTAAAACGGTCAGAAACCAAAGGGGGTGAGCTTACGCTCAGTAGGGAAAACCTTAACAACTCAACCCTTAGGTCAATACTGTACTGGATAAGCAAATAACTCAAATAACAGTAAAAATACGATTAACAATGGAATAATGAGTAACAAAAATAGAATGAGATAAGTACGAAGAAATAATATATAAACAAGATAACGTTAACTGGAAAGGTTCCATAAAATAATCAATATAAAGTGTCATAACGATTAAAAAGGATCAATTGATATCACGCCAACCACTTTCTTTCTCAAGCCTCCGATCTATGAATAAACTCTAGTGTCCCCTCGGTTCCCATATCCCGATCCACTAGAGTATTCATATCATATCAGATTCTCCCTCGGTCTGGAGGAGACACATACGTCGGAGTACCGGAAACCATCCCATGGGGATGCTCATCTTCGGTATTCTCGAAAGTGTCTCCAAAGGGCCATAGTCATAGGGAACCAAGATAGTGCTCCCGTAGGACACACAAGCTCTTGGGTGAAACCACAGAAACCATCTCTCATGAAGTAATCCCACTCAATATCCCGTAGGATCTGCCGAGCCATAGGCTCCTCACATCACTCAATATCCCGTAGAATCTACCGAGCCATAAGCTCCTCACATCACTCAATATCCCGTAGGATCTGCCGAGCCATAAGCTCCTCACATCACTCAATATCCCGCAGGATCTGCCGAGCTCTCAGGCTCCAAATAATCACTCAATAACCACTCAATAACCACTGCCTCTGTCAAAATCCAACCACCACAACGGCACCGAATTACCCTGTAAGACCCGCCCCCGGTCGATCCCGGTAGAACCGGTGAATCCTAGCTAAGTTTGACTTTCGGCCTGAAAAGTCAACCGATGACTCGGAAAGTCATTCGGGACCTTTCCGGGGCCCAAAAAGCTTAGCCATTAGCACGGTTAGCTTAATTGGGTCGTTTCCTTCAGTTTGACTGTAATATTGTTAAAGTCAACTGTCGGTCAAACTTGGGCTTACTATCGGTTGTTTTTCGATAAATCTTGGAAAGCTGGAAATTTATTAAGTAGGAGTGACCACACATGACACTTGTCATGCTTGGCTTGGAGGATGAGAGTAGGGGATTCAAATGACCATCATACCCTCCCAAGTACCTTTAAAGGGATAAGACCTTAAGGGCTTTTGAGTAAATTGACATTTTAGGTCATTTAAAGGAAAGGGAGCAACAATTCAGCCTAATTCCTCTTGTTGCAGCCGAAAATCACAAGGAGAGAGGAGGGGAGGAGCTCATTTCTTGAGGAAGAAGATAGAGAAGAAAGCTTGGATTTTGGAGCTTGTTCTTGTTCCTTTTGCCTTCATTTTCACTTCATCTTCTCCATCTCAACTACCTAGAGGTAAAGATACTCTCAACTCTCCATTTCTCCCACTTCCAATCCTTGGGTTTTGTGGGTTTTGGCTTAAAAGTTGAAGAACTTGCTTATTTGATTGTTGCTTGGAGAAGAAGTAGTGAAGTAGGTTGTTGGATTGTGTTTTTGGTTGAAGTTTGATGAACCCATTGAGGGTGTAGCTGCTGGGTATCTTTGGTTGAATATTTTGGAGCTAAGGGAGTTTAGAAATGGAGTTTGTGTTGAGATTTTCGTGAAATTCGAGTTGGGGAAGAAAGGGGAAGGAGCTGGTCAGGTCTGATACGGAAGCTGACCCGGACCAGGCTAGGTGCCGGCATGGCATGCCGCACGGAACGGGCCTGGTACCGGCACGACACACGGCACGGGACGGACGGGAGTCCGGCACGGTACCTGACACGGTCCGTGTCGCTCTCCGGGCCGGTCTGTGACGCGTTCCGCGCTGGATTCCGGGCCGGCCTGTGACATGGTCCGTGCCATGTTCCGGCACGGCTAGCCACACGGTCCGTATGGCATTCCGGATCAGACCCCCAGAGCCCAAAACCCTTCCTTTTAGCTCAATTTGATTCCCACACTTCCTCTTCAAACCTTGATCCATTTCTGAACATTGTTGTGTGTTTTGAGGAGAAGAACACTTTGTTGAGGAAACTAATTTGTGGTCTTTTGGTGGTTCAAAACTGTGGGACCAAGCTAGGAAAGAAGGAAGAACGTGGACACGAGTTAGAGGAGCAAAGATCACGCCGGGACCCGAGTGAAGAACGGAGTGGTGACCACCAGGCTTATCATCAGAGTGTGAGAGGAAGACCTCGAGGTAGGGAAAGTCTTAACTTCTCGTTTAAATGCTTAGTATGCATGTTAGGCTAATAAAATTGGAAAGGTCCTAGAAATGCCTATAAGATGCGAATAACTAGAATAATTGTCTTTCGATTTCTAATAACCGGAAGTGTCTAGTGGTGAATGAATAGGATGCCAATCACTTGTGTAATTCGCTTTCAATACTTGGGAATTGTTTGTCTGGTAGAGGAGCCTTGGCAAAGCCCTCGGATTAGTTGCGTGTTAGGATCACATGCTTGGTCGTTGGTTGCTTAGTGGATAGGCTAAAGAGTCTAACGGAACTAGTTGAATTGCATGTGTGAATGCTCGATTAAAGGTTTTTACGATTGGTTGATTAAACTCCTGCTTGACTGTTGATTGTATTTGAATGATTGCTTGTATTCTTTAAGTGGTTGCTTGGAGCATCGAGTATGACTGGTTGTACCGAGCGGTGCAATCAGGTGATCGATGCCCCGTTGGTTCGAGACTGGTAAGTGAACGGTAAGTTGTGATTGTGTGATTGGTGTGCTGTGGTTACGTGATTTGTGTACTGTGTGTTGTGGTGAATGGGTGATGTGTGAGTTATGTGTGACAATGAATTGGTGGTTGTTGGGATTGGATTGTTTCGTGTTTCGGTTTAAGTGCGTATTCAATTATTAACTGATTATTATTGAATTGCCCAAGTGTATGCTTCCTATGGGAGTAATACCTTGGTTCCCGAGGACGTAAAATCCTTTGGAGACGTTTCTGAGAATCCCGATGATAAGCGCCCCGAAGGGTTGTTTCCGGTCGCCTCAATGTTATGCGTCTCCTCTGGATTTGAGGGAAAATCCGAGAGGACACATCATATGTGGATCGGAGGGTAGAGACTTCATGTGCCACGGCATTAGCTGGTTTACCTATTACTCGTGTTTGTTAAGATCTATCTTGTTGACTTTATTGAGTTTAAGGTCCACCTTGTTATGTGTTTTCCTTACTGAGCGCAAGCTCACCCCTATGAGTTTATTGTTGTGTTACAGGTTTGATTGAGAAGTAGAAGCTCGGGAGCTTCTCGGTGTGGGTGCATTGTAGAGACTTCGTTTTTAATCACTTTTCTGTTTTGAACAAACCTTGTGGAGGATTATTATTACACCCTGGAGGGTTATTTGTGTTTTAAACTGAATTTCGTGGATTTGAGTTTCTTATTGGAGATTTTCAGGAACTAAATGTTGAATTATTGCATTTTAATCATTTATTACTAGTCATGCCACGAGTCCGGGCAAGAACCGGATTTGGGGCGTGACATACCCCCCCCCCCCCCCCCCCGGTGTAGTACCGAACCAAACAAACATACATTTCAAGAGTAAGAATAAAGGGAATAAGCATAAACATTCATCCAGCAATCAACACTCATCGAAACACACTTTCACCACAACACAGAAAGACGTTCACTTAATCCTCAATCTTAGAAGTACACACGTTCATCAATACATACCACACGAGATTCATACCCACAATTTCCCTTACCGTCATACTTACCTGTCACGAACCAACGGTACATCGATCACCTGATTGTACCCCTTGGCACAACCAGTCATACTCGATCATCCGTTCAATCAACAATTATACCAACACAATCATTCAACCAATCAAGTAAACATTCAACAAATCAACAGTAAAGTAAACTAGATCCATTAGACTCTTGATTACCCTAATATCTATCAACCAAGCATGTGAACCTAGCACACAACTAATCCGAGAGCTCTTCACAGCCTCTCTACCAGTAAATCAATTCCCAAGTATTGAAAGCGAGTTACACTAGTCATCTTCATCATAACCATGCATTCTAGACATTCCGGTTATTAGTAATTGAAAGACGATTATTCTAGTTATTCGCATCCTATATGCCATTC
The DNA here is from genome assembly GCA_963921825.1 of Erodium maritimum. Taxonomy (NCBI): domain Eukaryota; kingdom Viridiplantae; phylum Streptophyta; class Magnoliopsida; order Geraniales; family Geraniaceae; genus Erodium; species Erodium maritimum. Next base: position 46,772,984 of record OY997595.1, on the reverse strand, counting down.
TAGGACCTTTCCGATTTTATTAACCTAACATGCATACTAAGCGTTAATTAAGAAATTAAGACTTTCCCTACCTTGCGGTCTTCCTCTAATAATACTCTGATGAAAACTCGAGTGGCCCTTTCCTCCGTTCTTCACACGGGTCTCGGAGTGATCTTCGTCTTCTCGGGCGAAGTCCAAGCTCTCGGGCGAACTCCCGTTTCTCAGGCAAAGTCCAAGCCTGGGTTTTTAACAGTTAAACTTACCATCAGAACAAGTGTTGTACAAAATAAAATCCACACGTTGCCCTTTTAAACTCGAACGGGATAAAAGCGGGATTACGACGAATTGGGTCGAGCACCCGAATCCCGAGCACGGAACCCGGTGCACGTTTCCCGAGGCACGATTCCCTGTACACGGGTTTCGAGGCATGGGTTTCGAGGCACGAATCCCAAAGCGCTGGTTTCGAGGCACGGTTCCCGATGTACCCAATTCAGCGGTTCCGTTTTTGATCCGGTTCTAAGTCCAAATCAACGTCCAGTTTATCTGCTCTGGTTCCAAGTCCGATCAACATCCCAAAAATCCTCAGATTTGATCCAAAAACCCGGTTAAATCAAATCTGATTTCTTTCTCTTTTTATTTTAAAACCTTTTTCGATTTAAAACTGATTTCCCCCTTTTTTTTCTATTTTACTTAAATTGATTTCTTAACTTGCTTTTGTTCTTCCTCGGTCAACCATAACCAGAAAGATCTCGAACAAAAGAGAAAAACGGGAAAAAAGGAAATGGTATAGAAACTGGCCGACCGCCGGCGAGGACTTCGCCGACGACCAAACCCTAAGGTGAGAATCTCACCGTAGGAAGAGGGAAACGACGAGGAAGTGGCGGCACGCTGGAAGGGGAGGAGCACAGCGGGAAGCTCGCCTCAGATCCGGACGGTTTCGTCCCAGATCCGTCGAGTTCGCCGGCGAGGAGCTCGGGACGAGAACTCCGACGGTGGCTAGGTTGAACGGGGAAGAGAGAGAGAGAGCGGCGGACAGATCTGAGAGAGGGAGGGCTCGACGACGGGAAGAAGGAGATGGTGGTGACGAAGGCGATGGCGTGAGGAGAAAGGAGGGTATCGGCAGCGGTGAGGGCGGGCGTGCGTGAGGGAAGAGGGAGAGAGGCTTGGGGCGGCGGGAGCTCGTCCACGGTGATGCGACGCCGGAAACGTAGAAGAGGGAGGTGAGGGAGGTCGGGGACGGCCTGGAGACGAAGAATGAGATGAAGGAGAGAGGGGGTGCGGCGACGAGATAGAGAGAGAGACGGGATGGCGTGGATGCGAGAAGAAAGGAGGAGAGGAGGCTTTAGGGTTCAAAACCCTGAGGCGTTGCTTATAAGTGCGGGCCGGCAGGGAGAGTTGGGCCGTAAACGGGCCTGATTCACTTGGACCAACAGACCTGCTCAACCGGTTCAGGCCTGACCGGGCCTGGGTTGCTGAGCGGTCCGACCCGACCCGGTCCGACCCGACCCGATCCGACCTGACCCGGTCCGAACCGACCCGGTCCGACTCTCTAATAATTTTTTTTTTTATTACAAACGATCAAAACTTTCAACTCGTTTTTCCAACATCGACGGTAAAGAAAAGCATTTTGCTTCTTTTAATTTAGTCGGTCTTTACATACGAGCTTCAAGTTAGTCTCTGTTTCGAACCAAACTCAAAACGAAGAGGTAATGTCCTTGAACCTTTTGTTTGTCAGTTTACTCGGAATTACATGGATCCTGAGGCTAGTCTAAGGAAAGAAAATTCAATTTCCGCTGCGTGTTTGCTCCCTAGATTCCAACATATGGTGCTTACCCCAAGGTGTAGAGTTTCGTTCAATGAATTGACTGAGCACACATATGCAAGCATCCATATCGTGGCGGTGCACTTCTGTTCCATTGATAAGCCCAAACTTCCGGCCGTGTCAGGCTTCTGAACGAAGTAATTGTCTTGTTCCTTGACATTGTCCATAACCCGTTGAAAAAGTGGTTTGCACATACGGAACTGACGCCTAAACATATCTTGGTCATATATGAGTTGATCGACAAAATAATACCTCATTAGTTGGTCGTGGGGTTCGACACGACCTCTGTGAATCTGTCGTCGCATTGATTCCCCACGGTCGAGCCTCTCCCTCAAAGCGTTAATCCTTGGCATTACTCTCTGTATGCCCCTCTCAATCCTTCGACGAACTCGTTGCTCAAATACCCGCAGTTGGGCTCCCAACTCCTTATATGTTGGGCCCTCATCGTCGGGCATTTTGTATCTAAATATAGAAATGAAATTTGTAGAGACATTGTACAGAAATTGTAGGATGGTTTGTGGTTTGAGAAAAGGGTTGGGTGTATTTATAGGGTTAGAATTTAGTATTTTTGAATTAAAAAAAACGTAGTCGTTACAGAACCAACGATCGGGACACGTGACGGCCAGCCATTGGCCGATTTTCGGACTCGGGACGCGGGCTTCGGCCCGTCCCGGGGTTGCGTGACGTGGGACGTGGGCCTCGGCCCGACCCACATTTTTGCAGGACGCGGGACGCTTAAAAGCCGTCCCACAACGGGACGGCCCGCGTCCTGCTTCCCGCAAAAACGCGAGCCGGGCCGACGGGCCGCACCACTGTTCATGCTCTAATAGCCCTCTCCTCCGGCACACGCAAGTCCACACCATCAGCATCATAACAGGAATTAGAATCGATGCCACCGCCATGAGAATCACCAGCTTCTTTACGGCCACCATCAGGAACGCCCCCACCAATAGACCCATAGCCACCACAATCAGGAGCACCCACACCACCGCCTTAGAAACCCTACAGCCCACCTTCACCTTTTCTGCGAGGCTCGTCACTGTCGACCCGTAAGTCGTCTTCATGTACGAGGTCTGCTTTAGCTGGCCCGACCTCCGTCCGGCGCCGGCGGTAGAGGGGGTAGTGTTCAGCGGACCGGAGACAATGAGGTCGGCGGGCTGGAGGGGTAGGGGACCGAAGGACTTTTTAGTGGAGCCGGAGTTGGGACCGGATTGGACGGATCCACTATTGTGCTGCGAGGATGATGAGGGTGGCGAGGGCTTTCCGAAGGGAGGGTGATCCAACACTGGGATGTCGAACATTTTGCCTCTCTCGCCGGACTTCTGGACGTCGCGGTCGATATAGGGAACAACGCGTGACGCCACAATGGGTTGCCTCTCCTTGGGTTGCTCGGCCCGCCCCGACACGTAGAGCCCACTGCTCAGCTGATGCGATGGGTTTTGGCTCCCCATTTACTTTTTTTCTAGAAGATAAAAGTCTATTTTCAGGAGAGAAAGTTGTGTAGTTGGATAGTTGCAGAGTGAAGAAAGAGTGTAAGTGTGCGCGTGCAGGTGTGTTGATAGATGAGTTAGATGTAACAACTATAAAATTTGAGACTTGAAATGGCTTATTAGCTTTGATTGAATTGAAATGTGTTGGGATTTAATCTTTGATTTATCCTTTGGGTAGTTAGTTGTTGAATAAGTCTTTATTATTACTGAGTTGTTTCGATTCTATGCCTGGTTTGTAGGCATGAAATCCTCTGTTTTTTGTTAGCTCATTCAGTTTTGAAGAACTCAATAACCCTGATATTTCATTGGGTTTCCATTTCATACACTCTCAGCTCATTTGTCCATCATCTATCTGTTGTTTTGCTTCAAAAGGTAAAACAGATTACAGAGTGCTCCAAACTTGCTTCAAGTTTGAGGTGTCTTGCTTCAAAGACTTTTTCTTCAATCTATTTCGATAACTACAAAAGACAACACTACCGATACTAATACATGTTGTTCCAAAACCATGAATAATAAAAGTATTTTATACAAAATCTTTATGGGGTTTTGATCATTTTATGTTCAAATAAATGGTGCTATAATAGTCATAGCTATTTGCAAATTTTTCTCCCATAATTTTTGTAAAAGAAGGTGAATCATGATTAGCACCAAAAATAGATGTATCATAATAAATAAGAAGGATTTTGCTTGATATCATTCTTTGCTTACCTGTACATGCACGAAAATGCAATATCTTTTTTTGATTCTTTGCTTTCTATAATAAAATGGAATTATAGCCAAATAAACAAAATAAAGGGTGGAATGCTATTAATATTTATTTTCCAGCATCTTTAAAAGGAAATGAATGTTTTTTTTTTTTTGTTTCAGAATACAGCCAAGAGTCCTTAGGCAAGAAGCAGACATCCAACGCAACTTAGTTTACATTTGAGTAGTCTCTTTTTCTTAGACCGAATTGCTTGTTTCAATAAAACTCAAATAGTTTAGTGTTTTGGGAGGATAAGTGTTCCCTAAGTATACAAATAAATAAATCAAATTTTGTCTCCATATAATACGTGAATACTAAAAACTAAATGTTAATTTTTTTCGAACAAAGAGTGCAATATTATTGATATCAAGAGATTACATAGGTGTGTCCCGAGGAATAAATTTACCGACCACGAGTAAAGAGTCAGAATAGGTGAACAACGGTTCTCTAACCCTTATCGTAACATAACCGACGTAAGCGGTATTTTGATGTCTTATAGGACATGATAGAAAACGGAGAGGGGTAATGGAAGACAGGAGACTGAGGGACCTCAACGGTAAGAGTGAAGGGGGGAGGCAGCACATCGTACATGGACCCCTCCCAAGTCCAGTCCCAGATACACGACGTGCCACTTATTCCTCTTGGCGTGATTTGTTGCGTGATTCGTGGCGTGTGGAAGAAGAAACCCAGGACGATATGTTGCTCGGTGTAGGAGGGAATGATCAAGCCCAGGTTGGTGCTATGGTCCATGGGCTTGGTGCTTCGGCCCATGTCTCTTAACAGATTGAGCCTGACCCACTTATTGTTGGGATTGCTCCTGCTGATCCCATTGTTGGGTTGGTTGAGGGTCAAGCTCACGATTAGAGTTAGGTAATTATTCGTCCGGTTCAGGCATCCGTTGATTCAGCTCAGGTACACATTGTCCAATAGGATAAGGGTACTCCGACGGATGTTCAGGATGGTGTTGGTGATCCCTCAGAGGGTAGTCTTTGGAAGGAGGTCTTACTCAAACCGTCGAAAAGGGAGAGTCGGCCTCCCAAGCACTTTTCGGATATTTATACTGCTTATTGTAAACCAAGGAATCGTTCTTTGGATTGGGAAAGGTATGTCTGTCATGTCGACATAGGGAAACAGGTTGAGAAAGAAACTCAAGTTATAGCTTCGTCTCATCGAATCGACGCTTGGACTACAATTCGTACTTTCAGAAAGAAAGTTGAAAAGATTTGATTGGCGGGGTTATCTTTAGTTTTTTGCCTCTTTGTTTCTTTGTAGGAAAAGGTCTGGCCTTTTGACTCCCCTTACTGGAGCCCCTTTGTAATCGTTGACTTTTACCCTGCATCTTCTTGATTTAGGGCATTCCTTTTTCGAATCAGTCTTATTAATAAATTTTCGAGCTTATAAATTAAAGACGCTCTCTTTCGTACGAGTTGTCCTCCGAAGAACTAGTCAGTTTCTTTATATAACCCCACTCATCATCACTTTACCGGGTTAAAGATTAATTCTGATGTTGTTGCTTCATCTGTTTCATCTTTTGGGTTTGATGCATGGACTACAATACATGGTTTGGATGTCAAGTAAAAAGTTGGCTAGTTGTAATCTTTTTTTTTTATAAGCGAAAGTTTATTAAACCTTTTTTTTTCCTAAGACAGAAAAAACAAGGCAGGAAATCAACCTTAGAAAGGGACCATCCCAAGACTGAAACAGGCTCAGAAGAGCAATGAGGCATACAAGCCTCAAAAACAGAAACCACAAAACAAACAAGAAGCATACAAAACGCCTCCTAGCCTAATTCCTACCCGGGTCCAAGAAGAAAAACATGTTAGAGACCGGGACATGGCTTATAGCTTTTTCTGTTGGTACAGGGTAAACCTCGTCCTTACTACCCTCGATGTCCTCCAGCATAAGATGCGGGTTGACCTGATTGAGCACCAATGAACCAAGGTTAACAACCCTTTTTCCAACTTTCGAGCGATAGCTCCAATCACCCGAGTTGTTTTTTGTTGCAATATCAACCGTAAAGCTTCCGGAATTGCCTCATTTATCGTTAGAGGTCTTGGCTCTTGTCTGATAAAAAACAACTGGAGGAGCACTTATCTTTTTTTACTGGCCCTTTTTTGGCTGACCACGTCTCTTTGGTTCACCCTCAGAAATCAGGGGTTTAGACAAAGCTTCCTTCCAAGGACTGCCTTGAAACCCGACAACCAAATCCCGAGGTCCGTCAAACAAAGCCAAACTTCCGATCCCATGAGCTTCCATGGTATGTTGGCCCGCCACCTCTGATTCTACAATTTGGGCCTCCACAAATTGGGCCTCAAAACCGGCCCGAGAGCCAACCTCACACGGAACGATTGTAGAAACCGCACCAAACTGCGATCCAGTCTCGCGATTTACCAAAGATTCGTGTAAATCTTTTATGGATTGATCAAATTCGTGCAAATCTTCTACGGATTGATTGGAAACCAGTTGATGCTCCAAATGATTCGGAGAATCCCGAGAATCCGGGTGCAACTCCATAGCCTCCATTTGTAAAGACCGGAAAAATTAATTGGAGTAATCTTTTGCAAAATGTAACATTGGAGTGAGCTTTTGCAACCAAGGTGTTTGAAGAGAGAATTCAAAAAAAAGAAAAAAAAAAGAGAGATTGGACTGGACAGCTCAACCTTTGGGCCGAGCCATCCACGGCCCAGTCCTCGCGCGCGCAGCCCGTCTGGATCGGCCCGGTTCCGTGAGAACCCTAGCCTTTTATACCCAAACGCATCGTTTCAGCGTTTGGGCACGCACGCGAACCGAGGAATTACGCCTCTCTCTCTCTCTCAGACGCTCTCTCGCGTCTCCTCCGGCTTCTCTCGCGAACCAGAGCAGGTCCGACGACGATCTCGTCCTCTGGCCACCCTCATCCACTCACCTTCTCCTGCTCTTCTTCGACCTTCCCTCACCGTGAACACCCAGAAAGCCCTACCCCTTCCTCTCCTCCGTCCATCTTCAGAGTCACGCGAGCCCAAAGCCTCGCCGGAGTTTGTGCTACTGATTCGTCCTCCTCGGACTTGAATCGAGCTCTCTCTTGCCCTTATTCTTCTTCCCCGACCTCGTATCGACCGGATTTGTACCCTTCCAAGCTCGATACGAGCTGTTGCTGACAGAACCACCGCCGGCGAGGTAAGGGTTTGTCTGCGACAAGAGAGGTGTGGCCACACCCTCACCACGACCCTGACGCCCCTCTCCGCCTCTTTTCCCTTACTTCAAGCTCGCCGGGAACCGCAGACGACGGCCGGAGCAGCCACAGCTCGCCGGAGCCTTACCGGCTTGGATGTCGTCACAACCAGGCCAGAGATCCGGGCTTGGGCCTGACCTGTGACACAGGGCCATACGGGCCTTTGGGGCCGGGGCCAGATCTTGGGCCGGGTACGAACCTTGGGCTGGGCCCAGAACGAAGACTCGGATTCTGATCCGGGTCCGGAGTCGGGTCTGGACCGGGTTCGGACCGGGTCGTACCGGATCTGGATCCGGGTTTGGGCTTGGATCCGGGTCAACCCAGAATTAAAGAAAAATCTTTTTAAAATCAGATTTAATTAATCGATTTACTTAATTCAAGGTGAGAATTTAAAGGACAAATTTGGTTAAATCAGTGGACCTTTAGACATTTACTGGTTTTGACTCGAACGTTTTATTTGTCAAACCTAGACGGGACTTCGCCCGAGATCAAGGGCTTGGACCCGAGCTAGAAGAAAGAAGATCACGCCGGAACCCGTGTGAAGAACGGAGTGGTGACCACTCGAGCTTTTCATCAGAGTTTTTTTTTAGAGGAAGACCGCGAGGTAGGGAAAGTCTTAATTTCTTAATTAACGCTTAGTATGCATGACTAGGATAATAAAATCAGAAAGGTCCTAGAATTTCCTATAGGATGCGAATAACTAGAATAATCGTATTTCAATTACTAATAAATGGATGAGTCTAGTATGCATGCTTAGGATGATGACAATTAGTGAAGTGTGCTTTCAATACTTGGGAATTTGATTTACTGGTAGAGAGGCTGTGAAGAGCTCTCGGATTAGTTGTGTGCTAGGTTCACATGCTTGGTTGTTAATTCGTAGGAAATCAAGAGTCTAATGGAACTAGTTTAATTTGCTGTTGATTAGTTGAATGTTTGCTTGATTGGTTGAACGATTGTGTTGATATAATTGTTGATTGAATGGTTGATCGAGTATGACTGGTTGTGCCAAGGAGGCACGATCAGGTGATCGATTGACCGGTGGAGAGCAAGTGGTAAGTGATGGTAAGTGTAATTATGGGTATGAATCTCGTGTGGTGTGTATTGATGAACGTGTGTATTTCTATGATTGATTGTGGACCCTGCGGGGCTTTGTCTGATAGATTTTGCGGGATACTGGTTAGTGTACCCACACCGTTGAGGATTCCGGTGCGGGGATAGTTTACGAGAAGGATTAAGGGTGATTTGTTATGGTACCCACACCGTTGAGGATTCCGGTGTGGGGAGCGGCTTACCCTACGGGGCATTGGTTATTGGATATACACCGTGGAGGATTCCGGTGCAGATAATGGTTTACCCTACGAGGCTTTGGTTATTGGACCTACACCGTTGAGGAGTCCGGTGTAGGGTGAGATAATGATTATTGTGGATACGCGATGGTACCTACACCGTTGAGGAGTCCGGTGTAGGAAGAGAAATGATTAATGGTACCCACACTGTTGAGGAGTCCGGTGTGGGAATGGTTTACGGGAATGATTGGAGCCGGAAGGCATTAATTATTGGATCTACGGGGCAGTTGGATGAATTACTTCGTGAGAGATGGTTACTATGGTTTCACCCAAGCGTATGCGTCCTACGGGAGCACTACCTTGGTTCCCTAGGACATATGGTTCTTTGGATACGTTTCCGAGAATACCGATGATATGCGTCCTCCTAAGGATGTTTCTGGTATTCACGAAGTTATACGTCTTTGTGACGTTATGCGTCTCCTCTGGACCGAGGGAAAATCTGATATGACATGGATACTCTGGTGGATCGGAATTATGGGAACCGAGGTGATCCCAGAATCTATCCATGGATCGGAGGCTTGAGAAAGCGAGTGGTCGGCATGAGATTAAATACTCCCAGTTTACTCTTATTGATCCGTTAAAGCATTTATTATGAACTTCTTTTAAGTTACTGTTATCTTGGAAGAAGTGATACTATTTCATTATCCGGATCCTGTAACATTTCATTGATTTATAGAATTTACTCGTTCCCGTTGTGTCAATTTTCTTTGTTAGTTTAACGTTCTCTGTTTATTCTTTGAGAGCTCATCGTTATCCTCGAGAACGCGTTATTGTTATTGTTGCTTCTTATTCGTTCATTATACCTTTTGGTCTAAGGGTTTTAAATACGTTTGTGACATTGATTTAAAGCAGCTTTACTATTAAATTCGGAGACTAAAGTTATTTACGATTTTCCCTACTGAGCGTAAGCTTATCCCTATTTTTTTATTTATTGTGTGTACAGGTGTGCTTGGGATCTGGGAAATTCGAGGCTTGGGGGCTTCCGAACGTCTTGAGAGTTGTATTAGAGATGTGTTGGTCCACATTGTTGATCTTTATTTACCTTTTGTCACTTACCAAGTTTGACTCTACATTTGAAGTTTAGATTGAATTATTGCGGAATACTTTGGACTCGTTCTCAGCTTTAAAAGAATTTATTTCAATTGTACTACTTTTACCTCGTTTGTTTCAGGTCACGTCTCGAGTCTGGCCAAGACCGGATTTGGGGCGTGACACCATTGCTGACTCAATCCCAGGTACAACCGGCTAGAGCACGGTGGCTGTCTCGCAATCATTTGATGTTAAAACAGCTTCTACCGAGTTTGAAACTCCACCTTTTCCAGCCTGATCCCCCGGAGAAGACAAAACCTCATGAGCCTTAACATAGAAAACAATGCTATGTTTCGGAACAAATATGTTTTGTTTTGCGGTTTCAGAGTTTTTGACTATTGAAACATGCTTATTTCCTTTTTTAGGCCGAGCTAAAGTAACAAACAAGAGATACTTATTATACTTCATGCCATTAAGGGTGTGAATTGCCTGTAAAGCCGATTCTGAAGACGAGAACTATGCAAAACCGAAAAACGACCCTTACGATTTGACTTCTTAACGACAGTGACAGACTTCACTTCTGCGAAAGGCATCAAGGAATGACGAACCCGTTTTGATGAAGTGCCCCAGGGTAGATTATACAAAAAGATCTCGCACCCATTACGAACGTTCAGCATTGGTTCAACGAGGGCCATGGAGCTCTGTTTCGATCTTACCTCGACCCGATCGGGATCATAGAGAACAAGCCAAGGTCTGACCTCCTTTTCCACCACGGATGGATCAGGCGTGATCTGAGCGTCTAGCCTGGTATCCCCCGGCGAGGAAACAGCCTCACCGGACTGATCTTTATGGGCATCGGCCTTGGGTATCCTCTCATTGGCCGATATACTCCGTCCCTTTGATCGCTCCCTCTTACCAGATCTCCTTTCTAAAGAAACCTTAGTAGCAGTAACCATTAAGCAATACTCTCCATACAGAGAAATCAAAGTGGAACCGAAAGAAGAAAACGAGAGCAAAGTTGGAGGTGGAGCCAATGAAATGAAATTCAATTTAACTCATAAACGTTGATTGTGTTTAGTAGTAATCTTGATTTTTGGTTGCTTTAAGAAAAGGCTTGGTCTTTTTAACTCTTTTTGTTAGAATTCCCTTATAATCGTTGAATCGATCTTTGACTTATCTGAATCATCTCCTTCTTAGAAAGTGTCATTTCTTAATTAAAAAAAATGAGCTTATAAAAAAAATCGAGGGTCATGAATTGCAAGAAAACATATAACATTACTAACATAGGATATCTTGTTATCATTTACCCTTAATCTGTTTTAACATAATCTACATCTCAAGGCTCTTTCTTTTAAGTTTTGATCTATTCATATGAATTGATTAAAAATTAAATAGAAGATAGCTAAATATTTTTTTCTGAAACGGGTAATCAGGGAAGTGCATTAATGCAATTAAAAACCATATAGGGTAGAGCATAATTGTTCTGGGTTCCAGATATGTGTCTAGGCCGACCGTGGCAAGCCCAGCGCTCATGGACCCATAAAAATATCCTACTTGTTATCGTAGAAAATACCTCACAACATCCCCTTACCAACATCTCAAAACAACGAGACATAAAGAAAATTTCCAAACCAAAACATAAAACAAGCAGTTCCAGCAAAAAACAAAACAATAGAAGAACGGCCAAAAGTAGAGAGCTGTGAATGCGGGCTTCCTGAGACCTCCCAACATTGGTTGTCCCAGGTCTGTGGATATAGGCCAGCAGCGGCCAGACCAACCCCCGATGGGTATTCTCATTCCTGCATAGGAGGCTGCCCTTCCTCCGCTTGCTTCATCTGGTCCTCCTCGACCTTGTCCAGCTTGTACTCTCTTAGTGTGGAGCCCGACAGCTCCAGAGGTTTATTTGGCCCGAGAGCTCTAGCGTACAGTTGCCCGCTCCTCGTTTTCATGCTTGTCTTCATTGCCTTCGCTCTGATGGGACAAGCATTTACAGACAGAACATGGGGATCTTTCTTCTTCCCAGCTTGTGAACCCAAGGCACCTGCATATCTATCCGGGTAAAGAGCACCCCCAGCATTGTGGAAGTTAGCAAGTTTGTCAGGCTTTGTGAACCCCGGCGCCCCCCATATGTTCTCGGGGATCCTCCCTACAATGTGTTGACTGACCTTCCCGGGGCAGTCTTAGCCATGTTGTCAGACTTCAGGTGATAGTCATCTCTTGTGGAGACCTCCTAGGGTCTCGTGACTGGTGATGCTGTAAAGGATTCGCTTCCCCCCAGGAGCTCCTCCCTGGATCTACCAATCGGGTTCAGGGAGAGCCATGTTAGGAGGTAATCAACTTCCGCTTCCTCGATGTGTCTTGGGGGACGCCAGGCCGACTTCAACAGGCGATCCACATCCAATTGTCTTGGTACATGTATGGAATTATCATAACGGGCCTCCTCTTTCCCAATCCCCGGAAGGTGAGTCGTACATCCAGATAATCGATGTGTCAGCCGAACACACTGACGACAAAAATCCGGTAGCCTCTCATATTACAGTTCAATCAGCGAGGACTAGGTGTTACCATGGAAACGGAGACGAAGACGTCTCCTTAACGGCTGGTTTACCTCTAGTCTGACCCTCATCCACAGGAAGTGGTACTCTCGCCTAATAAACGGTAAAGGGGTCGAAGTTACCTAGGTGCCCATGGAGGAGGCTATTAAGTCGCGGACACTTGGGGTCCAGGAATCCCCCGGGACGTTCATAGCCCGAATCCCTATCTCTATATGGTTGAAGGCGATGTCGTTGGCTTGCATGTAAGATCGGAGGGGCTCCAGTAGCAGCGGAAACCCTTTGAAACCCCACGGCCCCCGGTGGCGGATGTCCTCCATAATCGTCTGGGATGAGAAATGGAACCCATTGACCTCCGGCGATAGGTATTCGACCTGGATGTCGTCCACCTTCCATTTTTGTAGCATCAATCCGCAGACCGCATTCTGGTTGTGGGTTTTCCCCCCGGCGACCCGTCCTGCCAGCGAATACATATATTTACCATTTTTGGCTGTCGGGACAGCCTCGACTGGAACAATCAGTTCCTCGTCTTCATCCTCTCAATCCGGCACCAAAGTGATGCGTTCCGGAGGGGTCCCACCCTATCGAGGAGCACATCTGGTGAGAGTCTGTTGGTTTTGTGCCCTAGGCCAATCGTGATCTTGGATGACATTACCATTTCATTAATACATTGGCACTACTATTATCATTTATGAAATGTTAATAGCGTGAATAATCGACTCCTTCTAAGATCATCAAATATGTGATATGATAGTAAAACTCTTAGAAGTAAAAGAGTATTATTCCATTGATCCCTGGTCTTACTGATATACTAAGACTAGTATGATGTTGGTTGATGGTCTCGTTTTACTGATCATACATATTGGATATGAAGCCAAATCATAGATGTCATTTAGGGAAATGGCATTGGATGACCCACTGTGAGAATACCACATAGGAAGTGTCATGGGTATTTCTTAGTATCGTAATATGGCTTAAGTCCTTTGACCTTATAGTTATCATTGTTTCTACATAGGTGGTTATGTGTCTTGACACAATTCAACGTTGTCTTTAACCGGGCAACAATAAAGATTGTTGTTGGACACATAGTTGTCTATGTAAGAGACGTGGTTGACTGATAAGAGATTTGTCACTCATATAAATATGAGAGATATCGTTTGGCCCCTTGATAAGTGAGATTGCGGAAATGCATGACCATGCGAATTGATAAAAGAGTTATCACTTGTAGTCTACTTAAGATCAAGAAACATCGATCGAATAAAATAAGGATGACGGTCCTATGCCTTATTCGATCGAGATATCGATGACAAAGGGATTAAGATATCAACGGTAAAAGGTTAAGTCGTACTGACGATCATCATACACGTTTGGGTAGTCATAATGCCTTGCTAGAGGCCAACTATGACAGGTGGACGAAACGGGAATTTCGGGTCCACTACCAAACGTTGTATGAGCCTGTAGGGTCGCACCCAACAATAAGCCCAAAATCGAATTGGACTTTGAAGTCCGAGCCGAGCGGTGATACTTCCAAGCCGATCGACTAAGTGAATAAAATAATATTATATTTGATATAATATTTATTTATTCATTAACTCATTTTTTTATTGCTAATATAATTAGATTATATTAGGCAATTTAAAATACTAAATAACTCTTTAATTTATAAAATTAAAAGAGGGTTATGTTTCACATTCACTAACTCCTAAATTGCTTTTGGGGGTTAGATGTACATGAATAACAAGAGGAAAAAAATTAGATTTTTTTTGGGTTGAGAATGGTTCTCAAATAGTAGAGAGAAAAGGGAGAGGAAGATGTGTTCTTCATCTTGTGCTAGCATACAAACGATTTTGAGAAGAAATGTTCAAAAATTACGTGGCTTTGAGTCCTCCAAGAGGATACGTAGGCGTCTTGGATGACTCAAGACAAATCAATTTGTTTCGGGTCTTCTTTGTTTGCAAGAAGAGAAGAAAAATCTACCCAGATTTTTCTGCCCAGAATCTGTCCGACCAGCCACTATAATGAGCACGATCGGAGGTGCACCCGAGGTCTGATCGAGCTTATTCTTGGAGTGAACGTTATACACATATTGGTCTTCAATCTGACCGGAGAGGTAATTTCTCCTTTAATTTTGTTTGTCCGTTTACTTGCATTAACTTGGATCCTGAGGCTATTCTAGGGAAAAAAAATAATTTCCGCTGTGTTTTGCTCCCTAGAATTCCAACAGAGTCGACGACCGGCCCATCGGATCTGGGTCATGCACGCCCGGGGGCGATATCTCGGTGAGGAGGCCGGCGGAGGGATGTCGCGGTTCTGTAGTGTCTCGATTTGGTCGCGTCGGTGCGATAGGTTGTGGCCAATCTCTGCATGTGGACGACGAGGGGCCATCCACTCCGGGGCTGTTGCTTTCTCCGGTGGATGGGGCTCGTAGGGGAAAACCGCACCCGTGCTTGACAAGAGCGGATTGTCCTTCGACGGCGGGCGTGCGGTGCAGCCGGGGGCTGGTTGTCTGGACGACAGGGCGGTGGACTGGGTGTCGTCCGGTGCGGGGAAGACGACGTCGGGAAGGAATCCTGGAGGTGTCGACTTCTCTTCGTCGGGTTGGTATGGTTGGGGTTGGATGGACTCCATAGAAATGGATCGAAAATGGGAGTTGATGCTTGGGAATGGCGATGTGGTGAGGGTGCAGGGTGTAGTGGGGACCGAAATGGTGGAGGTCGGAGGAGGACGGCGAAAATAGTAAAACCCTAACAAGTGTTGTGTGTGCAACCCAATGAATTTTTCAGAGCGCTTTTTATTAAAACGCGTTAAGATAGCTAAATATATTTTGTCTTGTATTTTAAATTCGTAATACGAAGTATAGAATATTTGGTAATGTCAAGACGACACTATTTGAAGGTAATCAGAAACAGTAAACGATAGTAATCATATTTTGGTTGACGATACATGTTAACCGAGATCCACAACCTTCAATCTGCACCAGACACCAACCATCGGATGGCTCATAGTGTGACACCTCTCGGATTTGGCTAGTCCCACGTGTGCATGCCACTCGTACAGCTTTAACGGAAAAAAAGGGGAAGAAGAAGCTCAAACAATCTATGAAACCAGAGACCTTTTGGTCACAGTTGCCATTGATGCATTTAATGAGAAAACAGAGGAGCAAAGCCTAACAAAAGGGCTTCACAGGACATCTCTGGGCTTTGAATTATCTTTTCACTACCAAACAACCCAAACAAAAGGAAACACATTTCTCTCCTTTTTGTTCATCAATTTTGTCTCTTCTTTATTATTCTCTGTGGTTTCATGATCCTTTCATGGCTTCCTGAAGCTCTGTTGCCTTTCTGGGTCTCTGTTTGAGGTTCTTCTGATATGGGTTTTGTCTGTTTAATGGGGTTTCTTTGATTCTGGAGTTTTTTCTTCATTGATTCATGAAAACCCACACAAAATTGCCCCTGTACAGAGCCAATGTTTTTGAATCGGTTCATGCACTTCCTGAAATCAATTCATACATTCAGAAGGAAGAGCAAGCCTCTTCCGATGCCATCTCGAACCCAGTTGAATTCAGACATAGAGAGCATGGAGAGGAAGAGATTCGACAGCTTGGAATCGTCGTGGTCTATGATACTTGACTCGGAGAATGTGGAGACCTGGGAGGTGTCGAAAGAGGAATGGACGGCTGATCTCTCGCAGCTCTTCATCGGAAACAAGTTTGCCTCTGGGGCCCACAGCCGGATTTACCGCGGAATCTACCAGCAGAGAGCCGTTGCCGTCAAAATGGTACGGATTCCGAACCACAAGGAGGAGACAAGAACCTTCCTCGAACACCAGTTCAAGTCTGAGGTCGACTTGCTTTCGCGTCTCTTCCATCCCAATATTGTTCAGGTTTCAACTCTTTCTTCCAAAATCTTATGAATCCTTGCACAACATCCCAATTATGAGATAAGTGTTGCTTATGATAGATGAGTCGGGTTTCATGTTCGGAAAATTTGGGTATTAGACCTTGTAGTGATCTTTGGTGTTGGGCTTTATGGTTAACAAATTAGACCTCGTTTTTAGTCTCGGTTTGTTTGGTTGTTAAGGTTCTTTTTATACGAATGCTCTTTATTGTATCTGTTTATCTTAGACGTTTATGGGCTCGTGGGAGCTACACCACATGGAAGATGATGACTTAGTTGTTGGTCCCGACAGTATGGGATCGGCCACAGTTACCTCCAATATGCTTCACTAACGGACAGCCATTCCTTATGTTACATCATTGTCCATAATGTTCTTACCATTTGTCATAAATTGTGTGTATGGGTCAATTTATGTCGTGTGGTAGTCTAGTTTTGAGGTAATGAAGTAGCAATATTGCAGTTCATTGCAGCTTGCAAGAAGCCCCCTGTGTACTGCATCATCACGGAGTACATGTCGCAAGGAACTCTTAGGATGTACCTCAACAAGAAAGAGCCCTACTCGCTTTCCACCGAGACTATACTCAGGCTAGCTCTCGACATCTCGCGGGGAATGGAGTATCTTCACTCACAGGGGGTGATCCACAGAGACCTTAAATCCAGCAACCTGCTTCTCAACGATGAAATGCGTGTCAAGGTTGCAGATTTCGGCACGTCCTGTCTCGAAACCAAGTGCCAGGAGACCAAAGGGAACATGGGAACCTACCGTTGGATGGCGCCCGAGATGATCAAGGAGAAACCCTACACTCGGAAAGTTGATGTGTATAGCTTCGGAATTGTCCTGTGGGAGCTCACGACGGCCTTGCTTCCCTTTCAAGGCATGACGCCCGTGCAGGCCGCATTTGCTGTCGCTGAGAAGGTAGTATATAACAGAGCGCTTATTTAAAATACTAAGATTCGTGATTTCACAAAACAATATATGATTGTTGGTTGTGCAGAACGAGCGGCCTCCGATGCCAACCAGTTGTCAGGCCGCTTTGGCGCACCTGATAAAGCGGTGTTGGGCGGCCAATCCGTCAAAGCGGCCTGATTTCAACAACATAGTGGCAGCTCTGGAGAGGTTCGATGAGTGTGTGAAGGAGGGGCTTCCCCTTACTTCCCATTCCGGGCTCGCGACCCGGAACGTCATTCTCCAGCGGTTGAAAGGCTGTGTATCTTCCATGATGAACCCATCCTTCATACCTGTACATGCTTAATTGACTCCACTGTAAGCTATCTCAAAAAAAAGTCCATTATAAGGTATAACACTCTCATTTACGGCTTCACTTTCGCTACAGAATCGGTCCTTTACAAGTTGTACATATATTTGATCTTCTTTTCTTGGCTGTCAAATGTAATTGTATTTGAAAAAGTCCATGTGTGTGTCCTCTCCTGCCGGTGAGGCATCGGACGCGGTCCACGCGTGGAGTAATTGACATGCCGTCGAAAGTATCTGCTTTTTATTCCACTAACCTGATTACACTTCTTCATGACACCAAAAAGTACCATTTAATCTTCAAATATCAAATTCAGTTGAGTGACTCCTCTAATTTCTAAAATTTAAGTCTATAAGTTGGTATTATATCTCAATCTTTAAATCCTTCAATCTTCTCAATAAACTTGTCATTTAAAAAGTTCTCTTTAGTCGGAGTTAGATAAGACTTTCAAATAGAACTATAATTATTGAAGATTTAATAATAGTTGCAAATACGCTTGTGGCTAAAACTCTAATTTTGTCTCTAGAAGCCGTCGCCCTCTCCTAAGGTCTGGAACCGCCGGCGACCATCATCCGTGGGGGTCCGCCGGTTGTGTTCCCTCGTGTCTGTCCCTTGTGAGCTTTGTCTTGCCCCTTATGAGTTTTGTCTTGCTCGTGTGGTATCATCTCCTTCCCTGACTTCTTCTATTCTTCTTCGGCCACCTCCCCCTCTCCCAACCGTTCTGTTTCCCTTCCTCGCCCGATTGCCTCCCCCTCTTCCCCAACCGATTTGATGGATCAGGTATTTTCTTTCTCCATTATCCCGCCATTCTTCAATCCTGATACAGGTCTTACTATCCCAAACTCAAACTCGGCATCCTCGTCCAGTTGAGCTCTCGAGCTTGGCCGAGCTCCGCCTTTTGGAATGGACCCAACTGTGGCCGGATGTGCCAGATTCGATTGAACTAAGGCCCCACACACGAAGCCCCAAAATCCTACCTAGGACCTTCACCGAAGCAGAAGCCTTTCCCCCCTCGCATGACAAACTTTCCCCCAAAGAGGATGGCCAGAGCTCCTCACCTTTCTCCTCCGGTGGCTCCTGTAGGCTGGATTTCGCTGACTTCGACCTGCCCCGTCCGTTGGAACCTTACTCATCGCAATGATCATTCTCCCATCACCAGATTCACTCCTTCATCCCATATTTCTGACCTCGCTCAATCTTTTGGTGGCCGGATTAAGCCGGGGTTGAGTAAATCCCAACCAGTGCATGCTCAGCCGATGCAGACTTCTCCGGGGGAGAAAGAACCTAAGCTTCTACAAGATATAATGTTACAAAACCAGCTGGAAAAAGATCTCGCTGGGAACTTAGATCCCCAAACAGGGCATGTGTGGCTGGCGCAGATCTCGTCGGCGAAGGACAACCCCCAACTATAACGGGTACCCTCTAAAATAAATTCGCAGACTCCACCTCTAAGTAGCTGGACTCTGGAAATACCTCTTTTATGAGTACAACGGGTGACCGAATTTTCATCCCATTTTCCGACAGCTTGAATTTGGAGCCTATAGGACCGAGGTATGGGCGTTTCCCAACTGGGCCTCGGTGAACAGCCCTTTGGGACTATGCCTTTCAGATCTAACTCATCACTCCCTTAGCCCACACCGCCTCGTTCGTTTTTCGGTTTTGGGAAATGACCACTAGAGAACACCGTACGGGATAAGGACGACTAAAGCTTGGATTGATTTTTGGGAATACTCTTCCCGATCTTACTGTTCATCGTCGATAGATCTGCGGATCCCTGCCTATTTTTACCGCTCTCCGTGCCGGATTTGTGCGAATAGGGTTCATATGACCGGAACATTGACCTCCTCAAACCGGTCTCCACTAGAAACCCCTCCCCCCCCCCCTTTAATTTCGACACTGGATAACTCGAATGTACTATTTCGACCCACCAACCCGTCCATGTATGCCCCACAAGATCAACGAGGACCCTGACCCGATCCCTCGGGAGATGGGGCCCAATAGGGGAAGGAAACCCATTGGGCCCAAATACGAACGATTCTTCCTAGCCTCCCAGCCTGTGTTAGCTCCTTTCAGGTGTGGTCATGCTACCCGGAACGATTACGGCCACCACCTCGCAAGACAAGACACCCATTCGAGCTGGTATTTTGATCCTTGTTCTTGTGTTTTGTGCTTATCTATTGTTGTCAAGCACCTTTTATTATACTGTAATAGAGGTCTTTGTTATTATTATCCAAGTGTGCCGGATCACCTGCTTAGACAAGCGGACGACACTGACCAAATTTTAAGATTGTTTCGGGTTTCATCCCTTGACTGTATAATTGTAATGCTTCGAGATTAATGTTATGAAAGTCTACCTTTTCTTCAAAAAAGAAATTGAAGATTCAAGCTTTGAATTAAGGGTAAACTACAAATACATACCCCCAAACTTGTCACGATTAACTGATACCTACCGTCATGTTTTTTTTTTCTAACCGATAAATACTCAAATGTTCCAAAAATTAACGCAAAGGCCTTGCAGACAGGTAAAATGACGAAAATGCCCTGAAGTGATTTTTTAAATATTTTTTTTAAAATAAAACTAAAGTGATTTTTTAAATAAAACTGAAGTGATTTAATAAGTACATATATATACCTAACAAAAGTGCTTTTTTTTTAAAAAAAGTTTAAGGTAATTACTGAAATGTAGTTGAGGGCATTTTCGTCATTTTACCTGTCTGCTTGGGCTATCTGTTAAAAAACTATACATTTGAGTATGTATCGGTTACAAAAAACCTTAAGGGTAGGTATCAGTTAATCGTGATAAGTTTGGGGGTAGGTATTTGTAGTTTACCCTTGAATTAAATTAAAGGATATTTTTATTTCACTATCCTAACTATGTGGTTTTTTTCATCTCACTACCCTAACTATTTTTTGTGGCACCTCACTACCCTAGAATGCATTTTTTGTGGCACCTCACTACCCTAGAATGCATTTTTGTGACATTAAAAACTGATTTTTTAAAGACATTTTGAAAACAAATAGCATGCTTTTGAAAATTTAATTGTTAGTGAGGAGTATTATGGACTTTTTAAGTGTTTTCATCCAAAAATGGATGGTAAATTGACGGCGGGTATGAAAGTGAAAAAATGCATTCTAGGGTAGTGATGTGCCACAAAAAATAGTTAGGATAGTGAGATGAAAAAAACCACATACTTCGGGTAGTGAGATGAAAATAACCCTTAAATTAATCCTCTTTATACTATCCACCATAAAAACAACTAAAAGGCAAGGTAGGATATGATATGGTATGTTTATTGTTCCGTTGTTGTTTGGTATGTCATTCATCTGTGTTAGTACAATCCCAAATCTCTTAACATATATATTTTTTTTTAAGCAAGTAAGATAATTTTATTGATAATTAATAAAAAAAATAACGAGGATAGTACAATACGTGGAAAATTAATAAACAAGGGCGAGATATAGTTTCGGTGACGATCAAAATACTAATACTATTGCAAAATTTCTGGTGTTACCAGAGAGAAATCAAGAGGTGGGTATCTATTCATCTAGTGAGTTGCGTAAGAAATCCAGTAAAAGATCTTTGTCTCGACTTGGACTGGCTTATTGTGTCGTAATAGTTGTTCAAGAAGTATGTCGGAAATCGGAGGAGACTGAGAAACAGCCAATGCCGGTTTCGTGGGAGCGGGTGTGGCTCCTTTGTTGCACCCTGTATTGCCACACTGTCTTTTTGGATACCAAAAAGGTCGGGATTCGAGCCTCGCTATCATCCCATTGAGGTTTGCACTCTTGTTAACAGGGTGGTTTCCTAGGTATCTTGTGTAACGTTTCCTGAACCATCGATCCAAGCATTGGATGAGGACTCTAATCGATCCAAGTCCTGGTCAGACCTATTCCTTACAACAACATTATCCTGCACATTCTCTCTATGACAGTTTCTATCTTGGAAATGGTTGCCTTTGTGTCACGCCCCAAATTCGGTTTTGACCAGACTCGGCACGCGAACTAAAAAGAATAATAAATAATAACAGAATAATCAAAGTAAATTTAAATACATAAAACTCCAAGTAGTTCATAACCAAAAACCAGTACGGCGAGTCAAAAGCTCAAGATCCAAATAAATAAGGACAAGGTTTAGTACAAAATAGAAAGTACGTATCTACTACAAGTAACCCCCGGACTCTCAATGAGCTCCAGAGCTCTGAGACGTCCTCTAAGCTTACTCATTGACGAAACCTGTAAAACAGTAAAAAAACAGAGGGGGTGAGCTTACGCTCAGTAGGAAAAAGTAGTAAAAGGAAAAAGGACTCCCCTCCGTCACCAAATTTCTCGATTAGTAACACTTGCTAAAAAGACAACTCAAATAGAGATCAACAGGAACACAACTTGTTCGCCAATAGAAACAAACTAAAGAAACACATGAACACCGAAATATAATATAATTAAACCACGAGACTCCGATCCACACACGAGATCAACATATCGTACCGGAAATGCACATCACCCTAGATATCTTCCCGGAACACACATCATCGGGGTGAAACGAATACATCATACATGAATACCCTCGGTCCAGATGTCTTCCCGGAACACACAACATCGGGGTGAAACAACAATACACCATACCGAAAACGCACATCGGCCTAGGTGTCTTCCCGGAAACACACCTCGGGGCAACAACAACATACCTCATACCGGAAACGCACATCGGCCTAAAGGTCTTCACGGAAACACACCTCGGGGAAAGTAAACAATATGTCATACCGGAAACGCACATCGGCCTAGACATCTTCCCGGAAACACACCTCGGGGTAAACAACCAATACATCATACCGGAAACGCACGTTGGCCTAGATGTCTTCCTGAAAACACACCTCGGGGTAAACTAACAATAGCACACAATACCAAAACAAAACACGTTACACCGAACTCATCTTACCAACACAACTTTCCAAGCACGTCACATCGGTTTATCATTCACCCGATCATATCACAAGGCACAATCACATCACATTCTACACATTTATTCAACCAATCATGTCACGAAGAAACCATTCATATCACATTCATCATAATTCATATAGTTTAATATGATTCTTAGATTAACCAAAGGATATACTATGCACCGACCTTTAAGGACTATTAACCACAATCAAACACAACCAACAATCAATCCTAAGGCTTGACATGGCCACATGTGATTCTACAGCACGACAATTCCCATAATTGAAAGCGGTTATACTAGTTAATCACATCCTATATGCAAGCTAAGACTTTAGCGGTTATTAACGTCCTATATGCATACTATTAATATTCTTTAATTAAAAGCGGAATTTACTACTCTTCCCGACCTCAAATGTTCTCCAAGCGCTTAGTCACGAAAGCCGTCTAGTAGTCGCCTCCTCCGAGCTCAGGAACGACGTCTAGAATCATAAATTAATGCTAGGATTAATAAACACTCAAAGCGGTTTAAAGAGAGAAAACCCAAGTTTAATTCCCAAAAGGTTCGGTTCTAGATAACCTTCCCAAAACACGAAAACGACTAAAAAGGGTCCAAAAACCCAACTTCTGATCTGTCACAGCTCGGGTCATGGATGACGTCACGGTCTCCAAATCAATCCCATAACTTCAAAACTCCAACACCCATAATGAGTTTCATCAAAACAACAATAAACCAATTGATTTCTACTTAAATCAATCACTTTCTTCTCATAAACAATCATCTAACAACATAAAGCTCAAAACCTAACTAGTTCAAGCAATTTCCATGGAAACCCATAACCCCAAAGTGAATGAAAGTGGATTGTTAGAGTTAACTTACCATGGAAATGATGAGATGATGAAGATGGTGATGTTTTTGAGAGGATTTGGTGAAGAAATGGCTCTAAAGGAGCTTCCTTTCTCTTACTTCTTCTTCAAGCTTCAATGGAAGCTCTTCTTCTCTCCTCCACTTGTAGATTTCGGCCACACCAAGAGTTATGAGTTGAATTGGTCCAAAATTGAGTCATTTAACCTAAGGGTGAAGTCCCTAAAGTGCCCCCTTGCTCTTATCCTCTCAAGACCAACTAATGACGGTCAAATGGTCTTTTTAGCCCCTTTTCTTCCCCTCCAAGATAACATGGACAAGTTTCCATGTTCCACCTAATAAAACTCCAGCTCAATTAATTTAATTAGGTTTAGTTTGACCGAAAGTTGACTTTTTCGTAAACTTAGTCATTTGAAAGGAAACGACCCAACTAAGCTAACCGTAACGACGGCTAAGCTTTTTGGGTCCCGGAAAGGTCCCAAATGACTCCCGGAGTCATCGGTTGACTTTTCCGGCCGAAAGTCAACTTCCGCCAGAATTTACCGGTTCGACCGGGAGCGATTCTTACACTTTCACTCTCCGCATTTTAGGTCGTGTGTCCACAATAAATATGGACTTGAGGAATATCATTTGCATTCTTGCAAAGGTCGGGTTGTCCTTGGTCCTCGTCTCATGTCAAGTGGTTCTTCAATCACCCATACTCGTCGGATGATCGTCCTCCACGAGGGGATTCTCCTTGGTATGCCTCAACATCAGTTGCAGAGGGATCACGTTCAAGAAATCCTCATATGTGCCCGACAGGGCTCTTGGCGTGTCCACGACATGAAGCGTATCTGAGACTTCCAAGTCCCATCCGAGGAAAAGGTGTCGGTGGAAGAGTCATAATCTTTCACCAGCCAATTTTGTGGTTCCGATTCAGATATGTAGGTCCTTTAGGAAGGCAACGATAGTGGTGGACAATGATTCCCTCTCACATGGATCTCGAGACCAGCGTTAGTGTGCGAGGGGCATCCATAGGCAATAAGTTCTTCATCGGTGCTTATGTCTCCCATCAATTGAGGGGCGGTGGTGCACAACAAGGTCACGGGTGATCGGACCAGATTGGGCTCCCTCTCCCCCATGGTCTCGGTCGACTTCATGGCAGGTGGTGGAAATGGAGACTACGGTAGGTGCGATGGAGAGTGTAGCTGTAAGTGGATGGGTGGAAGATGACGACGAGTACCGATGATGGCTAGGATGTATGGGGAAGGCAGATAGGAGGGATGGGGGCCGACGGATGGAACCCAACTGACATGGCATTGACGAGCACGACGCAAAACCTAGAAAAGGGTGGGTCAGACATTTTCTATATACTTATTATCTTAGTTTACGTAGTATTTCTTCTTCTACTTTTTTTGAGAAATTACGATATAGTATTATAATTGAAAAGCGCTTACAAGAAAGAAATACTGAAATGCAGTGGAATTGAAATAACAATAAAACTGAAAGTAAAGTCACTCTATAGAGATCAGTGGTCGTCTAGAGGAGAATATTGCGGTAGCGTCAGATGCGATGCTGAGAAAGCGTCCGATGAACACCGATACAGTGGTTCAAAACTGAGTGGCACATGCCGAGCAGGCCTAGTGTTGAGGATTGTTGCTCCGATCAGGTGTAAATCAACTCTGAATTGTGCTCCAGTAGAATCTTGAAGCCCAAGAGTGACGCCCCGAACAACCCTGTAACAAGGGACTGAAATGGTTCAATTGGACTTTGCATCCTCCCGAGGAGCCAACAGACGTCGTCCCCCCTCTGATGATAATGAGGGCTTTTAAAAGCGTAAAATTGGTTGTTCCCGATCTGATTGAAGAATGTTGTGCCGGTATTTGGTGGAATCGATGCCACCCTACGTCCAGTGAGACGTTATTACCGGAAAACCCTCCACTGTACCACGAAGTCCTCATTGATTTAGGCGAGGGTGCGTTTCGCCCCTCGCCGGTTGGACTGTCAATCCATTGGACCCCATCGGTCCCTCTAAGTCAGTGCTTAGAGTTCGCATCAAATCAGATATCATCCGAGCACTTTCAGCAGACAGGTACAACCCGTTGCCGCCTGAGAACAAGGTCCCTACGGTACTTGTCCCCTCTTCAGTTAAGCGAACAACAGCTGTGGACCGAAACACTGACCGCCTACTCTCAATGTTTCGACACTGTCCCCCGCCATTGTTATCGTCGTTGTCTTGCCCGCCTGAGATCACCCAGACATATGCACAACCAACGACGTCCCGATATTCTGTAGAGCATGTCACCATCGATGACCGGCCACCCAAACACCTCCTCATCTCACCACACGCCGAGCCCAGAGACGCATTGACGAACCTCGCCGGAATTATCTCACACCGACCCCCTCCGCTGCCACGATCCGCCGTCATCAGCCCCGTAACCTCCGCCACTGCCGGGACCGCCAAGACCACCCTCACCAGCGGATCCCCATCTCGCCCCGCGTCGCCGCCATGCCCCTTAGTTGTCGTGTCTCCATGCATCACCATCGCCCATCCCTCTGCCGCAAGGCCTACACACTTGTACGCTATCAAGCTGATCTCCACCTCATGAACGCCGGACCGTACCACTTGAGACGAAAGATTATACGATAGGAAGTACAGGTGCACAAGTCTGTGGCGGAAGAGAAACACACACCATCCCCCAACCGAGACGCCTTCCCCTATTCTCCCACCTCCTTTTCACTGAACCAACCTTGTTGGACACCCAAGCATCTTCACGATATCAAGAGACAAGTCCATAGATCAAGTCTCTTGGAACAAAAGTATCAAAAACCAGCCGCGGCGAAAACCCTTGCCGCCGCTGCTGTTATTGGTCTGGCTCCGTACTTCTCAGTTCAAATTAACTTAGTTACACAAGCCACAAGTGGTAGTATTTCTTCTTAGTTAGCTAAAACTAATTTTCATATTGTTGATCATTGGGGCACCCTAAATCTCAGGACCTAGCCTAATAGGACTCGATTGATAGTATTTAAAATTTATATAAAACCAACATCATAGTGGGTAGAAGAAAGCTTTCTGTAGATTCTTTTGTCAATATGTGGAGGTTCTCCAATCATATGTAGAGGAGAAAACAGGTTAAAGTAAGAGGAATCTTCACCTAATTGTGATCATATGTCAACACAATTATTGAACATAGTCTTAGTGAAACTATCCATGATGTATGCATCTGTCAAGACCGTGCTATTAGCGATCCCTTTTATTCTTTCCAGATCTTATATCAGTATCATATTGCCATTAATTTGGATGTGTAGGGATCGATCAGTCCGGAGAAAACCCTCTCACTATACCGAGATCTTTAACCTTGCCCTCGTCAAGGACAATAATTTAACTCAGACCAAGTAACAACGAGTTCAGTTTTATCTAACAGAAGTTTAAGTTTTTTTGTTTTGAGCGAAAGGTGCAATTCATTAATTTAAATTCAAATACATCTGAGATAAATCATTGACCACGAAAAACAGACAAAAGACAAAATGGTGTCGCAGTTCTTTTCATACTATAACCGTCTCTAACGATATTGGATGGATTAGCTAACATTGAGCTGGGATGTCATATAGGCAAGGAAGAAATGCGGAGGTTGAGAAAGTGATACTGGAGTTCAGTTTTATCTAACCGAAATTTGAGTTGACTGCATATACATACTGAGTATTATATGTATTTTGCACATAATTATTTTGATTTTACATTTTTATATTCAATAACCTAAAGTTTTAAAAATGGAAAATTCTTCTATCAAAAAATCACAAAAATTTCATCGACCCTAACACTAATTTCTTTCATCTTTTTAACAAAAAGTTATCTTCCAACGAGTCTTTCATGCATATACTTGATGTTTTGTACATCTAACAAAAAAATGGTACTATATGATTCTTTTAGAGTTAAAGTAATTACACGTAAATGTTTAAACTAAAAATAATTATTTTGTATATAAAAAAACTTATGACGCGTAATAACTATGGATACACATGGCAGCAGTTACATGGGCATTCATATGGAACATTCCGACTCCACCATGCCTATAGGTCTTTTTGTGGCCACTAACATGAATCAGAGGTAAGTCCCAATTACCCCTCTGTGTGACATATGCGGTTATGATCCGGAGACGGTCGACCACATGTTCCTATCATGTGGTTTTGCGAAGATTTGTTGGACCCAATTGGGTGGGGTCCCGCCGTATAGACCCAACGTGGGTTTCGAGGCATGGTGGGAATCTATTGAAACAACCTTGCCTGGGAGCCGTACAATAGAAATTCTTATCGTCCTTTGTGAAATTTGGAAGCCACAGAATGTTCTGAAATGGGGAGCCATTATGCCCAATGCATTGGGAGTGATATCAGCGGCCCATATTAATCTCAAAACATGGCGGGAAGCCAACACTAGCCTTGTATCCCCTCACCCACCGACTCCTTCCTGGCCGTCCAAGTGGGTTTCTCCTCCTAGGGGCAGAATGGTCATCAGTGTAGATGAAGCAGTCTTTCAAGATACAAGCCAATCTACCTAGGGGTTATTGCCCGATCAGCAAGAGGAGTGGTATGCCTTGCTGTAAATAGAGTTCTTCTAGGCTATTGGTCTTCGATTATGGTCGAGGCATACACGATAGGTACGACACTCAGGAACACGTCCACGCTTGGGACATGGCTGATCATCATCAAGACAGAAGCCCAGTATCTGTTAAATATGATCAAGACGGGGGGAACCTCCATGTCCCCGGTAGGCACCATTATCAGGGATATTCATCAAATGCTAAGTCAAAATGGGAGAATAACTCTCGAATTTGTGAAAAGAACTACGAACAAAGCCGCCCAATGGCTAGCCAGGGAAGCTCGTTCTATGCACATTCTTCAATGGTCAAGGGTTCTCTTTAATGCACACTTTTAGTATAAAAAAAACTATGGATAATCATGTCAAATTTTTTGTTAAATTCAATTACAAGATAATCTAACAGGCAGGAGGAATGTCAGACTCATTATCAATACAATGTCACTTGTAACAAAAACACAAAAACCCTAGAGTTATTTCTAAAATTCCGGACCTTATATGGCGCCACACTCTTCAACCAATGCCTTGTCCATTTCTGCAATCATCTTATCGGCCACAATTGTCCCGTTATCCGTGACTCAGCATAATGCGCCTCTAATTATGCCAGCCTGACCCTCTCACGATATATGACCATAACAAGCGCCTCTGGCTATGAAGCCTAAGAAATCTCTGCTCCCTCGTCCATCGTCTCTTCTCCAACCTACGTTCCGTCCTGCCACCATCGTTGTCATGCCAACATCTTGATTACCAGTGTTCAAAGCTCTAGTGTCGTCTTTATCCTTGGTCCCGATGAACATCTGGCACGTGTCCCTGTTTCACCAACCTTCCTCTCGCCACGGGTGGCATTGGTGTCATTGAGGAAGCAACTGGTCATGCCATTCATGGTCATGGAAACCGACCCCTCCCCCCCACCCCCCCCCCCCCCCCCCCACCCCCTTCATTGGACGACAACCAAGGAAGCCTAACTAAATGCTTCATGATCCTGAATGAACACGGTGTACATACCGACAGAAAAAGATTCTCTGGTCTTCCTGTTGTTTGGTATGGATTGCCACGTCCTCATTAGTAGACCGTACATCCAGCAGATCATGCTTCAGATCATTACAAGAAATGAGGCTCCTTGGGTGAGGGTCTAGTGGTCAAGGAGTGGATGTGTACGAGTTCTACTTTGTTTTGCATGAAGCGAAGGACAATGTGAGACAAGAAGAGCTATGGTGCTTTGGTCGCAACCTTCTCATTCTCGCTGACCTCCCTCTACATGGGAAGTCTCTTCCTCGACTAGGTTGCATTAAGTTATGGCCCCAAGTTTGGGGTTTCCCATCGACGGTTATGACAAAGAAGACATGGGCTACAGTAGGAAACACACTAGGTGGTTGTGTGCAAGTCTACTATGATCAATGAGGTTATTTTTATTTAAGATGGATGGCCACCTCCTCTCTAGTAGACTGTACGACCAATAGATCATGCTTCGGGTCATTACCAAGGGATGAGTCTCCTTAGGCGAGGGTCTAGTGGTCAAGGATTGTCCCCGGGTGTGTACGGGTTCTACTTTGTTTTGCATGAAGCGAAGGACAAGGTGAGACAGGAAGAGCTATGGTACTTTGGTCGCGGCCCTCTCATTCTGGCTGACCTCCATCTACATGGGAAGTCTCTTCCTGGCTGGATCGCATTAAGTTATGCAGTGCACGAATGCAACACACTAACTCATGGCATACCACGGTTTGACCTCTCCCTTGTTGTAGATGAGAACTCGAAGCCCGAGCGCCACTTCAATATGGATTGGAAAGCGTCCCCGAGTCAATCATCGTAGGTAGTCCCCCGGGCTTCTCACCCCTGCCATAGATAGGCCTATTTGTGACAACACACTTCTTCCCTAAAGCGCCAACACATTCTTGGATCCACACGCCCACCTAGACTACTCAAGCTAGTAGAAGGAAAATGAAGGTTTGGTCTAAGGAAGGCTACTAGCCATGACAAACCACTGTCCTACATAACCGACCGCTAAGCGGAACAGGAAATACTTGCCCCTTAGTGTTAGGTCTCGATGGAGGGTATGAACACATACTTGCAACGGAAATAACTCGAGACCATGCCATAGAACATTACCAAATATTAGATACACAAGAGAATTAACAATATGGATGTCTCCTTACCAATTCGTTCAAGAACACCAAAGAAACGATGATCGGCTTGAGTCTCCAAGACGCCTACGTATCCAATTGGAATCAAAGCCACGTAGTTCTTCTTTAGATGACTCAAGAACACAACAAGAGGGAGGAAAAATGTCAAACCCGAAATTGTAGGGTGAGAGGGAGAGAAGTTGTGTTTTCTTCTTTTCTTGTGATTTGTTGTAGGAAAAAGATGACTTAAACCATCAACAACCATGAAGGACAAGTAAGGTGTGAAGTAAGACAAGTATGGTGCTAAGTATGGAAAGACAAGATGGGTTAGGTGGTGAATCACCAACACCTTAATCCTTGTCTTGCTTACTTAGTACTTATTAATCAAGACTTGATTAATTAGTTTCATGGGCCTTGGTTGCATGGGCCTTTCATGGGCCTCTTGGAACATGGCCCATGGCCATTCCCAACGAGGTCCCGTGACATGCTCATCGCCTCCAAGCCTTCCATACCGGAAATGTCTAACATTATCTGACGCGATCAATCCCAAGACTCCAAGCCTTGTCTTGATCCGTAATGTCCTATTCACTTACGGGCACATGACCCAAAACCCAGTTTTGGTCATGTTTCGAGAGAACTCTCTTTTGGCCATTCTCCATAAATGTTTCAATGAGTTTCATCCTTCGGTGTGACCCTTAGGTTTATGCATGTCGATAGATCAACGTAAAATCCCATTTTACTTGATCTTATATAAGTGGCAACTAACGAGATGTTAGTATTGCCTGACACTACATATCGAATCGAACCAATCGATTCTAACCTTTCCGTCGTCCCTGTCATTATCCTTTTATCTCCGATATCCTGATTGAGATAAGGCATAGAGCCGTCATCCTTATTATTCTCAATCACTGTTCCTTGATATGTGAGATGACTGAATATATGATACCCAATATCATGTGCATGGCCATGCTATTCTTTCAGTCACTCTCGATCAAGCGGCCGAGAACCGATATCTTTCTCATACCTCAGTATGAGGAATAAATCCCTTAGTCGTCTTTCGTGTCACTCATGCAACCCGTCCCCAAGCCAATCCTGGCCGTTATGGAAGCCCTGTTACAAACAACGTAAGGCTCAGGTCAAACTTAGTTGTTGACTGCATAGCGATCACAAAGACTTCTTGGTCTAAGGATACATGACAAGCTACGACACTGAATATGTTCATGACTCAATCTATGGCACATATTCATGGCGGGTCGTCCAATATCATGTCCCACATGATATCTATGATCAGACTCCGGAATCCCATTCTAATGACTAACAGAACGTTAGCCATGAAGAGCCATCTTTCATACTAGTCTCTTCTAGTGAAGCTTTATTGACTAGGGACCCATCGAGTGTGATCCATCTCGATCTATGGTTCTATTCGCATGGTGGGCATATATCAGAAAACACATCGATATATTACTCCAACACATAAGTAATATAAAGTCGCTTTAATCTTATTGCTAATGATGATATATACATTTGGACATTTATGATTGAACTATGTGCACTAAGACTAACAATCTCCCACTTGCCCTAGTTCCAATCTAAACTCCAATCTATTCCCATTGACCTTACATGCCTCTCATGTTTAGGCAACGATAGTGCCTTAGTCAACGGGTTGGCTATGTTATCATTAGTTGCAATATAGGTGATCTTCACATCGCCTCGGTTCAGTATCTCTCTGATGAGGTGGTATCGCCGCAATAGCCCCTCAGTTGTCGCAAAATAGGTTCACCGGGCTGGATGGGTTTTTTATTACACCCAACCCTGCCGTGAACTTCCTAATCCACACAGCCTCCTTGGCCGCCTCTGCAACAGTTATGTACTCGGCCTCTGTCGTGGAGTTAGTGACGGTGTCTTGCTTCACGCTCTTCCAGCTGAAAGCTTCACCATTCAGCGTGAACACATATCCTGACTGACTTCTAAAGTCATCTGAATCTGTCTGGAAACTAGCGTGTACATATCCATTTACAACTAGTTCAGAATCATCTTTTCCCCCGTACACTAGAAACGCGTCCTTAGTTCTTCTCAAATATTTTAGAATCGCTTTGACCGCTATCTAGTGTTCCTCACCAGGGTTAGACTGATGTCTCCTGGTACAACTCAATGCATATGAGACATCTGGTCTCGTCCATATCATGGAATACATGATCGATCCTACCGCCGAAGCGTATGGGATTCACATC
This sequence comes from Erodium maritimum, assembly GCA_963921825.1. Lineage (NCBI taxonomy): Eukaryota > Viridiplantae > Streptophyta > Magnoliopsida > Geraniales > Geraniaceae > Erodium > Erodium maritimum. The sequence goes on along the minus strand of OY997595.1, from coordinate 46,740,934 downwards.
ATCCTTTTTAGCTCATCAGGTGTCTTAGGACACTGAGTCTTGCTGAGATGAACGTCATGATGTGTGGGTAGGAGTCCTTTCTTGGAATCAAGCATTGAGAACCTACTCAATACCTTGTTCACATAGGTGCTTTGACTTAAACCCAAGACCCTCTTGGCGCGATCTCTATGTATCTTAATCCCTAAGATATAAGCAGCATCGCCTAAGTCCTTCATTGAGAAACACTTCCCTAACCAAGCTTTAGTCTCGTGCAAGGTTGGGATGTCGTTTCCAATGAGTAGTATGTCATCGACATACAACACCAAAGAGGTAATCTTACCCTCATTTGCCTTCTTGTAAACGCAAGGTTCATCTTCATTCTTGAAAAAGCCAAATCCAATTACAGCTTCATCAAAACGAACGTTCCAACTCCGAGAAGCTTTTTTCAATCCATAAATGGATTTCAACAACTTACAAATCTTTTCCTTATTCTTCGGATCGACAAACCCTTCGGGTTGAGACATATAAATGTCCTCCGACAAATTTCCGTTTAGGAAAGCGGTTTTGACATCCATTTGCCATATCTCGTAATCGTGATATGCAGCTATGGCAAGAAGAATTTGGATAGATTTGACCATAGCCACTGGGGAAAAGGTTTCCTCATATTCAATCCCTTGGATTTGCCTATAACCTTTCGCCACCAGTCGGGCTTTGTAGGTCTGAGGGTTGCCTTCCATGTCCATCTTCACCTTGAAGATCCATTTGCATCCGATGGTTCTTACACCACCGATGGGATCAACCAGTTCCCAGACTTGGTTGTCCGACATGGATTGCATTTCCTCCCTCATGGCTCCCAGCCATAACTCGAAGTAGGGTCCGTCCACAGCTTCCTGAAATGTAGCTGGATCATCGTGATCCACCACAAGCTCACCGTCACCTCCATACACAAAGTAACCATATCTCGGAGGTGAATGACTAACCCTTTCAGATCGCCTTGGACCTTCTGGAATTATTGCAGGAAGTGGTCCTTCCTCTACGACCATCTCAAGCTCTTCTACATGGTTGTCCAGTGGATCAGTTGGATCTGTACCACCCTGAATTTCTTCTAGATGTACAGCCCTCCCACTGACGTCTTTGGAAATAAACTCCCTTTCCATAAAGACTCCACCCCGAGCGACGAACACCGTGTTCTCGCTGGGTTTGTAAAAGTAGTACCCCATTGTTTCTTTGGGATACCCAACGAAGGTGCGTTTATCAGATCTTGGTTCGAGCTTAGTCGGAACTAAACGTTTCACATAAGCCTCGCAACCCCAAATCTTTAGGAAGGACAAAACGGGCTTTCTCCCGCTCCATTTCTCAAATGGTGTCCCTTCCACAGCCTTCGTCGGAGCCTGATTCAAAATGAATGCGGCCGTCTCCAGAGCATAACCCCAAAAATAGATTGGGAGATCAGTCCCACTGATCATGGACCGGACCATATCCAATAAAGTCCGACTTCTCCGTTCGGACACACCATTCAATTGTGGTGTTCCGGGAGGAGTCCATTCCGAAAGGATCCCATTTTCTGCTAGATGATCTAAAAACTCTATGGCCAAGTATTCTCCACCTCGATCCGATCGTAGTGCTTTAATACTTTTCCCGAGCTGGTTTTCAACTTCAGTCTTAAACTCTTTGATTTTATCAAAAGATTCAGACTTATGTCTCATCAAATAGACATAACCATATCTACTGAAGTCCCCAGTAAATGTGATAAAGTAGCTAAAACCCCTCCTGGCAAGTGTACTCATTGGTCGACACACATCCGAGTGTATTAGCCCCAATAAGTCACCCGCCCTTTCACCGCGATCGATGAAGGGCGCTTTAGTCAGTTTTCCCATCAAACAAGATTCGCATCTATCAATCGAATGAAATTGGAATGGACTAAGAAGTCCACACTTGTGAAGTGTTGATATGCGTTTCTCGTTTATGTAGCCTAAACGTCAGTGTCGTAACAGAGTTTGGTCTAAATCGTCGGATTTAGACCTCTTGGTATTTACATTATATATAGAGCTTGAGGCATTGTTATCCATATCCAATATGTACAATCCTCCAACCATTTGGCGCTCGCATAAAATATATCATTCCATAAAATATTGAAAATCTCATTTCTAACATCAAAATTGTATCCTTCCTTGTCCAACAAAGAAATAGATACAATATTTCTGCTGAAGTAGGTACACAATATACATTGTTCAAAACAAAAACTAGCCCACTTGGCAAAAGAAGACTTATGGATCCTACAACAGTCGCCACAACTCTAGTCTTGTTGCCCACTCTGAGGTCCACCTCGTCCTTCTTCAAGCTTCTCCTACCTTCCAGCCACTGCACATTAGTACAAATGTGAGATTCAGCCCTGGTATCCAATACTCATGAATCTTTGGAAGTAGTGAGATTTAGTTCTATAAAGAAAATACATGATGAAGGCGCAGTCCCACCGCCCTTCTTCATATCACCCAGAAACTTCCTGCAATCTTTCTTCCAGTGACCAAGCTGCTGACAGTAGAAGCAGACATTCTCGACCTCCTTCCCCTTCCTTGAGGAATCCCAGGTCCTAGGAGGGTTAGGACGCTTCGGATGCCTCATCTTTCCTGCCAAGTGCATAGGGGACTTGCCCTTACCACTAAAAGAACCCGTTGCCTTTTAAACTCGAACGGGTCAAAAGCGGGATTAAACGACGAATCGGGTTCGAGCACCCGAACCCTGAGAACAGAACCCGATGCACATTTTCCCAAGAACGTTTTCCAATGCATGGATCCTGAGGCATGGTTTTCGAGGCACGGTTCCCGAGGTATCCGATTCAGCGTTCCGCTTTTAAACCCGTCCTAAGTCTAATTTATCCGTCCCGTTTAATCGTCCGATGTCCCAAATCCGTTCAATAGTTCAAGGTTCTTCAGATTTATTCCACAATCCAATTTAAAACCATTTTTAATTAAAACTAAAATCCTTTCCCTTTTTGATTTAAAACTGTTTTCTTTCTTTTTCCTTTTAATTTCTTTAATTAAATTGTTTCCAAAACGTCCAGATCCAAGAAGAAAAGCTCGGGAAAGAAAAGGGAAGGAGAGGCTCGGTTTGAGTCCGGCCGGCCACCGGCAGACACGCCGGCGACCAAACCTCACGGTGGTTGCGAACTCACTGTAGGGGAAAAGAGACGGCGGCGGAGCACGGCGAGTCCCCGTCTCAGATCCGGGCGAGACCGGCAAAGATCTAGACAATTCACGGCTTCTTGGTTCTGCAGAACCCTCTGGTGGTGGTGCGATGCCAGCGGTTCTCGTCTCGGCTCCGGGTGTGCACGGCGGCAGCGTGTTTGGAATGGAGGGGATGAGAGGAGAGAGGACCGACATTGAGAGGAGGGAGATGGAGACGGTCGGGGACGTGGCTGGCGCTGGTCGGAGAGGGTGAGAGGGCGGCGGCGATTCAAATGAGAAGAGGGAGACGAAGCGCGACGGTGACGGCGGCGTGAGGGGAAGAGACGGAGAAGTGAGAGAAAGAAGAAAGAGAGGGGATGATCGGTTGCGCGAGAGAAGAGGGTGCAAATGAGCAGAAACCCTAAAAAACGAGCTTAAATAACACGGGCTCGCTCCACTTGGGCCTCTGGCAGAGTACTGGGCTTCACGGCCCAAAGAGAGGAGTGCATCCAAGTCGGGCCTGGTCTGGCCGGGTCTGGCCCGGTCCAGCCCTTTTTTTTAAACGAATTAAAAATTAAACCGAATTTCAACATCGTCGTTACCAAAAACCGGCCCAATTTTCAACCTCGACACTCCGATCGAATAAAATTAACTGAATTAAATAATTTTACCGAGGCGGTCTTCACAATCTACCCCCCTTAAAAGAATTTCATACTCGAAATTTAAAACGAACGCGCTCCACTTAACCCTATCTCAGGGGACGTCCGAATAAACTCCCAATCGATCCAACCTCATGCACACGGAAAACACTTAAGCCAGTTAGTCGATACCGGAATCCTCCGTCGGTAGAGATGTCACACCGACACGCTCGACTTGGTCGAGATATCCTATACCGGAACCGTCCATCGGTATAGGTATCATACTAGAACAAAACTCACATCGCACTTAAAACGGATCTAACCAACCGCCACTTCTCCTCGATTACTCACTTCACTTAACCAAGTATCGCGCACACAACGAACAAAAGAAGTCCACGTCCAGTTACTCGGACAAACGTCATCGGACTCCAAACGTGGTCACGCCCTGACCAACCACCCACGATACCACAAGTAAACAACACGCACACTCAACCAATTTACAAGTCGATTCACCCATCGTACCATGAAATAGGAGATACTTTAAGTACCAATCCCTCGGGCTCCGAACGGCTTGGATACCTCGCGCGTACCTCATCCTCTCGCTTCCGTGTCAACTCTTTGCAGTTCTTAATCGTCTACGATTATGCGACCTTTCATTCGCTTCTCGAGAAACTCGGGACCACACTGGTCACTATTAAACCTCAAGTGTGTCCTGCTTGGACAAATGCATGACCTACCATCCAACGCTTCGTGCGGTGCCATAATCGTACTCCGCGATTTGTTTCCGGATACCTCGTGAGGTACTCCTACTTCTACCATACATTGTACACACTCGTCAAACCACAACGTACTCAGTCGGGGTGTCAAGACGCCAGAACCGCATCAAGGTTCTACTCTTAGACCCCCACGTCTCCTCACGTACAAAGAAAACCGAAGAATGTGATGCATGTGGGTTATGGGTCCACCACGCTTCCGCTGCGCCACTCTGATCTCATCGTCACTCGGCCACTTCTCCTGATCGGGCTGACGGCTTACTAGTGTTGTTGCGGCCCTCCGCCGCTCGGATACTCGTCTACGATGTCCCGGCTGCCGACAGTGTAAACACACTGGTCCCCCGTTCCAATGCAACGGAACCTTCCGATGTTCCTGATCTTGTCTACTTCAAACGGTAAGATAATGCCTGCGACCGGGGGAACCCTGCGGTTCTTCCCCCCCCCCCCCCCCCTCAGGTCTCGAGTCTCGTACGGTCCCGTAACACTGCTCAGTCACTACCGAGTCTTACGGGACTTCGCGGTCTTTCGGCGACCTCGTTCCACTGTTGTCGTTGTATCCACCATCTCAAAACTATAACCGATTCATCGGGTTGAAAACTTGACCTAAACTCCGGGCTCGGGGGCCCTCTCTCGAACTTCTTGCATTCATTCGCCTCGACGGCCACCCAAACTGGTGCTAACGGTCCACGCCGTAACTCTGGCTTCATACCTCATCTCTGATACTCCGTCATGTTGCAGCCCGGGACCTGTTTGTGTTGCTCCTCTTAACCTCCCCAATGGGAGTAACCCGAGCACTTGTGCCCCCAACGGCTTACCTCTCCTACCTCGAGGTGCCACGACACAAGTACCCTCCGCACGGGTAACGCCCACGTTGAGTTTCTTACTCTTAAAGAACGACGCGCTTAAAATAACTAACTCCACACACAGTCCACCACACTAGTACTTATAGTAATAATAATCTCACTAAAATATACTCACCCAGTAGCACACAGCAGAGAAGTTCGCATACTATTGAGTCACACATATCATATATACAAAAAGCGGTTATACACAATTTCACACAAGAGTCACCCAGACCACAGCTTATATCACAAGCAATTTCACACAACGACCACCACACAGCAATTGCACACTAGTCAACAGTAACTTAGTTTTGAACGACTTAACGCGTTCTCTTTCTAACATAACATTCATGTTGATCTCTCGTCGTTACAACCCTGTTCAGGCGTCCCCGAATTACGTTGTAACCACTCGACATCTCATCATTCACGTGCAGCTACAGTGGCCCCTATAGCCAGATCGTGATGATACATACACTTCAGTTTCTGCACAAAATCGGGCATAATCCGTTCGTAAATTAAGTCAACCATCCGCTTATGTGGGATGATGTGAACGTAAAATGCATCTATTCTAGATGTTTTTAGCCCACATTTCTAAGCTTTTCATTCCCGGGATTATGTGATTTAATGTTTTTTTATCTTTATTTATTTAATTGGTCTCTTTTCAATGGTATGTAGGAGTTTGATATGAAATAAGGAGTTTTGGAGCTAAATTGGGTAAAAAAATCAGCTTAAGGAATTTTGGAGTCTGGTTGATCTTGTAAAGGGCATAACTTTTGCATACGAGCTCCGATTTTCGCCCGTAAGATATCAAATCGAAGGGACTTGAATTATCTACAACTTTAATGAAGGATTCGCTACTGTCTAAAATTCACGTTGGATGCACGGCGTGCGCCAAACGTGCGCGCGCAGATTTAGTTATTTTTTTGGCGAATTTCCCGTCTTATCCCTAGGGTTTAATGATGTATAAATAGAATTTTAGGGATTGTAATCAGGGGATCACGAAATTGGAAGAGAAAAACACACTTGGAGAGAGCTTTAGGAGGGAGATTGAAGATCAAACAAAGGACCACGAACTCATTATCGAAGGTTATTCGTAGGTTTTGATTATACTGTGATATTTGTATTACTTTTTCAGTCAATATGATTATCATTGTTATTATCATTGCTTTGTGTTCGTATTTCATTGTGATGAACTAAATCCTCATTGATCTAGGGCTAGGGGAACGATGTGATGATTTGAATTAACGTGTTTTGGTTATACATTTGACAAACTAATATCTAGGATATCGTTTATTTAATTCTACTCTTAATGCTTCATTGCCTTGATCACGTGATGCATGATTTAATTATATTAACCAACAATTGAGAAATGAGGTTAATGTGCGGAAATAAGAATTAAATAACTCGGGTTTTAATCTAAGCCAGACCACGGTTAGACTGACACGAGTGCAATAACCATAGGAGTAAAACCCAAAAGTTAGAGGAATTCATAGATTGTAATGCTATATACCGTTCTACACCTAGATTAGAGATAATTAGGTGGACTGAGTATGTTAGGGTCCTAATACGATCGAGAGATGGTTAGGACTATACTTCGAGAATTCCCATTGCCCTTAGAATAGTATTAGTTGCAAATGTGTATCGGAATCCGTTAAGTTATTCATCACATTCAGACCCCGTCAATGTCCTAGATCGCCTTTAATCTCTGTTATCCAATCCACTTGTGATTTTGTGCTCTATTTTCGGATCATATTTATTCTCATTATTTGTATGAAATTACTATTTTCTAAAAACAAACCAACCATTGATATAGGAATAGCTTGACCGACGAATTAATTAACTAAAGTGTTTGTCTAATTGCTCCCTTGGGTACGATATCTCGGACTTAAAACCCGAATACTACTTGACGACCGGTACGCTTGCCGTACCATTCTGAGGGTTAATTCTCATAGTGTCAAGTTAATGGCGCCGTTGCCGGGGAGCAACTAAGGCAACTCTGATACGTTTGTAATTCGTGTTAAGACTATTTCAATTTTTTTTTGTATATATTTGTTTAGTTGATTCATTGCATTATAACTTTTATGGAGAATTGGTATTGTGATACTGTGTATTGTGATTCTTGTGGAGCTTATGACCATTCTAACTATAATTGTGAGTACTTGAATTCAAATGCATATTGTCAATATTGGGAGGATCCTTCGACTTTTGATCAAGGTTATCAAATTGAACCACAAGAGTCTTCCGCCAAACTAGAGCAGATGATGCTAACCATGATGGCACAGATGAAGGAGAATAGAAAGGAGGTGAAGGAGAACGGAGCAGAAAGAGGAGAAGGATAACAAAGATTTTCTCCTTCCTTTCATGACTCCGGCGACCGACATTTACTCTCTCTCAAATCCTTTCTTATGTGTTATTAATTCAAGCTATTAAACAGAATAGGGAAATTTTCATTATAATACCCTGCGAAAGTTTTATTTTAATTAGGGTTAAATATTGAAACTTACTCTTAAGTATTAGTCACGAACACTACACTACCCAACGTTTCAAAATGACAAATGCACTACCTTAAGTATTGGGCACACGATTATGTTAGTAAAAATGGACGGAATATTCCATTATGTTAGTCATATGACCTTAAGTGTCATATAATGGATGGTAAAATGACATTTTCCCCTCAAGTATTTGACCTCTATATATTTTATAAGGAACAATAACGAGGATAAAATTGTAATGTTCCTTATAAAATGTATATAGAGGTCAGATAATTAAGGTAAACGTCATTATATGACACTTGAGGTCATATGACAAACATAATGGAATATTCTGTCCATTTTTACTAACAAAATCGCGTGACCAATACTTAAAGTGGTGCATTTTTCATTTTGAAAGGTTGGGTAGTGTAGTGTTCGTGACCAGTATTTAAGAGTAAGTTTCGAATTTAAACCTTTTAATTATAATACCTTGTTTTTTTGTTTCCACTACACTAAAAAAATTTAATTTTCAATTTATTACATGTCGTTACTTTTCTGTCCAAAATAATTAAAATGTTCATGATACCCCTCAATAACAGTCAAACTTTCAAAAACTTGTCATTTTGGTTTTTAAAATTTAAATGTCAGTGAAATAAAAATAATATCATTCGTTACCTTTCAAGTTTTCAAAAATATTACATTTAAATCATTTTTAAAATGTTAGTTATTTCTATAATATTATTATTAAAATTTATTTTAAATTCATTATTTTAAATTTCAAATTTTAATATATAATTTTAATTATTTTATTATAATTTAATTAATTATTTTTAATTTCATAGTTTATATATATATATATATATATATATCATATTTTTGTATAAAAATTATTTATAAATCATATTTTCATTTTTTATTTCGTTAATTCTTAAAGTTTCAAAAAATATCCTATAATTAATTCCACGAGATTTTCTTCTTTCCAATAATTCTTTTATTATAATAAGTTCTTTACTTTACTTTTTTATTAATTATTTTTTAAAATTATCCATCCAAGGAAAATTAACAACTAAATTCACATCTCATAATATAGACACCCAATTTTGGAGAAACCCATTTTCAATTACATCGTCAGAGTGACAAATGGAACACAATTTCAACATATAATTCAATGACACCTTTCCTTATTTGTTGTTGGGAGAAGTTGAACATGAATGGTGGAACTAGTACACATTTAAAAAATAAATTATTTATAAATGAAACAAAATATCACAGAAAACACATTAATCCATATCATGATTTGTTTCTCTAAAAAGAAAAATATGTACAATGAAACAAACAGAAAACACAATCTAAACTGTTTGATTTTGTTTCATTTATGTCGTTTGATTCCACTATTCATGTTTAAGTTCTATAAAAAAAATCACGAATTAATAACCACCAGACCATTGGTGGTGATTCAGACGAATCAGACCCAACCCAACTTCGATCAACCCAGCCATACTGAGATTTTCAACCTTATCGTCGCAAGCACGTCATCCCTCACCGCCAATAATGACTCATCGAGCAATTTTTATGAACCCCACCATCAACACCAGTTCGACTCCTCCACATAATTTAAGATGAATCTAAATATGAAAGTGAGAGAGAGATGTCGCTGTGTTTCTTTATCAACAAAACAAATTTAAATTAAATCTCTTTTGAGATGAAAGAGGAGTTAGAAAAAGTCATGACTCCACACCCACAACCCTTACAAACCCTTAATAACCCAAGAAAATTAATCCAAACATCTATGAAGAGGAAAACTTACGTCAAAAGAAATCTGTTAATTGATCTCCAAACCTTCACAGAAACAACAACATTAGCTTTACGACTTCAAACTGATATTGCAGCACCATAGGTAGCTTCTTCCCAGCAAAACGATCTAAGATACACCTATTACCCAGCAAGTACAATCGAAATCATCTTCGGAAGACTAGATCTGCAGCCACCTTAAAACTTACCAATACAACCCATGAAAAATACAACATCAACAACTAAGATAATTCTGTCTGCAATTAGACCCGCAAATAGGGATGGCAAAATGCCCCATTCCCCACGGGGATCCTCGTCCCCGCCTCGCGCGGGACGGATTTGGGACGGGGATTTTTTAAACGGGACGGGATACGGGGAACTAAATGGGGATTTTGACGGGGACGGGGTAAGCAGTCCCCATCCCGTGGGGAACCCCGCCCTACGCCTAGCACTATTAGTTTTAAAATAAATTTTTAATAATATACACATAACACATTTGTTTTTGTTTTTTGTTAAAGATTTGACTTTTATGCATGTAAAAAAGTTTGATGGACACACCATACTTGTTTTTAAATTTGATATTTTCTAATTTATATTTTATATCTAAAATACAGAATATTTAGTTGGAATATGTCAAATAGTGATTGTTGCTTATTTCACCAATTTAAATATGTTATTTGTTTATAGATTGCTTACTTCAAGTTCAACGTGTTGATTATATTTATATCATTATGAAGTCAAGTTGGGAACTTTAAGTTATGTTATAAGATATTTTGTTAAGACACTTTTTTATTATGGGTAAACTATTATGAGGCATGGATGTCATCGTCATGATGTTTATTTTATATGTATGTTGTTTTAAATTATGGGTTGACTACGCTTGTTATTTAAAATTATGGATCGAGAGTTTTCATTTAAAATGTGCACTTTTTGGGTAATGAGGATGGGGTAGGAACGGAGTAGGGAATATAATCCTCCGCGGGACGAGAATGAGACGGGTAATAAAATCCCCGTTCCCCGCCCCATCCCCGCGGGGTCCCCGCGGGGCGGGGTCAATGCGGGGATAGGGCGGGGATGGGGAGAGTACCGGGAACGCGGGACGGGGACTAGGGTCCCCACCCCATCCCCGCCCCATTGCCATCCCTACCCGCAAAGGCTAGAATTGAAGCCCCTTCAACAGTCACTTAGCAAGCTGAAAGAAAATAAAACAAGAAGGTTGTACCCACACTCAACACGCAAGACATGATAAAAAAAAAACCACTCTCATGCCCTGACAATAACCAAGGCACCTGTAGAAAAGCCCCAATGTACATGAACCTCAGAACAGACGCCCCCCAAAACTCACCAAAAAAACTCCCCCAACAACCACCCTAACCCTAACCCCAAAAGTTGAATCAGAGACAAAAACCAAAAGGGCAAATTGAGTCCCAAGCAACAAGTATGTAAGATATCAAAGCAACCAAAACTGGGATGGATGAGTTGGATTGATGCAAGAGCTGAAGAATGTCCACCAATAATATAATGCAAGTAAAAATATATATCTTATGAGTATGAACCACAGCATCACAGAGCAAGCTCCACAGAATACCTCCAATAACAATAATAAGCACATAAAAGGTATATATAAGAAGAGAAGATGAATTGTTGATATATTCTTTACCTCTAAGAGCAACAAGATTTTTGAGATATGAGCCAAGCGTTGTAGGATAAGAAATTCCCAGAAGAGGAGAATTTTGCACATTCCCAGGCATATGATTGATTAATGATTTTGTTGAAGATCTTTTGTGAAGAGATAGCCCGTTCTTTGAAGATCGAGGCATTTCTAGTAAACCAGATCTGCCAGCAAGCAATAAGAGCCAAATTCCTCCAGCTCTTCTTATATTTATAGCTCAGCAGAGATGACTAAGAGGCAAGGAGTTATTTGTAATTTTCAGGAATGACCCAATAAATTCTCCACCAAGATATAATAAGACTTCAAACTTTCCAAGCCTTTGGGTAATATAGGATTACATGGGGATCATCCTCTAAATCCCAATTGCATCCTAAACATATAGTTCATTGAAGAGATAAATTTAGACCTCTAGTTTTTAGGAAACATTTTGATGGAATTGCTTCCATAAAATCTAACCATGAGAAAGCTGATATCTTAGGAGGAATGCTTGTGATCCAAAGAGCTTTAGTCCAAGGAGTATTGAGAGTATTTGCAGAACCTTGGTTATCCAACAAAGAATTTAATTTTTTGACTATAAAACCTTCACCATCTCTGGCCCATATTAATAAATCATGATTTTGTGAGAGATTAATAGTGTTGAGGACAACAAATCATGCTCAACCCTTCCCCTAGGAGTTAGTCTAAAATTTGTATCCCAAGTCCCCTCCAGCTTAGCTTCTGCCACCATTGTTTTTTGGATTGTGAGAGGATAAAGAGCCTCAAAAATAAAAACTGGTATTACGTATCTCTAAAAATGAAGAGAGATCCCATTCAGCTTGATTTCAACCATATTTACCGCAGATAACTGATTTCCATAAAAAATTCTTCTCAACTCAAGAGAAAATCTCCACCATCATTTTGATAGGAGGGATATATTCATAAGATTGATATTTTTAATACCCAAGCCTCCCTCCACCTTTGATTTAACAAAAATTTCTCCATTTAGTTTTGCAGAAGGTCTTTGTAGAAGAGCTACCATGACGTAAAAACTTTCTCTGCCAAGATTCCATAGCTTTTTTAGCTCCTTTTGAGGCTGCAATGATAAAAAGGAAATATAAGGGAAGGGCACTGAGTGTAGTTATGATAAGAGTAATCTGCCTCCTAAAGATAACAATTTAGCTTGCCAAAAATCCGATGAAGATTTGAATTTTTCAACTATTAGAGCCCAAGATTTTATTCTTTTAGGATTGGCTCCCAGAGGAAATCCTAGATAAGTCAAAGTTAATGTTCCTTGTGAGCACTCAAGATCTGATAAAAAGCTCCAATTCCTTATCCATCTCCAGATTTAAGGGAATAGTAACAGATTTTGCATAATTGACTGATAAACCATAAGGTAAATTGAACAATGAGAGAGGAAACTTAAGACACAAGGCGTTGTTTTCATTGGCTTGTATGAAAAAAAATGGAGTATCAGCAAACTACATGTGGGAGATGGTTGGGGACAGAGAATTGAACTGTATTCCTTGGAGGAAATTATTATGCACTATTGCTTTCATAATATGATTGAGAGCTTCAGCTACAAGGACAAAGAGGAGAGGAAAGAGTGCACAACCTTGTCTTAGTCCTATGGTCATCTGAAAATCAGGAATTGGAGAACCATTTATAAGTACTGAGACATATGCTTTGAAACATGAAATCATCTGAAGCCTTCAGAGAGATCCAAAGACCATTTTAGTAAGAATTTGCATAAGAAAACTCTAACTGACTTGATCAAAGGCATTTTCAAAATCTTCCTACAACAATGGTCGTGTGCATTGTGGTCGAGAAGAAGACGAATAGATGGGAAAGGTTTGTGTGGAGGGACTGTGAAGTTGTGATCATCCTCTTCCTCTTTGATCCAGCTTCTCCTTCTCTCCAAATCACCACGAGCCTGTTGCTTTCGATCCCCTCGTCGCCGAACTCAAGCGCCACTGCAAGGACAAGCAATAAGATAGGCACACATCCCATTTCGGTTATGTTGTCGTCGAGTCCTACCTTGAGCACGAAGCCTTCATGGACATGTTTATAGAATGAGGTGCAGAGTGTGGAGGTGAGGGATAAAACATATGGTGTGTTTGGTTTAAGGTTTTGATATAAGAGGGTAATGAAATAAGATTAAGGGTATTATTGATATTTAAAAAAAATGAAGGTCATATATGAAGCACATAATCATTTTCCGTCTATAATTAGATGAAAAATAATAATAACGGGTATCAAATTGGAAATAATATTTTTTCAAATAGTGAAAAAGGAAAAAAGTTGTAAAATATAATACTTGAGGAAAAATCAAATAGAAACCACTCTTTAACGTAAAAAACCGTGTGAACCAATCCAAGCTATTCATTTTAAAAATGGATGGATGAGATGCAATTGAGTTGTTAACTGCAAAAAAAACAGCACTTTTTAGTAAGTGGTAAGGGTTTTTTAGTAAAACCATCATATATTTTTTATCAATTCACTAATTTAATTTTTCCCGTTTCGTTTGAACTCCGATTGGCTTCAAACTTGCGCCATTAGTTTTGTTTTTTCAAGGGCTTTCTATCAAGATCAGTCATGAATATATTTTGAAGCACGAAAAAAAATTATTTCGGGGCTGATTTAAAAAAAAAAGTTAAGTCTGAGTATTTTTTATCAACACTATACACTAGTTTTATCACCTCATTTTCCAAAATCGAACATGATTTTTATCGCATCATCACATGTTTTTTTATGAACACTAAGCACTAGTTTTATCAACACTAAACAATGTGTTTATCATTAAATTGCATGTGTTTTTATCATCCCATCACATGTTTTTTTATCAACATTAAACTATAGTTTATCACCCTTATTTCGGTGTCGATTTTTAAAAAAAGTTAAGTCTGGGTAATTTTTATCAACACCATACACTGGGTTTATCAAGACTATACACTAGGCTTATCAACACTGAACATTAGTTTTATCACCTCATTTTCCAAAATCGAACATTATTTTTATCACATCATCACATGTTTTTTATGAACACTAGGCACTAGTTTTATCAACACTAAACACTATGTTTATCATTAAATTACATGTGTTTTTATCATCCCATCATATGTTTTTTTATCAACACTAAACTCTAGTTTATCACCCTTATTTTTAATTGAACATGATTTTTATCACCTCATTATCTGTTTTTTTATCACCCCAGGACATGTTTTTTTTATCAACATTTAGCACTAGTTTGATACTCCGACATAAAAAATTATTAGTGAAGATTTATCAACACTCAACATTGTTTTTATCACTCCAATATAACTTTTTATTTTCATGCTTCAAAATATATCCATGACTGATCTTGATTTAAAGCCCTTGGAAAAAAAAATATTGGCACAAGTTTGAAGCTAATCGGAGTTCAAACGAATCGGGAAATATTAAATTAGTGAATTGGTTAAGAAAAAATGGACACTTGTCCACATGGCACCGTGCTATTACAATTATACCCTTGCTTGTGTGAGAAATGATGAAAGTGGCGTGCATTTAGATGAAATTGGGGTGCTGATGTGACATCATCATGATGTGACATCATCATGAATGTTAGATCTTAGGTATGTGAATGTTAGATAAGAGGAACTTCTAACAGATTTCTTTTCTATAATACTTAAAATAAAACTTTCCCACAATATTGTACTGAGGAAGATCATGGACTGAATCTCGTTGAAAATGATGGGTTCAAAAGTTATGACTAATTCATTGCAATTTTTGCGTTGAAATCTTCAAGTCCCACAAGCACGCCGTCGAGTTTCATTTTTAGTTTATTAAAAATCTATACAAAGTTGTGGGTCCTTGTCAGGCTCACAGGTGAATTGTGAATTCACAACTCAAAGTTATATTGAAGTCGAAGTTAATTAAGCACAAAATTAAAGGGCTCGACTTGTAACTGGTAAGATAATATGTCTGCTTTTGAGCTTGGGAAGATCTTGACATTTGACCCATTCCACCGAAAATAGAAAATAAGTAGTCCAAGTAGGTGTTTCTTCTGGTCTCAAACTTCCCAAAATGCCCATGACTTCAATTTGACATGGCCATCTTGTCAGTTATCAGTTAAGCAACTGAATGAATATCCCATGCCCATGACTTCATCTATGACCCATTCAACCTCTAATATTTGCTTTTGTTGTGTAATCATTTTTAAAACTCAATCATGTCCTATCACTTAGGTTTGTAATTAATTTAGTATCTAGATCATTTTTTTTTCATTTTACGATAAATATTATCTTATTTGTTTGATATATAGCTTTTAAAATTATTTAATACCATGACTCAAAATGCAAATATTTTTAAAGTTTTTGTCGGATTAGTAGCAAACAATAGTGTTGGGATGCCTGATAAATTAATTTTCATTCAAGACAATTAAATGTCTTAGAGAAAGATGTGATATAGCTTTACAACAAAAATAAAGTAAAGAGATGAGTAGTGAAGGAAGAGGGAAGGGATGGGACCCCAAATCGAGGAATATGTTTCTAGGGTTGTACCGAGACTTGTGCCCTTTGTCCCACCAACTCTTTCCTCTTTCTCTTTTTTTTTTTAATTTAATTTCTCATTAATATATTAAATAAATACGATGCTGTATTTTATAAAAATTAATCACCACTTTTGAAATTACAACATTATCTCATGAAAACAAGCGAACAACAACAACTGCTACTACTTTGGACTTTAATTAATGTATCATCTGTGTTGAATAATTGCCTCTGTCACCACCAACTCCATAAAAATTACTCATGCGTCACAAAACCTAGTTCATTGTACTCGTGATCTGCATTAAGCTTTGAAATGGAAAATGACATCATGTTAATGTTAAATTTACTCTAACTACTTGAGTTGTATCAAATTTTTCCTATATTGCCAAACATAGCATGTATCAAGTAGAAGATACTAATTAATAATTACATTGGAAAATACAACAATGAGGAGCTTAGTCCTAGTTGACGATGTTCTTAGGTAAATGGACGCAAGTACGACGTCGTACCCTATGCTGTTGAGCAATGACGGCGTTTCAGAAGATGCCTCAGCAGTACTAAGCTACTTTAGTTGACAACAATCTAGACTTAGAAAACTTGTGGTGAGATTCAATATCTCTATGCCCTATGTTTCTGCATTCAATTACTTGTATCCATTTTCTTTACCAACTCAGAACAATTTTCAATGAATCAGTTATCAGTGCATAGGTGTAGTCAATACTATAAATTCATCTACCACAAAAAGAATAAAATCTTATGTTGCAAGAATTCACAAAAATAGAAGAAATGTCCAAAACAGTAATTACTATTCCAAAACATTTCTTAGTTTCAACACTAAACTTTCTGAACAAAAATATTTAACCATATAAACATCCAAAGCAGAGAAGAAGAATCAAACTGAAAAAAAAAGGTGGAGAGATATATAGTATTGAAAACCCAGAAGCAGAGGAACATGATATTTCATGACAGACTAAACTATAACCGACCATCTCAAAACCCCCCAAAAAGTAGCCATTTTTACATTGCAAAAGCCAAAAGGGTATTACTTAGTAATTTACAAAATCAGCAGAGGTAATCAGCCCCAAACTCCCCAAATCTTCTCCCCGATGAAACTCACCATCTTTCTCACCGACCCTTTCTCCGATCCCTCCTGGCCATCAGCTTCGCCGGCCATTTCCATTTCTTCGACCGACTCTGCTTTTGAATCGGGCTCCGGAGTAGAAGGGGGCTTACTATTATTGTTGGTGGGTCGTCTCTTGCGGTCCTTCTTGGAGGAGGACTTTTTGTGGGCCAGGGAATCTTCCAAGGCGTCGATGATGTCGTGGATGAGATGGCGGTTGGGGGAGGAGTCCCACCGCACCCAGTAGCTCATGTAGCACCTGAAGCAGCTGCAGTTGAACAGGGCTGGGTGGTCTTCGGCGGCCTTGTGCCCGGATTTGCGGTGAGGGTCGGCGGAGATCAGGTAGGCCAGAACTTCCCGGTCTTCGGCGGAGAGGGCGGCGGCAAGGGTGAGGATGGCGGCGGGGAGGAAGGACAGGTGGTCGGTCACGATTGGCGGGGATGGATGCACCGTACCCTTACGGTAGAGCTTCTTCATAGCTGCAGCTGTTTCTGTTTGTTGGGAGTATGAGAGAGAGAGAGGGGGGTTGTTGTGTAAGTGTTTACTTTGTGTCCGGGCTTTTGAAGGGTTGATGGGAGATTTTTATTCTGTGCGAGGAGGCACAGGATAAGAGTTTGGACGTGTTTATTGGGTTGCGTTCGCGCTGAAGATGGTACAGTCTATGATTGATTGGTGGTGAGCTGAGGTGGTTCTGTTGCTAACTGTTAAGGAGGAGTGGAACATCAACATTTGTATTGCTATTGCATGATATGTCGCTGTCTCTTTGAACTGGTCGTTTTGTTTTAAACACTACTCGCCATTTATCTATTACTCAATTTAACTTGGAACGAAACATTATGTTGTAGTGAAGAGAATAAAGTTTAATTCTTATCTATTGGTAGGACTTGGGAGTGGTACCAAACCACCAGTAACAGCTTAGGCACTGCGTACGTAAGTAGGGTTTGGCTCCATTAGATTTAGAGGTAAGGTTGGTCTCCGAGCATTGTAATTTGCCATCGTTTGATGTTGGAACAACTGAAGCATATGATGGAGGAACACAAAAAAAAACTCTCTCAAGAAAAGCCAAATCACAAAAACGCTCTCCCTGTTCACCCAAACCCTAGTTCAGCCCCCTTCTCGTCGGTGGCGGCTTCGGCCACGGCTGGGCGCATCGCCGGCGGGGTTCGGTTCCCCTCTCCTCCCTCTCTCATAACCCTCTCTCAATTTTACCTTAACCCTTCTCCGTCTCCTCCTCTCGGTACTGCTTGGACATTCGTTTTTTCTTCTGGTGGCTCTGTTCGTTGCGAAATCCATGGGTGGGACACGTTTCCAAGCCCTTCCGGCTCAGATCGTGGTGGATTTGGCCCGGGCTTGTCGCCGGGGTTCGCGGTCGTTCGCCGTCGTCGGTGGATCTTCAACTACCGATCGTGGTACTCATTTCCATGCTGACTTGGGGTGGATTGAAGCGGTTCCTTGAAGATCTCTTCGGTTCGTGGTGGTTATTGGGCGGCGCTTCTCCCTTCAGTTCCTCCCTCGCCAGCCGTCGACGAGGGTTTCAGATCGGACAGATCTGGATGCAGGACACTCCTCGGTAGATATACTGTCCTCCGGTGAGCGCTTTTGGGGTTGGTCGAAGCGTCTGGAGGACAAGGATAGTGCTCTGTTGTTGAAGATCTGAAGGAAGATTTGCTCCTGGGTAAACTCGAATCTCTAGTCTGGTTGGATGTGTCTCTCCTACCCGTTCTCTCCCTCTTTTCTGGGTGTCTTCGCTTCATCTCGACCTTGTGAGGGTCGAGCTCGCCGGTAAAGGGGTAGGCCGCCGGCGAGTCTCAGGGCATGTTTGCCCATCAGAAGACTCCAGTTAGGGTTAGATGGTAATTCGGGTTTGTTTAGATTTATCCTTCTAGGTAGGGTTTCTTGGCTTCCTTTGTCTTGGCTGGTGTTTTTGGTCTTCTGTCTTCTTCATCTTGATCCAGTAGGCCTCAAGCTCATCTCCCTGCTTTGGATCCTTTCTTCTGTTGCATTCCTCCATCCACTTCATCAGAGCCCATCTCAAGCAAACTTCAAAGGCTCGGGGCTTTTCATCTTCATTGCTATGGTTCTACTAGCAACACTCATCATCTTTTGGTTGCAGTTCTCTTCACATGCTGCAGAACCAATCATTAGGTTGCAGTTCACTTCATCTGCTGCTGAACTTCTTCACTTAGCAAGGCTAATCAAGTGTATTTGTTGTTTTATGTGGTGTTTGTCAAATGCATCTGGGATGTTGATTTGGGGTTTTCATTTTCATACCCTGTTAGTGTTCAGGTTGCATTGGTTTGATGTTGAGGGGCCTTCATTTTTATCCCCTGTTGTATTTCAGTTTACTGCTCTTTTTTGTGCTTGATCTGTAGCTAGATCTTAAGCTGTATTCCTCTTGAAAGGTTTACTTATATATATAAAAAATTGATGATCAAAAAAAAAGCCAAACCCTAGCCTTTTCAAAGCCCACCTCCATCCTCTTTTCTCCCTCGGCGACGGACAAAGTCTTGACTGGCGTCGTTGCCGACGGGGACTACTCTGTTCACCTTCCTCCCCCCTCATCTTCTCCCGCTTTCTTCTCCCCTCAACCCCTTGTTCCTCGTCTTCTCCATCTGACCCTGGGTGCTCCTCATGTTTCAACCGTGGTAGTTGTCGGAATTGGGAAGAGACAGCCCCAGATCTGTCATTGGTGCTCGCCGGCTTGGTGGGCTCGTTGGCGAGTATGGGTTCACTGGTCTTTCCCAGATCCGGTGACTGTTGTGGCTCGTCGGGTTGGGTTGAGTTCGCTTCTCGCGTTCTCAGCCCGGCCATGGTCGTGACGCAGTGGCCGGAGCTTGGCGAAGCTCAGTGGTGGCTGCTTCGAGCTTGGGTCCCTATTGTCCGGCGTGGTTTCTGTTGTCGGAGCTCGCGGGTTACTAGTGGTCCTTCGTCGGAGTGTGATCTGAGGCTTTGGGAAGGTAGCCAAGGTTTGTTGCAATGCCCGTGGAAGGAGCCTCGAGGGCAGCCGGTTCGTCAAGTTGGGTTTTGGACCAGGTAGGGTAGATTCCGGGTCTGGACGGGTTCGGGTCTAGTTCAGACGGGTTTGGGTATTGATAGATCCGGGTCTGCCTTTCGCTTCTGGGTCGGAGCAGCTCAAGAGTTCTGACAAAGGTTTGATCAGTTTCTCCCTCGTTTTGGCTTCGTTTCCGTTGGCTGTTGCTGGGTTCTTGCACGTGTTCATTGTCTCCCTTCACTTGTACCATGTCGGGTTGGTCAGAGACTAGGTGGTGTCTCTTCTCAAGTTGTTTCTCCCTTTGTTTGTTATTGTTTTGGTTGTGTGTTATGTTGGTGGCTCGATTCTTGGGGGGAACTTTCTGAGTTCTCGGGTCCTATTTTTGACTCTCCGGCGAAAGTGGGGGTGCGTGGGTGTGCGTGGCAGCAGCTTGTTTCGTGGCTTGAAGGTCCGCTCTAGGTGTTGCATAGTTATCCTTTTTTGGCTTAGGTATTAGATCTGTTAGGGTCCGGCTTGGCTCGTGCTCGATATAATTATAGGCCTTCCCCTTTGGGTCCTCGCTTGGTGCTGGCCAGCAAGGGGTTACCGATTCTGGTAGCGGAACGCTCAGCTCGAGTTCCAGTCTTGAATTTTCGATAGTGATGATTTCCTTTGCCAACTAGGATGCCTGGTCTCGCTCTTGGTAGAAATACTGGTCCTTTCCTTTGGGGCTTTTCTTGGTGTTGGCCGGAGTTGTTTTTTTTTTTGGATTGAGGGCGAGCTTCAGAGACTGACAGTTAGGAGTGCAGTTCTTGAAGGGTTGCTGGTTGGCCTTTCGTTATGGTGTTACGTTTCTCGATTGGTTGTGGTGTCAGTTCTGCCTGGATTCAGGTTGGATCGTGCTCGGTATTATTACAGGCCTTCCCCCTTGGGTCCTCACTAGGTGATTGTCGGCGAGGGGTTACTGATCTCGATTTCGAAACGCTCAGCTCGAGTTCATGCATTGCATTTTCGGAAGATTGTTTGCTGTTTCCTGTTAGGAGGGCTGAGCTCGTTCTCGGTAGAAATACCGGTCCCCCACCCTTATGAGCTTTTCTCGGTGTTGACCGAATTTGGGTTGGAGGATTGAGTTCGAGCTCCACCGTCTGTTGGAAGTCTTTTCTCTTTGTGCTTCATGTTGGTCAAAACTGGATGCTTCAGATCCTTTTCTTTTAGCACTTAATTGTTGTTAAATCTAGGGATTATAGATTGTTTTTCTGGTGGCTTCCTGTGTGAAGCGGTTGGTTTGTGGTAGCTTCCTGCGTGAAGCGGTTTGATTTCTGGTATTGGTCTTCTTTGATTGTTGTGGTTGGTTGGTTGTTGTAAATCCTCTTTATCCTCAAAAGAGGTTTAATTTAAATTGGCTTTGTTGATAAAAAAAACTGAAACATATCATCCCAAGATATTGGTTTCAAGCCCGGTTGGTTCCAACCCGATCCTCATGTGTTTCGGTCCTCCCCGTCCTTGAATATATCCAGACTTTTTTGTGCGTGGAATTGGCATACAAGATTGAATGGTTTTTATCGACCTATCTTGATTGAAGATGTTGTATTACTACCCCAATCTCATCCCAATTCCCAAAAGTATCCGTCTTAACAAAAACATAGCATCCCTATTGGAATCTAGCATTTGTTTTGTCATCAGAACTACACAAATGGTCAAAATCAACAAAGGTTGAGTAGGTAACTTGAACTGCCATCAAAGTCGCTACATCCATGAATATGAATTGATGGGAGGCTTCTAGTTCCAACAAGGATACTTGTCCCGAACATGCCTCGGGATATTCATATTATTGTTCAACAAAGATACATTCTCAGAAATCTTCCTATAGATTTTCAAACAATCAATTCATAATTCATGCATCACTCACCTCCACTTTAAATTTTCCATACATTACCTTCTATTACATAGAAAACACACAATGCATGTGCACACCCACGTGCCAGGACATGACCCAAGCTCTCTAAATGTCAAGCAAAAATAAACAATCAACACTTTGCCTTGGATAGGCTAACGAAGGTGACTCCGAAGAGAATAAATAAATCCACACTTCTATACGAGATTCTTAACTGATAAAGATCATATCCATATTCAATTGCCAAGACCAGGATAAGCATGCACAACGATAACCCACAATCCATCTCACCACTCACTCAAGGACTTACAATCACACATCAATCTCTTAATTCAAACTTCAATTACCCAAGCCATCCCGCACCAGATATCCCATTGTGTCACCATTTCTGCATAGTTATGTAATCATAACCACTTTCCAATTCTCCCTAGTAAACGTGTCGAACAACATTGAATAGTTCCATAGATATGTCCTTTTCAGTTCCCAGGCTAATTTGGACAAGGTTCCTGCAAACAAATGATACCTGGTCGAATGAGAAGGAGGAAGATGGTGAAGTCCCTACAAATGCTCCACTTCCATCTTGACTACACCATGATATTCATCAATAGTTTGCTTCATTCCATCTAACTGCACGAGGATGTGTTCCAGTTTCTTGTAGCAGATCCCGTTCGCTATTCTTGAACTGTAATCACATTTCTCAAAAGGGCGATACTCACAAGCACTTCTGATTTCCTCCCGCAACGTCACCTGAATATCCTGATATATGAAGCAAAAAGACAATTTCCATCAATTTTAATCCTTACACATATGAGAACGAAAGTTACACAGACAGCTGAAGGCCTATCTAGTTGTACACATATGAGAACGATTCGGGGATACATAGTCTGTAATCAATTGTCTTGCAACGACTACCAACAAAATATAGCCTTTATTTTCCATGGTTAGTTTGAGCATTAAGAACGACTAGTATGACAAGTGGTCTCTATATAATGAAGTATCAGCCTCTATTTCCACACACCACAAACCATTTCCACTCCTCTCATACAAGCTATGTTACTCTCTTATTTCAATAAAATCAACAACCATGTCGTGGAACGAATGGTCAGGCCCAGAATACTATTCTAGTTCAGACTTTGAATAATGGTTGATAGTACCAGAATAAGAGTGGTGGTGTGGAGTCTATGGATATGATCGTTATGCATCACCTCCTCCTCCGCGTCCCAAAGAAGAAGAATCGGAGTTAGTCCAGTTAGAGAAAAAGAGTCTAATTCGTCAAGAAAAAGCTCTCGTTCAACATGAAGAGGATTACAGGGAAGATGCCCCTCCGATCAAGTAAGAAAAAGATGAAGATTATTATGTAGATGAAGAAGATGATGGAGAGGAGGACGAGTCTGATGAAGATGTTATGTAGTTTTAGTAATTTAGTTTCTATCATTTCAGATATTTTATAAAAAACAATATTTCAGTATAGTTGGATTTGGTTTATGCGATTTCTAAGTTATTGCAATGAAAATTTGTTTTTAAATAATTAATCTAAGGGAAAACTACAGATACCTACCCAAAACCAAGGCCATTTAACCGATGTTTACTCTGAAGTTTAAACGTAACAAATACATACCTTGAAGTTTCGAAATATAACTCATAACCCCTTCCGTCAGTCAGCCTTAACAATGTTGAGCACGAGTATGTCATGCGCCAGGTATATTTTTTTAAAATGGCGAGATTGCCCTCAACACCCTTCTTCTTCTTGACGTTACTTTCTGTTCGACGCAGACACTGAAATGGGGAGTAAGGATCCACGAAGGGAAGCGACAGAGACGATGACGATGGAGGATGATGTTTGGAGGTGTTTATGCGCCTCGTAGCGCCCATTCGAGTGTCAAAGACGAACGAAAACCCCGGTAGGCGATTTGCTGGATGCGCACGGTACAAGGTTAGTTTTGAATTTGTGCCCTAAAATCGTATGTGTAGGGTTTGTGAAATTGAAGTGATAGGGTAAGGTAAATGGAATGGGGGATGCGTTTGGTGATGTTTGTGTGATTTTGCTATGCATTTTAGTGATTTTAGTGAGTTTGCTATGCATTTTAGCTTCTGCAATTATCAATTTAGTGTGATTGTAGTGAGTTTAGTGTGTGATTTTAGTGATTGTAGTGAGTATAGTGTGTGATTTTAGTGATTATGCTATGCATTTCAGCTTCTGCAATTATCAATTTTGCAGAGTTCAAGCAAGTGCATTTTTTTCAAGTGGATTGATAAACCTACTTGTGCTAATGGGAAACAGGTGATGCCTGAGTTGTATGCAAAAATCAAAGCTTTGGAGGGCACAATTGAAAGTGTAGATGAATAAAATGCTAAACTACATAAATTAGTTGCTGAAATGGAGAGGAGAAACTCAAGTCTTGAAGTGGAGATTGAAGTAGCTGTAAGTGCAAAAGCTGAAATGGAAAAGGAGGTTCTAAAAATGGAGAAGAAACATAAATGTTATTGGATGTGCATCAACACAATATGTATCATATTGTGTATGGTTGTTGTTATGTGTGTGGTTAATTAGATGTATTTGATACAATTTACTTTTGTACAAGATTGGAAATGAAATGAATTTGAAGTTGGTTGAGGTTATGTAGTATGTATGAATTTGGTTATTGAAGTTCATGAATTTGGCAATTTGGTTATAAGAGAGCTAAGTGAAGCAATTTGGTTGTTGTAGTTCATGAATTTGGCAATTTGGTTATAAGATAGCTAAGTGAAGCAATTTGGTTATTGAAGTTCATGAATTTGGCAATTTGGTTATAAGAGAGCTAAGTGAAGCAATTTGGTTATTGTAGTTCATGAATTTGGCAATTTGGTTATTGTAGTTCATGAATTTTTCCTTGAAAATTTTGACATAACTTGGCCGTAAAATGACCAAAACCTGTGAAGCATACAAATGACCTCAAACTTGTGAAGCATATAACACATTCAATCAAATTTCTTTCATACAACATTCATAGAAAATGAAACTGGATGAAACTGTCATACACCATTCATAGTCTGTCAAGTGATACAAATGAAACTGAAATTGTCATCAAATTTAGATGTTTGGTGAAATCCAATTCACCACTTAAAGAACCATAAAGGTTCCACCTACCAAGGCAAAATGACACCCCCACTAGCAACATACATAATCTTTCTTACACAAAAGGACATCAATTGTCATGTGAAGTTGTTGTACACTTGGGGACCACACAAAAAACCCTACATAGAAGACTAAGGCAGCCAAGTCTTGGAGGAACTTGGTTGTGAGGTGCTCCCAGATTTGCCTCCAGCTCTTCCTCGACCTCTCCCACCTCTCCTTGCAGCTCTTCCTCTACTACTCCCTCTCCCTCTTGTAGATGTTGCAGACCTAGTTGGTGGTTGTGAGGCTGCTCCACCAAAAAATACTCTGGCCTCCTGCATGAATATTGTCCCTCCAACTCCTCCCAGTGAGGTAAATGCTTGTTGTTTATTAATTAGTGTGGTTAGTTACGACATATGAAGTTTGGATACAAAAATTGACAATTTGTAAAGAAGTTTCAACCAAAATTAACCTGACTGTTTCGTTGGCTGAGGTTCAATTCTTGTTGGGCTAGGCCAACTGATGGTGGAGGTGCTGCTGGTTTAGAGTTCCGAGCTCGCATCCTTCGGAGAGCTTCTTGCCTCTTCGCTTCAATTTCTTCTAGGGTACATGTCTTTCTCCTTTTGACCAATCTTTTCGTAATATTCTCTTGTCTCCGCTTTGTTTTCTCAACATGCTTCTCAGCATCTTTCTGAGCAGCCTCCTCAACACTTATACTCTTACCCTGTCACAGACACAGATTTGAAGTTAATTGTGTTATCGAGTAATGAAGTCAAGCTGAACAGAAATAAACATTTTCCCAACCTTAGCTTTCTCAGGTTGGGCTGTCTGGCCTGTCTTTGGGTGGCAGTTTCACCGTAGTCTTTCGCAGAACAAGTCCTCTGGTTGTTCCCCTTGCCTTGACATTTAGAGCAAGTAACTGTATTGCTTTTCTTTGTTGCTCTGTAACTGTTCTCAGCCCTCTCACCAGTACTTGGCTGCCTCCTCGTCCTAGGTCTACCTGGGGGTTTATGGACTATAGGTGGTGACAATTTTGGGTACCCTAAATCATCTGGCCATTTATCCCTACTAGGAAATGGTCGAATGAATGCCGAGTACACTTCTTTGTAAGTGCTAACATGGTAGTATTTGTGGACATAGTTATGTAGGTCATTACTTACAAAAGTAATACATGTCACACCATGGATACAAGGTAAACCATTTAACTGGAATTCTAAGCAAGAGCATGTTAGATTCTTCAAATCTACGGTGTATGTCTTACCATGCTGTGTCACCTCAAACACACCACTCCCACTAGCTAGGATTTTACATGTCTTACTAGCCGATGCCTTCAAAATTTCTAGGTCCTTAGCAATTGCCTTACAGATAACCCTTTATACCCATCGTGTGAACTATGTCTAGTACAGAATAGGCCCATTAATTGTTTCCTAATGTCCTCTAGGAGTTCATAAATTGGCTTCTCCCTAACTGTAAGGATCCACTTGTTAAAACACTTTAACAAGCTATTTACCTGAACACTACTGCAGGCGCGAGTAGTGTAAAATAACTTGCACCACCCGCTAGGATCCTTCTCCTTCAGCCACTCGTAAGCAGCTTCATCTAGCAACCGAAGCCTTTCCATCCTTGTTGCAAACTGTCTTGGTGAAGACGCCTTGGCACAGCTCCACACAGCTTCTTTGAGTGCCTCTCCCTTGAAGGTCGCCATGAAATTGTCCACCAAATGTCGAACACTGAATCTGTGTTCGACGCCTTGCATCCAATGTGTGAAAAGCTCGACAAGTCCCTGCAAAATTCGATGGTCAACACACCAGTTTGATGACTTTAAAAATTTAAAACTATAGGCAAAACAAAGATGTATACGGTTACCTTTTATTTATCAGATATTATCACCCAGCCACGTAGCTCGTTCGATCCATAGTCTTCGAAGAACTGCTCCAGGAACCACTTCCAACTTGCCTTGTTCTCTTGTTCCACTACGACAAATGCCAGTGGGAAAAAACCTTTGTTCCCATCCCACCCAACGGCATCGAGTAACTGTCCACCAAACTCTCCCTTCAGATGACATCCATCGATGCCAATTAGGGGTCTACAACCAGCTAAAAACCCTCTTTTCTGTGCCCCAAACCTAATGTATATGCGCTTGAAATGTGGTTTGGCCACTGGATCATTTCCCGAATGGAGGTGTTCGATGTCAACCTTTGTTGTGCTGTTGTCATTCGATTCACGAACCTGACATACAAAAATTGTAAAACTACTATTAATTATAAGAGTAATCACATTACAATGATAAAAAATTAATAAGATTATAAGTTACTTACCATGTGGCAATATGTATACAAATCTTCATATTGCTTCACCTTCTCCCCACCCAGAATTTCCTTGGCCCTCCAGATGGTTCTATAGGCTTGCTGAACATTTACTTGGACCTGAAGATCATTTAAGATATTTGCTTGCATCTGTTTACCCTTCATATCAGGGCATGTTATCACATCAGACAAGAACCTGCAATACTCAATTCATATGCAATTAGTATACACAAAATCAATGGTCAATATATATTCGTCAATTAAAAACATAACCATTATAACACAACTTACCTAACTGCCAGATAATCAACGGTGCATTGTCTGATTGTATGACTCTTGGACCCGCAGGTGTGCCTTGGTCTCCAATTCTTCACCTCCAGCGACACATTGTCCTTAGAAGCACTTGCATAGCAGTAGAAAGGGCATTCAGCTACAGAGAAAGCAATCCCAATCTTCTTGGGCTCGTTCCTTGAAAAGTTGTAGTCAAACCATGCTCCACAGCATACGCTTTCAACACCAGCCTGCACACTTTGGCACATGAGAATGTAGAGTACAACCCCAACTCCACCTTCTCCAAGATTGATTCCTCGTCCCACATAGCCTGCCATCCCCTATATCTTATAGGCTCAGCCTCTTCCTCAACATCTTCCTCATCTGGATCAAAGAATCTTTCAGGTACTTCATTACCAAATTCTCTTTCACCTTCAACTGCTTCATCTGTCTCAGGTACTCCAGCAGCCTCATCTGTGCCAGGTACTGTAGCAGGATCATCTACAACAACCTCATCTGTGTCAGGTACTCCAGCAGCCTCATCTGTGTCAGGTACTGTAGCAGGATCATCTACAACAACCTCATCTATGTCAGGTACTCCAGCAGCCTCATCTGTGTCAAGTACTCCAGCAGCATCATCTTCTTCCACCCTAATTCCTTTCCCTTTCCTTAACCTCTCAGCCTTATTTATGGCTTTCTCATACTCTTCTCTCAACCAATCAGGGTCTTCATCAATTTCAGATTCAGGTTGAGTGTGATTTTCAGTTTCAATGTGAGGTTCATTTTGGGATTGAGGTTCAGGTTGGGGTGGAGGTGCAGTTAGGAACAAAGGATAATTTAGGGATTCAAGTTCAGTTGGGGCTTGAGGTTCAGTTTGGGTTTGAGGTTCAGTTTGGGTTTGAGGTTCACTTTGAGGTGGGGATTGATTGTCAACATCAATTCCCTTCTCAGGTACACTTTCATCCCCATGATCACTAGAATCACTTTCATTGTCTGATTCAAGTGATTGAACAATAGTCACTCTCCTAAAATCACCTTTTGCGAGCATCCTCTTATAACTACTTGGGCTCACAAATAGCCTACACTTATCTTTTGTCACACATTCCTCTATTGGTTGATACTCCTCATCTGTTTCAGGTTGTGATGACCAGATGACTTTCCCTTTAGGAGAAACAGTTCTAACGGGATATACCCCTGGACCCACTTAAATTCCTATTGCTATTGTTTCAGGGAATATGTTGAACATATCAACAAAATCCTCATGACCCTCAATAAGCTTAAAACATGGTTCCAGCCATTCATTAAAACCACTAGGCCTAACTGGGACCTTCCACCATATCAAAGAATTTACGTGGCATCCTAAATCAGCTATAACTTTCTTAAACTTGTCAACTGAACACTGGGACTGTAGTATTGCCACAAACTCAATGGTACCTCCCTCATATTTGGTTCCATTGTCAACAAAATCACCCCCAATGTGAAATTCAAACATCCTGGTAATAACTTGAGGTTGAGGCTGAGATTTAAGCACAAAACACAAACAACAACCAACAAAACAATACAATAAATGTCAGGTACTTACTATACAATAGTTCATATCCAAAGCCCTAATTTATTCTACCAAACTGACCCCAAATATTTGAAAAAGCCCTAATTTTTTTCACAAATTATTGTTAACAGTGTTGTATTTTGGTTTCAACTCCACTTCAGAAGCCATAGGTTCCAAATTGTACCAAATCCCCATTTCGGTTTAACAAATCAGCTAAAGCCTAAATTCTTTACTTCTTACACACTACACATTTCAAACCCTAAATCACAGACACTAATCAGTGCTGAAAAATTTGACACCCATCCTTACTCACAAAATCAAACCCAGCAAAACCTAATCTTTTTTATCTTCAGAAAACCCTAATTTTTGAACTTCACTTCGCAAAAACACAAACTGAGCTTCGTACAAATTCACAGAGCAACTAAGCATCGCACAAACACATTCACAGAGCAAAAATTAACGGGTTTTTAACTTACACTTTCTGCATCTGAGAAACCTTCGTCGTATATGTAACCATCGCTCTTCGACTCAGACTCCGACGGTCCAGACACCATTGCAGCCCCTCACTTCCTCGCTTGCGGCCACCGACTCTCTCGACCAGCTCGGACTCTTCAACGCTTAGCTCGAACCAGGCTTCTCCCTCATCTCTTCGTCTGTTCTGTGTGTTAGGGTTACAAAACGTTCACTTTTGTTCAATTTCAAACGAGGGTATTTTGGTCTTTCTAACCTTCACCGTTAAGGCTGACTGACGGAAGGGGTTATGAGTTATATTTCGAAACTTCAGGGTATGTATTTGTTACGTTTATATTTCAGAGTAAACATCGGTTAAATGGCCTTGGTTTTAGGTAGGTATCTGTAGTTTTCCCTTAATCTAATATATAATCCCAGTATGAGTCATATTTAATTAAATTAACGAAATCAACCGTCGTGGCAACCTCTCCCAGGGTTGCCTCTTCTCGCTTCTCTGCCTTACATAATTAACCACCGCAGGTAGCCTCTGTTAGGAGGCTGCCACCAAGATGCTCTAATGATATGAATACCCATCAATCAAAGCAAGGTTGAACACCAACCTACTCACTTGTGTTACATAGCATGTACGAAGGAACTCGAAGAGAACACAACATCATGCACCATGTACACCTATAAACAAGGTTCCAAAATTTGGTAACGGTCAAAAGTCGGCGAGATGTCGATTAAGGATTTTCTAACTTTTCAGGGAGATATCAGCAAAACACGATTTGTAATAAATGAATAAGTAAATATATAAGGGAAAACTACTAATACCTATCCAAAACCATACCCTTTTAACTGGTGTTTACCGTGAAGTTTAAAGTTAACCGATAAATACCCTAAAGTTTCGAAGTACAACTCAAAACCCCTTCCGTCAGTCAGCTCAGTCAGTTTACTGTTCACTTTTTCAAAAATGCTCAAAATACCCTTAACCCTGTTCATTTTTTATATTCTTTAAATCAAAATTAAATTAAGGTTTTCAAAAAAAAATATTTTACAAAAATCAGATTTTATTTTTAAAAAACAGTTTTTATTTTCAGAAATTCAGTTATTATTTATTTTTAAATCACTTTTAATAATAAATCTGATTTTATTTTATTTATTCTAATAATATATCTGGTTTTTTCAATTTCATATTTTGAATTCTATTTTGTAATTTTTTTTAATATTCTAATATGATTACTATATATTTTTTAAAATTGGAAAATCAGATTTATTGGAAAAAAATTGAAAAATTGTAAAAAATTGAAAAATTGAAAAAAATATACAATAGAATTCAAAATATAAAATTGAAAAAAATCAGATTTATTATTAAAATAAATAAAATAAAATCATATTTATTATTAAAAGTGATTTTTAAAAAATAAAAAATGATTTTTTATAAAAAATAAAAACTGTTTTTTTAAAATAAAATCTGATTTTTGTAAAATAATGTTTTTTTTTTAAAACCTTAATTTAATTTTGATTTAAAGAATATAAAAAATGAACAAGGTTAAGGGTATTTTGGGCATTTTTGAAAAAGTGAACAATAAACTGACTGAGCTGACTGACGGAAGGGGTTTTGAGTTATATTTCGAAACTTTAGGGTATTTATCGGTTAACTTTAAACTTCACGGTAAACATCAATTAAAAGGTCATGGTTTTGGGTAGGTATTAGTAGTTTTCCCAATATATAATACATATATTTAAGACAAAAAGTAATAATAGTTTAGTAAAGTACGATAATATCGAACACATTTTAATTCATGTTTTGTGAAACGGAATTGTATTTGAGAACTGAATAGAACTTGCTACTGACAATCTGTATTTGTGCTTATGCTATGCACAAATCTTCAAGTACAAATTTTTATACACACTAGAAAATTATATATAAAAAGACTAGTTGACCGAATTTTGATTGAGTTGACGAAATTTGACCGAGTTTTGATCGATTTTTACTTATCGGCCGATCAAACCTTGCAGGTTAAGTTTCACCGAGATATAGGGGGATATCGCGTCATTTAGAGCACTGCCTATAACTACACCTAACCCAAACTTAATAAGTTATTTATGGTGGTTTAACAGAATCTTCTACCACCATCTAACTTAATATTACCACTCACAAGAAAACAGATGAAAATTTCAAGCCCCTATAATATAATGGAAGTTAGTTACCCATCTCATACATAACTGCAGTACATAATATGTATCGCTCAGTAGTGTGCATGGCCCAATGCATAAGTCCCCTGCCTTTGTGGGGGTATAAGGAGGGATGTCTCTATGTACACAACCTTTCCTTGATTTTTGTAGAGACTGTTTCCAGACCTGAACATGCATGCAACCTTCAGGCCACAAGGCAATAACCTTTATTGTTGTGTAAGACCCAACCTTGCAAAGTGACAATATACACTATTGAATACTCGGCCCAGTGTTTCACTGAACTAAGTATGTACCCCTCTACCGTAGTTTACCTCTCAGCAATACAACATTAAAATTAGAAAATAGGTTATGATGTGGAACTTCCAGAAGATGTATAATATTTACAATTATGACATAAACACGATGCATATGGAATCAGACAGGGCATATGCTTGAAGAACCAGATACTGGTTACTTTACATCGAAAGGTACCCCACAAATTGTATGCCATTGTCAACTATGGTGTCAATACAGTACATTGGATTAGATACCCATGATCCTTGGAATGAACTACAATGAAACAAAAATGAAGCATCAAATAACATGGAAAACTTCATACTACCCTCAGTGGAGCAAAGCAAACAGTAAAAAGTGGACAAAACAATCTATGCAATACATAAATTGTAAAGCCAAGAATGAAAGGAAACTAGATTGTTTTGGTATAAATATACTAATTTGCTTCAGCTTCAGGTTTTGACCATATCATGTCATACTGTTTTCAAAGCTTCCTTCCAGGGCCGACCCAATGACTATTGAGGCCTAAAGCGAGAATTTGATCGATAACTTTTTTTCCTATGAAATAATATAATAGAATAATAAGTAAATTTGTTCATATAAAAAATTATACTAGATGATATTTAACAAATGAGCTTAACCATCTATTTATAACCATAAAAAATCTAAAAGGGATGTTGGATATTAGTTTCTAACAAGACACCCTCGATCGATAAGATTTATCATCTAGAATTCCATACAAAAATCCAAATATTTAAGGATTTATATTTATCCCTAAATAATATATATTCAAAATAATTCTATAAAATTACATTAAATTATCCAGAATATATGTGACGTCGTGTATGGATAGCTATTGTCATTATCTTCTAGAAATTTACACATTTAAAATAATTTTAAAATAATAAATATAGTTTTTAACTATGATCAATCAAATATAACCAAAAATAAGAAACCCGTTTCAACTTAGAAGAATGGTGGGTAGTAAGTAGGTGAGAATTTTCGAGAACTATGGGATATATGTCCAACTTTATTTAATTGGTTTTGCTCTCTAAAGATTAAAGATGCTTATAAACAAATTCATGTTTATTGGTCCTTTTGATTTTGGACTAAGGAACTTGAAATAAATCTTCATTCATGTTCATGGCCTCTAGTCTTTGCTATCCGTTGAACATCTTTATGTCAACAATTAGGAAACCTCTCCCTCGTAAATGAGTGAATCATTTTCCTAGAGTCTGAATAATACAACTTCATGTAATATGTATATAAAGTCAACTCTACTTACTATTTTGATTAATAATGTAATGAAATTTTCGTAATAGCTCTTTTATTGCAATAATTTTGGAATGGTTTCTCTTTCACAGCTTAATTTCTCATATTATTTTGGTTTAAACATTTTCTTAATGAAGTTGTTAAATTGTTTGTCATTATTCAAACAAATACTATAGCGTGTTTATATAAATATTCACACTTCTTTTCTTTTGTATCGTTCTATTCTTTTGTCTGGTCTCTATTTTAAGTCCACTAATCACTGGTAAATTGAACTTTCATGTTTTTTTTCGTTAACCACAGTTTTCACTGCTAAATAAAGATCCATAGAGTTGTTAGAACGTTCAACAATCAAGAAAAGTGTTCTTCCTTTGGGATGAGAATTGTTTTTTTTTTCTAATTTTTTTTTTGAATCGAGCTCAATATTGACACAAATTTGCATAATTTCAAAATTAAAAGTCTAATATTTTCGTTTGATTAGACTTAATCAAGTAGTACCAAATCCTTAATATTTTGGGATCGTTTTTTATCCAAGGCCTTAAACGGCTGATTATTTAATTTTTATGAGGCTTTTTCGATATGAGGCCTTAAGCGGTTGTTTAACTCGCTTAAAGCTAGAGACGGCCCTGCTTCCTTCATTCCCTAACCTCTTGAACCAGTTAGCAAAACAATCCCAAATTATATACCTCATTTTTAGTGAGATCCTTCTCAGACTACAGAATCGTACCGAAAATCCAAAATTTTCTGTGCTTATAAAAGTATTGACTGATTACCTTGATGAGCTGCATGAACTCGCGGCAGTGGCTGCCAAAAAATTCTTTTCTGGGTCTAGCAGGGCTCGACAGTTCATCCATGACCCCTCATGCAAGCTCCAAAACCCTAACCACGCTCTGCCCCAATGCCAATCAGTCAATAAAAAAGAAACCAAATAATCATAGTTCGCTTCCGAAACTATAATACCCAGATCTCAATATCATACCTTCTCCACGTTTTGAAGACGACGAAGAGACGTGTTCTGCGTCTACTGTAGGGATGGCAAAACGCCCCGACCCCGACGGGGACCCGACGTTCCCGCCCCGTGCGGGGCGGGGATTTTTTAAACGGGGTGGGTTGCGGGGTGGTAAACGGGGATTTTGGCGGGGTGCGGGGCGGGGGCGGGGCAAGCACTCCGCGGGGATCCCCGCTCTATTAATTTAAAAAATATATATTAATAGTTAATAATTTTTTAATAACACATAATATATTGTTTTTACATATGCTATTTACTTATTTAAATTTTATATCTAAAAAATAGAAAACTTAGTTCAAAAATGTCAAACGGTAATTTTTGCTTATTTATATTTTATATCTAAAAGATAAAAAACTTAGTTCGAATATGTACATTATGAGACACGGAAGTCGTGTGATGTTTGTTTTATATGTGTGTTGTATAAAATTATGGATTAAGAATTGTGTGATATAAAAGTGTGTATTTTTTTCCGGGGAGAAAACGGGGCGGGGTCAATGCGGGGTGCGGGGCGTGGCGGGGCGCGGGGAAACGGGGCGGGGACGGGGCGTAGGGTCCCCGCTCCGAACCCGCCCCGTTGCCATCCCGACTCTGCTGCTACTCCATGGCTATGTGTTCCCTTGCTTGAAGACTCAAAAAGCCCAGCAACAGAGCTTGTACGACATCGTTTTGTCAGTCGAGAAGCTCACCCAGACGACACCGTATTAGGAAAAAACAAAAGCTGATAAAAGGGTTGATGCGATTGCCACGCGTGTGCTTAGTCAGTCTGCGTCTCCAACACTTCGAAAGAGAGAGTTGAATTGAATTTCATGGCAACTTCGAAGCTTCAAGCTCTATGGAATCACCCGGCGGGCCCTAAAACCAGTGAGTTGACTGATCTTGCTCTTACTGTTTTATATTCACTCGTATGATATGAATCTGGTAACATTCACACTTGTATCTATATATTTATGCACCATATTCATGGGGCAAGACCCGTGAGATTAGATTGTAAAAACTAATACTTGTGGATACGGAACAAAAATCGTAATGCTTTTGTTTTGTTCATTTCAAGTTTTCACACAAGCACGCTCTTGGGGCTTGTGATTTATGTTCCACAATTCAGAATACCCATTTTTAATTAGGTTTGATTATCCGAATTTAGGACCCCATTTTATATAATTGGAAGAAGTTGGTTTGTTCATTGCTTGACTGGTCAAAGAAAGCTCAAATTTTCATGAAACTTGGTTGGTGAATTTTTGAGCTGGTTTTCTGCAAACCCATTTGTATTATTCGAATATTGAGGAATGAAAAGAAATTTGTGAAAAGTTAGAGACTGCTGTGAATGAGCTGAGGGAG
The DNA here is from genome assembly GCA_963921825.1 of Erodium maritimum. NCBI lineage: Eukaryota > Viridiplantae > Streptophyta > Magnoliopsida > Geraniales > Geraniaceae > Erodium > Erodium maritimum. Next base: position 46,705,363 of record OY997595.1, on the reverse strand, counting down.
GGGAAAGTTTCTCGGGGAACTTTACTGTGTTGCTATGAAGATCAATGGTTGAGTGAGTGGCTCGTTATGCAATCTTAGCAAATATGGGTTAGTGTTACTGGAATAATATTGTTAGCTTGTGCTTTAATATGTTTAGGTCACCCTGGAGTGTGAAATTGAGTTATTTTGATAGTCGTAGACCTTCAGTTGTTAGGAGCTTGGTCGAGGCTTTCACATGGTTAGTATTTTATTGTGATCTTTAAACTTCTTGTCTTCTTATGGTCTACTTAACTTGTCCAGACATTAATGTAGCTGGATCCCTTTCTCTTCTTGTACTCTTTATTTAGTATGACAGTTGAGTGACTTGTGTGGTAGAAGAGCAATTCGAGCTCCTAATTAAGGTTATTATTATTATTTTATTTCCAATTCATGAGTTAGTATTCCTTCACCCATTTTCTATGTTATTGTTAGATTATATGTTATTACCGTATGCATAACTTGGTTTTTATGTCTTGCAGTTCACTTTTGGGCACCGACTTTTAAATGGGGAATCAGCATCGCTAATGTGGCCGACTTTGCTAAACCACCTGAAAAGCTTTCATATCCTCAACAAATAGGTACTTGTCTTTTAAAAAAAGGATAATACTTTTGCTCAACTACTATTTCGTATTAGTCGGCTTTAGATCTTTTAAGGGAGTTGTCATATGAATGTACCATGTTCTATATTCAGGAAAAAATGTTGGATTTGTTTTCGAATGTGTCGACCTTTGTTGAGTTGTGATATCAATATATTGTCTGAACTCTTGTTCTATGGTACTCAGCTGTTACATGCACTGGAGTTATATGGTCACGATACAGTACGGTAATCACTCCGGTAAGTTCTACTTTGATTAGGTGCCTACTGTTGGAATATAAAGATGATAGGGTCAATACAAAAAAAAGCTTTTTGAACATCGTGCATCTGTATTTGACATTATCTATATGCTGGACTTCTGGCATCATTCTTCTTTTCATCACATAATCTGATTGATCACTCAAATAGATTGCATGTTCTGAGGAATATATCTTGCATTCAGTGTATCTTTAAATGGTTGATTACTGCATGCATGAGTTGTGTCGTTATGCTGAAGTCATATGCTGGCTTTCTCCTGTTGGTGTTATTGTGTAAGGCTCAGAACTTGGACAAGTTGTGTTACTGTACCATAATCTTTTATAGCAGTAACATACTGTGTGAAGAAATTACTTACCCACAAAGATAGAACATAGTGCATTCTATTGCATTTTCTTAGTACATGTAGACCACTAAACAAAAACACTTGTTTCTTCATGAATCTGACTTTTTATTAATGGGATTAAGTTTTATTTTTTAAGTCTAAGTCTTGCTCTTTGACTTATTGCAGAAGAACTGGAATCTTTTTAGTGTAAATGTTGCAATGGCTACAACAGGCTTCTACCAACTTTCACGCAAAATCAAGTAATGTTATTTATCATCATATTGAATTTTGGTACTGTTCTTGCTTTATGCAGAACCTGCTGTGTTAAGCTAGTTTGTACTTTATTACCATCCAGTTGATTTAATGACTCCAGAATCAAGATGGTGACTCGAGATTCTGGTTTCACAAACATTTCTGAATTTTCATTCTTATATCTACTTCTCAGGCATGATTATTTCTCCGAGCCCGAGACGGAAGTTGCTGCTGCAGCAGAAGAATGACCAATCTTCGGAATTTGAGCTTACTTCCATGGCATAAGGGACCCCTTGGTTGTGGCATCAACTATCCATTGCATTTCAAAAACCATGTGATTAAAGATTGGATGTTCTCAATGAAACTAAGTAATTTTCAATTGCATTTGAATCTTGGGATCAAGTCTCAATCTTTCAGACCCCGGCAGTTTTGATTAGGTACTTGTGGACGTATGGAATCTCATTTGTCCCCTAAACAAACATGTTTTTGCAAATTGCAATGTTTAGTTTATCTCGGAGTAATCACTATTTCCCCAAACGGATTTGGGGCCGGTGAGAAATGATGATCGCGGGAGCTCGCAATTCGGGGACTGTGACTAGTTCCCTAGAGACAAATTACATTGTTGATCGGTGTAACGACACCACTGGTGCATGCTCTCACGCTTCCACCTTACTAGCGCGTGTTGCAGTCACATCATTTCCTGCACGTAGTCCGCTGCTCCTTTCATTGAGTCGATTGGTCAAGAACAACGTAGAATGTTCAGGTTGGACCTTTCGGTATCCTTGTCAACTTATGCCCCCAGATCTCGGCTTTCCTGGTTTAACCAGCAACCGAACAATGAATAACAGGTATAGATTTGTACCCTCTAATATCGGTGCCAACAAACGGAAAATTGGCATCACCCGTTTAGCCTATGCATCATTGACGCATTATTCAGGTAGGCACGCGGTCAGAGCCCTCATCTCCTCCCACCGTTTGGGAGCTTACAATTTCATGTTCCTTTCAAAATTCCCTCACGATCTGGCTAACCAACCGATGATCAACTGTAGGTTTATTAGGGAAATAATGATGGACATATTTTGTAGACTCTTATTTCTCTTGCAACTAAATGTCGAATGTCTATGATTATGCTGGAATGATCTTAACATATATAAATTTTCTTCATAAGAGTATCCTCCCGTTGCATGTGGTTTGGTGGCGGATGAGTGCTGGTGGAGACGAAGCGGCGACAGATAGCTAATAGATGAGCACGTCGATTATGTTACCGACGACACCATCAACCAGTTGAAAGAGTCGTTGGTAGTCAACGGTCAGCGCTGACTGTCTCAGGAGCACCGCCGACCGTTGCCAGCCTGTCTGCTGATGTCATCCTCACAATATACTATTCTCTTTTTTCTCTATATTCATATTTTTTTTTTCTTTGACAATAGAGTACAATTGAGATCCTTTCTTGTGCTCAATGGGATTCGATTACGTCGTAGAAAAACATGACAATTTCCCGTGGAGCCAAGACTCTGTCCGGATAAGTCTAGAAAGTCCCATCACAACCGAAGACATCATTGAGGTGTTATCAAATCAAGTGAGCAAGGTGCAAGAAAAAACACACGCACAAAATGGAGCGTCGAGGAGGACGTACGTTTTGTTCGCGTGTGGATTGTAAATTCATACAATTCAATTTCCGAGAATAACGAGCGTGAAGTACTGGGATGTCATCGGGACTGAAGTTGTTGCACTGCGTAGACCAAATGATCCATTGCGGTCCGAAAAGAATCGCAAGGACCACTAGAACAATGTGAACCCGCGAGTGATGAAGTTACAAGGGCACTACAAACGGTCGTCAAGGATCACAAGAGTGGCCGATCCGATGACCAAATTATGACGTTGCTCGAGGAATTATACAAGCCTAAGGAAGGGAACGACTTTATGCAGAAGCATTGGTGGAAACTTGTCCGAAATGAGCACAAGTGGACTTCAAGGCACTTTGTTGTAACTAACGCATTGGAGCTTGAAGAGTCGTGGGAGCCAACGCCGCCTTTCCAACCATCTAGCGAATCAAGCAAGTGTAGCCGGGAAGACACACCTAGGGATAAAGTGAACGCACCTCGGGCATGAGCTTAGGTTCGGAATACCGTCGGCCCATGGGTCAAAAGGTTGTCAAAGCTGCAAGGCTCAAAGGTAAAGAAAAAGCCTCAGAGGCAAAGGATATTACCTCAAGTGTTGCGGAGGTCCAACAAGCAGTCTGAAATGTGCTAGAATTGAAGCTCAAACTCATCGCCAACCTCCAGCCGTACTTCAAAATCTAGAAGGAGGGGAGGGCCAAGGACACTTCGAGCATGAACCCTCAGAAGCTTGAGGCCTGTTAGTCTTAGTGCCCGTAGTTCAATCATAAATGTCCAAATGTATATATCATGGTTAGCAATAAAATTAAAGCGGCTTTATATTACTAATGTGTTGGAGTAATATATCGATGTGCGCTCTGATCTATGCCCACAATGAGAATAGAACCATAGATCGAGATAGATCACACTCGATGAATCACTAGTCAAACATAGCTTTACTAGAAGCGACTAGTATGAAAAATGGCTCTTTATGGCTTACGTTCTGTTAGTCATTAGAATGAGATTTTGGAGTCTGGTCATAGATATCATGTGGGACATGATATTGGACGACCCACCCTGAATATGTGCCATAGATTGAGTCACGAACATATTCAGTGTCGTAGCTTGTCATGTATCTTTAGACCAAGGAGTCTTTGTGATCGCTATGCAGTCAACAACTGAGTTTGACTTGAGCCCAACGTTGTCTATAACAGGGCTTCCATAACGGCCAGGATTTCTTAGGGACGGGTTGCATGAGTGACACGAAAGACAGCTAAGGGATTTATCTCTCATACTGAGGTATGGGAAAGATATCGGTTCTTGGCCGCTTAATCGAGAGTGACTGAAAGAATAGCATGGCCATGCACATGATACTAGGTATCATATATTCAGTCATCTCACATATCAAGGAACAGTGGTTGAGAATAATAAGGATGACGACTCTATGCCTTATCTCAATCAGGATATCGGTGATAAAAGGATAGTGACATAGACGACGGAAGGATTAGAATCGACAGGGTCGATTCGTTATGTAGTGTCAGGCAATACTAAAGTCTTGTTAGTTGCCACTTATATAGTATCAAGTAAAATGTTATTTTACGTTGATCTATTGACATGCATAAACCTAAAGGTCATACCGAAGGATGATATTCTTTGACACATTTATGGAGAATGGCCAAAAGGGGGTTGTGTAGGGATATGACCAAAACTGGGTTTTGGGGCATGTGCCCGTAAGTGAATAGTACTTTACGGATCGAGACAAGACTTAGAGTCTTGGGATTGATCACGTCGGATAATATTGGACATTTCCGATATGGAAGGCTTGGAGGCGATGAGCGCGTCACGGGACCTCGTTGGGAATAACCATGGGTCATGTTCCAAGAGGCCCATGCAACCAAGGCCCATGAAACTAATTAATCAAGTCTTGATTAATTAGTACTATGTAAGCAAGACAAGAATTTAGGTGTTGGTGATTCACCACCTAACTCCATCTTGTTTATCCATAATTACCACCATACTTGTCCTATTTACACTATGCTTGTCATGTACTATTGTTTATTATGTTGATGAGATTTAATTGGTTTAAGTCATCATTTTCCAACATAACAGACACAAGACACAATATAGCAAGACAACTTCTCCCTCCTCCCTCTAGAATTTCGGCCAAGGCAAGCTCTTATTCTTTACCTGCTGTTCTTGTTTTGGTATGAAAATGCAGATTTTTTTCTTGTGATTCAAATCTTTGGTATTTGATTCATGATTTTAATTGTCTATTGATTTTATTTTTCATTCGGTTGCTAGTATGTGTTCATACCCTCCAACGAGACCCAACAAGGCCCACTATGACACCCTTGCGATGTTGTGCCATAAGTTTGGAATGTGACGTTTCGGCGTTCCTCCAATTAATGTCGTCTAGTTTTTTCAATACCGTATCTGATTTTCCGTATTTTTTTCGATTAATGAACTTTAATTGTTTTTTTCCGTTCGATGAATGAGTTTTTATATTTGAATTATTTATTTTCCGTCATATTTTATCGATTTAATTTTTCGTTGCATATCCGTTAAATAATAGTGGGATTGAATTGCATCTATAGTTTGAATGTCATTTAGCCAACATTTCACATGAATTTGGTCTTCATTCCACATTCCTTGGTTTACGTGACATAATTGCACAACACGTGATAAAAGACCAAAATGCCTGTGTTAGGGCCGACGGTTCGGTGGCATTTTCTCCACCTCCTCACCTATAAATACCACCACTTCCATCACCTATCCTCACAACCTCTACCATCGACTCCTCTCTTCCAAAATTCCTCAAACAATTTTCTCTCAATCGAACTGTCGATGGATGGCCACAGTCTAACTTTTCTATGGTCGCCTGAAGAAGAAATGGTGTTGTGTTTTGTGTGGCTTGAACATGCTCGCCCGTGGCCAAACATCTGTTACTGCCGGATGTTTACAACTACTACGTCCAATCGGCCCTTAATGTCACCCCACTACGAACCGAGAGGGAGATTAAGTACCACTGGTAAAGGACGTCCATCAAGGTAAGGCAATTCAATTTTAATCTACCATGAAAAACTTCATGATCGGCTGTCGGGGCAAACCGATGCTCAACTTAGAGCGTTGGCTGGGGAGACGTATCTGTTTCGACATCGCCAAGCTTTCACCAAGTTCAAGATCTGGAATCTCGTCAAACACCAACCCAAGTGGCTACAATATTGCAACGAAATATAAATTGTTGTTAACTTATGTTTAGTTTTCGTTTCAGTGATAATAAATAGTTAGTTTTCATATATTGAGTCATGAACATATTCAGTGTCGTATCTTGTCATGTATCCTTAGATCAAGGAGTTTTGTGATCGCTATGCAGTCAACAACTGAGTTTGATCTGAGCCAAACGTTGTCCGTAACAGGTCTTCCATAACCGCTAGGATTGGCTTGGGGACGGGCTGCATGAGTAACACGAAAGACGACTAAGGAATTTATCCCTCATACTGAGGTATGGGAAATATATCGATTCTCGGTCGCTTGATCGAGAGTGACTGAAAGAATAGCATGACCATGCACATGATACTGGGTATCATATATTCAGTCATCTCGCATATCAAAGAACAATGATTGAGAGTAATAAGGATGACGGATCTATGCCTTATCTTAATCAAGATATCGGAGTTAAAATGATAGTGACATAGACGATGGAAAGGTTAGAATCGACAAGGTCGATTCGTTATGTAGTGTCAGGAAATACTAAAGTCTTGTTAGTTGCCACTTATATTGGATCAAGTAAAATTGGATTTTACGTTGATTTACTGACATGCATATATATAAGGGTCACACCGAAGGATGAAACTCATTGACACATTTATGGAGAATGACGAAAAGGGAGTTGTCTCGGAACATCACCAAAATTGAGTTTTGGGTCATGTGTCCGTAAGTGAATAGGACTTTACGGATCGAGACAAGGCTTGGAGTCTTGGGATTGATCACGTCGGATAATGTTGGACATTTCCGGTATGGAAGGCTTGGAGGCGATGAGCGCGTCACGGGACCTCGTTGGGAATGGCCATGTTCCAATAGGCCCATGAGACCAAAGCTCATGGAACTAATTAATCAAGTCTTGATTAATTAGTACTAAGTAAGCAAGACAAAGATTAAGATGTTGGTGATTCACCACCTAGCCCCATCGTGTCTAGCCATACTTAATACCATACTTGTCTTATTTATACCATGCTTGTCCTATACTGTTGTTTATTATGTAATTTATGTTGATGGGGATTTAATTGGTTTATTTTATCCTTTTCCAACATAACAAACACAAGTCACAAATAGGAAGCAATTTTTTTTCTCTCTCTCCACCCCCCCCCCCCCCCCCCCCCCAATATTTCGGTCAAAGCAAGCTCCCATATCCATTTTTGGTGTTCTTGAGTTGTAATAAGAACTACATGGATTTGATTTCTAAGTGGATACGTAGACGTCTTGGAGTCTCAAGCCAAATCATTCTTTATCCGGTATTCTTGTTTTGGTATGAAAATGCTTATTTTTTCTTGTGTAACTAATCTTTGGTAGTTGATTCATGGTTTTAATGGTCTCTTGGCTTTATTTGTCATTCCTGTCACGCCCCAATTTCAGTAAATCGAACTCGGAACGCGAACGTTTTAAAACATAAAAACACTTGAAACCTGTTTTCATTAAACACTTTAAAAGTACCATTTGTTCAACAAAATAATAAATACAGTTTAAAACACGTCCCAACAAGTGGACAAAAGTACACGGTATCTGTCACTAGACTCAAAAGACAAAACCCGGACTCCGCTCCTAGCTCCACAAGCTTCGAGAGCTCACCTAGTCCGTCCCACGAACAGTACCTGTAGGAAAAGCAGCTAGGGGTGAGCGTTCGCTCACCACCATGGATAACAGACTGACTACGGCATAATTAGCAGACAAAGCAATTAACACCAACAACTACTCAACACCGGGGAACACCATCCTCAACCCAAGTACTCTAACTGAACATACACCCATTGTTGCCTTCCCTGACCAACTCGACAACCTGACACGAAAAGTAGACCCGACACAACCATTGACGACCTCTTCCAAGGACTCAAAAGAAAGTTATGCAACACCAAACAACATCACAAGGGATCACGCCCCAAACAAGATCACGAAGGATCGCACACCAAACAAGATCACAAAGGATCGCAAACCAGCTGCCAAGAACGCCCTCCCGGGACTCTAACCCGGTCAGGCCAACCCAAGAATGCTGCAACTTACCGGGACTCTAACCCGTAAGCCAGCCGAAAAATGCTGCAACTTACCGAGACTCTAACTCGTAAGCCAGCCGAAGAATGCTGCAACTTACCGGGACTCTAACCCGCAAGCCAGCCAAAGTATGCTCACAAACCCAAACCACACACGCGCGGCCAGGACCCCTTTATTGGCGGGCGGGCCCCCTACCCCGTCTGAACATGCAGACGCGTGTGATCGTGGACCCCCGTTTCATGAAGCGGGCCCCCAACCTCAGGTAACCACAAACACAATCACAATCACAAGCAAGTTCAACAACCAGTAACAACACAGGTTCAATACTCACAGGCACTCATGACCACCCAGACACCAACGGTAAAACTCGGACTCAACAGCCCCACAGGCACTCACGGCCTCCCAAGACACACCGACAGTAAGACACAGACTCAACAGCCCCACAGGCACTCACGGCCTCCCAAGACACCAACCATTAAAACTCGCTTGCAACTTACCGAGACTCTAACTCGTAAGCCAGCTAAAGAAAGCTTGCAACCCCCCCGAGACTCTAACTCGGTAGGCCAGCCAAAGACACCAACCTTAGTACACGGGCTCTCAAGGCCACCCAAAACACCAATTTAGCAATCAACCTCCGGCTTAACCAAGCCTCCAACAGTCCTAATATCAACAGTTTCTCAATCAAACTCCGGGCATGGTCATATGCCTCCAATACTCCTAATATCGATAAGTTCACAAACAACCTCCGGGCATGGTCATATGCCTCCAGTAATTCAATTATCGCTAAGTTCTCTGTTCCTACAACACTACTAAGTGTCACATGCTTTTCTCTTAAACGCTACAATCTCGTATCATGCTTTTCTAATATTTAAATAGTTCTACTCAACCCACGACACCCCGGTGTCACATGCAATTCTACTATTAACTTTCCCTAATCAGGGCCGAGATCCGGCTACTTTTCCCTACCTCGTGCGTGTTCTCCCAAAAGCCAAACCACGAGCTCCGGTGATGATCTCAGTCACTCACCCAGCTTTCCCTTGCCTCGGTCCGTGGCACGATCTAAAGGAACAAAAATTAAAGTCACTAAACAACTCGCAGGAATAAACCGAAAACCAATAAACTCGATGCCCAAACTTAACCCCGAAAATGTCGATCACTCCCAAACTTCCCAATTACTCGACATTGTCGATAAAGGACCCGTAAAGGCCCGATTCGCCCGACATGGCGAATCTGCCCGGGTTTTGTTAATTGCCTTCCGGGGCTCCAAAAGCCCCCGTTTTCGTTTCTACGGTCTTAGAATATTTCAAGGAACCCAATGTACTTGCCCGAATCGAATTCCGACTCCCGAGTCAATTAAATGACGTTTAAAGTTTCTAAACTCGATAAATTACAAGTTCTCCAATTTAATTCCAATTTTCGATTCGGTTTAGGATAAATGGTCCGGGGAACGTTTTAAACTACCTGGACATTGAAACCCGAGCAACCGAGCACGTGGGCCCCACCCAAACTCCTTGGCCGAGACACTAGGGTTTAAGGGGAGGCTCGGCCACCATGTGGTTGCTGCTGCCAGCTCCGACCAGCCACCTCATGGCCGGCCGGCCACCACCCACGGTGGCCGGAGCTCCTCCCGAGCCTCCGGTCACCGGAAAACGTGAAATTAAACCCCCAAACACCTCTAAAACATCTCCAACACCTCCCCAACCTCCACACAACCCTAAGTCATTCGTTTTAACAAAACCCTAGCTTTCCAAAATAATCAAAACGAGAATCGGTTTGGGTATTACCATAGAGGAAGATGAGGGGAACGGGATTGCTCTTTGCTTGAAGACGATCCAAGGGCTTGATTCTCCTCCAAACCCTAACCCTTTCACCTTCTCTCTTCTTTTCCTTCTCCTTCTCTCTCTAACTCTCTTCTTCCTTTTTCTAATTTAATTAAACTAACACGAAACCCTTTTTCCTATCCTTTAAAACCTTGTACTCGGCCACCTATTCCCATCCATTCATTTCCCCCCCAAAACTAACACCACCACTAATTGGACAAGTGGCAAGGTGGGTCCCACACCTTTTGGAAAATATCTAGTTGATATTTTCCAACCAGTTTCGCGAAAAACGGACGTTTCGGGCTCCGAACGGGAACTTTTCCCAAGAAATTACGAAACTTGACGGGCTACGAGGAAACGGCTTAACTAAGACCGTTGCGACGACGGCTAAGCTTTTTGGATCCAAAACGGTCCTCGAATGGACCAAAACGTCGCTCGGTTGACTTTTCTAGCGAAAAGTCAACATTTCCCAAATTGACCAGAAAGTTGCCCTGAGTTTCGCGGAACTCACTTTGGTCAATAACGGGGTCAACTTAAGTCCGGTATGACACTCGGGGTCATTTTAGGTTCACTTAACTGTCAGTCTAATTTTTTTTTTAAAATTTTCCTGTTTTTCGCAGGTTTGACTGGCGTTGACCGGGAGTGGTTATTACAATCTACCCCCCTTAAAGGAATTTCGTCCGCGAAATTAGAATAACGCTCATAAAAGGTACAATAAACACGTACCCTGATAGGTCTCGCGATAGGTAGGGGATCCTAGGACCTGGGAGTCGGCAACTGCGTACCCTCTTCCCTCTGACGCCCGCTGCCTCTGACCCGGCGTACCGCCTGTTGGATACCCAGATCCTTGCTGCTGCCTCGGAGCTGGCACGCTCGTTGACGGCTGCGAAAACTTCAATTGTTGACTCTGAAGCGGGCGACCTCTGGGCCACTGCACGGTACGCGATCGCTGCGGCCGCTGCGCTAACGTTGCCATAAGCGGCTCAGGGCACCTTGTAACGGCGTGCCCGACCTGGTGGCACCGGAAACACCTCCTATGGTCAGCACTCGGCTCCATGCCCTGGCCTACCTGACTGGCCGCTGGTAACGCCGCGGGTCCCACTCCTCTCGGACACTCGCGAAGGAGGTGGCCTTGCTGGCCGCAGGCATAGCACTTCGGCGCCCTCCCTGACGTGACTGGCCCAACTAGCACCCTCTGTCTTGCTCCGTCCTGCTGAGCCTGTGGCCTGAAGAACCTCGTGGTCTTCTGTCTCATCGGGTCTCAGGACTCGGACTCCCCCGCCACACTGATCGGCCGCTGTCAAACCTTACGTGTCCCGGCCGCATCCCGGATATCCTGCTCCACTGTCGCGGTAGTGTCTCGCGACCTCGAGGTGAGGACTCGGTCCCGAGTCACCGGCCTCAGTTCCTCCTCGAACCTCAGGCCACGGTCTGCTCTGTCGCCACCGTCTCTGGCGCGACTCTGGTCAGGGCAGTGAATCTGGCCTCGTATTCTGCCACTGACATCTCCTCCTGATGCAGGTCCAGAAATTGCTGATGTCGGTCCAACCGAGCCGACATTCGACTGGCGACGATCGCCGCCAAACTCTGTACTGCCCTGGTCAGCTCGTTCAGGGCGGTCGTGGTGGGAGGGTCTGCGACCGGCGGGACGCGGGGCGTGTCCGTAGATGGTCCCGCACCGTACCCTGGGCCTCCGCGTACTCAGCGGGCACAACGGTGGGCACCCGTCCTGGTATCCCTGCTGACCGTCCCCCTCTGCCACGCGCGGGCGCCCGTCCCCATGTCATAGCTGATCCTCTTTGTCTGCCCCGAGCCATGCCTCAGTGTCCTCTGCACGGATACACGCAAACGTTCAATTTGTAAACGCAAATGAAGACACAAGCTCGAACACACTAACGTTCACACGGTCTACGTCTACCCCAACGCACTTGTTACTAAACGTCACACCGTTCACGCTAATCATACTTTAATTATAATAACGCGTAAGCGAAGCCTCAATTTTTAACCACACAAACGTACACCAAGCCCTCATCCAGTCCTTTATGCATTTACTTATAACTTTCCGCAACCAAGCCAGTGTTCGCTACTCGTCCCTTGCGGGAAATGTAGTAAAGGGGATGAGCGTTATGCTCACCTCCACGGACACCCGCTCGATTATGGCATACTAGTAACGCACCAAAGATTTACCACTCTAGTCAGGGCAAAACACCAACACAAAACTGAAGCCAAACAACCCACCGTCCATGCTAACAACACCTCAAGTACTCGCTCGAGTAAGATTAACCTCGACACGGGAAACACGTCCTCAAAACAGTAAGACACCACGGCTCGCGCTATTAAAGCCTTAAGTATACTAATACGTAAGCGAAAAACTCAACGACAGCCCAACCGTGCACCAGGCCTACGGCCTCTACAACCCACAACTGCGAAAACAAACCCGATCACGTAGGGAAACCTCAAGACGGGGATCACGCTCTCAACTGAGCATGCACCAATGCTCATACTATTAATACTTCAATTAAAAAATAATACGTAAGGAGACCTCAAATAGATCGCAAAAAACGCGCACCAAGTCACGCAACGACAAGCCTAACCGCACAACGACACAAAAGATAAAGCCTCGGATTTCTCTTATCTGCTAAAGCCTCGGCCACCAGGCCGCCCTCCAGGCCGCGGCGGCCTCGGCCACCAGGCCGCCCTCCAGGCCCTCCTGACCCTCTGTTTTGCTAAAGCCCTAGCCACCAGACCGCGGCCCAGGCCCTCGCGACGCTACTGGGCCTTTTCCCCCTTGTTTCAGACCCGAACCTTACCCCGTTTTATCCCAAAAAACGCCTTAAACTACACACACGCTCGACCCACAATTTACCAACACACGTACACCCAAACAAGACCAAACACACGTCTCCCCAACCTCAACCAAAACACAAACCGACAAGGCCAACAACAACACAACAACGACGACACCCGCCCACCGGGCCAACCAAAGTCAAACAGCGCCCACCGGGCCAACCAACATCAATCACAATACGCCCACAGGGCCAATCAAAGTCAAACACAACGCTCACGGCGTCAAACAACATCAAAACAATCAAATTTTAAAAGCTTTCTCCACTTCATTAAAACCTCATTTGTTGTTCATCTCCTACCCTACCTCGACACCCAACAAGCACTACATCGGGGATAAAACTCTCTAAATTAGAGATCGAATGAAATCCAACCTACAGTTTTGCCTAAGTTACAGGCCTACAGTTAAGTAAGTGGGCCCTGCCATTGGAATTGGGAGGACGGAAAGGGATCGGAAAGGGATCGGTAGTACCTAACCCGACTCTTCTACTTTTCCGACCTATAGTCTTGCCTAACTTGGGCCAGTTTTGGATTTCAGCAAGCCTAGGTGCAAACCCCAACCCAATGGCATTACCTGCATCGCCTTTGCCACCACCCCCACCTCCACCGCCACTAATACTCAGTTCGCCACATTTTCCCTGTCAAGGATGAGACACCGCTTTAAGGGGGCATATAAACTAGCCAGCGAAGAAGAAGAAAGGAGATCAAACTCCAAAACCCGACAAACTTGGTCCTTGCTAGTCCAAGAATGTAAAGGACTTGCTCGGGATAAAGCTAAGAAATCCATTGCACTCAAAGACAACATCAAGAAGAGGTTTTCGAGCTAATGGGTGGTTACCCGAATGCAAAAGACGGATATCATCCTCCAAAGTATCGACGAAGGCTGCTAACAAGCCTCGCCGGAAGCCATGATGGGTATTACGTTATGTGAGCAGGTCTTGAGACTAACCTCTCATCCCGAGTTTGGGGCCATTTAGTCAGTCACGTTCCTTAGGGCGATGAGTACCGTCATCCAATAAGCCAAGACCACTACCCAATTGGGTATTTAGATCCTTGGCCTTGTTTTATTGGGTTTATCTTTTTTTAATCAAAATTTTTTTATTAAAGAACTCATATTTCCGAAAAGGGAATAAAAGCATGGTAACCATAACAAATTACCACCATTATAACCATAAAACTACAACCAAAACAAATCAGATGGATCTAAACTAAACCCAGAATTATGACTAGAAGCAAATTTAGAAGGGTCCAACATTCCAATACCCACATTTTGCAACCTCGAAGCACACTAAACAAACCTTACAAGGGAGAACCGAACTACAGCAAGCCTGAAAGACACTAACTAAAAGAAACATAAACAGAGGGTCTTAAACCCAAATTCTCCAAATTGAAGCACAAACCAACACCCAACAAAGGGAGGTAACAACACGAGTACAAAATGAAACAAAACCAACAAAAGAACTGACCTTCCTCGAGCCCGGCCACAGATCTCAAGAACCAACAGCAGATCCAGAAACTAGACTCCACAGCTCCAAGAAATTCCAAAAGCTAGAACCTGAATTCCCCAATCGAGCACGCGATCAAACCACAACGTACATCTCTTGGACCCGGGGGGCAACACCAATGGAAGACAAAAGTACCACTATCCCCCAAAATCCGTCACTAGAGAATACGAAGAGAAGAGGAAAAATTGTACCATACGATGCGAACCACCACCAAATGCCTGAAGGGGAGGGAACCACCGCAACAGAGCTCCAACGAGAAACCCAACGCCCCAACCAATCACTGCTCAGCTACCGAAAGGTAACCCGACGGAGACCAGCTTCAACGACGATCCAAAGGAGAGTTAGTCACCAAAACCCTAAAAAACTTCTCCGGTCCAGAAAATAGAGAAATGGACTAAGAACGGAAGGGGGCAGAGAGAAATGCCACAAAGGGAGACCAAATCCCCCAACCAACAACATATCTGACTCTAAATGACCCAACCTACCCCAAAAGCTTCTTTCCCGGTGTCAAAAAGACACCAAAACATTGGTCACCGCCAGAACAACTCCATCACCAGAGCAAACTAAGGGAGCAAGGGCTAGGAATGGAACCACAAAGGACCAAAAGTGATGTGGCTAGGGTTTCATGAGGAAAGAGCAGTCGATGAAAGTACATTGGTGGTCAGGGCCGGATTTCACAACAAACGCACCTGGGGAGGAGAGAAAGACTTCCCACACGCAGATCCAAAGAAAGACTTTGTCCGATGACTAAAAACCCACCATCAAACGAGAAACCCGTCTCAATTTGTGGCCATCTACACCATGAAAGGTGTGGAAGAGCATCCCAGGAACAGATCTGAGACCAGGCTTCGTCGACGATCAAAAAACGAGCCACCGCAGAACGAAGTGAAAAGGGGGGAAGAGGAAGAAGGTGAAGGCAAGGAAAAGGAGAAGAAACCAGTGATGACCTCATAGCCATAGCCATGAAGCCATCGCCGTCAAATAGGGTTAGGAAGGGAAAGACTTTTTAGAGAGAGAACTCGAGAGATAGGGAGTTGGTGATATTATATTGAGTTTATCTATTGTTGTTGTTGTTGTTGTTGTTTCTATCCTAATATGTACGATAGGTATTGTTTGTGTAACTTAGTTAGGCAATACATATATATTTAATGGGGTTATAGGACTTATCTCAAGTATAAGGGATTTATCCAAGTATGTTTTTTGTTGACAAGAATACTTTTGATCAATAAAGTAGATTCATTTCAAAAAAAAATGTTGCATTAATTTGATCAAACATATTATTAGAAATACATATATAGTATAATTGTTTTTGTAGCCTAGGACCGGCCTTGTTGTAAATTGTAATCGAACATCGTACACGAGAGGGATAATCTATTGAGAACCACTCTTAACATACGAACCGTGAGAACCAATCCTAGCCACACACACCTAAGATCCAACATTCACCATGATGTCACATCATCACCCCAATTCTACCTAAATTCACGTCACTTTCATTCATTCTCAAACAAGCAATGGCATAATTGTAATAGCATGGTGCCATGTGGACAAGTGTCCATTTTTTTTAACCAATTCACTAATTTAATATTTTCCGATTCGTTTGAACTCCAATTAACTTCAAACTTGCGCCAATATTTTTCTTTTTTCAAGGGCTTTAAATCAAGATCAGTCATGAATATATTTTAAAGCACGAAAATAAAAATTTATATCAAGGTGATAAAAATAATGTTGAGCGTTGATAAATCTTCACTAATAAATGTTTTATATCGGAGTACCAACCTAGTGCTAAATATTGATAAAAAAAACATGTAATGAGGTGATAAAAACCATGTTCAATTTTGATAATAAGTGTGATACACTAGAGTTTAACGTTGTTAAAAAAAACTTGTGATGGGGTGATAAAACACACGTAATTCGATGATAAATCTAGTGTTTAGTGTTGATAAAACTGGAGTTCATAAAAAGCACGTGATGAGATGATAAAAATCATGATCAGTTTTGGAGAATGGGGTGATAAAACCAGTGTAAAGTGTTGATAAACCAGTGTAAAGTGTTGATAAACCCAGAGCAAAGTGTTGATAAAAATTACTCAGATATAATTTCCTTAAAAACCAGCCCCGAAATAATTTTTTTTCATGCTTCAAAAAAACATGTGATGGGGGGGTGATAAAACACACGTATTTTGAATGATAAAACTATTGTTTAGTGTTGATAAAACTAGTGTTCATAAAAACCACGCGATGAGGTGATAAAATCATGATCAGTTTTGGAGAATGGGGTGATAAAACCAGTGTAAAGTGTTGATAAAATCAGTGTAAAGTGTTGATAAACCCAGAGCAAAGTGTTGATAAAAATTACTCAGATATAATTTCCTTAAAAACCAGCCCCGAAATAAAAAAATTTCATGCTTCAAAAAAACATGTGATGGGGGGTGATATAACACACGTATTTTGAATGATAAAACTATTGTTTAGTGTTGATAAAACTAGTGTTCATAAAAACCACGCGATGAGGTGATAAAATCATGATCAGTTTTGGAGAATGGGGTGATAAAACCAGTGTAAAGTGTTGATAAAATCAGTGTAAAGTGTTGATAAACCCAGAGCAAAGTGTTGATAAAAATTACTCAGATATAATTTCCTTAAAAACCAGCCCCGAAATAAAAAAATTTCATGCTTCAAAAAAACATGTGATGGGGGGTGATATAACACACGTATTTTGAATGATAAAACTATTGTTTAGTGTTGATAAAACTAGTGTTCATAAAAACCACGCGATGAGGTGATAAAATCATGATCAGTTTTGGAGAATGGGGTGATAAAACCAGTGTAAAGTGTTGATAAAATCAGTGTAAAGTGTTGATAAACCCAGAGCAAAGTGTTGATAAAAATTACTCAGATATAATTTCCTTAAAAACCAGCCCCGAAATAAAAAAATTTCATGCTTCAAAAAAACATGTGATGGGGGGTGATATAACACACGTATTTTGAATGATAAAACTATTGTTTAGTGTTGATAAAACTAGTGTTCATAAAAACCACGCGATGAGGTGATAAAATCATGATCAGTTTTGGAGAATGGGGTGATAAAACCAGTGTAAAGTGTTGATAAACCCAGAGCAAAGTGTTGATAAAAATTACTCAGATATAATTTCCTTAAAAACCAGCCCCGAAATAATTTTTTTTCATGCTTCAAAAAAACATGTGATGGGGGGTGATAAAACACACGTATTTTGAATGATAAAACTATTGTTTAGTGTTGATAAAACTAGTGTTCATAAAAAGCACGCGATGAGGTGATAAAATCATGACCAGTTTTGGAAAATGAGGTGATAAAACCAGTGTAAAGTGTTGATAAACTCAGAGAAAAGTGTTGATAAAAATTACCCAGATATAATTTCTTTAAAAACCAGCCCCGAAATAATTTTTTTCGTGCTTCAAAAAGAACATGTGATGGGGGTGATAAAACACACGTAAATTGAATGATAAACCTAGTGTTTAGTGTTGATAAAACTAATGTTCATAAAAAGCACGCGATGAGGTGATAAAATCATGATCAGTTTTGGAAAATAAGGTGATAAAACCAGTGTAAAGTGTTGATAAAACCAGTGTAAAAGTGTTGATAAACCTAGAGCAAAGTGTTGATAAAACCAGTGTAAAAGTGTTGATAAACCTAGAGCAAAGTGTTGATAAAACCAGTGTAAAAGTGTTGATAAACCTAGAGCAAAGTGTTGATAAAAATTACCCAGATTTTTTTAAAAAAAAAAATCAACCCCGAAATAATTTTTTTTTCATGCTTCAAAATATATTTATGACTGATCTTGATAGAAAGCCCTTAAAAAAAAAACTAATGGCGCAAGTTTGAAGTCAATCGGAGTTCAAACGAAGCGGGAAAAATTAAATTAGTGAATTAGTTAAAAAAAAGTGATATGAAAGTTTTACTAAAAAGCTCTTATAGGGATGGCAAAAAAACCCATAGCCAATGGGTACCCATCTTTTTGCTTATCTGGGTCAGATTCGGGTTTGGGTATTTTCGGGTTCGAGTCGGGTATGGATTAATTTGGGTTTGAGCTAACAGGGTTCGGGTTGGATATGGGTTTGGGTTCGGGTACCCACATTACCCGAACTTACGTGCCCACTTCTCACCTCTCTCACTTCCTCACCCACCCACGGTCCCACCCTCGCCTCTATTTCCAGTTTGCCACCATCATATATATTATTCATTCATACTTGGTCCCACCCCACCTCTCTCTCCACCATAATCATATATAATAATATATACACATATATACAGGGTCCCACTCTCACACGTGGTCTCACCCCACTCCCTTTCCAGAATTATATATATACACATATATAATGTATATATATATGTGTATATATACACATATATAATGTATATATATATGTGTATATATACACATATATAACCGTGTATATATATGTGTATATACACACATATATAACCGTGTATATACATGTGTATATATACACACACATATATTTATGTATGTATATATATACTTATACAAGTTGATGATCGGTTTGCAAAAAGCTTCATGCATCGGTTTCCACGAAATACGTGTTGATGATCACAACCTTATTCGAAGCAGTCATGCCATAATGAACTGATATAACCGTATTATCAAATAAAATGACTAAAATACATGTTTAGGGTATGTTTTTGTAATTATCAAAGAAGATGACTAAAACACAAGTTTAGGGTATATTTTTGTAATTATCAAAGAAGATGACTAAAACAAAAGTTTAGGGTATGTTTTCGCAATTATCAAAGAAGAAGACTAAAACACAAGTTTAGGGTATGTTTTTGCAATTATCAAACAAGGTGGCTAAAACACAAGTTTAGGGTATGTTTTTGCAGTTATCAAACAAGATGGCTAAAAGACAAGTTTAGGGTATGTTTTTGCAATTACCAAACAAGATGACTAAAACACAAGTTTAGGTTAGGTTTTTGCAATTGTCAAACTAGATGACTAAAAACACAAGTTTAGGGTATGCTTTTGCAATTATCAAACAAGATGGCTAAAAGATAACTTTAGGGTATGTTTTTGAAATTATCAAACAAGATGAGTAAAAGAGAAGTTTGGGTGTGATTTTTGTAAGCTATCTATAATTATGGGCGAAATGGGTATTCGTGGGTACCCATATGGGTATTGGGTAGAAATGGGTAAGACAAAAATGGGTAAGTAATGGGTTATGGGTGGATATGGGGATTTAGAAATAACAAATGGGTAGAAATGGGTATTAGTATATTCGCCCATACCCGCCCATTTGCCATCCCTAAGCTCTTATCACTTAGTAAAAAGTGCTGTTTTTTTTTTGCACTCAACTACTCAATTGCATCTCATTCATCCATTCTTAAAATGAATGACTTAGATTGGTTATCGCGTTTTTTACGTTAAAACATAACTCTCACCAAATTTCTCGTCTCGTACACGATTCACCAATGAACCCTCGGATGCAAATAGTTGGAGCAAAAGTGTGCTCCATGTTAGGAAAATGTGAAACACAAGTTGGCATATATTTGCTAGTAAATAAGGACAAGAATATACATAGCATGAAATGCGCTCACCATATATATACACTATATAATCACATTTACACGACTAGATAGTAGATATTGAAAGCCAATTCCACTAGTTGCTGCTACTGCTTAACACAGCACTCAGATGCCCAACTCTCAACCCACCCACCTTTTCACAAAAATCGGCTCTACAGTAAAAAGAAACAGCCGGCACACGAAGAGGCACAAGCGCAGAGTCGAACCCAACAGACCGTTTGGTCGCCGGGCCAACCCCGTACGAGTCCCGGGAAAGGGCTGCATTGGTAGTGCGCTTGTAGGAGCTGAGCCATTTGGCTTGCATGTACGAGTTCCTCCTCCACGGAGCCGTTGGCATGTCCATGCGCTTCATCGACTCTTTGGCTGCTGCGCACATTACCCTCGATATCTGCTTCAGCTCCTCCACCTTTCCCACAAATATCTCCGGGAACGCTCCCAGCAACGACTCATAGCTACTTGTTGCACGAGCTATCGCGAACTCTTCTGCTAACAACACTTCAACTATGTAGCGGCTGCCGTTGACGTTCACGTCAACGTACTCGTAGCTTCCTGCTTGGAGATTTCCCTTCTTCTCCCACCGTGCTTTGCACATTCCTGTGCCATCGCCATACAATTTTAGACTAGCAGTTATATGCCACACTAAGTTTTTTTATAAGCTAAAATTTATTAAGCAAACGTTCTATAGAACAAAACAGGAAGTTACTGATACGAGATACTAATAGAAAGCTAAAATGAAAAGATCGAAATGAACTCACCAGCATCAAGGCCTCGGTCGCGCAAACGAGACATCAATTGTCGCTTAAACCCTGGACCTCTGGACACAATAAGCTGCAATGCAAGCTGCGTCTGGCTCAAAATCCTTTGCTTTGCACCATCATCGCCATCGTCATCCCAAATCAACAAACTCCTCAGCCGGTCCTTATTGATCTCCGATTCCTCTCCATCCTCACTCTTCTTCTTACCCCTTTTCATATCTGCTGTGTCGCCTTCCCATTCAATGAAGGAATTAACTAGATCGGATAAATCAGGCGAGTCCTCCTCCTCCGCCGAGTGCTCGCTGCCGCTGCTCTCGCACAGACGCACACGCGCCGCCTCCTCCTTAAACGCCTCCGCCACTCTCCGAAACCTCACAGGAGCCTTCACCATTATATCTTTTATATTATGTTGCGGAGGATGATTGGAGTAACAGAGATCAAGTGGAGCGTTCTTTTATAAGGGGAGAGAGAGTATTATATTGGGTGTCGTGATTGTGGTGAAATGGTGTTCTCATTATGTCAAGACAAATTGTTTCTCTCAATTAATCCAATTATTACTAACGGAGGACTGTAAACGCCGTTACAAATTTCACGAGTAGTTCATGATTGTGTTACATGCACCTGGCCAGTTTCCGCAACCTGGTTCCGTACTATTCCGCTCTTATCAATCCAAAATCCATCCATTTAGCTTTTTTTTTTTTATGAAACCTGGGTATTTTATTACGAACGATCAAACTTCTACAAGCCCGCTAAACATTCTTGCACAACATTACAGTTCAAACTTAAATATATTCAATCATTTGCATTTTACGCCAGCTCATGAGCTATTTGGTTTGCCTCCCTCCGGATGTGCCTGATAATAACACCCTGCAAGTCCTGTAACAGCCTTTTGCAATCAGAGATTATATCTCCTATCGGGGCTAATATGTTCTCTGGGTTATTTATGGTCATCACCACATTATGGCAATCTGATTCAAACTCACTCACTCTCCACCCTTCCCCACGGATCCAGTGCAGTGCTTCTCGAACAGTCAAAGCTTCAATCAACTCCGAGTCTCTCACTCCCGGGAATACAATACACCTCCAACCCATCGTCACCCCCCTCTCCGTCCCGACACACCATCCATCCGCTACCGTCAACCGGGCCATTTGTTGCCCCGTCAACGTTAATCTTCATATCTGCCCCTGCCACTTTAACCCACGGTGTCCTATCTTCCGACCTCCACTCATGGCCTGACAGTCCGATGGCATTTTCTTCCCTCCAGGAGGTCAACAATGAGGTCGTTGTTCTGAAAATCGCCTCCCCTGATATGTCTTTTTTGTTCCAAACTTTCGAGTTGTGAGCTTTCCATAATTCACAACATATAACTCCAATCAACTCAGCCTCCTCCCTGTTACTACCGGACCAACACGAGCGTAGGATCTCCTTTGCAGAAGATCCGCCCCCCATTCTGACGCCCTGTACCCTACTCTACACATTCAATGCTTTCGCACAATAAAAAAGCACATGTGCACAAGTTTCGACTTCTCCACAATACAGGAAATTTGCCTACAACGACAGTCTTTCCTCTCTAAATTTGGTGGCTACTAGCAATAGATCGTACGATCCTCTCTAGAGGAAATGATTGACCTTGGGCGGGATCCTCATCTTCCGTAAAGTTCTCCAAAAGTTGTCCACTACCCCTTGACATTCGTTTTGCATGTTTGTCTGTAAATCCTTGTAAGCCTACCGTACATAGTACCTGCCACCCCGAGCCTGACCCCAATACCATCCGTCCCTGACAGGGAATATGCTCAGTGGTACCGTGAGTATTGCTTCAGCATCCTCAACCGAAAAAGAGTCTCGAATCAAGTCAACGTTCCATGACATCTAACCCGGTTTAAATAATCGGTGCACCCTACATGTCTCCATTCTTCTCGGTACCTCTTCAATTAGTCCTGTTACAGAACAAAGCCACGGTTCAGTCAACCAAGTATCCTCCCCATCACCAATACACTTTCTCATTCCCTTCCGTTATAATACATGCGCCTCAGTCAAACTCCTCCATATTGGGCTTGCTCCTACCGGAACTCTAGCATGCAGAAAGTCACATAACAGGTAGTATTTTGCCTTCAAAATCCGAGCAACCAGACTCTCCATATTTTGTATCAGCCGCCAACCTTATTTCCCTAGTAATGCCACATTGAAATCACTCAGGTGCTTAAAACTTAAGCCACCCGACATCTTGTGCTCACATAAGTTCGGCCAAGCACTCCATCTTATTCCTGCTCCCGAATTTTTGTTATGAGCCCACCAATATCGATTCATCTCTACCTCGATCTCCCGAATGAGGTTTTGGGGTAATATGTGTACGCTCATTGTGTACGTAGGTAATGTTTGGATCACTACATTCAAGAGTATTTCTTTTCCCGCCTTACTGAGCAGAAGCTAATCCCAAGTGCTCAGTCTCTTCTGGATTCGCTCTTTGATGTATTTAAAAGCTCTATACTTACTTCGCCCGACCACTGCCGGTAATCCCTGGTACGTATCCACGTCCTCGACAACTTCCATTCCCAACACCTCTGCAACATTTTCCCTAGCTTGCGGTGATGTGTTCGGATTGAACGACAACGAAGACTTCTGAGTTTTCTGACTTGATGCCTTCTCATACTTCCCAAGCAACTCCTTCCACTGTACTGCTTCCTCCACAGTCTCTCTTCCAAACAAGAAACTATCATCCGCAAAGAAAAGATGGATTGTGGATGGGGCGGCTCGCACCACCATGTGTCTGTGAATCAGATTCTGATTTTCGTAGTGATTAATTAGCCTCGACAGTCCTTCTACACATGTGATAAACATGTAATAAGGGGATAAAAGGTCCCCTTGTCTAATTCCCCTCTCCGGTATAATCAGACGTATCCTTCTTCCTTCAGTTGACACCCAAAGTTTTGATGTCCTAACACATTCCATAACCAGCTTCACCCATCTCTCTCCGAACCCCATCCTCCTGAGCACATTCTCGAGGAACGCCCAATCCACTCTATCATAGGCTTTTGACATATCTACCTTCATGGCCGCCAAACCTTGACTGCCCTAACGCCTGTTCCTTTACGCATGTAAGCCTTCTCCTGATATTATGATGTTATCTGTAATCAGGCGACCCTACAAGAAAGCGCTCTGTGGCTCAGAAATTACCTCTTGCATGCACCCTTTCATTCTCTACACCATCACTTTCGTAATCACCTTATGGCTTACATTACATAACGAAATCGGTCTAAACTCCTCAATCTTGTCCGGCCTTTGTTTTTTCGATATCAGCACAATGTTTATATCATTAATATCCCGTGAAAGCTTTCTTGATTCAAAACATTATCTAAACAGCTGGAAAATCTACTCTCCGACAACCGACCAATATTGTTGATAAAACTCGGGATTAAACCCATCCGGTCCCGGAGCTTTTAATGGCAACATACTGAAAACTGCCCTTCGGGCCTCCTCTCTGCCAACCGGTTTTAGTAGGAATTCATTATGCTCATTTGTAATTGAAATTGGAATCAGTTCACTGACCACATCTTGGTTCTGGTGCTCCGGTTTAAAGAGCTCCCCTAAATATTCTGTGATTACCTCCTCGAGTCCCGACCCCCATTCCTTCAAATCTCTATGTCTATCTCGTAGCTTTCCAATTCGGTTTCTTCTTCTCCTCTTTGAACATTTTGCATGGAAATACCGGGTATTACGATCTCCACCCTTGTACCAATGTTGTTTCGCCCGATGTCTCCATTGATTATCTTTCTGTAACAACAAACCCGCGAGCGTCTCTTATAGCTCGCACACCCAGTTCCCACTCCTTCTATCCCACCGGCTCTTAAGCCGGTCCATTTCAGCCTTGCAGTCTCGAATCTGCTTGGTTAATGGTTCGGGAGTCGCCGCTGCCCATTGGGTCAGATGCTCCGCCACCCTAGATAGCCTACAACCAATAGGAATACCTTCACTTCCGCCCCAGACCTCACAGACCAGCTCCTCACACACCGCACTTCTGCCCCATGCCTCCTCAAACCGAAACCCTCTTGGCCTTCTTTCCATAACCTCCCGAATGCCCATGACCAATATAGGAGCATGGTCAGATGGGCACAACCCCTCGTGTATAAGTTGTGTATCCGGATACAACATTTCCCAAGCTCTATTGATGACGTCTCTATCAAGCTGAATTTCCGTTCTGTTTGGTCCATGCCCCCCAGTCTCCCACGTGTAACGACACCCTTCAGTGCTTAAGTCTCGTAACCCCCCATCCTCCAACGCCCTCCGAAACCCCTGTAATAGATGTCTCGGGTATCTTCTTCCACCTTTTTTTCTGCGTCCGAGAGAGTGTTGTTAAAGTCACTCAAGACTGTCCATGGTAGATTCATTTGATCCCCCAACGACCGGATGAAGTCCCACGTCACCCATCGCCTGTCTCTTCTCGGCTCCCCATAAATGCTTGTTACTCGAACTTTGTGCCCATCCGTGTTTTGGATGACCATATCAATGTGATTTGGTGAGTAGGTCTGTAGAGACCCCTCCTCCTTATTTCTCCATAAAAATGCCAGCCCACCTTTTCTACTTGATCCTTCCACACAGAACGCCACCTCCATCCCCAAACTTCCTTTCAACATATCTGTCACTTCCTCCGACATTTCGTCTTAGAGAGAAAGATAACCTCGAGTTTCTTTTGAGCAACTAGCTCTATTATGAACAGTTGATTCTAATGGTTCCCAAGCCCCGACAGTTCCAGACTAACATAATCATTTCTCCTGGCGGGGTTACTTTGCAACCCTCGCCAAATCTTCCGTCTCCTACTCACCTAGAGTAAAAAAAACCTTTCCAGGATCTAGGTTCAGATCGACAGCATCCACTAAACTCTTCCTTTTCCCTAATGTACTTTCATGCTCTCCTCCTTCCTCTCCCCATTCACTTCTTTAGGTACCCTTCGTATTATATTACATGACTTCAGATTATACTCGATGGTGGTTCAGTTATCAAATTATGCATTCCTTTCCCCAGTGCATTTTTCAAGGAAATCATTGCTTTGTTGAGAAGCACTACCTCATTCCCCATCACCGTCTTTGTTTTACCACAGCTCTCTTGGCCATTTATGCCCAGTACCTGAGCTTGTGCACCTATCGGCCCCCCTTGCTGCTCCCATTCTGTGAGAACTACGACCATCTCGTTGCGGGCATCCACTTCACCACCCTTCTCTCTCCCCAAGTCCAACCTCCTTTCAATTCATTGGGGTTAGCCACACCCTCTTATGTCTTCCTCCATTGTCCCTCCCCTCGAACTCTATCCCTGACTCCATTTCTCGCCCCCCTCAAAGGATTTTGGGCATCTGTGCGCATATGAGACCCATACCTACCCGAGACCTGTTTCCTTTATGGTTCTTCCTCACAGTCTTTCTCTATGTGACCCAACCGTCCACATTTATAGCAGAATTCTGATAAATGCTCATACTAGAGCGGAACAATTGTTGGTTCCACATTCCGGCCAAGAGTGATTTTGACCGTGTTTCTCAGTGGTTTGTCCAGAGACCAGTGCACCCTTATTAGAAGGTAATATTTCGGTGCCCAACCTTCCTCATTTTTCTCGACCTCAATAAACTTCCCCACTTTGTTTCCTATCACCTCCCCGACCACCGCTGTTAGTGCATTGAATGGTAAGTTTGAAGCATGTACCCATATGGACGTGTGCTCGAACCGCAAGTCAGAAACCCTAACCTCCGTCGAGAACAACTCTGTGGCCACTAGGGCTTTGTTAAAATTTCACGGCTCTATCTCCAACACTTTCCTCCTTTCCCATTTGGATTTGAAGAAGAATGTTGTGATGTCCGGTGCTAGGGTTTGGGTCGAGGCGTCTCTTGTGTTGCAAGCATTCTTCATCACGGTGCGAAAAACTTCGTCCCGATATTTCTTCCCTGTAAACACCTTAACTGCCAAGCCGATTTTGTATTTCTCATCCTCCAGGTTTAGCACCTCCTCTGGTACGATCGTATCCTCCTCATCATCACTATCAATAACCACCCCATTCAGCCGCTCGTGTATCTCTTCCATCTTCACGAAAACCCCACCACACCTTCCTTGTATGCTTATTCAGTCATGCACAACCGAACTACACTGGAAAACCACACCAAAAAACTGAACTCGTCGGTACCGTCCTTCACACGTCACTCTGTGGCGGCGGAACCCTAACCCTTGAGACCGAGCAAAAAACGCGGACCAAGGGACTTGGTTGCCATTTAGTTGTTCGTGAATGAAGCAATATCAATCCATTTAGCTAAATCGCCTCATAACTTATTCACTAATTTTATTTTTTTCGAATTTATATTTCATATTTTTTTTAGAATGATGAAATAACATTATTATTTTTTATGAAAATAATTTTAACAAAAAAATAAATTCACAATATTTTTATCTTGTGAATTTGTATATGAACCTAGGCTAAAATCATAGACAAAATAAATTCACACTATTTTTCGGGTTATTTTCTTAGAGGAATACGAGGCTATATATTATAAGTCATACGAGAAAATAACACCAAGAAAAACAAGCCTTAAAATCATGGGGCAAAGAAAAATAGATATTAAAATAAAAGCTTATTGGCCGAGACGCTTCACAAAGTGTCTAGAAGGTGATACTGCGATAGCGTCGGAAAAAACCGGCACAGCGAATCTAAATGGAAAGCTTAGATAAAGCATGCCCCTTTCCGGAAGATTGAGACTAATACTCTAGAATGTGCTCCAGAAGAATAATGTATTGACGGTCGAGACCACCAAAACGAACGCTCAAGCCCGAGAGTGTCGGTCTAGACAATCATGTAACTAGGGGTTGGTATGGCTCAATTGGACTATGCATCCTTATGAGAAACCAGTTGACGTCGTCCCCCTCTGATGATAATAAGGGCCTTTAAAAACGTAAATTTGCTGGTTCCCGATCTGGTAGGAGAATGTTGTGTCGATACTTGGTGGAACTAATGCAACCCTAATTCTAGTGAGGCGATATTACCGGCAAACCACCCCCCACTGGACCACGAAGTCCTCATTGATCGAAGTGAGGGTGCGTTTTTCCCCTCGCCAGTTGGACTGTCGATCCATTAGACCCTACAGGCCCCGCCGATTCAATGCTTAGGATTAGTGTCAGACCATTAATCGTCCGAGCATTATAAACAAACAGGTACATCTTGTCGCTAATTGAGGACCTGGTTCTTATGGTACCTGTCCACTCTACAGTCAAATGAACAACATTTGTAGATCGAAACACTGGCCGACTACTCCCGTTGCCTCCACTCTGTCCTCCGTCACTGTTACCGTTCTCGCCCGAGATCACCTCAACGTCGCCACAACCAACGAATGCATCCAAATGAACAACAATTGCGGAACGAAGCACCGTCCAATTTCTCCCATTACTTCCACTTTTTCCTCTGCTACTACCACGCCTTGCCCTCGGGGTAATGATGGGAACGCATCAACTACAGCCCCCGAGTTTGAGACCGGATCCATACCACAATTCCACCACCCACATCCACTGATCTCCCGTGCTACTAAGATCCAGCAATCCCTGATCATAGAGATCCTCGACCTCGGGATCACGATTGAAAGCTCCCCCAATCTCAGCCCTCCCACAACCGAGTAGACCTGAACCGTCATGGCCACCGTCGGAGAAGCCTCTCAACTGTCCGCGTTGTCGCCATGCATTGTCCTACCCCTCGCCTCCCTTGGCACGACGAAAAAATCGGTGCAAACACCTCCACCGAAGATCCAATCATTTTCCATGTACACCCACACACAAATCACTGTGTCGGGCATGTATAAAACCCTACACCAGCATACGACCAAAGACCAAACACATACCTCATACCCAGTGAAACATATCTGCAGAACTGTCATGCCTCCACACGAGATTAGAACCAAAACCATGCTTTATCCATAGTGATTAAGTAGACTTGCGGCCAAGGTTTTAAAAGTCGTCAGGCGTTAGTCGGGCGGCTATGGTCTTTGGGGATTAATCAGGGACTAGACGGGGATTAATCGGAGACTAATCGAATTTGTATTTTTCTATTTTTTTTATTTTTAAGAGGTATATTACTATAAATAGAAACAAAATATGAACTTCCTTATATTAAAAATGGTAAAAAAAATATTTAAAATACCTAAAAAAAAATAACACCAAACAACTTAGAAGCACAATCCCTAATATCACTAACACCAGACAACCATCTAATTAATGTAATTTAGTCACTATAATATAAAAAATTCTTCTAGGTGCTTAGGCGCCAAGTCGGATCGGCTAGGCACAAAATGGGGCCTAGGCGGGCGCCTACGCAGCGCCAAATCGAGATTTTTAGAACATTGCTTGCGATCGCTGAGACCAAACCCTATCCGCTGCTATCCCAGACTTTTTCAAGTTATTATTTTGTAAAATCATAGACTAAAATGCTTATACTCTTTATTTGAATGTTTAACTAAACTTTTGAACGTTCATGTAGCTCTGCGCGAAGTTTTGGTGGGGTGGAAAGTCACAGAAGCCGATAATTTGGCAGGATTGGGACCACCTTTGTAAACCAAAGGACGAAGGGAATATGGGATTTCGTCACCTCCAAGATTCAATTACCGCCTTACTTGGGAAGCAAGCGTGGAACCTTATCCATAAGCTTGACGCCTTGGTTACGAGGGTACTTAAAGCCCGCTACTTTCCTGCTACAGATTTCCTTTCGTTAACTCGGGTGGGGCGCACTCCGAGTTTCGTGTGGGCTAGTGTTTTCTCTACCCAAGATATGATCCGACAGGGATTGCGCATCACTATTGAGGATGGTATGACCACCCCAATTGTGGTCACGCCGTGGCTACTAGGACCGTCAGCTCACATACGCGTGGATTCTCCGAACTTACAGGGTTTTATGGTGGCAGGTCTCATGATCCCGGGCACTCGATAATGGGATATCCCGAGGATCGCTAAGCTTTTTGGCCAGGAGGATTTGGTTGATATTCTACAAGTCCCGCTCTCTCCACTTCGCCACCGGGATGTCCCATATTGGATGGGGGATAAAAATGGTCAATATTCATCGAAAACGGGGTACCGCAAACTGCAACTCCTTCGACAAGCACGTCAGGGACAAGCCTTGGGGGTCCTTTGGGCGTCGATTTGACAAATTCAGACTCCCCCCCCCCCCCCCCCCCGATATAATATCTTCTTATGGTGTTGCCTAACGGACACACTTCAAGTGGCCACCGCCCTCAACAAGAGATATGTCACTACTGATCCTACTTGTGCCATATGTGGGTCGCATCCCAAATCGGTCTCTCATCTATTTACGGCTTGTGGTTTTACAAAGACATGTTGGAAGGAGTTTGGTCACCTGATCTCTATTGGCCCAGACCAGGGATTTGAAAACTGGTGGATGTCTGTATCGCGGGATGTGATCACGACTAAACAACAACGATATTATCGGTCCTCTGGGAGATCTGGAAGCCCAGGAATGCCCTAGTTTGGTCGGGGGACCGCCTGACGGCTCTAACGGTCTTGTCTAAGGCAAAGGTTAATCTACAAGCTTGGAAGGCGGCTGCTGCAAAGACAACCCAGCCCCGTGTCTCCATACCTCGATGG
Source organism: Erodium maritimum (assembly GCA_963921825.1). Lineage (NCBI taxonomy): Eukaryota > Viridiplantae > Streptophyta > Magnoliopsida > Geraniales > Geraniaceae > Erodium > Erodium maritimum. The sequence continues at coordinate 46,674,942 of OY997595.1, read as the reverse complement.
TCGTCGAGTTGGTGTTCGCCCCCAACGGATACGCTAGTAATCAATGTCGTTGGGGCCACCTTTCAGGACACGACCCAGGCAGGTTGGGGCCTTATAGTTCGTTCTTCGGATCCGAATTACGTCAGCGTGGGAAATTGCACGCTACAAGGTATTTAGTCCCCTCTCATGATTGAGGCATATGATATTGCCTCCGCCTTACGCAACATGGCCGGCCTGGGGCAGGGGCCATTTTCATTCGATCGGATGCTCAGGTCCTCCTCTGAATGATTCAACATACTGTGATCCCCATATCTCTTGTAGGTACGATTATTCAAGATATCCGTCGTATGTTAACCGAAAATGAGAGAGTTTCTCTCGAATTTATAAAGAGGACTGCGAACAATATTGTTCACTGATTAGTGAGGGAAGCCCGTTCGACATATGTTCTCCTGTGGTCAGACATTTTGCTTAATGCACCGCGTTGTATTGTAAACTCAGTTCATTAATACATGCGTCATTACTGTTCAAAAAAAACTTTTGAACGTTCTGTATCAAAAACATCTAGCTACGGTCCACGTGGCGTGAAACAGTTTGTAAAGGTTTCCTGACGAAGTGTTTTTGGGATTCATCAAGCATTGGACCAATCCGGTTCGTTAGTAGAAGATATGTGGAAAATAGATGTAGCAGTAAATCGATCGGGCAGGACCATGATTGTGACCAGATTCAATGAATCCTATATAAGTCCAGATTCAATGAATATAACTCTTGACCAACACTCACCTCAGTCACCTGGTAGCAAAGCAACTATCTCAACTGATGTTTTTGATACATTCACCTGCTTGCAAAATAAAATCTCTTTTTTATATATAAAGTTTACTTAGTCATTACATATATTACAGATATTTAAATGCTAGGTTTTCGAGACACAATATTTTAAATGCTACGTTTTTTTTTTGATCAGCAAATGTATTATTAAGAGTACAAGTTTTCGAAAAGAAAACGAGACTAAGGGATAACCCTCCTTACAACCAAGAGATTGCCCAAACCGGCACCTCAAACCAGAACCAGAACCCTTACACAGAGTACACACTATAGGTCTTGAAACCCAGATTACCTAACAAGAAAAACACCAGTACCTAAAAAAGAACCCAAACATGGGCAAGTCTCTTACCTAAGTAGATCTAAAAACCATTACGCCAACTAATTCCAAACAAGGGCTAAAACCAGTAAAAAAACAGAGCAAGTACAAAGAAAAGTAAAAACACCAGCAACCCAGAAGAGTCCAAGCCGATCAAACTTCAAACACCTTGATCAGGGCCGACACAAAACCAGTGAGGAATCCACTCCACTCAGTCCTCCGATACCCGAAGGTATCACACCTCCTGCCAGCACAAAGAGGTGTTGAGAAGGACCAGCATCCAAAAGGATACCGAGTGAAGTGTAAAACCCCAAAAGCCCTCACTCACAGAAACCCCCAGTCGGAAGTGGAGACCGTCGGCCAACACCGAGAGAAGCGGTCAATCCGACCTCTCTGAACAGAGAGAAAGAGGAGTTTAAGGGAGTAAGGACTAACTTGGAGGAAGGCCCCGAGACCAGGTTCAGCAACCAGCACCTGCGACCTTAGATCCCAGCCAAAAACTTCAAGGCGGTGTGAGCTCCTCCACTGCAGCGAAGCTCAGAACCAAACCAAAGCCAACCGGCTAAACCCCTCGCCGGTAGTCCACTCGCTCCGACGAGGCCCGAAACCCCAAAAATCGAGAAACAAAGGAGGAAGAGAGTGGATCTGGGGTTGGAGGTCACACGAAGCCAAAAATCCTTTGCCAAAGGGTAGATCTGAGTCGAGGTTTCCGGGACTGCGACGATCTCCACCTGGAACGGTGGAGAAGCACCTCCCACTAACAGATCCGGTGCCGCTGAGTCGTCGGCGTCGAAGAGAAGAAAAGCAAGAACCAAAAGGGGGAAAAGTGGGAAGAGAAGGAAGGGGAACACGGCGAAGGAAGGAGGGGGAAAGGGAGGAGCCCCGACGATGACCATGGCCGGAGTCGTGGCCACCGCCAGAGGCGGCTGGACAAAACGGGTTGAAAGCGCGGCTAGGGTTTGAGGGTTAGAGAGAAGCGAGAGCTTCTCTCTCTAATGTTCCTTTATGTGTTGTTTTAATACTTACTCAACTAAAGTGAAAAATGCATAATTTAGTTTTCAACAATTAATCCTTTTAGAACACGTTTCACGCGTTGTATTTAGGGTTTGGAATCTGAAGGTTTTCCCCGCCATCGTAGGCCTTCGTGGGGCGTGTCCTCGTCGTCGGGAGATTGAATCGGAGTGTAGGGTTGTAGGTTTGCTCTATTCGACCGTCGATTATTTAGGCCGGATGTCGTGATTGCGGCTACGAGTTTGTTGCTGCTATTTGGGTGTTTGGGTTTGTTGATGCGATTTGGGTGTTTGAAATTGAATGTGCTCTGTATCTCACTTCAGATTTGGTTGGATGTGGGTCCACAATCTGCTTCTCCAACATTTCAAGGGCTCCTTGGACAAAGAAGCTGGAGAGTTCAAGGACAAAGAAGAAGTGAAATTCATTCAAGAAGGAATAAGTACTTTGTCAAAGATGTGTAGGGCAATTGGAAGGCGATCAACCAACTTCAATCGGCGGTGGTTTCTGTAAATAAACTACAGCGACATGAGGCTACTTCTTCTTCATTGGGGTATCCACCTCCCGGGTTTGAAAACTTCATCCCTTCTAAACATCATATGCTTCAACAGGGAGTGGAAGTTGGAAAAAAAAATATCAACATCGAACTTTGGATTTGGATGCTAGGCCTCACAGGTTAGGTACATTATATATTGTGTTTGTGCATAATTTACCAAGTAATTCGCCTCCTGGGCGGCTAGAAGATTTGTTCGGAAGAGTGGAAGGATTTTCAAAAGCTTTAGTTGCTCAGAGACCAAACAACAAAGGAAGATGGAATGTTTGTCTATTTCACTAAAAAAAAAATCAGCTTCAGGCCATCCACAATTTCAATGGGAGGATTATCAAAGATCACAAGTTGTTTGTAACTGAGGCTTGGGATATGAGTTCTCCATTTCAGGATTCACTCCTCCGACAGAAAAGAGGTATTTCCTCCCTTTGATTTTGAGGTTATAAGCAAGAACTTTGAGGATTATCAATTCAGAGGATCAGTTGTTTGAAAGCAATCCTCTATAGTTAATCACTCTCATCTGGTTATCTCATTATATAACCTGAAGGGGGAGATAATTATGCAAGAAATTTCTCAACAAGGTGTTTGTGAAGTCCAACTAAAATCTCTAGGAAATAGAGTTCGGTTGGACCGGTTGGTACATTGTCCTGATGAACAATTCGACAAAGAGATGATAAATGATAAAGGTGCTTGGCTACAAGATTGGTTAATCTTAGGGATAACCCTGAATCCTAACTGTGTCGAAAAAGTCATTTTGATGTCCTAACTACGTGCACGTTTTTGTCACATGTCCTGAACAAAAGGTGTTTTTTTTACTAAACATGTAAAATGAAACAAAAAAATGTATTTTTTTTTTGTAATTTTATACCACCTACCTCTTGTAGTGAACTAACAAACACAAATTATACAAAAAGTAAGAGGAAAAACCATCGAATGCGAACGTATACCATTTTTTGGTGTCATTTTACATATTTTGTAAAAAAAAATACATTTTGTTCAGGACACGTGAAAAAAAAGTGCGCATAGTTAGGAGTTGCGAAACACATTCCTCACTAAGTTAGGATTCAGCGTTCTCCCTTAATCTTATTGCCTGACAATCTAAATCATTGTTATAAAAGAGGGAAATATGTTTGGTTTGCTATTCATGGAGTTCCTTTTCAAGGCTGGTGTGAAGAAACATTTCAAGCTTGTGTTTTTTAATTTGGAAATCTAATCTATACTCATCCGCAATCAAAAAATGGTATGTATATTGATGTGGCTTATGTTCTTGTTCACATCTTCAATATAGGGAGAGTCTCAAAATAAAGAATTGTCAATCCCCTCCCATCATGCTATCCCAACCTATATGTTGCGTCAAGTGGAACTACCTCCATCACCACCAAATGCCATCTTTGTCCCGGCTATTCAGGTCCCACCAAGCTTGACGGTCTCCCCGATGGCGAGCCTCCAGGAGAGTATGTCCACCTGCTCGATTGGGGAGGAGGACGATATGGAGATTCTGGTCCTCGATGCATTTGTGGACCCACGGGTGCTAACGCATCAGTGGTTTCGGATAGTCGGGAAGCTTATGGCTCTGTGTCTCCCCCGGAAGGAAACCCTACTACGGATCATCACCAATGCATGAGGACAATCGATATATGGCCTAGTCATCAAAGATATTGAGATAGGGGTATTATGTTTCTATTTTTCAATAGAGGAGACTCGTTCATGGATCCGGGCTAACGAACCATATTGTTTTGATGGACACTCCCTCCTACTTAGGGACATCGATCCGTTGGCCAAACCTTCACACCATGAATTGGTTGTAGTTGTGGGTCCATGCCCATGGTATCCTACCACTGGTTCGAGGAAAAAATTGGAGCCGTCTTGGGGTTCCTTTGTGGATACGCCCTGTGATAGAGGGGGAAATGGTTGAAAGGAGCGGTCAAAGTGAGTTTCTGGCACTCTATGGGCCGTCCCCTCTGCTGGAGCCTCTTACTATGGTTTAAGGAATTCCGTGACCCGGTCCGTTACTCTCTCACTTACACCAAACTGCCAACTTTTTGTGGAAATTATGGTATGATTGGTCATACGTCGTAGGCATGTGATCAGGAGATGCCAGGTGTTCCCCGCTTTGAGAAGTCATTGTTGGAATTTCATCAAGATTAAACAACCAAGAAGCATGCGACTAATTGGGGGAAATCACCACAATATTCCCCAGGCTTCGAATTGTTGATCTCGTCTATCCCACCCAAGACCCCACCACCTAGCGGAAGGGGGTAAGTTGTAACCTCGCATATCCCACCTAATTCTTAAGGAGTGGTGGACCAGCGAGGAATGCACAGGGTATCAATTGCTACTCCTAGGAGGTCGTCTGCCCCATTTGGGACGCTGCACTTAGGGCGGTTGGGTCAGAAGAGGGAAACTACAAGGGAACCCCGGGGAGGATCAGGCGAAAGCTGGGAAACATCCCCACCAGGAAGAATGAAAGGAATTCATGGCTTCAGGGACTGGCCTTGGGAAGGGCCCCTGGTTCGAGCCTGGTCTCCCTATGGAACTAACAGATGCAGGTTCGATCGCACTCTACAGAGTATGCAGCGTCTAGGAAACACTTTGAGCAGTATTTGTTGGTTTCGTCTTAGTTTAATTTCCGTTTTCTTATATGGTTTTTTCCACACCGTTCATAAAGGTTCAATTGTTCTAAAGTTTTTTTTTTTGTAATGAGACCTTCTATGGCTCTATACAATGTAATGACTCTCTTTATTTATTAATGAAATCTCAACACCTTTTAGTAAAAAAAAATACATATAAAAGGCCTTACTATATAACCTGATAAAAAAAGCCTAAATCGTATAAAGAAAGTAATGCATACAAGCCGTTAACTGATAATTATCTGATCCATAAGAGCATCCGCATCCGTGGGGGGGGGGGGGGGGGGGGACTTAAAAAAATACATAATTCAAATTGACAATTCATTTTGTAAAATCCCACATATTTAAAGAGGCTGTAATCTGAAAAGCAAAACATGAGGGTAGAAGTTTGCAACAATTGATGTTAAAAAAAAGGAAAGGAATCAGAAGTTCTGGGCCGAGCTCGGGTTGGGCCAGCTCGGGCCCATTCGCGTCAAGCGCGGCCCATCTACGCGAGCCCAACCTACTCAGTCTCGCGGTCAGGCTATAAAAAGGGAGTAGAAACCCTAGAGGTGTACTGTTCACCTTCTCTGCCTGCCTCTTCGTCTTCCCTCTCCTCGAACCAGACGAGCCTCGCCGGACTTCGTCGTCTCGTTCTCCGATCTCGACCCCATCCACCTTCTTCTTCCTCTACACTTTCTTCTCCATCTCCACCTTCCATTTCTACCCACCCACGACAAAACCCACCGAAGCCAAAGAGATCTCAGCCTCGATTCGAAACCCTAATCCCCACCGTCGTCGAATCGAGCCTCGCCGGAGCCGTCACCATCAGAATCAGCTACGGTGAGCTTCCCCCCCCGACCTTCTCGACCTTCCCCCGCTTTCTTTTCCTGGAAATCGCAAGTTCTGGGGCTCGTTGAGCTGGATCTGGTCGGAGAGGAACGCCGGCGAGGAGCGTCGCCAGATCTGACGTTCCTACGCCGGAGAGCCTCCACGCCGCCAGAATCACCGTTTCCCTTCATTCCCTCGCCACTTGACGGCTTGCTCAGAATCCCTTTCCCCTTCCGACCCTCACCTGACACCGTGGAGGTGGCTGGAGTAGCTCGAGCTTGCCGGAGCTAGGACGAGCTCAACCTCGGACTCGTCAGGCTACGGGCCTGACGGAAGACTGGGCTGGATACCTTGTGTCGGCTGTTCCTAGGCCGGAACTGAAGCTCGGGCCAGATACTGGGCCGGACTTGATTCAGGCCCAAGTCCTTGGACTGGGTCTGACTCGGGTCCGAACCGAGTTTGGACCGGGTCTAGAACCAGGCCCGGGTCAGGCATGGATCAGGGTTTGGATCCGGGTCTGGATCCGGGTTGGGCCGGATCCGGGTCTGAACCGGATCAGAAATGAAATTAAATAATTAAGTTAAAGAATTAATTATAATTTGGATTGAATTTGGATAATTCATGAACTATCAGATGAATTAAAAGACGAACCTGTTAAATCAGAGGACTTTGGACAAATCCCGGGACTGATTAGGATATTTTATCTGTTAACCCAGACTGGGCTTCGCTCGGAGAGCTTGGACTTTGCTCGAGAAGACGAAGACCACTCCGGTACCCGTGTGAAAAATGGAGGAGTGACTGATCGTCTTTTCAGTAGAGTGTATTAGAGGAAGACCACGAGGTAGGGAAAGTCGTAACTTCTTAATTAAACGCTTAGTATGCATGTGAGATTAATAAAATCGGAAAGGTCCTAGAATTGCCTATAGGATGCGAATAACTAGAATAATCGTATTTCAATTATTAATAAATGGATGAGTCTAGTATGTATGCTTAGGATGAAGATGACTAGTATGACTGAGTGGTTACATGTTGGTTTACTTATTGTGTGAACGGATGATCGAGTATGACTGGTTGTGCCACGAGGCATAATCAGGTGATCGATGTACCGATGGTTCGTGACAGGTAAGTATACGGTAAGTGTGGAATGTTATTGGGTGTCTTTGTTGTGATGAAAGTGTGATTTGGGAAGTGTTTATTGTTGGACAAATCTAGTGTATATTTAATTACTCTTATTCTTGAAATGTTTGCTTGTTTGTTTGGTTCGGTACTACACCGGGGGGGTGGTAATCCGGTGCCGTTGTGGTGGTTGGAGTTGGACAGATACAATGGGATATTGAGTGACGTGAGGAGCCTACGGCTCGGCAGATCCTACGGTATATTGAGTGATGTGAGGAGCCTATGGCTCGGCAGATCCTACGGGATGTTGAATGATGTGAGGAGCCTATGGCTAGGCAGATCCTACGGGATATTGAGTGATGTGAGGAGCCTATTGCTCGGCAGATCCTACGGGATATTGATTGATTATTAGAGCCTGAGAGCTCGGCAGATCCTGCGAGATATTGATAGATTTAGGAGCCTATGGCTCTGCAGATCCTACGGGATATTGATGGGATTACTTCATGAGAGAAGGTTTCTGAGGTTTCACCCAAGGGTGAGCGTCCTACGGGAGCACTACCTTGGTTCCCTATGACTAGGGTTCTTTGGAGACATTTTCGAGAATACCGAAGATGAGCATCCCTATGGGATGGTGTCCTGTACTCCGATGTATATGTCTCCTCCGGACCGAGGGAAATCTGATGTGATATGAATACTCTAGTGGGTCGGAATATGGGAACCGAGGTGACACTAGAATCTATTCATGGATCGGAGGCTTGAGAAAGCAGGTGGTTGGCGTAATATCAATTACTCCCATTTAATCGTTATGATACTTTATGTTAATTCTGTTATGGAACCTTTCAAGTTAATGTTATTTTCAAGAGTACGAGTCTATTTTATTCCATCTTGTTTATACTTTATTTCATCGCACTTATCTTATTCTATCTCCTTTATATATTATCTCATTGTACTTATCTTATTCTATCTTGTTACGCATTATTTCATTGTGGTCGTATTTGTTGTTATTTGAGTCATCCGTTTACACAGTACAATGTTGATCCAAGGGTTGAATTGTTAAGGTTTTTCCTACTGAACGTAAGCTCACCCCTTTGTTTCTCTTACTGTTTTACAAGAGTACCCGATGTCTAGAGGCGAGGCTTGGGAGCTTCAGTTATCTTGGGTTTTAGCGTAGACTTATGTTGGTCGTCGTACTAAACATTTATTTATTACTTTACTTGTTGAGCTGTGACTCACTGGAGATTCTAAACTTTTTACTGATGATTTGAGGAGATTTACTTGTCTATTTAAAGGTTTATATTTGTTATTTATTGTTTTTCTTTACAAATTCTATTCACGTCTCAAGTCCGGTCAAAACTGGATTTGGGGCGTGACAATTTGGTATCAGAGCCTGGTTTCATTTGAAACAGGTTGTAATTTTGAACTTGTTTTCAAAACCTCGGACCAACGTCAGTTAAGTGGGTAGAGATAGGAGGTCTAAGTCGTGTACTCAGTGATGCAAGTTAAAGACATTAACGCATAGAGTGAGAACGGCTCGAGTCTTAATGATTTCAATAATTGTTTAAATTAAAATCTTCTGGTTACTATGGTTACATCGCTTGAGTGGTATTCTTACCCTATGGACTGTAATGTACAGTGATCGGGGAAACCGAATGGTTGAGATCGGTATTGTGTTAACAAGCAATGATAGAACCGTATTGTTTATTGTTGAGTAAATTATATGCCGAGTGTGTTACCACCGTGTTGGTCGTTCCATGTTGTTAAGGTTGAAGGATTAATTGATTGAAGTATTGATGACGTGGGAGATTGGATTTATTGGAGTGTTGAATCGGTTTTGATGTTGAGAATTGTTTAAAGAATCAAAGTTGAAAAGAATGGAACTTGGGTATTCTTGCACCCTTTTGATTGTGTGAATACTTTGCAAAGCTTGAGAAATCTATGTACTGATTGTGTGTAGTGTCTTGTAGAGCATGAGAACTCTTTGTATCGAATAACTTGTGAAAATTGATTGGTTAAATGTCCCGTTTAAACGGAGGGTTAATGGAAAATACGAATAGGTCATGCCGAATTTTCTGTAAAACTGGATGGGTTGTTCTATCACGGGTTGACTCAGGGGCGCCACTGTAGTCAAATGTGATGGTTGGATGTCAAGTGGTACAACGAGGTTCGGGGACGCCTTAATCGAGTTGTAACGATGCGAGATCGGCTTGATTATTTTGAGTAAAAGATAAGGAAATTGGGGAAAGAGAAAGCCTATGATAAAAAGAATTAAGGACTTAATTCCACACTGTTTACTTCGCGCTTTGGGACCCTAGTGATGGGTGTGGTTGGGTGTGAACTTTGCCTCCTTTGGGAGTTGGTTGCATTACTTGTTTGCTGTGTGAGACGCACAATGTGCGAACTTCTGTGCCTATATAAGTACTATATACGACTTATCTACTTACCCTCGATCCAATTAGGATCCGTTGAGACGAACGAGAACGCCCCTTTTTGCTTAAATCGTTTCGGTTGTGTTAAACTGAGTTGAACTGTACGTGCTATTGCAGCGATCTTTCGTGATTTCTCACGTTTACGTCCCGAGAGGTACCAGGAGTCGCCCAGCTTTGGGACAGAGCCAGTCACCAGCTGTTGGACTGGCAGGGCCAGCTAGCGCCCAGGGTGCTGCTCCCATAGAGCACCAGAGCTTTGAGGATGGACCATCAGGGTCACCAGTGAGAGATACTCCAGTCGCAGCGCCGACTCAGGCTACCCCTATTGATGAGGTAGTACACGCAGTACTGGCAGCACTCAGTGCTCAGCAGGAGGCCACAGCACCGGCGGCAGAGCCCGTGCCTACCACTGAGGCAGTCTCCGTCGAGAGGCTAGGACAGATGGATAGCGACACGGCCCAGGCGCTTCGTGATTTCTGTCGTTTGGGTACACCGACTTTTTCTGGGAGCGCTGACTCCGAGGCAGCAGTTTTATGGTTGGAGCGGATCACTCGCAACCTTGACACATCTGGCATTTCGGAGGGACGTCGGAGGGTTTCCTTCTCCACCTTCCAACTGGAGGGTGAGGCCTTCTGCTGGTGGCAGTCTGTGCAGACCAGAGTTGGTGAGGATTTTGAGTTGTTCAGCCGACTGTTCCTGGATCAGTACTTTCCTCGTTCGGTTCGAGATGATAGACGCCAGCAGTTCATGGACCTACGGCAGAGGGGCATGACAGTATCCGAGTATGCAGCGAGGTTCTTATCCTTGTCCCTCTTCGCACCCGAGATGGTGCAGACTGAGGACAGTCGTTGCAGACGGTTCGAGTGTGGACTCCTCCCTGCTATTGCAGATCGGATTATTGCTTTGAGGAAAGAGGTGTACTCTACTCTACTTGACCAGGCCTTGGCAGTGGAGAGGCATTTTCGAGAGAGCACCCGAGAGCGAGATGTCAGGCCGAGACCGAGTGGTTTCCTCAGGCCTTCAGAGAGCCGTGATGCTAGACGACAGAGGACTTATGGACACTTCCAGCCGCAGTTTCAGCAGAGTAGTATGTGCAGAGGAGCAGCAGTAACATCAGTTGGACCTGCCCCTTTGACGCAGTTCTGCCCTATGTGCAGACAGCAGGGACACTTGGCCCGAGACTGCCCGAGGAGTAGAGGACCCGCAGAGCGACAGATGGATCGTCCACAGGGGTTTGGTGAGAGGCAGCGCGTTGATGCTCAGACTTGTTACCAGTGCGGCCGTCAGGGGCACATTGCTTTCACTTGCCCCGATCGGGTGGGAGCTGCACATCCACCGAGGCCCCAGCAGGCACAGCCTCGTCAGGCACCTCCCGGCCGACCACGCCGGCACTATAGTAGAGAGCTTCGCGTCAGGCGGCGGGAGCGGCAGCCCCGAGACACCATGCTAGGCCTCAGCAGCAGGTGGCATTACCACCACCACCGAGAGGAGGACCACCGGCACGACAGGGCCGAGTTTATGCAGTTGCAGATACTAGAGCTGAGGGACAGTACGCCGGCCATGAGACTACACAGGGTACCTTTTTACTTTTTAATTCGTGGGCGTCTTTTCTGTTCGACATTGTTGCATCCCATTCGTTTATTTCTGCTTCTTTTGCTCATTCCTTGGGTTTGAGGGTGGAGTCCCTTAGTGGACCTTTGTGTCTTGAGACCCCAGCTACGGGGGAGGTAGTGCTGGATACTTTCTATCGAGATTGTGAGGTTCGAGTGGCAGACTTCCCCTTCGTTGGTGACTTACTCGTTCTGGAGATGACTGCTTTCGACGTGATCTTAGGGATGGACTGGCTTACGAGGTCATGGGCAACGATCGATTGCTTTCGACGTCAGGTGACGGTGAGGTCAGGTGACAGAGTTATCACTTGTGCTTTGGGTAGCAAGAGCGGAGTCCTTCTATCCGCTCTAATTACAAGAGTGGAGTCTGAGGTTGTGCGGTGTGGCAGAGACCTACCGAGACTAGTGTGTGAGTTTCCGGACGTGTTTCCAGAGGAACTATCAGGTTTACCGCCGGCGCGCGAGATAGAGTTTCGGATCGACTTGATCCCCGGCACCGCGCCAATCTCGATGACACCTTATCGGTTCGCGCCAGCTGAGTTAGTCGAGTTAAAGCCACAGCTCGAAGAGTTACAGGAGAAGGGTTTAATCCGCCCTAGTGTTTCACCGTGGGGAGCACCCGCCCTCTTCGTAAAGAAGAAGGGTGCTGCCTTGAGGATGTGCATCGATTATCGGAAGTTGAATCGGGTGACGGTGAAGAACCGCTACCCGATGCCGAGGATCGATGACATGTTCGATCAACTGAGAGGAGCAACCTGCTTCTCCAAGATTGATCTAAGATCAGGCTACTATCAGTTGAGGGTCCGAAAGGAAGATGTGGAGAAGACCGCGTTCCGGACGCGTTACGGACACTTTGAGTTTCTAGTGATGTCGTTCGGATTGACGAATGCGCCAACAGCCTTCATGGATTTGATGAATGGCATATTCAGACCTTACCTGGATCAATTTGTCGTAGTTTTCGTTGATGACATCTTGATTTACTCACCTAGTGAAGAGGCACACGAGGAGCACTTGAGGATAGTGTTGACCTTGTTACGCACTCACCAGCTGTATGGGAACCTGGAGAAGTGCAAATTCTGGCTTGCAGAGGTGAAATTCCTCGGACATGTAGTGTCCCGTGATGGTATCTTAGTCGACCTAGCGAAGGTCGATGCAGTTTCGAAGTGGGAAAGGCCCAAGAATGTTTTTGAGATCCGTAGTTTCCTGGGTTTGGCGGGTTACTACAGGCGCTTCGTTCAGGACTTCTCGCGTTTGGCTGCGCCTAGGACAACATTGACTCGCAAGGGAGCGGAGTTCCTTTGGACTAGTGAGTGTGAGCACTCTTTCTCAGAGCTAAAAGCCCGATTGACCACCGCTCCAGTGTTGATTGTTCCGGAGTGAGGAGTGGGCTACGACGTGTACTGTGACGCCTCAGGCGAGGGACTTGGTTGTGTTTTGATGCAGTCCGGGAAGGTAGTTGCTTATGGCTCGAGACAATTGAAGGTGCATGAGCGCAACTACCCGACCCATGATCTAGAACTGGCAGCAGTGGTTTTTTCCTTGAAGCTTTGGAGGCACTATCTATACGGGGAGCAGTTCAGAGTATTCTCATACCACAAGAGCCTCAAGTACATTTTCTCTTAGCGCGACCTGAACATGTGCCAAAGGCGATGGATGGAGTTACTTGAGGAGTACGACTTCGAGCTGCTCTATCATCCGGGCAAGGCGAATGTCGTCGCAGATGCCCTGAGCAGGAAGTCGACTCATTGTGTGGCCAGCATGGCAGTCCGAGAGTGGAACATGCTGGAAGAGCTGAGCTCATTCCGACTTAAGCTCGAGGAGATCACATATGGTATAGCCGTATGTGCATTGGTGGCTCAGCCCACGTTGGTTGCTCGAGTGTTGGAGGCACAAACCGAGGATGCCGAGACGGTAGGGGTTCGTCAGAGACTGGCCGACGGTGTTCAGATCAAGGGTTGGGAGTTGAGTACCGATCAGAGTGTCCGTCATAGAGGACGGTTATTTGTACCACGAGGTTGTAGGGACACTATGTTGAGAGAGTGTCATCACTCCCGTCTTGCTGTGCACCCGGGTGGCACCAAGATGTATAGAGACATCCGACGACAATTCTGGTGGAGCGGGATGCGCAGGGAAGTTGCAGATTTTGTTTCAAGGTGCCTCACCTGTCAGCAGGTGAAGGCCGAGCATCAGCGTCCCGCCGGCTTACTACAACCCTTACTGATCTCCGAGTGGAAGTGGGAGCATGTTGTTAGTCTTAGTGCCCGTAGTTCAATCCTAAATGTCCAAATGTATATATCATCGTTAGCAATAAAATTAAAGCGGCTTTATATTACTTATGTGTTGGAGTAATATATCGATGTGTGCTCTGATCTATGCCCACCATGCGAATAGAACCATAGATCGAGATAGATCACACTCGATGGGTCCCTAGTCAACAAAGCTTCACTAGAAGCGACTAGTATGAAAGATGGCTCTTTATGGCTTACGTTCTGTTAGTCATTGGAATGGGATTCCGGAGTCTGATCATAGATATCATGTGGGACATGATATTGGACGACCCGCCCTGAATATGTGCCATAGATTAAGTCATGAACATATTCAGTGTCGTAGCTTGTCATGTATCCTTAGACCAAGGGGTCTTTGTGATCGCTATGTAGTCAACAAATGAGTTTGACCTGAGCCTAACGTTGTCCGTAACAGGGCTTCCATAACGGCCAGGATTGGCTTGGGGACGGGCTACATGAGTGACACGAAAGACGGCTAAGGGATTTATCCCTCGTACTAAGGTATGGGAAAGATATCGGTTCTCGGCCGCTTGATCGAGAGTGACTGAAAGAATAGCATGGCCATGCACATGATACTGGGTATCATATCTTCAGTCATCTCACATATCAAGGAACGGTGATTGAGAATAATAAGGATGACGGCTCTATGCCTTATCTTAATCAGGATATCGGAGATAAAAGGATAATGACAGGGATGACGGAAAGGTTAGAATCGACAGGGTCGATTCGTTATGCAGTGTCAGGCAATACTAAAGTCTCGTTAGTTGCCACTTAAATAGGATCAAGTAAAATGGGATTTTACGTTGATCTATTGACATGCATAAACCTAAGGGTCACACCGGAGGATGAAACTCATGGACACATTTATGGAGAATGGCCAAAAGAGAGTTGTCTCGGGACATGACCAAAACTGGGTTTTGGGTCATGTGCCCGTAAGTGAATAGGACTTTACTGATCGAGACAAGGCTTGGAGTCTTGGGATTGATCGCGTCGGATAATGTTGGACATTTCCGGTATGGAAGGCTTGGAGGCGATGAGCGAATCACGGGACCTCGTTGGAAATGGCCACGGGCCATGTTCCAAGAGGCCCATGAAAGGCCCATGCAACCAAGGCCCATGGAACTAATTAATCAAGTCTTGATTAATTAGTACTAAGTAAGCAAGACAAGGATTAAGGTGTTGGTGATTCACCACCTAACCCAATCTTGTCTTGCCATACTTTGTCCTATTTACACCTTACTTGACACCATACTTGTCCCATGCCTTTAGTTGGACAAGTATGAGTTTTGTTATGTTTAAGTCATCTTTTTTCAACATAACAAACACAAGACAAGAATAGGAAACACATTTTCTCTCCCTCTTCCATGGCCATTTCGGGTTTGGCTAGTTTCCACCTCCATTTTTGTGTTCTTGAGTCCTCAAAGAGAAGAACTACGTGGCTTTGATTCCCATGTGGATACGTAGGCGTCTTGGAGACTCAAGCCAATCATTCGTTAACCGGTGTTCTTGTTTTGGTAAGAAATAGTGCTGAATTTTTCTCTTGTGAATCCATTCTTTGTTAGTTGTTTCATGGTTTAATCGTCTCTTGGTTTTCATTGATTTTCCGCTGCGAGTTGGTTCATCTCCAACCCTACCTCGAGACCCAACACATGTTACTATGGATTTCGTTTTAGGACTACCGAGGTCGACGAAAGGGCACGATGCTATTTGGGTTGTGGTTGACCGACTGACCAAGTCGGCACACTTTCTGGCCATGCGGATGGCCGACACTGTTGATGTGTTGAGCCGGTTATATGTTAGAGAGATTATTCGCCTTCATGGAGTGCCAGTGTCAGTTGTGTCTGATAGAGATCCTCGCTTCACGTCCAGATTTTGGAAGAGCCTGCAGAAGGCATTGGGGACTGACGTGCTGCTTAGCACAGCTTATCATCCACAGACAGATGGACAGTCAGAGCGTACTATACAGATTTTGGAGGATATGCTTCGAGCTTGTGTACTGGACTTTTGGGGATCGTGGGAGGATCACCTACCTTTAGCAGAGTTCGCTTACAACAACAGTTATCAGTCCAGCATTGGGATGGCACCATTCGAGGCTTTGTACGGCAGACCATGTAGGTCGCCGGTGTGTTGGGCTGAGGTAGGGGATCGGAGTTTACTTGGACCAGATATGGTCAGGGAGACGACCGAGAAGGTCGCAGTGATCAGGGAATGGTTGAAGACCGCACAGAGCCGTTAGAAAAGCTATGCTGACAGACGTCGCAGACCGCTTGAGTTCTCGGTCGGAGACCATGTATTTCTGAGGGTGAGTCCGAAGAAGGGCCTACTGCGGTTTAACCGCGGTGGAGGCAAGCTGTCACCACGATTCATCGGACCATTTGAGATCTTGGATAGAGTTGGAGCCGTGGCTTATCGGTTAGCATTGCCACCGCAGCTTGGGAACGTGCATAACGTTTTCCATGTGTCCCAGTTGCGGAAGTACATAGTAGATCCCTCTCATGTCATCGAGTGGGCAGACATTGAGGTGGCCGATGATGTCTCTTATGAGGAGCAACCTATCAAGATTATGGATACGGGAGAGAAGGTCTTGCGGAAGACGACTATTCCCTTAGTTCGAGTATAGTGGAGGCACCAGGGAGCTGAGTCTACCTGGGCCCTGTGTGGCACGGCGGGATGTTACAAAAAAGTGCACTTTTTCTGTAACATCCCGCCGTGCCAGACTCGGGCCCCACGCGCGGCGATGTTAGGTCTGTAGCCCAATACACCCCAACCCCTCTGGTGTATTATCCACAAACAAATACCAACCTAGGTTGTTGGTGAGACTTGAACCCAAGAACAGCTCAATTGGTGATAGCATCACTCAAGGAAATGCTATAAAGGGTGAGGTCTTGGGTTCAAGTCTCTCCAACAACCTAGGTTGGTATTTGTCTGTGGACAATACACCAGAGGGGTTGGGGTGTATTGGGCTGCAGACCTAACATCGTCGCGCATGGGGCCCGGTTCTGGCACGGCGGGATCTTACACAAAAGTGCACTTTTTTTGTATCACCCCGCCGTGCCTCACACAGAGCCCCACGCGTGGCGATGTTAGGTCTGCAGCCCAATACACCCCAACCCCTCTGGTGTATTGTCCACAGACAAATACCAACCTAGGTTGTTGGTGAGACTTGAACCCAAGACCAGCTCAATTGGTGATAGCATCACTCAAGGAAATGCTACAACATGGGTTGGTATTTGTCTGTGGACAGTACACCAGAGGGGTTGGGGTGTATTAGGCTGCAGACCTAACATTGTCGCGCGTGGGGCTCTGTGTGAGGCACAGCGGGGTGTTACACATTTGGTCGATATAAGCTTCTGCAATAATGAATTCTTTGATGACCGTTACTAATACCATATATATTTTTTTGAAACACTAACAATTAGTATTCCTGATAACAATGTTCGAGCCTCGTCGACGGATATTATTTATCGCAACAGAAAAATGATTTTAAAAATAAAAAACTAATTTTTAAATTTAAACTAATTATTAAATTAAAAAATGAGTTTTTAAATTAAAAACTTATTTTTAAAATTTAAAACTATTTTTTTAAATTTACCTATAAAAACCTAATTAATAACCTTACCATATATTAACCTAATTAATTACTATATATAACCTAATTAATTACCAACGGGTACTATGCTTCTTCTCCACTGCGTCTGCGTCTGTTTTTTTTTTGCAGGCCACGCGTCGACATGGGTTTGGACGGCGGCGAAGCAGAGGAGCGCGAGGCAGCGGGGCTGACAAAGGCCCCGTGCCTCTACCCCCCGAACCCTCCTCGTCCGCATCCTGCCCCGCGCCTCTCACTCCCCGCACGCCCCCCCTCCCTCCCCACACCAAGCGAACCCCGAATCCTTTCCCCTTCTGCTCCCACCCCGGCCTCGCCCAAACCGCCCCCCCCCCCCCCCCCCCCCCCCCCCCCCCCCTTGATGCAGATGTTCTGATTAACAACATCATAGACTCCTCAATTCATAGCTAAATCAACCATTTTCAACTCATCACGTGCTAATTCATAACACTCTTAAGCTTGGAGGGTGCGTGTCATATATGTCAAACGCAGCACAATTATAAATGAAACTGATGCAGGGTCTTTGAAATCCTAGAATTTAGATTTCAAATGACCAAGACTTAAATTCAGATTCCAAAAACAATTACAATTGCAAAAAGCCCATGAGATTAATGTTAAAGAGAAAAGAAAAAAAAACAAAGAAATACATAGATCGTTTATGAATTTAAACTCAAACTTACACTTGTAATTATAGGATTTTTGCACGTTTGATTTGGAAGAAAAAAGTCCCCATAATTGACTAGGAGAGGTGAAATCGGCTACAAACCACTCTTAACCTAAAAACTAGAGAATCAATCCTAGCCACACACACATAACATCCAACATTCCACATGATGCCACATCACCACCCCAATTTCAGCCAAACTCACGCCAATTGCATCATTTCTCACACAAGCAAGGGCATAATTGTAAAAGCATGGTGCCATGTGGACAAGTGTCCATTTTTTTCTTCACCAATTCACTAATTTAATATTTCCCGATTCGTTTGAACTCCGATTAGCTTCAAACTTGCGCCAATATTTTTATTTTTTCAAGAGCTTTAAATCAAGATCAATCATAAATATATTTTGAAGCACGAAAATAAAAAGGTATATCGGAGTGATAAAAAAATGTTGAGTGTTGATAAATATTCACTAATAAATGTTTTATATCGGAGGTATCAAACTAGTGCTAAATGTTGATAAAAACATGTACTGAGGTGATAAAAACCATGTTCAATTTTGATAATAAGTGTGATAAACTAATCATGATCAGTTTTGGAGAATGGGGGGATAAAACCAGTGTAGAGTGTTGATAAAACCAGTGTAAAGTGTTGATAAAACCAGAGCAAAGTGTTGATAAAAATTAGTCAGATATAATTTCTTTAAAAACCAGCCCCGAAATAAATAAAAATTCGTGTTTCAAAAAAACCATGTGACGGGGATGATAAAACACACGTAATTGAATGATAAACCTAATGTTTAGTGTTGATAAAACTAGTGTTCATAAAAAGCATGCGATGAGGTGATAAAAACATGATCAGTTTTGGAAAACGAGGTGATAAAACCAGTGTAAAGTGTTGATAAAACCAGTGTAAAAATGTTGATAAATCCAGAGCAAAGTGTTGATAAAAATTACCCAGATTTTTTTTATAAAAAAAATCAACACTGAAATAATTTTTTTTTTCGTGCTTCAAAATATATTCATGACTGATCTTGATTTAAAGCCCTTAAAAAACAAAACTAATGGCGCAAGTTTGAAGCCAATCGGAGTTCAAACGAAGCGGGAAAAATTAAATTAGTTAATTGATTAAAAAAATTAACATGATAGCTTTACTAAAAAGCCCTTACCACTTATTAAAAAGTGCTGTTTTTTTTTGCAGTCAACAAGTCAACTACTCAATTGCATCTCATCCATCCATTCTTGAAATAGCTGGCTTAGATTGGTTCTCTAGTTTTTAGGTTAAGACATGGTTTGTATTTGATTTCTCCTCAAAGTGAATAGGTGGAAAAGAACAAATGATCGATTATTTAGGAAGACAAATTTGTAAGAAAAGAGTGATCTCACAAGCATAGCCTTACTTTACACATCATATCTTCATTAGCTGTCAAATTGCTCCGCAGTACAAATTAGTGGAGTGCAAATGGTTCAGACATGTACACCTCACGTGGTGTTTTTTTTTCTTCTTTAATTTCTCATGATGGCAAAGGCATAAAGTAATGGTATTAAGTGAAACAAAATTTAGTGTAATCAGATGATACATTTTTATATTTATAGTCATATATAAATAATGCGAATAGCTTTGTGTAAATACCCATGATCATCTGTATTAAAGATAGTAACATTCATTTGAAGAAGATTTGCATAAGAGCTAGACCTAATTCTCTTTAAGAGCTCTCTGTCGTCCCACCTACAAAGTAATTGTTATGGTCATGGTTATTACCATGACCTATGTCATGGTCATGCTCCTATCTTCTATACATTCTCTTTCTTTCACCTACTCTTTAGAGTCTGTGAAGGTTTCTCTTGTTAGGGTTCTCGAACCGCCTCTAGTTACCGCGACGTTGACCTTCTCCCGCCACCAACGAAGCGTCTCCCGACTTGTTTCGGTTCCTCCTCTGCTCTGGGGGTTTCTGTCTCTCAGGTCGACGTCCCTGATGTTGTCGCCGCCGACGTCTCTAGAGTCGTCCCTGAAGTCGCAGTCGTCGTCTCTACAACCGCCACCGGCACGTCCTTCTCCCTGGCCTCCACCACCGCAACTACCTCAACCCGACCATCTAGGCATCATGGATTGGCCTTGGGAGGGGTCCCTGGTCGATGCGTTGCCTCCCACCATTACTGTTGAAGTCCTTGGCCAGTTATCGAAGCAGGAATTCTAATACCATCTTCTCATCCCCCGTATTCTCTAATTACCTATATGACATCCCAACACCGTTTGTGACGGTTCTAGTAATATAAGGATCAATGAATTATTTGTTCTTTTTCTGTCATTTTTAATGGTCAGGGAGCGTGTTCCCTGACGCACCTCAATGTACTTATATCTCATTTATAATATTGCGTCTTTCGTTAAAAAAAAACATTCATTCAAAGGGATCACATGTCATACACACTAGTTTGATATGCAAGAGTTGGGTTTCAATATTCAATTTCCTCAGCACAGCCACATACTGGACCCGCATAAGATACAAGTGCATCTCACAATTGATCATAAGGGAAACCTCGGATCAGCCCGATATTTTGACCCTTTTTCGCACGTAATGGTTGTACTCACCTTCGAAATCATGTCCTGACAGTCCACCTTTTCAATATTATCAAATAAGGACAAAATCTGTAACAGAGCTATCGATAGTATTGGAAAAGTCTAAATTACCCCTAACTATTTTTGCATTTCCTAACAGTACCTTTATGATTTATTTTATTTTATTTTTTGATACATGAATATGAAAATATTCATATTACTTTTTAATTTTAAAAATCATTTTTTATATTTGGTTTTAGTTTTAAGTCACTGTAAAAATATTTTTTAATTAATTTTATCATTTATTTTTGGGAAAATTTCATTTTAATACCATGCAAAACATTTAATTTCACTTTGATACTCTGTTATAATTTTTTTGCACTTTCATACCTAAACCAAATATTTAATTTCACTTTAGTACTCAACCGTTAACTTTCTGTTAGTTTAGATGGGAAAGGTAAAAAGACCATAATACCCCTAACTATTACTCAAATTTTCGAACTCATGACATTTAACTCAAAACTTAAAAATAAGTGAAAAGACAATAATACCCTCAATTGTTAGGGTATTAAAATGAAATTTTCACTATTTTTTTATGAAAATTATTTCATTTTTCAAAAATTCAGATTTAAATTTAAAAAGTATATAAAAATCGTTTTTTTATAAATTCAGTTTTTATTTATGAAAATTATTTTTATTTTCAAAAAATCATATTTTAATTTAAAAAATACATAAAAATCAGTTTGTTTTTTTTAAAAAAAAATACATAAAAATCATTTTTTAAAATTTAATCAATATTCTATTTTTTTTTTCATTTTTTGTACCCATTCACCCCTCTCTCTCCTCATCATCATCGTCTCTCTCTCCTCATCATAGTGTCTCTCACCTCACCATCTCTACAATCAAAATTTCAGTATCAATCCCACCAAATCATCATCTCCAAAATCAAATTTTCAGCAACAATTCTTAACCTCAACCCTAAGCAGCTCCAGCCTAAATTCAATCGGACATAGTGTAGAAATCAAATTTTCAGCAACAATTCTTAACCTCATCCAATTTTTCCATTTCCAGGAGACCTCAGTGTAGAAATCAAATAAAATAGGTTTTTTTTTCCTTTTTTTCTGAAAAATATTGAAATTAATTTTTTTTCCCCAAAATCGACATCTCCGCCGCCGGCGTGCCTGATGAACTCGGACGGCGAGAGGAAGCTTCCATGCAGACGCAGACTATGCCTGGCTCCTCGCCCTTCCTGTACCTGTATAAGAACCCTAGTTCTTTTCCCACGAGCGGACTGCAGATCGGAGTAGTGGAGGAGTTCATCTCGCTGCCGCACCTCCACCTCGTGACTTCAAGACCAGATCTGGTCTTCCTTCCCTCCGGCGAAGTCGCGACAACAAGGAACATGTGGGTTATGGTTTGAAACAACAAGTTCATTGCAGAGGAGGAGGTTTTGGACGAGCTTGTTGCGCTTGAGGGCGGGCATGACGGGGGAGATTCGGTGAGGAAGATGTGGGAGAGGCCGAGGAGGAAGAGGCCCATGCCCGAGACGCCGCAGCCGGTGCCGATCTCGATGGCGCGGCGGCGAGTGGAGTGAAAGTTGAGGAGTTGCTGCAAAGTGACGAGTGGGGTTCTAAGTTACTAAAAGAGTTAAAAGAAATAAAAATTAAAATAAAAGAATAAAATCTGATTTTTTATTTTTTTCAAATAATGATTTTTTAATATATTTTTATATTAAAATCTTAATTTATATATATATATATTAAATTAAAATATGATTTTAAATATTTTTTTATATTAAAATAATTATTTATATATTTTTGTTATTAAAATATGATTTTTTATTTTATTTTTTATATTAAAATATGAATTTATATGTTATTTATATAAATAAAAATTAAAAAATTAAAGAATAAAAATGATTTTTTGGAAATAAAACTGTTTTTTAATAATAAAAATTATTTTTTAAAATAAAAACTGATTTTTTAAAAATAAAATATGATTTTTATGTATTTTTAAATTAAAATCTGAATTTCTTGAAAATAAAAATAATTTTCACGAATAAATTCATATTTTAATATAAAAACTGATTTTTTTTAAATAAAAACTCATTTTTATGTATTTTTTAAATTAAAATCTGAATTTTCGAAAAATAAAATAATTTTCATAAAACAAACTGATTTTATTTTAAAAATATTGAAAATTTCATTTTAATACCATAACAATGGAGAGTATTATTGTCTTTTCACTTATTTTTAAGTTCTAAGTTCAATGGCATGAGTTTGAAAATTTGAATAATAATTAGGGGTATTATGGTCTTTTTACCTTTTTCCATCTAAACTAATATAAAGTTAACGGTTAGGTACTAAAGTGAAATTAAATGTTTGGTTTAGGTATGAAAGTGCAAAAAAATTATGCCATGGTATTAAAGTGAAATTAAATGTTTGGCAGGGTATTAAAGTGAAATTTTCCCTATGTTTTATATTGATTTAAAAAAAATTAGTTTCATTTTTAAAATCAATTTTATTTTAGAACAAGACAATTTTTTTTAGAAAATAAGTCTTATTTCTTAAAAATATTTTTTAATTAATTATTTTTTTTCTATTTTCAGTAAAAAAAAATCCTTTATTCTTTAAAAATCTGATCATCTGTCTTCATCTTAACCAAATTCATTCTCCATCTTCATCTTTACCAAATTCTACGTAAAAATCTCCATCTCCATTTTCATAAAACATCATTCTTTACCAAATTTCAACACTTTTTTCCTCTATTGATCTCCAACTTCATCTTCTTTTTGTTCATAAATTTAAAGGATAATATCATAAAGTTACCTTCAACTTTTAGCTACTTTCAAAAAGTTACACTTAACTTTCAAAAACAACAAACCAATACCTTAACTTCTAACTTTGCTCAAACTGATCAACGACATTAATTTCTCATCCAAACAAATGTGAAAAGTCTAAACTACCCCTCATTTAGAATCAAATTTTGAAATCATTGCCACTCCACATATTTTTAAAAACAAAAAATAATAAAATGACTAAAAGTCCTTCAATATCCTTTAATTTTCGAAAATATCAATTTCATTCATTCTTTTCTTTATTTATCTTTTAATTTTCATTGAAAAATATTAAATTATTTATTTTCATTAATTTTAATTATATAAGAAAATCAAATTTACTTTATATATATAGGTTTACTTTCGGGTGCAAACTCCTACTTACAATACTAACTTGCGAACCATTGTAGTTCATTGGATATATGCCACATGACAACATCTTAGTAGTAAGCATTTATTTTTTTTATACCAAATTCGCTAATTTAATCATTCCCGCTTGGTTTCAATTCCGATTTTTTTTCATTCTTATACCATTATTTTTATTTTTTTGAAGGGCTATCCATAGAGATACATATTGAATATATTTGAAGCAAAAACATAAAAATAAGATAAGTCCAATGTAATTGTAAATCGGATGAACACAGTTTGTGAATCTGCAGAAATGAAATGTAAATATACAGAATTGAAATGTAATATCGCTAAAATAAAATGTAATTACATTTTGTTTATGCAGATTTACATTTCCAATTTACAATTACGTTAGACTTATCCTTTTTTTTTGCTCAAAATATATTCAATATGCATCTCTATAGATAGCTCTTGGAAAAATAAAAATAACGGTGAAAGAATTAAAAAAATCGGAGTTGAAACGAAGCGGGAATAAATAAATTAGCGAATTTGGAAGAAAAAAAATACTCATTATCCAAGATGCTGCCATGTGGCATATTCAATTGTTGTATTCACGCTTCTAATGGGTTCGCAAGTACAAACCTATTTGCGGTTCAGAACGTAGAACCAATCTGAACCATTGATTACTCAAATCGAATGAACACCGAAATTCAGGGGGGGTAGGGGGGGTGATTGATTACGAAATCAATTACAAGATATGCATTAATAAAAAGATGTGCATTATATCTGGGCCTTTAATTCTACAATCCAAGGGCCCAGATTGAAAGTTCTACGTTATGACGAAGTTATAAAGTTTGTACCTGATAGCTATCCTATATATATATAGGGGAGCTTTCGGGTACAAACCTTATTTCGGGTCAGAACGTAGAACTAATCTGGACCATTGATCACCCAAATCGGATGGCCACCGAAATTCAGGGGGTGGGGGTTATTGATTACGAAATCAATTACAAGATATGAATTAATTAAAAAGATATGCATTAAATCTAGGCCTTTAATTATATATATATATATATATATATATAAATAGGGGAGCTTTTGGGTACAAACCTTATTTCGGGTCAGAACGTAGAACTAATCTGGACCATTGATTACCCAAATCGGATGGCCACCCAAATTCAGGGGGGTGGGGGGTTATTGATTACGAAATCAATTACAAGATATGCATTAATTAAAAATATATGCATTAAATCTGGGCCTTTAATTATATATATATATAGGGGAGCTTTCGGGTACAAACCTTATTTCGGGTCAGAACGTAGAACTAATCTGGACCATTGATTACCCAAATCGGATGGCCACCGAAATTCAGGGGGTGGGGGGTTATTGATTACGAAATCAATTACCAGATATGCATTAATTAAAAATATATGCATTAAATCTGGGCCTTTAATTATATATATATATATATATATAGGGGAGCTTTCGGGTACAAACCTTATTTCGGGTCAGAACGTAGAACTAATCTGGACCATTGATTACCCGAATCGGATGGCCACCGAAATTCAGGGGGGTGGGGGGTTATTGATTACGAAATCAATTACAAGATATGCATCAAGTAAAAAGATATGCATTAAATCTAGGCCTTTAATTCTATGATTCAAGGGCACAGATGAAAGTTCTACGTTCTGACGAAGTTATAAGGTTTGTACCTGATTGTGATCCTATATATATATATATATATAGGATCACAATCAGGTACAAACTTCTATCTTTCGTCAGAACGTAGAACTATCAATCAGGGCCCTTGCATCGTATAATTAAAGTCCTGGATTTAATGCATATCTTGTAATTGATTCCGTAATCAATCACCCCCCCCCCTGAATTTCGGTGGCCATCTGATCTGGGTAATCAATGGCCCAGATTAGTTCTACGTTCTGACCCGAAATAAGGTTTGTACCCGAAAGCTCCCCTATATATATCAGATTTGAATTTTAAAAGATATATATATATATATATATATATACGGGTGCAATCAGGTGCGAACCATGGCTTACGGTGCGAACGTGCGAACCTGCTTGTGCAGTGTATCTGGTTTGCGGAAATAGTGGTATCGGTTTGCGGTGTTTTCGCAAACCATATTTTTCTCAAGATAAAATGCTTTTTTTCAAACTTCTTTTCCGCAAACTGGGATGCTTATTTCCGCAAACCATGTTCGCTATTTCCGCAAACCAGATACATTATTTTCGCAAACCATATATTTTCTCAACATAAAAATGCTGTTTTTTCAAACTTTTTTTTCCGCAAACTGGGATGCTTATTTCCGCAAACCATGTTCGCTATTTCCGCAAACCAGATTTGAGGTTCGCAGGTTCGCACCGTAAGGGAGGTTCGCACCTGATTGCTTCCCTATATATATATATATAAACCAAATTTTATTTTTGAAAATGTATAAATCATATTTTTATTGATTTTAATTTACATAAATAATTTTCTTTTATCCTCTTGTATTTTTAAATTTTAATTTTCTTAAAATCTCATTCGCTTCTTCAACCTCCCATTCACCCTTGATGGTCCGTTCACCATTGATTCGGATAAAGTCGGAGAAATCGACGACGGAGGAGATGGAGATGGGGAGAAGATGGCTTTTCTCCACACTAGTGCCTCATGTTCTCATTTCTTTTTTCAATTTCATTCAAACCCTCATTACCAAACACAGTACAAGCTCACAATCCAGTACCTCATCTGTAATAACCACTCCCGGTCAACGCCAGTCAAATCTGCGAAAAACAGGAAATTTTAAAAAATTTAAGCAGACACTTAATTGAACCTAAATTTGTCCCCGAGGGTCATACAAGACTTAAGTTGACCCCGTTATCAACCAAAGTGAGTTCCGGGGGACTCAGGGCAACTTTCTGACCAATTTGGGAAATGTTGACTTTTCGCTGGAAAAGTCAACCGAGCGACGTTTTGGTCCATTCGAGGACCGTTTTGGATCCAAAAAGCTTAGCCGTCGTCGCAGCGGTCTTAGTTGAGCCGTTTCCTTGTAGCCCGTGAAGTTTCGTAATTTCTTGGAAAAAGTGCCCGTTCGGGGTCCGAAACGTCTGAATTTCGCGAATCTGATTGGAAAATATCTAGCAGATATTTTCCAAAAATGTGTGGGACCTACTTGGCCACATGTCAACTATGTGGTGGTGTTAGGTTTTTGTACAAGACAAGAGAAGATTTGTTACTTTTTAAAACAAAACAAAAGGGAAACAAATATGAGGGTTCGGCCATATGTAAAAAATAAGAGAAAATTTGGTTTTTAGAGAGAGAAAGAGAGATAGAAGGAGAGAAAAGAGAAGGGGTTTTTGGGGTCTTACCACTATTCACGAGCATCGAACCGTTGGATCGTCTCAAAGCTAAAGGAATCGAGCTCACATCGACTTTCTCTACGGTGAGCACCTAATCGATTCTCATTTTTCTAAGTTTAAAAGTTAGGGTTTGGTTTGAAATGGGTTGAAATTGGATGAGTTGAGGTGTGGGGTTCGTTGGAGGTGTTTTGGAGCGAAGAGATGAACGTTTTCCGGTGACCGGAGGCTCGGGGGAGCTCCGACCACCGTGTAGGGTGGCTGCCCGGTTTTGTAGGGTGGCTGGACGGAGTTAGGACGAGCCACCACCTTGGTGGACCGGCCCTAGCCACCCACGGCCAAAGGGGGTCGGGTGGGGCCCACGTGCTCGGGTTTCGTGTTTGGATGGTTTAGGACGTTCCCCGAATCATTAATCTACAACCGGATCGAAATTTAGAATTAAATTGTGAAAGTTGTAATTGACGGGTTTAGAAACTTTAAACGCTAATTAAATGACTCGGAAGTCGGAATTCGATTCCGTCGAGTGCATAGGAACCCTTGAATTATTCTAAGACCGTAGAAATGAAAACGGGAATTTTCGGAGCCCCGGAAGGGCGTTTCCAAAACCCGGGCAGATTCGCCATGTCGGGCGAATCGGGCTTTTCCGGGCCCATTATCGACAATGTCGAGTAATTGGGAAGTTTGGGAGTGATTGACATTGTCGGGGTTACTTTTGGGCGTCAAGTTTATTAAATTCCAGTTTATGTCTGCGAACTTAAAGGTACTTAAAATTGTGTTCTTTTAGATCGTGCTGCAGACAGAGGGAAGGGAAAGCTAGGCGAGTGACCGAGATCACGCCGGAGCTTATTTGTGCGCTTTTGGAGAAAGCATACGAGGTAGGGATAAGTAGCCGGATCTCGGCCCTGACTAGGGAAAATTAACAGTAGAAATGCATGTGACACTTGGGTGTCGTGGGTTTAGTAAGTTTATCGAATATTAGAAAGGCAGGCGACACCGGGTGGTGTCGTATGATACGAGAACGTATCGAAAATTAGAATTGCATGTGACACTTAGTAGTGTCGTAGGAGCAGTGAGCTTTCGTTATTGGAACTACTTGAGGCATTTGGTTATGCCCGGAGGTTGATTGTGAGCCTGTTGATATTAGAACTGCTGGAGGCATTGGTTATGCCCGGAGGTTGATTGTGAGTCTGTTGGTATTAGAACTGTCGGAGGCATTGGTTATGCCCAGAGGTTGATTGTGAGTCTGTTGGTATTAGAACTGCTGGAGGCATTGGTTATGCCCGAAGGTTGATTTGTGTAGTTGTGTCTTGGGTGGCCATGAGAGCCCGTACTTTACTGTTTGTGTCTTGGGTGGCCATGAGAGCCCATACTTTACTGTTTGTGTCTTGGGTGGCCATGAAAGCCCGTACTTTACTTTTTGTGTCTTGGGTGGGCATGAGAGCCCGTGTTTTACTGTTGGTGTCTTGGGTGGCCATGAGAGCCCGTGTTTTACTGTTGGTGTCTTGGGTGGCCATGAGTGCCCGTGGGGTTGTTGAGCCCGTGAGTTACTGTTGGTGTGTCTTGGGAGGCCATGAGTGCCCGTGGGGTTGCTGAGCCCGTGAGTTATTATCGGTGTGCCTTGGGTGGCCGTGAGTGCCCGTGGGGTTGTTGAGTCTGTGTTTTTACAGTTGGTGTCTTGGGTGGCCATGAGTGCCTGTGGAGTGTTGAACCTGGGTTGTTGCTGTTTGTTGAACTTTGCTTGTGATTGTAATTGTGGTTACCTGAGGTTGGAAGACCCGACTTTGTGTCGGGGAAGTTGCGTGAGGTGTGGCTAGCCACCCGACTGAGATCGGGGGTAGGGGAGAGGTTGTGGGCTAGCCTCCCGACAGGGATCGGGAGAAGGTGCGCGTGGGTGTGGCTAGCCTCCCGACTGAGATCGGGGGTAGGGGAGAGGTTGTGGGCTAGCCTCCCGACTGAGATCGGGAGAAGTTGCGCGACAGGTCGACCGCCTGACCTGACAGGGATCGGTAAAGGGCGAGAGAGAGAGGGGTTACTGAGCAGCTAGCGTGCGATCCTTTGTGATCTTGTTTGGTGTGCAATCCTTTGTGATCTTGGGTGTTGCGTGGTTGTCTGTCGTGTCTTTGGAGGAGGCCGTCAATCGTTGTGTCAGGTCTACATTACGTGTCTGAGTGTTGAGTCGGTTGAGGAAAGTAACGGTGTGTGTGTGTCAGTCAGGTTACTTGAGTTTGGGGATAGTAGTCCCCGGTGTTGAGTTGTTGTTGGTGTTACCGGCATTGTCTGCTAAGTATGCCGTAGTCAGTCTGTTATCCGTGGTGGTGAGCGAAAGCTCACCCCTAGCTGCTTTTCCTACAGGTACTGGTCGCAGGTTGGACTAGGTGAGCTTCCGAGGCTTGAAGAGCTAGGAGCGGGAGTACGGGTTTACTTTTGAGTCTAGCGACGTATACCTTGCTTTTTGTCCACTTGTTGGGACGTACTTTTGAGTTGTAAATAATTATTTTGATGAACAAATGGTGATTTTAAAGTGATTTATTTAAAGGGTTTCAAAATGTTTTATTGTTTTAAACGTTCGCGTTCCGCGTTCGGTTTTACTGAAATTGGGGCGTGACATCATCAACCTCCTAATTTGAATAATCCACAAATCAGCTACCCCTCTAGCTTCAAACTCGAGAAAATTTCTACGATATACCCAATTTCAATACAAACCGAGTGACAAAATAAACCTCAAAGCTCAAGAAGCAAAGCTCAATCAATTACTAGCAAAAAATATTTCTCAAAAAACTAAAGAAGATTCTAAAATCATAACGACTCTCAAAAAGGCAACCCAAAATGGGGTGAGGATTTTAAGAAAGGATTGAGAAAAAAGAATCTGAAATTAGGATTTTGGGGAAATGGAGAAGACAGAGCCACATGAGGAGGGAGTCGGAAAATCGGTGGTCGGAGCGGCGACATCCAACGGCAATGGTCCTTGTGGTTGATATGGCTCCTGGTCGTTCCAGCAACCATAGCCATGGGAGGTCTTGCACATGATGTTGGCGGAGGTGGGTGTTGCTTCCGGAGGAGCACGCGACGGTGGATGTGGGAGTGGATGCCGATAGGAAATCTGGTGAGCTTGCTGAGGAGGAGGAGGTGAACATGGCCATGGGAGGTCTTGGACAATATGTCGAAGATGAAGGTGAGAGAGAAGAGGTGTAAAGAAAGGTGTTGGAGGGGTTTTTAGGGTTAGATAATGAAGAGGGCTTTTTCGGTATTTTTTAAAAAATATTTCGTCATGTGCATATCACATGACGTTTTTCCGTTAAAAAAATAGACGACGTTGATTAATTTGAGCAAAATTGTAAGTTCACCTATCGTTTTGTTACTTTTTAAAGTTAAGTGTAACTTTTTGAAAATAGCTGAAAGTTAAGGATAACTGTATGATATTATCCCTAAATTTAAAAGCATATCAAACAAATTTGACTCCATCAAATTACTATCAACAGACAAAAAAAATTTACATCTGAAATTATGAACCACACTAGATCCATCTTGACCCATCTAGGCAGAACCAGACCAGACCCATCACGACCCATCTAAGAATAACCACACCAGATTCGAGTCCCACGCCTCTCTCCTACTCCAACCACCATCGTCTTCGGCTGTCTACTCCAACCACGCGAAGGATCTAAGATTTCTTCAAGTAAATAGATCTACTTTGAGCTCGGACGGCGGTTGCAACTCCACCCACGAAAACTCGTGGTCGTCGAATGTGGACGGCATCACAAGGTGGGTGTTGTTGCCATGATGGGATCCGGTGGTGGAGCTCGAAGACGAGGGGTGGTGGTGTTGCTTCACGGCGGTGAGGCTGGTCGGAAAAGAGGTGTTACTGATTTGGAAGTGTTGTGAGGAGAACGTGTGTGGGAGAAAATGAGAGTTGGGTGGGTAATATTAGAGTTTGTGTCTTGTATAAGAGGATAATGAGAGTAAAATTGGTATTTTTGAAAAAAGTTGGATATGAGCAGCTCACATGTTTTTTCCATAAAAAAAACGTTATATTTCACAGTTTTTGTCCTTTTTTGAAAATGAAAAGTGACTTGCTGTAATGACATAATAGCGTGAAAGCTCGACGATAGCTACTTGAAAAACGACATTTGCCCACCGTACCGAAATGGGGTTACCCCTTGATCATATTCATAATAGAGAAGGTTATCCGATGAATTTCGGTTCAAGCTTGTCCTTCACAATTTGCCCACACAAACTGATAAAACAAAGAATTGGCCCATATGAAACGCAAGCCCAAATCCTTATAAGAAAGGCATTAATACCAAAAATCAAAAGAAGAAGCAATTGTATTAAATGTCGGGAAACACGTGCGGAGAAGGTGACTGTATGTTTTTATCATACCAACAAGTCGTACAAACAAGCGTGTCCGTATTTTACTCGTCGAGACGGATAAAATAAGAAAAGAGAATGATGGTGACGGGCAGGTGAGGATAGCATAGCCTAAGAATTAGTTAAATTCCCGCACAAGAAAGGGCGGTATAGGTGGAGCCCACAGTCTCAAAAACGATGGCGAAGTGGTACCTTAACCTTAACCTACCAGTCAGGGACTTGGCTGCTTAAAGAAAGCAAGTTTCAATTCTCACTTTGCTTCATCTTTGAGATTGAGAGAGAGAAGAGAATCCACTTACATTTTCTCTCCAGATCGGCTACAGTATGAAGAATACGGTGATGATTGCTCTACAGCTGGTTGTGGTGGCGCTCGGGCTCGGAGGGACATGGGTGGGAGCCCAGGTGCACCATGTGGTCGGAGGAGACCGCGGCTGGGACACATCCACCGACGTCGCTTCCTGGTCCGCCGCCAGGATCTTCAGGGTCGGTGACAAAATTTGTAAGCCCTTCCTCTCTTGTTTTTGATTTGTCTAGGGTCTTTAGCGTGGCCTTGTAATCTCTTTCTCTTCAAAAAAGGTTAATTTAAATATGTTTTCGCTTCTTTGGTAGGGTTCACCTACTCTGCAGCTCAGGAGAGCGTGGTTGAGCTGAAGACCAAAGAAGAATATGAGGCCTGTGATGTGAGCAACCCCATTAGGATGTACACGGACGGGATAGAGAGCATTGAGCTTGACGGACAAGGGACTCGATATTTTGCCAGCTTCAAGCCCGAGAGCTGTAAGAATGGCCTGAAACTGAACGTGGATGTGAAGCCGCGGCACCAGCCTGAGCTCCCCAGAATCGCCACTTCAGAGTCCTCGGCCATGGCCTTGGCTGCTGCACCCACTACTCCTTCCGCCTCTACCCGTCTTACCACCACTACTGCTGCTTCTTTTCTCTTATTACTTTCCCTTCTCCTTTCTCTTTTCACCTAATTGCGCCCTTGTTTGTAGTTAAAATTGGAACTAGAACTCAAACCTTGATATTTATGTATGCTGTTTGGGCTTGTTCTACTGAAAGAACCAATGAGCCATTATGACATCTTTCAATTGCCAAAATGAGGAAACATCCAACATACATGCTGTATGGTATGCTATATCTTCATCTCTCTCGCCTCTAAGCACAACATAGATAGATCCAGTTGTGTGTCTCTCTCTCTAAGAACAATTTTGTGACCCTCGGTTGACTTTATTATCTTACAAATTTTTCCTCAGGTTATATGCGAAAGCAATCTTCTCCTGCATCAATAAACCGTGTCAATGCTAGTATGAGCGGTCGTTTATAGAAATTGCAAAACATCTTTGCACTGTGCTCTACAATTCGACTCAGTTTGGGACCAGTTGTGAACATGGGTTGGACTGCTGCCTAAGTGTCAGATAAAATATATAGGCAAAATTTTAATACAAATTCATGAAGGAAAAATAAACCTGTTGAGTTTTCAGTCTTGCTTTGAACTTGGGAACAAGAGCATAAATGGTCGTCACATGGGGATTTCGTGCTAAAAACACCCTAATTTCTTCCTCAGTAATAGCTCCAGCATTTGAAGAACATTCTGAACTACTCTCTCTAAGAACAATAAGGTTAGCTCCCGTTAACTTTTGTACCTTAGCAATTCTCCTTAGGATATAGGCAAAATCAGACTTTTCCTGTATCAATTAAACGTGTTACTGCTCGTATGAGCGTTCATGAATAGAACTTGGAAAACATCTTTGCACTGTGCTCTAAAATTCTTTTTTCTCAGTTTGGGACTCCTGGCTAAGTGATGGAATAGAGTTTTGAGAAATATATAGGCAAGATTTTAATAGTAACACATGTAGGAAACATCAAACCTTTGCTGTTTGCAATCTTGCTTTGAATTTGGAAACAAGTGCCTGGGTGGTCACAGGTTGTGTTCTTATTAAAACATCCCTCAATTCTTCCTCAGTAACAGCTCTAGTTTTTGAAGAACATTTTGACGTACTCTTAGATGGTACACGACCTTTAGAAGAAGCCCTGCTTTGCTCTTTCACAGAAGATTTTGGTTCCTGGTTCTAAAAGAAAGAGAAGAAACTTCAATAATACATTCACTTTAACCTTCCATTTGCAAAAATTAAACGTCTGACCTAAGTTTTGCCATAAATTAACCTGTAACTTAATGTACGAAAAACAACTAACCGTTATGACGCTGCCGGTTTTTGCAAGGCATCGTAACAGTTCGTTGTTTTTTTAAAGACAAAGTTTACAACAAAAGAAAGGTCATATTGTTAGTTTTTGCAAATAGAGAGTAAAAGTGGGTGTGTTATTAGGGTTACCTCAATGAAAAAAATACTGATATATGTTGGTGGATAGCTATTCTACATATAAATAATTGGATCAATAAATGAAATCACCGAGTTAAAAAGAGAGAACCAACATTCTCTGTCTTCACCTTGGTAACTAATCCAGGTTTAGATGGTTTTGCATCATTGACATCCACATTTCTCTTTCCTTTTGCTGACTTGGAAGTTGATGGGGTTCCCTCGGTAAATCCAGAAGGCACTGGTTTTAATGGACTGTTTTCAGCAGCTTCCTCTTCAGGTAAAACCTTTTGTTTGGGAGTAGGATCCATGTCAACATCCATCTAGATAGACACAGAGCCCACATGGATGTTAGCAACAACACAAACTACCTTCTATGAACAACTAGGCAGGACTGTCTTGTACAAAAAAGAGTACATATCTCATCATTCTTTCCAGAATGCAAGGAATTATTGGTGCAATTCACACAAATACATACCGGAATGCAGGGTTGATGTGTTGTTATTTATCAGAAAAGCATAATTTTGTTATAGAACATATAATAGACATACATCGCTGTCCTCTGCATCATCATTTAAGCCACCAGCACGACCAAGCCGCAGCTTTGTCAATTCTTTTTCACACTTGATCAGTCCTCCCTGATCTTCGTCAGCTTCTTCATTCTCATTACCCTGCATATAAATAGTCAATTAACAAGTATCCACAAACAATCTCCAACTTCTTTGGTTGGCATTTGAAAGTAATGGAAGACTTCACATTTTCTTTCTCTTAATAATGTCAGTAAATATTCGATATATTTAATTTCTACACTAGCATGCAAATACATGGCAAAACAAAACTATCATTGCCAACCCTGAGAAGAGGTTAAGTTAAGCGGCAGACGAGCCTAGGGTCAACTCACTTGTTGTAGCAAATTAATATATTACCATGGATTTCAATGCTAAGAATACTAAAAACCCATAAATTGATGATTCAATAATGCCAGAATGTTGGTACCCAGGAGCTTGATTATTAAGCCCTTTTCCTTCAAAGATGAAATTAAAGTCTAACACCTTAACCACCCGAAGGCATGTTAGAGAGTTCCATTTTCAAACACAGACTATATTCTGCAAAAGCTAATGAATGGCATGAACAAAAGTTATTAATAAACTGGGGTTGTTATTGATGAACAACGATTTTTCATCACCTCCGGTGAATAAATTACAAATTATTCATAAACAGATATAGACAAGAGAAAGAGAGGTCACTCGTAGGAGGTGCGGGACGAAGACGTCGCAGTCGAAGCACTTGCCAGCTTTCTCGGCCATGGATTTGCCGCAGCTCAGGCAAAGCGTCATGTGTTTACAATTGCTGCCGTAGAGATCTGCGGTCGATTCACATAAGCGGCACTTCTGCTTCAATATCAGATTCATCGACATTCGTTTTTCCTTCACAGGACAACAACAAAGAAATTTTACACAACAATTTTAGGGAATATGCATAGTTAGGGTTATGTTACGGATTTTTATTGCAAAATTATCTGTTTCTTTACTATTTGCGTGAGGATGTGATCATGGAAGTTATGTGACTTTTGGAAAAGTTTTATTTTATCATAAAGATGTGAAATAGGTTACAAATCACTCTTAATCTAAAAAGTAGAGAACCAATCCTAACAACACACCTAAGATCCAACATTCACCATAATGTCACATCATCACCCCAATTTCACCCAAACTCACCTCACTTTCATCCTTTCTCGCTCAAACAAGGGCATAATTGTAAAAACATGGTGTCATGTGCACAAGTGTCACTTTTTCTCTTCACCAATTCACGAATTTAATATTTCATGATTCGTTTGAACTCCGATTAGTTTCAAACTTGCGCCAATATTTTTATTTTTTCAAAGGCTTTAAATCAAGATCAATCATGAATATATTCTGAAGTACGAAAATAAAAAAGGTATATTGGGGTGATAAAAATAAGGGTAAACTTCACCTCACTACCCTAAAAATACTTGCATTTCGTCTCACTACCCTAATCAAACTTTGTTGCACCTCACTACCCTAACGAAACTTTTAGTTGCACTTTCATACCCGCCGTCAACTTGACATCTATTTTTGGATGAAAAATGGTAAAAAGTCCAAAATACCCCTCACTAACACTCAAATTTTCAAAAGCATGTCATTGGTTTTCAAAAAAAAAATTTATTTATTTATTTTATATAAATTAGTTTTTTATTTTATAAAAAATCAGTTTATTCTTAAAAATTCAGATTTTATTTTTAAAAATAATTTTTTTTTTAAAAAAAATCAATTTTTATTTAAAAAATCAGATTTTATTTTCAAAAAATTAGTTTTTTAAAAAAAAAAAACAGTTTTCAAATACGTCCCTTCTTTAGAAAAAAAACAGTTTTAAAAAAACTGATTTTTTGAAAATAAAATTTGATTTTTTTTTAAAAAAAACTGATTTTAAAAAAAAAAATGAATTTTTAAAAATAAAATATTAATTTTAAAAATAAAAACTGATTTTTTTAAAAATAAAAACTGATTTATATAAAATAAATTAATAAAAAGAATTTTTGAAACCAATGGCATGCTTTTGAAAATTTTAGTGTTAGTGAGG
The DNA here is from genome assembly GCA_963921825.1 of Erodium maritimum. Lineage (NCBI taxonomy): Eukaryota > Viridiplantae > Streptophyta > Magnoliopsida > Geraniales > Geraniaceae > Erodium > Erodium maritimum. The sequence continues at coordinate 46,638,751 of OY997595.1, read as the reverse complement.
GGTATTTTGGACTTTTTACCATTTTCCATCCAGAAATGGATGTCAAGTTGACTGCGGATATGAAAGTGCAACTAAAAGTTTAGTTAGGGTAGTGAGGTGCAACAAAGTTTGGTTAGGGTGGTGAGACGAAACACAAGTATTTTTAGGGTAGTGAGGTGAAATTTACCCTAAAAATAATGTTGAGTGTTGATAAATCTTCACTAATAAATGTTTTATATCGGATGTATCAAACTAGTGCTAAATGTTGATAAAAACATGTACTGAGGTGATAAAAACCACGTTCAATTTTGATAATACGTGTGATAAACTAGAGTTTAGCGTTGATAAAAAAAACATGTGATGGGGTGATAAAAACATATGTAATTTAATGGTAAACATAGTGTTTAGTGTTGATAAACTAGTGTTCATAAAAACGCGTGATGAGGTGATAAAAATCATGTTCTGTTTTGGAAAGTGAGGTGATAAAACTAGTGTCCAGTGTTGATAAAACCAGTGTAAAATGTTGATAAAACCATTGTAAACTGTTGATAAAAATTACTCAGATATAAAAAAAAAATTAAATCAGCCCCGAAATAATTCTATTTTTTGTGCTTCAAAAAAAACATGTGATGGAGTGATAAAACACACGTAATTTAATGTTAAACCTAGTGTTTGGTGTTGATAAAACTAGTGTTCATAAAAAGCACGTGATGATGTGATAAAATCAAGATCAGTTTTGGAAAATGAGGTGATAAACCCAGTGTAAAGTGTTGATAAAATTAATGTAAAAGTGTTGATAAAACCAGAGCAAAGTGTTGATAAAAATTACCCATGTATAATTTTTGTTTTTGAAATCAGCCCCGAAATATAATAAAAAAATTTGTGCTTCAAAATATATTCATGAGTGATCTTGATAAAAAGCCCTTGAAAAAACAAAACTAATGGCGCAAGTTTAAAGTCAATCGGAGTTCAAACGAAGCGGAAAAAATTAAATTAGTGAATTGGTAAAAAAAAAGTAATATGATAGTTTTAATAAAAAAAAAGGGTAAATTCCATTTTAGTACCCTAAAAGTTTCGGATTCCGTTTTTAGTACCCTAAATGTTTTTTGTGTCATCCGAGTACCCTAAATGTTTGGTAATTCCAGTTTAGTACCCAAACCCAGATGCCGTTACTTTTGTGTCGTTAAGTTGTGGCATGTGCCACACACGTGCACAGAACTGAGGATGAAATGACTTGAATGCCCTCAGGGCTTGTTGACTCACGAACCTTTCATCTTCTCACCCAACCCTCCATCTTCTCACACTCCACTTCATTTCCAAGGCTGCTGATAGAGAGAACGAAGAAGAAGAAGCAGACGAGTTCAGGAAAAAGCCGAAGCCAAAGAGAAAACGCTGAACGAAGATCAACACGAAGACGAAGCTGAAGTTCAATGGGTCGGGTAAGTTCCAATCGTTGTCTATTATTTGTTCAAAGTTTTTAGGGTTTAGTTAGAAGTTAGTTTTCGATTTAGGGTTTCGGGGATTTTTAGTAAAGCAAGTTTTTATTTTCGATTCTGTGCAGAAACGAGGTGGTGGAGTAAGACCACCAAAGGTAGGGTATGGGTATGAGGGCACGATTGAAAGGGATGTCTGTATTGAAATTTTCTATGGGGGAAAATTTGTCGGTCCCAGTAATGAGTATGAAGGGGGTAATATGCAACCCTTTGTAGTCAGTGAAGACCAATGCAGCTATTTCAAGTTAACTAGCTTCGTGCATGACTTAGGATGTGAGCCCACAAGTTCGCTGTACTATAAGAAGAAGAACTTGTTCATTGATATACATGATGATGAGGATGTAGGTAAGTGGTTGGAGCAGCATAAATGTAAGGATTCATCTTTGAATCTGTACATAATCGATGGAGAGGCACCACTACATATACTGTCTCCAAGTGGGAAGATTTTGGGAGGCTCTGTGGCAGAAGAAATGGGAACAATTGGTGTACAAATACTAAAGAAGGAGAGACAGAGATTATTTGAAGATGAGAATGAGTACTTCACATTGGAAGAGGTGAAGCGGTTGTTGAAAGATTACAAGCTAGATAAATTTGGGGCCTTTAGGGGGAAAAGGATAATTCAAGAACTGTCAAGTGACAGTGAAGTGGAAATGTCAGGGCTTGGTAGAGGAAGATTTGGAAATGCTTTTCATGATGGAGAGGGTATGAAATTGCAACTTCTTTTTAACATTTTGCCTCTATCAATGTTGTCATTAATTTTTGCCTCTATCAAATTTATATGTACATGTGTAGGAGCTGAAACTAATGTAGAGGATGAAGGACCACCAAATGCAAATGCAGATCATGATGGTAAAGGTATGAAACTGATTTTTTTTATTTGTTTGGCCTTCTTTTTTTTGGTTTGAATGAATGAATTTTTTTTGTAATATTCATATGTAGGAGCTGACACAAATGCAGAGGATGAAGGACCACCAAATGCAAATGCAGATCATGACGGTAAAGCTATGAAACTGATTTTTTTTATTTCATTGGCCTTCGTTTTTTTGGTTTGAATGAATGAATTTTTTTGTAATATTCATATGTAGTAGCTGACACAAATGCAGAGGATGAAGGACCACCAAATGCAAGTGAAGGTTATGATGGTAGAGGTAGTCAAGTGAAAAAGTTTGTGATTTTTTCCCCTTTTTGTGTACATGAATTACATTATTTGTTCATACTGCCTTGTAGGAGCTGAAACTGATGTTGAGGATGAAGGTTCAGCTAAGTCAAGTTCGTTTCATGATGCAATGGGTATGAAAGTGAAAATGTTTGTCATTTATTCCTTCTCAATTTTTTGGTAACGAATTACATATTTTCCATGAATTTATTATATTGTAGGAGCTGAAACTGATGTTGAGGTTGAAGGACCACATCAGTCAAGTGAAACTGATAATGCAATGGGTATGAAACTGAAAATTCTTGTTTCCTACTTAATTGTACTGTTGTAAATGAATTACATTTCCACCAAATGAATATATATTGTAGGAGGTGGAACTGATGTTGAGGATGAAGGACCAGCTAAGTCAAATGACACTGATAATTCAATGGGTATGGATCTGAAATTTTTGGTTTTTTTGTCCTTATTTGTTTTCTTTTTTTCCTGTAAATGAATGACATGATTTGTTCATACTGACTTGTAGGACCTGGAGAATATGAAGAGGAACATTTGAGGAGAGAACGCTTAGGAAAGGGGAAGGGCCATATGACTGATGAAGAACTTGTGAGGAAGGCCTCAATGACCGAAGAGACACATATATTGGAGGAAGCAGATTTCCCAGAATGGTTGAGGGGGTATGAATTTGACAGTGATGGTGAAAGGGTTCCTGGAATGGATGGATGGGAGGGCATGTACGATGGTGGAGCAAGGGTGACCTCAGATAATGAAGAATCCTCAGATGGGGATGCTAATGTGGGACCTGCTGATGTGGATGATGAAGATCCTGAGGTTGCTGAAGCAGACGGATTGGAGAGCTAGTGGGTAGATGGGAGGAAAATTTGGGACATGGCTAATATGAGGAGGAAAATCAAGATGGGGAAAGGGCAGTTGTTCCGGAATGCGAATGTCTTCAGGAGGCTGGTGACTGCCTCCTTAGCAAAATCTGGCCATTTGTTCCGCTTCAAAAGAAACGAGAAGAGGAAGATTTCACTTCAGTGCAGACAAAAAGGCAAATGCCAGTTTTGGTGCTGGGCATGGTCTTATAAGGGCGCCGATATACTAGAGATACGGAAGTGGACTCCACATGATTTATTATGCCCAACTTGTCCGATGACTCATAGTGTCAGCAGGTTTTATAGCTGAGAGGTTCGCTGTGGAAATAAGAGAGAATGAGAATATGACCATCAAAGATCTATGGAAATTGGTGAAGCGTAAACTTGGAATCCAATGTGGGAGGACTATGTTGTACCGTGCTTTAAGTAAAGCGAGGGAAAATGCAGTTGGGGATTTGGCAGTACAGTATGAAGATCTTTTTACTTACTGTGAGATGATTCGCAGAACCAACCCTGGTAGCACAGCCAAGTTGATGGTGGAGCATGAAGTTCATCCACTAGACCCGTCTATGAAGCCTCACTTTTTTAGGATGTACATTCGTTACAAGGCTTAGAAGGATGGCTTCCTGGCTGGATGTAGGCCATTTGTTGGTGTTGATGGTTGCCACTTGAAGGGGAAATATGGTGGTCAACTCCTTGCAGCTGTGGGCTGTGATTCAAATGGAGGGATGTTTCCATTGGCGTTCGCAATTGTAGAGCAAGAAAATAAGAGCTCGTGGAGATGGTTCCTGGGAGAATTCTTTGAAGACTATGGTGTTGATACCTTGCGACACTTTGTGTTCATGACAGACAGACAAAAGGTAATCACATATTTGTTAAATTTCATTGTAGTTGGTTTTTTCAGTTTAGTACCTAAATACAGTTTGTGTGTTGTTGTAGGGTCTGGTGGCACTTTTTAACGAGTGGTTGCCCCAAATAGAACACCGTTTCTGTCTTAGGCACTTATACGAGAATTGGTACCCCAAATTCAAGGCACATGAGCTGACTGACTTGCTATATGCATGTGCGAGGGCTTCATCTGCTGCAAGGTTCGAACAAAGAATGGAAGAGCTGAAGAAGCTAAATGTTGATGCCTACAACTATCTACTGGCGATTGAACCATCAGGTTGGTCTAAAGCTTTCTATTCATGTATGGTTGCGACTGATATTCAAGTTAATAGTATGAGTGAGTCGTTCAACAAATGGATTTTCAAGGGAAGGGGTAAGGGGATCTATGATCTTTGTGAGTATATTCGGGGGAAGCTGATGAGGCTTTTGTTCAAAAGATCCCACAAATTTGATGCTTTTAGTGGTAGTATCTGTCCACGAGCAGTGAATGTTTTAGAGGGGAACAAACTTAGAAGTAAGGATTGTGAAGCAGTGCATAGTCAGGACTTCGTGTTTGAGGTTAAGGAGAAAACAAGAACCTATATAGTGGATGTCAATGAATATATATGTTCATGTCGGGGTTGGCAGTTAAATGGGATACCATGTAGGCATGCCATAACTGCATTTGTAGTTCTAAGGACACCTCCAGAAGACCATGTTAGTGAGTACTACCAGGTCAAGACCTACAAAACTATATACTCTCACTTTGTCAATCACATCCCTAGCAAAGATGAATGGCCTAGAATCTCACACTACCCCAAGGTTGCACCCCCAATTGTGCACATACCACCTGGTAGACCAAAGACTAGAAGGGAGTCTTCAAAAGCAGAGGAACTCATTAACAAGGATAAGAAGAGAAGTAGGAATTTATGTTCTCTATATGGTAAACCTGGGCACAATTCGAGAAGCTGCACTACCAAAGACCATGGTGAGAGTACTGCTCAGAGGAAAAAAAGAAAAGGAACCAAATCTGGGTATACTAAAACCCCTGAGGAGCTCGCAGAACTGATGATGCACAGAAAAAAGAAGGTTGAGGAGAACTTCCAGAAGAAAAGGAAAACAGAGTGCACAAAGGATGATATCGAGGCTAAGAGACAGGCAACAATTCAAAAGTTGATTCAGAAAAGGAAAAAGAAGAAAAATGAAGAACCTTCTACATTGGGTAGTCAAACTGCCACTCCTTCAACACCACAAGGAGTTCCAACTGTAGGGTTTGCTCAGGCAGAGCTAAACATGACAAGAACCACCAGTCAGGTATCAAACTGAAACAATATGTATACTGTAAATTTCATTCCAATACCTTCAAAACTGACCTTTTTCCATGTGCAGGGGCCTTTTGTGTCTCTTCAACCTCAAGGATCTGGCTCAAGAATCACAGAGGATGCCCAGTTTGTAGTCCGGCCCCCCACAGGACAAAGAGGGAGAGGAAGAGGAGGTCGACAACGAGGAAGAGGAAGGGGCAGAGCCAGGAACCAAGGAACTTCAAGCTTGGGGACCTCCAGCCAAGCTTCTGCAACATCACCACCACCATGGAAACATTAGGGTTTCTTTAGGTTCTTTTGGGGTAGATGTAGGAAATGACTGACTTCTTTTGGCCCTTTATGGTGGTTAGTGTTGTAATTAATGTGAAAAGTAAAGGTTTTCACATGCATGATGGGGACATGGAATCTTTTTGTAAGACTTTAACAGTACACCCATGTTTATTACCTCAAGTTTGTACAACTATAGGTACATGGGTGCTAAGTAGTTGGTTCATGGATGACAATAGGTGGGCTTGTCTTTTTAGATTATGAATCTGAAATGGAAATTTTTGTGAAGTTTTGTGTGCTTGTTATAATCTCATACATACAGGTTTGAACACTTAAATCAGATTGGTCATGCCAAGATTTATGTTAAAGTTTCTCAGTTTGGTACCCAATTCCAAATTCATTCCCTTTTCAGTTTTACAAATTTTGGTACCCAGAAAATGTTTCTCATTTTGGTACCCAGTACATCTTTAACAGTTTAGTACCCAGTACATGTTTCTCAGGTACTCACCAACATCAAACCAGGAAATAATGGTCATCCATGAACAAATTTCAGAATTCCTCAGAATTATAAACATCACATTACCATTTTCATTAATTAATGGAAATTGTTCATAACCAGACATAGAATTGAAGTACACATCAAGACCTAACCAATTCTAAACTACAACTACTTCCTAAGATAATACATCATCAATCCTACCAAAATGAACAACACTAAAATGAAATTTTTTGGTAAGTCTTTCTTCAAGTCCAGCTCCATCCTCACCTTCAAATTCATTTCTTCCTTTGCAGGTGACATCCTCGGGGCAACTTCAATGGGGTAGTCATCAATCCAACAGAAGAAATCACAGAAACTGCCACTCTAGCAAAACCAGAACAACCTACCTCTTAGCAAAACCCTAATTTTCAAGCTTCACACAAAATTGGAGCAAAAAGGACAGATTCATATCGAAAATTATTAGCATTTCTGACCTTGAAGTTACCACAACCTGTAAATCTTCTTCCAGGGTTCGCCTTGGTCCTCGATGTTCTTATGGCAGCTTCCACTCCACAGTCGCAATAAAGGACTCCGTCAATCCTCATCTTCTTCAACCCAGATCGGTGCGCCTTCGATTTCTTCTCCATCCACCTTTCACACCAAAACCCTCGGCTTGGCTTTTACCTGAACTCGTCTGCTTCTTCTTCTTCGTTCTCTCTCTATCAGCTGCCTTGGAAATGAAGTGGAGTGTGAGAAGATGGAGGGTTGGGTGAGAAGATGAAAGGTTCGTGAGTCAACAAGCCCTGAGGGCATTCGAGTCATTTCATCCTCAGTTCTGTGCACGTGTGTGGCACATGCCACAACTTAACGGCACAAAAGTAACGACATCTGGGTTTGGGTACTAAACTGGAATTACCAAACATTTAGGGTACTCGGATGGCACAAAAAACATTTAGGGTACTAAAAACGGAATCCGAAACTTTAAGGGTACTAAAATGGAATTTACCCATAAAAAAACTCTTCCCACTTACTAAAAAGTGTTGTTTGTTTTGCAGTCAACAATTCAATTGTATCTCATTCTCCTGTTCTTAAAATAAATGGCTTAGATTGGTTCTCTAGTTTTTAGCTTAAGACATGGTTTGTATTTGATTTCTCCTCTTATTATAAATATCATAACCTATTTTATTTTTGCACTGGAATTATTTTCAATTTGATATTTAACGTTGATTTTTTCATCCAATTTTAATCAGAAAATGGTCAGGTGTGTTTTTTCAAAATATTCTTAATCCACCCTTTCGTTTTCCCATCGTTAAAATACCAATCATTGTTTCCTCTAAGAACATCTCTAATCGCTGGCGGAAAAGAGTTGGCGGAGTCGAAACGTCGACGGGAAGAAGAGAGACGCCGGTAGATAACTGGTGGATAGGCATGTCGGTAAACTTATTGGCGGCTCTAATAGGCGCGTCGATAAGCTTATCGACGACTCTGTCTGCCAGCGGAAAAACTCTGGCAGAGAAAAACTCTTGTTTTTTCTAGGGGAACTGACAATTCGGGCCTGTGGACCGCCTGACCTGACTGGGATCGGTAAAGGGCGAGAGACAGAGATTGGGTTACTGAGCAGCTGGTATGCGATCCTTTGTGATCTTGTTTGGTGTGCGATCCTTTGTGATCTTAGGTGTTGCGTGGTTGTCTGTCGTGTCTTTGGAAGAGGTCGTCGATTGTTGTGTGGGGTCTACATCACGTGTCCGAGTATTGAGTCGGTTGAGGAAAGTATTGGTCGTGTGTGTGTCGTTTGAGTCTTTGTTGGTGTCACCGGCTTTGTCTGCTAAGTATGCCATGGTCAGTCTGTTATCTGTGGTGGTGAGCGAACGCTCACCCCTAGCTGTTTTTCCTACAGGTACCGTTCGCAGGCTGGACTAGGTGAGCTTCTTAAGCTTGAAGAACTGGAAACGGGTTTCTGGGTTATTTTGAGTCTAGTGGCGTGTAACTCGCTTTTGTCCACTTGTTGGGACGTATTTTTAAGTTGGAAATATTATTTTGATTAACTAAATGGTAATTTTAAAGTGATTTATGTAAAAGGTTTCAAAATGGTTTATTGTTTTAAATGTTCGCGTCCCTAGTTCGGTTTCACTGAAATTGGGGCGTGACAAATCAACATGCAGAACTTCTACAAATATAGGTTTAATTTTAGGTTTTATTCTCAAAAAATTTCTAGTCTACAACAAAATCCTCATCCTTCAAAAAAAATTCATATGTTGGCAGTCAGGTTAATTCAGTTGCGGTAATGATCCTAACAACATTGTCGAAGTAATGCCAGATTAAAGTGACATCAAGTTACTTTATATACTCCTTTCTGCGAATTTTAATTGTTGTGGTCAATTTGATCAATTATAAATATTTGGCATGTATTTGTTGTGTATTAGTTATTTTCATCTCATAACATTTGTACCTCTACTTGTTTTGTTTTATTGTAATTCATGATTTGCTTTAAAGTTTTTGTTTAGTTTATAATGTTCAAATCACTTGAGAAATCAGTTGCATTTCATCCAATCTATTAGCCCCACTCATAGTTTTTTTTTCCTTCTAACAAGAGCATATATTAAGCCCTTGAGAATGAAACGGAGCTTGAGTTTTAATTATGATTGTATGTGTATTATAATCAACATAAAAAAATATTAAACCTTGTCCCATAAAACTTGTTTTAAGCTTTTTAAGTTCTAGAATTTTTATCACGGGTTGTTTTCTAGAATCTTTTACTCGGAATCCATATATGTAATTATAGCCTTATTGTGTCTACTTGAGTATAACTCTGTCAATAATTTGTCTTTCATATTTTTGTTTCGTTCAAATGCTTCTTTCACCAGTAGTTAGGAGTTCACAATAACATATCTATATTTGGCAAGTTGAGTTTCCTGTTTGTAAATGTATATAGTCACCTTTACAATTTACTCTTTAATTCCTTCGAAAGCTCAAAAACGTGGTTACGTATTGTTGCAGTAGTAGAATTACTAGGAAGGAAGTAAAACAAAGATAAAAGGAGGCAGTATATCTCATTCTACTAGATTATATATTATTAGGCTTTGAAATCTATGTAGCATAAATAGTTTGGATAAGAAGAAATTGATCACTTGAATTAGTAGTTTATGTGTTCATTGCATAACTGTTATGGATTTCTCCTTGTTGAAAAAATGTGGTCAAAATGTGATTTTATGGGTTTAAATGTGATTTATAATATTAAATTGATTTTATGGTTTTAATATGATTTATTAGTTGGTTGGCCATGACCTCTTAATGAGAGGCTTTTATGGGATTAGCTACCCCATAAAATTATCTTTCTATCCCTATTAGAGAGCCTATAAATACCAACTTCCTAAATCATATTCTATATACTTACAAACATTTCACATATCAAATACCATAGATCGAAATCACTTTCTCTCCTAAATACGTCTTCATTCTTCCTTAGTCTTGGTGATTTCTCTACACGGAGTTGAGTTCGCTGACGTTAGTCGTTGTATCCTGGGAGACCGCTGCCCATACGGGGCAGTCAAGTGTCTTAAGGAGACAAGAGTACCTGGACTCGACTAAACCCGAATTTCCTATTCCGTAATCAGTAAGCTAGCTGATCGGTAAAGGTTATTCTATTATTTCAATTTGTTAATTTGAATTTGTTTATCGTCAATATACTAACATATATTCCCTACACTCCTCTCTGTAGTTTGTTTTTCCAAGTCAGATAGAGTAACTGAAAATCAGCTAATCAAAACATCTGATAAAATCCCTGTACTTGGTAAAACTGAACCAAATACTACTTAACTGGATGTGCTAAAAATTACATGAAATTTACATGAAAGGAACTTGAAATTTACATGAAATGAACTTGAAATGAAGTGGTTGATGACCTTGAATTTAAAATGAAATGAACATGACATGTACTTAAAATGAACTTGAAATTAACATGAAATGAACATGAAATGTACTTGAAATGAACATGAAATTTACTTGAAATGAAAAGATGGAAAATACTGAAAAGTTTGGCATGATGGAAAAATACTTGAAATTAACATGGTGGTATGGTTACTCCTGCTGGTATGAACTTGAATTGAACTTGCTGAAATGAAAATAATTCTGCTGGTATGAAGTTGAATTGAACTTGAATTTACATTCATTTTTCATGGATTTTGACATAAATTTGCCATTAAATTTGACATAAATGATTCTGAAAATTGTTGATTTGAAGTTGATTTGAAGTTTGCTTACCTTTACATGGGAATCTTGAATTTGCTGGCATGAAATTTGACATAAATGAAAGTTAAATGAACCTGAAATATCACTTTCATTTCATTTCAATTTCATTTTCAGATTCATATATTTAAAGTTGATTTGAAGTTTGCTTACCTTTACGTGGGAATCTTGAATTTGCAGGCAGGAGCAGGAGCAGGGATTGCTACATGGCAGAGGGTCTTGAAAAAAATGGGGCAAAGATGCACAGGGAAGTTCATCTCAACCGAGTTTGAGTGAAAATGGAGGCATTGATAATGGTGTGAGGAGCTCCCATCCTTAGCTATCTATGTGTGTTGGTAATGGGTAGGTGTAGATGTAGGTAGTGAGTGGTTGGCTGCCATTGAATGCCTTTTTGTATTAAGTGTGGGCTGCCATTCAATGGCTTTTTGTATCAAGTGTGGCAGACAAAAACATGTGGGGGACCAACACTCTTTTGAAACACCCAATGGGAATATATTCCCTCTCCTATGAGTACCATTCGGGAGATGTATTTTGTAGGACAACACATGGAAAATACTGAAAAGTTTTTTGGCAAGGATTTGATGCAATGTGAATTATTTACATATTTTCCCTTAGTCTTCATCCGATTTATAAAAAGGACAAGTCTATAAGTGAACACAGGTGCAATTTTCAACTACAATTTTTTGGCCTACTTCAATATTGTGGAAGCTGCTGATGTCTGATTCAGACTCTCTTTATCGGAAGTGGTGTGACGAGATCACCCCGAAATCATCAACAGATATAAGTGATCAATGGGGAAAAGCACTGTCGTATGACACGCCTCCGCCTTCAGCATATTGGCACCGGGATGACGAAGTCTGCAGCCAACAAATTCCACCTTCAGCAAAAGAACCTGGGCCATGTGAACCAGAACCACCATCTGAGAATGAGCCACCCTGCAATAATTACCCTACCTATCAAGACGATCTGGCATCCAAGACACCACCATCTCAAGAACAACGCCCAAGTGCAGAAGCTCCGGCACAGGAACAACACCTACCAGCTGAAGTGGCCCGACCAGCCCAACAAAACCCTACAACTCCTCTACATCATCCATCCGAAGATTACTACGGTGATGGAGAAGACGGTGAAGAACATTACGTTTCTTCTCAAGGTAGTTGTTGAAGTAAATGTACTTCATAATAAATAACGTAACCTCTTTATTTCGTCATGTACTCGTTCAAGTCTATGTAGTGTTAATCTTTTTCCATTATCTAGTTGTTCTTAAAACCTATGATGTTAGTATTATGATGTTGTCAAATATATCTATGTATTTAAGCTCCCAATTTGTTAGTATGTACATTTAAGCACTAAAAACTGTACATTTAAACATAACATCAAATCAGTACATTAAAACTTAACATACCTTAACTTCAAAACATAACATACCTTAACTTCAAAATAGTACATCAGAACATGCCTTAATTTCAAAACAGTACATTTAAACATAACATCAAATCAGTACCACCTGGATTACAATGTTACAGACTCAAATATACCTCAACTGTTTCTTCCCACCTACGTTCCCATACCCACTAAACATACGTCCTAATATTAGATAACATAGACAAACAATAATACCCAACAATACTAAACGACATTTCCGGTTCCATGTTGCGTTCTTCGTCAACACCACGTTCTTCCCTTCTTCTTTCTTCAGATCACCTTCCATTCTTTCAATTCTATCATACAGTTCACGCAACACTATTTTCCCACGACTACAAACTTGCAAAGGCGAATCAACCCATCTGAAAATTCCACACTTCCGACCAGTCTGAAAATATACGGTACCAAATAATTAACATATTATTTCAAACCAATGAATGACTTAAGTTATGTCTTGTAATAACCACTCCCGGTCAACGCCAGTCAAACCTACGAAAAACAGGAAAATTTAAAAAAATTTAAGCAGACACTCAATTGAACCTAAAATTGACCCCGAGGGTCATCTCGGACTTAAGTTGACCCCGATATCGACCAAAGTGAGTTCCGGGGGATTCAGGACAACTTTCTGACCAATTTGGGAAATGTTGACTTTTCGTTGGAAAAGTCAACCGAGCGGCGTTTTGGTCCATTCGAGGACCGTTTTGGATCCAAAAAGCTTAGCCGTCATCGCAACGGTCTTAGTTGAGCCGTTTCCTTGTAGCCCGTGAAGTTTCGTAATTTCTTGGAAAAAGTGCCCGTTCGGGGCCCGAGACGTCCGAATTTCACGAATCTGATTGAAATATATCTACAAAGATATTTTTCAAACAAGTGGGACCCACATGACACATGTCATGAATGGGGTGGAAGGAAAAAAGGGAGGACAACTTTACCCTTGACTTTAAAGAAAAGACAAAATGAAAAGGAGGGGTATTTTTGCTGTGTTAGTTTTTGAAAAAATACAAAGATGAGAGATGGGTAGGTTTCGGCCATAAGGGTAGAAATTGGAGTTTTTAGAGAGAGAAAATAAGAGAGAAGAAAGGGAGAGAAAAGAGAAGAGGGTTGGGGGTTTTGCCACTATTCACGAGCATCGAACCGTTGGATCGTCTCAAAGTTAGAAGAATTGAACTCCCATCGACATTCTCTACGGTGAGCACCTAACCGATTCTCGTTTTGCTAAGTTTAAAAGTTAGGGTTTGGTTTGAAATTGGTTGAATATGGATGAGTTGAGGTGTGGGGTTGGTTGGAGGTGTTTGGAGCGAAGGGATGAGCGTTTTCCAATGACCGGAGGCTCGGGGGGAGCTCCGGCCACCGTGGGTGGTGGCCGGCCGGCCATGGGGTGGCTGGCCGGAGCTAGGGACGGCCACCACCATGGTGAGTCGGGCCCAAAATGCCCTAGCCACCCACGACCAAGGTTGGCCGGGTGGGGCCCACGTGCTCGGGTGCTCGGGTTTCGTGTTCGGGTGGTTTAGAACGTTCCCCAAGTAATTAATCTACAATCGGATCGAAATTTGGATTTAAATTGTAAAAGTTGTAATTGACGGGTTTAGAAACTTGAAACGCTAATTAAATTACTCGGAAGTCGGAATTGGATTCCGTCGAGTGCATAGGAACCCTTGAATTATTCTAAGACCGTAGAAACGAAAACGGGAATTTTTGGAGCCCCGGAAGGGCGTTTCCAAAACCTGGGCAGATTCGCCATGTCGGGCGAATCGGGCTTTTCCGGGTCCATTATCGACAATGTCGAGTAATTTGGAAGTTTGGGAATGATCGACATTGTCGGGGTTACTTTTGGGCGTCAAGTTTGTTAAATTCCAGTTTATGTTTGCGAACTTAAAAGTATTTAAATTGTGTTCTTATTAGATCGTGCCGTTGACAGAGGAAAGGGAAAGCTAGGCGAGTGATCGAGATCACGCCGGAGCTTGTTAGTGCGCTTTTGGAGAAAGCATACGAGGTAGGGAAAAGTAGCCGGATCTCGGCACTGACTAGGGAAAGTTAACAGTAGAAATGCATGTGACACCGGGGTGTCGTGGGTTAAGTAGGTTTATCGAATATTATAAAGGCATGTGACACCGGGTGGTGTCGTATGATATGTGAACGTATCGAACATTAGAAATGCATGTGACACTTAGTAGTGTCGTAGGAGCAGTGAAGTTATCGATATTAGAATTACTGGAGGCATATGACCATGCCCGGAGGTTGATTGTTTTACTGTTGTGTCTTGGGTGGCCATGAGAGCCCGTACTTTACTGTTTGTGTCTTGGGTGTCCATGAGAGCCCGTACTTTACTGTTGTGTCTTGGGTGGCCATGAGAGCCCGTACTTTACTGTCTGTGTCTTGGGTGGCCATGAGTGCCCGTGGGGTTGTGAACCCGTGTTATTTAATTGTTGGTGTCTTGGGTGGCCTTTAGTGCCCATGGGGTTGTTGAACCCGTGTTATTTTATTGTTGGTGTCTTGGGTGGCCATGAGTGCCCGTGGGGTTGTTGAACCCGTGTTTTACTGTTGGAGTCTTGGGTGGCCTTGAGTGCCCGTGGGGTTGTTGAACCTGTGTTGTTGCTGTTGTTGACTTTGATTGTGGACAGTCTCTGCCCGAGGTTGGGGGCCCGCCTGACAAGAAAGGGGTCCCGTGGTTCGCGCGCGTGTGCATGTTCAGACGAGGTTGGGGGCCCGCCTGACAAGAAAGGGAACCTGGGGCCACGTGTCGTGGGGCTTGGCCCGCCTTCCAGGTTAACCACCGGAAAAGGGGTACATTCATCGGCGATGGAGGGTTGCTCCCCTTTCGACTAGCTATCGGAAAAGTAGCTCGGTATATATCGCTAACAGGTCGACCGCCTGGCCCGACAGAGATCGGGGGAAGTTGCGTGGGGCAGGCTCAATCCCAGCCGGTTAGCAACCGGTACTGAGCAGCTGGAGTGCGATCCTTTGTGATCTTGGTTGGTGTGCGATCCTTTGTGATCTTGGGTGTGTGTGGTTATATTTTGATTCTTTGGGTTGAGGTCGTAACCGTTGTGTCGGGTCTACATTACGTGTCCGAGTGTTGAGTCGGTTGTGGAAAGTAACAGTTGTGTGTGTCAGTCGGGTTGTTGTTGGTGTTTCCGGCATTGTCTGCTAAGTATGCCGTAGTCAGTCTGGTATCCGTGGTGGTGAGCGAACGCTCACCCCTAGCTGCTTTTCCTACAGGTACTGGTCGCAGGATGGACTAGGTGAGCTTCCGAAGCTTGAAGAGCTAGGAGCGGGAGTCCGGGTTTACTTTTGAGTCTAGCGACGTATGCCTTGCTTTTTGTCCGCTTGTTGGGACGTGCTTTTGAGTTGTAAATAATTATTTTGTTTAACTACTTGATGGTTTCAAAGTGATTTATTTAAAAGAATTGAAAATGTTTTATTGTTTTAAAAGTTCGCGTTCCGGGTTCGGTTCAACTGAATTTGGGGCGTGACATGTCTACTTACATGAAAATTCCCACAACCAAGAAACCTCCTACCGGGATTGTCTCTAGAGAAGGACATTCGAAGTGGAGCCGGTACTCCACAATAACAACGCACTATTCCTTCACTCCCAGTGCGTCCACCCTATGAATAGAAGATCACAGATAATTGAATTTATAAGCATTAATTGTTGATGGAAAATATTTGGTGAACATATATAATACTTTATGGTGCATATGTAAATTATTCATATATTGCAGTATGTATATATATAGGGTGGAACTGAGTGATCCTTGTGGAAATACAAACACTGTTGTGTGATTCAAACATACAAGTTCTGTTTGGACTATTCTTCTGTGACTCTGCACAGCTTATTAGTATGTAACTTCATTCTGAAGATATATCTATGAAGATTTGAACTCTCTCTGCCTCAAAGTCAATGTTTGTTTATCGAGTAAGTTTTATATCGTCATCATGACTTAAACTTCCGCCAAGCTGTAAGTTTTGCCCATAAACTTCAGTATCTATTGTTTTTGACAGACATTAATAATGGGTTGGTACAGATTATAGATTGGTATTGAGAAAGAAAAGAAAGTTAAAATTTAGTAGTGCTTAAAAGGGCAATCTCTTTACATATACATATATCTTATTCTCTCTTGGGTGGGGCAAGGAGATGACATGAGAATCTTCATCTCCCCTTTCTCTTTTCAACAAACTGCCCATCCTTACTTGATTTTTCCATCATGTCATCTTTGAATGTTCATATCAATTACACACTGTGTAACATGACAGATAATTCTTTCAGTAAACCATCATTATTCTGTCAGTAACTCGGTACGAAACACAATTTATCACGTCATCCAACTTAATCAAACATTTATTTATCGGTAAGATGCTTATAATTTGGATTTGACATAAGATAAAATATAACTTCGATATTGGATTCCAGAGATTTAAATAAGAAATTATCATATGGTTGATTCGGCGTAGAGATTAATATGGCGTATATTGTATTTATTTAATATGGAATACATGTATTGAAAGACTATACCCACTTATAAAGAAACAAATAGAATCAAATTCTCCTAATCATGCATAAATTAGCAAGGTGGAATAAAGCTAAAACAGAAAATGGAGAAAATTGATTCGACCCATTGATGATTCCAGGTTTTGTGTACTCTTAAATACACTATAATGCTGATAAACGGTAACACACAGAGCCCTCTCAAAAAGGGGGAAAAGAGATTTTCAATTACATGCCCTAGCTTTTCAACATAGAGGAACTTTATCAATTTCATGCCCTAGATTCCTAGGTTTTCAACACAGGCGAAAATCATGTATGGTTCTTGCCCTAGATTTACACCAATAACAAAACACCTCAATGATTTTCAACACCCGCCATCAATTTTGAAAACCCTAGTTCAGAGAATTGAAAACAGAGAATTTTTTTGCTTACCATGTCAAACTCTTCATCTCTGTCCTTGATAACCTTCTCCATGGATCCGACGACCTTCTCCGGCGACCTTCTTAGAGGATTTTTCTCCACTCTTAGTCTTTCCTCCACTCTTCAGTTTCTCATACACAGAAGCTCTACTACGAAAATGGGGAATAATGGTCGGTTTTGGAGTGAAATAAGAGGGGTATTTCGGCCATACTCTGTAGTTATTTTAGGTCACGTGACTCGCACACAGGCATTCCATGCACGCTGCCGGTTTTTTTGACGTTTTTTGACCTTTTCTGATAATACCTCAAAGGTGGACGGCCATGACCTGGAAACAAAGGTGAGGACAACCTTGACCTGGAAAAAGGTGAAAATATCGGACTGATATGAGGTTTTCCCTTTTTTCTATTCAACCTCTCCTTTTCAATCTCATGACTGCAAAAAAAAATCTTTTTCAGTCAGTTTATACAAAAATGTTAGTCCTAGTTATTCCATGTCATCAATTGTAACCCCTATCTCATCAGTTATGTCTATTCCTCATCATAACTTCTTTGTATAACCGTTTTATGTGTATAAATATGTCAATAATACGCATACCTATTCATGGAAATTACACAAACTGTCATAGTATCAGAGCAAATCTAAATCAATTTGCTTTCATATCTTTTTTTTTTTTTTTTATGGTCTTTCATCATCATGTCATTTGAAGCTGAAGACTCCAACGATGCGACAATCACCGACATACATGTTTCTGCCCACCATCATGCACGTCAAAATTTGCATCCAGTGTTTATTGTCTCTAACATACAACACAAAATTCGTGTGTTGGATAGTACTCCGCAACCTACTCACCATGGGTTAAACTCTTCCTCCTACACTGCAAAGTATATAAAGTCACCTCTCATATTGATGTATCACATCCACCCGCATTAGACAGCCCTGACTATGAATCTTGGTGCGAAGTTGATGCCCACGTACTCCAATGGATCTACGACATCATTTCCGATGATCTTCTTGGATGCATATTCGAAAATGATTCCACCGCTTGGACCCGTCTTTAAAATCATTTTCACAATAACAAAGGTTCTCGTGCAGCTGCCTTGAACACGAGTTTAATACTCTCACCCTCACAGTCAAACCATCTCTTGATGCATATTGTCAACGCCTAAAGGACCTTGTTGGTCAACTACAAGATGTCAGAAGTACAGTCAATGATCAACATCTCGTCCTCCAACTAGTTCGTGGGTTACCTCCAGAATTTGATACAACTGGTGCTTACATCAACCAAACTCTACCATCCTTTGATGCTGCTAGGAGCATGCTTCAGCTTGAAGAACAATGTCGCTCTTCACGACAAGAACTGTCATTACCTTCGGCATTTACAACCTCTACTCGACCCAACTCTAGGTCCTCATCTTTAAGAAATTTCAGATCTTTCCATAATGGCCCCCCACGCCGACCACACTGGAACAACCAATCTCTAAATACATATCGTGGCTCTCCACCTCCTTATCGTGGATCACCACCCTCTTACACTAGACCCCCTCCTTATTGGTCTCTACCAACATGGCCTCATAACTACGCCCCTCCGACATGCTCATATCTTACTCAACAAGTATGAGTAACTCTTTGGCTTACCAACAGCAACCAGTCAACCCCCACATCTCGAAAGCCACAAACACCAACAACCCAACATGATGATCATGCTGAAGCACACATTATAGGTGTTAGCGATAATGTTAAGAGAGTTTGATTAATATCAAATTCTCATAAGATATATTGTGAATATTATTTTGAATAACTCATATCTGTAATTGTGTACAAATATACCAATTCAATAACATTATAGGCACGGTTGAAATCCCAAATGTATCATGGTATCAGAGCTAATCTAATCTGATTTTCCTTTGTTTTTTTCGCTTCCGCTTCTCTGGGATTCCAGCTTCAGTCGTTCTCTGCGATTCCAGTTTCTCGGCATTCTCTGCGATTTTGTTTCCAGTCGCCATATTGGCTGCCATTCTGCGATTTCACGCAGATCAAACCACAGCCAGTGCAGCTTGTGAAGCCCAGATCAAATCGCAGATTCGCAGGCCCGTAATTGTTATTTTTACGCAGCCAAATTGTATCAGTTCGCACACCAGCAACGTAGTTCGCACGTATCGAGTTATTTTCAATCGTGTTCTTCTCTGATTTTGCAACCTGTATCGCGACTCCTCCTCCAGACGCGACTTCTCCAGTCCCTGAGGTTCCTCTTCTGTGATCGTCATCTCTGCCGAGCCCAGCCGCAGTGCTTCGCCTTCCCTCTGCGTATGGCTCCGTTCTGCAATGCTCCTCCGAAGCAGCTCATCACAACGCTGCCCAGTTCATCACCGTGTATAATTCTCCGACGCTGCTCAGGTTTTGCTTTCATGGCTGATTAATTCAACCACTATTAATTCAACCACTATTAATTGCACCACTATTAATTGCATCTGTGGTTCAATTCCATTAGTACCAATTGATCATCACATATACCGCAAGTTCTCTCTGCTGCAAGTTCCATTCACCTTTACCGCAAGTGTTATCAACACAGCCGAACTCCCTTTTATTGTCTGCTCTAATGGTCGATCCTTGTCTCTCACCGGCGTTCATGGCAGATCCAAGAGTTCCTCAGGAACGTCGTCAACACGCCAGAACCTCCTGTGGTAGCTCTCGTCCGACACCTCGAGCGTCTGCGTTTGGATGGTCTACACAGCAACAACAATGGGCCGGTCCTCCTTCACATTTCTAGAATGGGCCGATACCATACTGGGCCCAACCTTGGGCAGCGGCACCTCCTTGCCCGAATTCAACTGCAGCACCAGGCTCCTTCACTTCAGTAACGCCAGGCCCATGGTTCCGAGGTCCATCTCCTCAGCCTGGGCAGTTTCCTCAGCAGGGCCAGCAGGGTATTTTGGGCTCCAGACTGCCTGTTTTACATCAGGCCCAATTAGTTGTTCCGATCGACGTGTCCAATGATATGGCCAATCTTACTATGCAGCCTGCTCCTGATGGTTGATGGTACATGGACTCGGGTGCTTCCTCCCATATGACCGCGAACTCAGGTAATTTACGTTCTTATGTTAATTCAAATGTTACTCGTTCTGTTATTGTTGGAGACGGAAATACTATTCCTATTTCTGGTTATGGACAAACATCATTGTTCCCCACACATCCACATTACACCTTAAATAATGCTAGCCATGCCACGAAACTAGTTAAGAACTTAGTATTTGTGCGTAGTTTTACTTGTGATAATAATGTCTCGATTGAATTTGACCCCCTTGGTTTTTCTATAAAGGATTTTCTGACTGGACGTCTGGTTTTGAGATGCAATAGCACAGGCGATTTGTATCCAGTCACATCTAATGTTTTGTGTCAGTCGTCATTTCCCTTTTCAGCTTCTGCAACTGTGTCAGCAGGATTGTGGCATTCTCGTTTGGGTCATCTAGGGTCTCCGGTGTTTAATTCTCTTCGTAGTAATAAACTTATTGGTTGTAAGCACAAATTTAATTCTGTTTGTCAGTCATGTGTCCTTGGTAAACATGTTAAGCTTCATTTTCACACATCTGTGACTGTTACTTATGCGCTTTTGGATATTGTGCTTGCTGATTTGTGGACATCCCCTGTTTTAAGCACTACTGGTCATAAATATTATTTGATTTTACTTCATGATTTCACTAATTTTGTCTGGACGTTTCCTCTGGGCAAGAAATCCGAGGTTTTCAAGTTATTTCTCTCATTCAATGCTTATGTCTCTACACAATTCGGGGTTCCCATCAAAAGTTTTCAGTGTGATAATGGGAAGGAGTTTGACAACTCTCCGTTTCATGCATTCGGTGCTTCCTCTGGATTGGCGTTTCGTTTCTCGTGTCCACATACCTCCTCTTAGAATGGACGTGCAGAGCGCAAAATCAGGAGTATTAATAACATGGTTCGTACCTTACTTCTTCATGCGTCCATTCCCCCGTCTTATTGGCAATATGCGTTATCTATGTCTACATATTTGTCAAATATTCTTCCATCTAAATTGCTTAACTTCTCTACTCCCACTTTTGCTCTCTATCATCGTGTCCCGTCTTATTCTCACTTACGTGTTTTCGGGTGTTTATGTTTTCCTCTCTTTCCATATACCACAATTAACAAACTGCAGGCTCGGTCAACGCCATGTGTTTTCGTCGGATTTCCTCCAAATCATAGAGGGTATATTTTTTTAATTTAAAAACAAACAAATTTATTATATCGAGGCATGTATTATTTGATGAAACGGTGTTTCCCTTTACTACATCTTGCACACCAACCCCACATAGCTATGACTTTTTATCTGACCCTATATCTCCAACTACACGGGCTCAATTATTTTTTGGACCGCCTTCATCAGCTCAACCCAACAACATCACCTCCCAAGCCCATAACCAGATTTCTGACCCGCGCTCGATTGTGCGTCCATCCGCTCCCGAGTCCGCACCACAGCTTCGGATCCTCTCTCCCCCGCAAGCTGATCCCGGCCTAGATGCTCACCGCAGCCCAACCAAGCCTCAGCCCATTTCCTCTCCTGTTTCAGAACCGGCACATGCCTATCCCATTTCCTCTCCCTCCTTAGCACCGGCACAAGCCCAGCCATTTGGATCTTGTTCCCTCTGCGCCCGCTCATCAAATGGTCACACGGAGCAGGTCCGATATCTCCAAACCCAAGGTGATTTTTGACCTCCATTCTACCACCTCTATATCTCCTATACCCCGAAACCCTAAAGATGCTCTGCTTGATCCTAATTGGAAACATGCTATGACAGACGAGTTTAATGCTTTGATTAATAATAAGACATGGGTTCTAGTTCCGCGTCCTGTGGGAACGAATGCTATTCGTTCCATGTGGATTTTTCGGCATAAAACTCGGTCTGACAGTTCTTTTGAGTGATATAAGGCTCGTCTTGTTGGTGATGGCAGGTCTCAGCAGGTTGGTGTTGCGATGAGACTTTCAGCCCCGTGGTTAAGCCGGCAACCATTCGTACAGTGCTCCGTATTGCTGTCTCCCGACCCTGGTCTATTCATCAGCTTGATGTTAAGAATGCCTTCCTACATAGAAATCTTAACGAGACGGACTACAAGCATCAACCCCTTGGTTTTCGGAGCTCTACTCACCCTGATTATGTCTACCTGTTGAACCGCTCTCTCTACGGTCTCAAGCAGGAACCTAGGGTCTGGTACCAACGATTTACTGATTTTGTATCATCGATTGGTTTTTCTCATAGCAGGTCTGATCATTCGTTATTCATCTATAGTCATGGGCACGACATCGCATATATCCTGCTCTACGTCGATGACATCATCTTGGCCTCCTCGAGCGACTCTCTCCGACTCTCCATCATGACCAGCCTCAGCTCCGAGTTTGCTATGAGGGATCTGGGTCCTCAGTCATATTTCCTGGGCATCGCAGTCACTCGTCATTTAGGTGGTCTATTTCTCTCTCAGCAGAAATACGCCACCGACATCATTGAGCATGTCGGTATGGCATCTTGTTCTGCCTCAGCAACGCCAGTTGATACTCAAGGGAAGCTCGATGCTTCTGACAGCTCTCCCTTTGAGGATCCGACCCTATACCGCAGTCTTACAGGGGCGCTCCAGTACCTCACATTCACGAGACCTGATATCTCTTATGCTGTTCAACAGATATGTCTCCACATGCATGACCCGAGGACTAGTCACATGGGCGCTTTGAAGCGTATCATTCGGTATCTCCAAGGGACCAAGACCCTTGGTCTTCACTTATACTCCTCGCCAATCTCCGGTCTCGTCTCTTACACAGATGCTGATTAGGCAGGTTGTCCAGACACTCGCCGATCTACATCTGGTTTCTGTGTCTTCTTGGGAGACAACCTTATATCTTGGTCCTCCAAACGAAAGGCCACACTTTCTCGTTCCAGTACTGAGGCCGAATACCGAGGAGTTGCTAATGTTGTGTCAGAATCGTGTTGGCTTCGGAACCTGTTACTCGAGCTTCATTGTCCGTTATCTCGTGCTATGTTGGTATACTGTGACAACATCTGTGCCATATACCTATCTGGTAATCATGTCCAGCATCAGCGCACCAAACACATCAAGCTCGATATTCATTTTGTTCGAGAGAAGGTAGCAAAAGGACAAGTTCGAGTTCTTCACGTCCCCTCCCGCTCGCATATTGCAGATGTATTCACTAAAGGCTTTCCGAGGGTTCTATTCGTTGATTTTAGGTTCAGCCTGAACGTATGCGAATGTCACGCCCCAAATCCGGTATTGACCGAACCCGAGATGTGACTTAGTAAAATTAAAATAAAAGTGAACTAAAAGAGGTTAAAATCTGAAAGTAAGAAAATTGTATAAACCAATAGAAATCCAAAACCCTGAGTCCAACGCTCAGTCACATACAGAGTTCGAAAAAAAGACAATACGTCTCTACGAACCATAAATGAAATAAACCCGGGCCTCCGCTAGCTCCCAAGCTCTACATAACCCTCTACTCCAAATCATAGCTAGTACCTATTGAAAACACGGTAAGGGGTGAGCTTGACGCTCAGTAGGGAAAAAACCACGAGATCCACTTAAGTGCAGATTATAAAGAAAACTTTTCCAACGTTTAAAGTTTAATCAAAAGGGTTAATGAATCGATACGACATTTAAACCATTTCAAATGCAACACCCATTTCACTCAAACGCTCACCAGACCAACAATCCCCAACTTAACTCCACAATAACTATTGCACCGAGGCAACACCGACGGAACAACCAAAGCAAGATCACCATAACCACAAGCACAACAGCACTCACAAGCACAGTCACACTCATTCAAAATGCAAGGCATTCTCAACACAACAATCCACACAATTGCACGGTCTCGGGAGCAACCCGCTCGGCCCTACGTAGCCGCACACAACTTTCCCCAACACAAAGTCGGGAGAGGCGGTCGACCTAATCGCGGAACACAGGCCCAGCCTCATCGCGGTACACCGAGTGCTAGTCGGAAGGTAGGGAAACCACCTCTTCGCGGGACACAACGTTTTATCGACTCAAGGTCGGAAGGTAGGGAAACCACCTTTCTCAAGTAACCACGGTACCACAGTCACAATCACAATCATAGTCACAATCACATTCTCAATTTACTCTCGTAACCAACGCACACTTACCATCACTTACCGACACCACACTCAACGTGGTAACCCCATCGGCTTAACCGATATCCATACCCCAATGCCCACATTTCAGCATATCATATAAACCGAAACACCCAATCAAGTCACTAATATGCAACACTAAGTTCACCTCTACTCGTTTTCATGTTTGTTATTTATTAACCGTTCAAACAACACAAAGTACACAATCAACATAATCAGCAAACAATCCTACAGGCACGACATGGCCTGATTCTACCAGCACGGCATACCAACACCTACGGCACGACATGGCTCGTAGGTCGTTCGCAGTTTAAAAGGCTACTCTAGTTAAACACATCCTATATGCATACTAGTTGCTTATCCGGTTATTAGGTTTCCCTATATGCATTCTAGTATGTCCGTAATTAAGTAAGGTTCCGAGGTACTCCCTACCTATCAGTCTCTATCTGG
Source organism: Erodium maritimum (assembly GCA_963921825.1). NCBI lineage: Eukaryota > Viridiplantae > Streptophyta > Magnoliopsida > Geraniales > Geraniaceae > Erodium > Erodium maritimum. The sequence goes on along the minus strand of OY997595.1, from coordinate 46,614,131 downwards.
ATCGCCTACCTGCTGACGTCCGGGCCTACTCCGATCTTCTCCACGCTCGATGTAAAAGCCTGGGTTTAACAAAAAGGGACGGCAATCAGTCCCGGTCCAGTCTATACGGTCCTTTAATTTTAATCAGATAAGTCCTTTTTAATTTATTGGTTCATTCCTCCAATTTATCTGATTTAAGTCTTTTAATTTTATTTTATTTATTAATAAAGATGTCCTGACCCGGCCCGACCCGAATCTGGAAACCGTATCCGGAACTGACCCAGATCCGAGTCCAGACCCGAACCAACCCGAGCCCGATCCACGTCTAGGCCCAAGTCAGGATCCAGACCCGAGCCCGATCCACGTCTAGGCCCGAGGGCCAGATCAAATCCAAGCCCAGATCCAGGGCTCGTATCTCATCCTGGCCCAGGCGCAAAGCCCAACTCTGATCTGAGGCCCAAGCCTGTGTCAGGTTCGAAGGACACGGGCGTAGCTAGGGTTTCAGCTCCGGCGATGGCGGCGACGTCAGGAGGGCTCGAGGTGGTTTCTCCACGGCAGCGATGGCGTCAAGGCTCGGAGTGGCGAGGAAGAGGTGGTTGGGGCGAGTTCCGAGCCCTTCAGTCCAGATCTGACACCGTGAGAAACCCGTCGGCGTGTAGATCTCAGATCTGGAGCTTGAGAGCTCCGGCGTGCCCTTCCGGTCGAGCTCGGACCAAATCGAGCTTACCCACGCTCGACTTTTAGGTACGGGATGATGGGGAAGGTGAATCAGCTTGGGAAAAGTGCTCACCGTCACTGATTCCCTCCGCTACAGGCACGGCAAGGTTCTGGTGATGAGGAAGGGTCGATGGTGGAGGATGAAGGAGAAGACGGGAGCTCGGAGCTCCGGTGTGTCTGGTTCGAGAGGGAGGGAGACGAAGGAGCTCGAGAGAGAAGAGAAACGAGGAGGAAGACGCTCTCGGGACGCGTGCGCACAAGTGAGAAGTTGAGGCGTCGAGTTTAGGGTTAGGTAGCGCGGGCTTAAGCCTGGCAACCGGGCCTCGGTTGATGGGCTGGTTGGACCTGGTTCGTTTTGGCCGGGCCTGGTCTGGCTCGGGCCAAATGGCTGGGTCTGGGCTGGCCCAATCCCCTTTTCCAAACTTTTTTTTTATTTCTTTTCCTTTTTTTTTTTGAATCGATCCAACAATCAACCTGTTCTCCCACCCGCGACGTTCCAAACAATAAATTAAAAATAATAAAATCTCTGGTCTTTACAGTCTACCCCCCTTAAAGGAATTTCATCCCCGAAATTTAAAATGGACGTACCTCAAGGGTCGAACAGATGGGGATACTTCGCCTGGATCTCATCCTCGCGCTCCCAGGTCGACTCAGCTCCGTGGTGCTTCCACTGCACTCGTACTAGAGGAATAGTCTTGTCACACAAAACTTTCTCCCCCGTATCCACAATCCTGACGGGTTGCTCCTCATACGAGACATCATCAGCTACCTCGAAATTCGTCCACTCGATAACGTGGGAGGGATCTGCGTTGTACTTCCGTAGTTGGGAAACGTGGAAGACGTTGTGGACGTTCCCAAGCTGCGGTGGTAACGCGAGTCGGTACACCACTGCTCCAACACTGTCTAGGATCTCGAAGGGTCCAATAAACCGCGGGGCCAACTTGCCTCCGCCACGGTTGAACCGTACTAGCCCCTTCTTCGGGCTCACCTTCAGAAACATATGGTCACCCACGGTGATCTCCAAAGATCGGCGTCGTCTATCAGCGTAGCTCTTCTGTCAGCTCTGTGCGGTCCTCAACAACTCTCGTATCAGCGCGACCTTCTCGTTCGTCTCTTAGACCAACTCCAGTCCCAACAAGCTCATATCCCCTACCTCGGCTCAACACACGGGCGACCTACACGGCCTACCATACAACGCCTCAAAGGGTGCCATCCCAATACTGGCCTGGAAGCTGTTGTTGTAGGCGAACTCAGCCAAAGGCAGGTGCTCCTCCCAAGATCCACCAAAGTTCAATACACACGAACGAAGCATGTCCTCCAAAATCTGAATCGTGTGCTCCGACTGTCCGTCGGTCTGCGGGTGATAAGTTGTACTCAGTAGGACCTCTGTCCCTAACTCTCTCTGCAGGCTCTCCCAAAATATCGAAGTGAAGCGGGAATCTCTGTCGGATACTACCGACACTGGAACTCTATGGAGCTAGATAATCTCATGGATATACAAGCGACTCAGCGCATCCACGGTATCTGTCATCCTCATGGCTAAGAAATGAGCCGACTTCGTCAACCGATCAACTACTACCCACACGGCATCGTGTCCTCTCAGAGACCTCGGTAATCCGCACACGAAGTCCCTCGTGACATGCTCCCGCTCCCACTTCCACTCCGCTACTGGCAACGGTTGTAGTAGTCCTGCAGGACGCTGATGCTCGGCCTTCACTTGCTGACAAGTGAGGCACCTCGACACAAACTCTGCCACTGCTCTCTTCATACCGTTCCACCAAAACTATCGCCTGATATCTCGGTACATCTTAGTGCCACCCGGATGCACCGTGAGACGGGAATGATGCGACTCCCTCAACACTCATCCCTACATCTACGCGGCACGAACAATACTCCGCGGTACCGCAATCCTCAGTCAACACTGTACTCCCAGCTCTCTGCATCGACACCACTGATCACTCTCTCTCTGATCTCAGCCGTCTCAACATCATCTGACTGTGCCTCTAGCACTCGTGCAATCAACGTGGGTTGAGCCACTAACGAACACGTAGCCACGCTACCAGTAATCTCCTCTAAATTGAGCCCAAATGTAGCCAACTCTCCCATCATGTCCCACTCTCGGACTATTATGGTGGCTAGACCGAGAAACGACCTCCTACTCAGGGAATTGGCGACCACGTTCGTCTAGACCGGGTGATAGTGTAGCTCAAAATCAAACTCCTCTAGTAGCTCCATCCACCGTCGTTGACGCATGTTCAGATCCTTCTTGGAGAAGATGTAATTGGGACTCTTGTGATCAGAGAACACCCTAAACTTCTCTCCATACAGGTAATGCCTCCAACTCTTCAGAGCAAACACAACGGCTGCCAACTCCAAATCATGGGTAGGGTAGTTACGCTCGTGAATCTTCAACTGTCGTGAGCCATATGTGACTACCTTTCCCGCCTGTATCAACACGCAACCAAGTCCTTCACCGGACGCATCACAGTATACATCGTACCCCACACCTCGCTCCGACACTATCAAAATCAGAGCGGTGGTCAGTCGAGTCTTCAACTTAGTGAAGGTGCTCTCACACTTGTCATTCCACACGAAAGCGACTCCCTTGCATGTCAGGGCAGTCATCGATGCTGCCAGGCGTGAGAAGTCCTTAACGAACCTCCGGTAGTAACCTGCCAACCCTAAAAAGTTGCGGATCTCAAACACACTCGTGGGCCTCGCTCATGTCGACACTGCCTCGATCTTCGCTGGATCGACCAAAATACCCTCTCGGGACACGACATGTCCGAGGAACTTCACCTCAGTGAGCCAGAACTCGCAGTTCTCCAAGTTACCATATAACTGATGAGTGCGGAGCAGAGTCAACACAATCCTCAGGTGCTCCTCATGTGTCTCCTCATCCGGCGAGTAGATCAGAATGTCGTCCACAAATACCATTACGAACTGGTCTAAGTAGGGTCGGAAGATACTAGTCATCAAGTTCATGAATACTGCAGGTGCGTTCGTCAACCCAAACGAAATCACCAAGAACTCATAATGATCGTACCGAGTGTGGAAGGCGGTCTTCGCCACATCCTCGTCTCGAACCCTCAACTGGTAATATCCTGACCGCAGGTCGATCTTCGAAAAGACCTTTGCCCCTCTCAACTGATCGAACAGGTCATCGATCCTCGGCATCGGGTAGCGGTTCTTCACCATAACCCGGTTCAACTTCCGGTAATCGATGCACATCCTCAGCGCTCCACCCTTCTTCTTCACGAAGAGTACGGGCGATCCCCACGGTGAGGTGCTCGGTCGGATGAACCCCTTCACTCGAAGGTCCTCGAGCTGGCGCTTCAACTCTGTCAACTCTGTGGGTGCAAACATGTACGGTGCCATCGAGATCGGCGCCATACCAGGTATCAGATCAATCACGAACTCAACCTCCCGCACAGGCGGCAATCCTGATAACTCCTCGGGGAATACATTCGGGAACTCGCACACTATCCTCGGCAACTCTCGACTCTGCTCGGTCGCGACCTCCTCTCCCACAGAAAACGCTGAGAGGAGAACTCCGCTTCTACTGCCCAGTACACACGTGACACTCGTGTCGCCCAAGCGCACGGTCACCTGTCGTCGATAACAGTCATTGGTCGCCTCGTACCTTGATAGCCAGTCCATCGTCAAAATAACGTCAAATGCTATCATGTTCAACACAAGCAAATCACCAATAAAAGGGTGGCCAGCCACTCTGATCTCATATGAAAGACACACTCTACTCAAAACTACGGCTCCCATAACCGGGGTGTCAAGGCATATGGGTCTGTCCAAGGGCTCTACTCTCAGTCCTAACGACTCACCAAGGGAAGCAGAAATGAAGGAATGTGATGCGCCAGTACCAAATAGAAACGATGCCCATAAATGATAAAGCAGACATGTACCCTGAACGGTCTCCCGAACGGGATGGTGTCCCTCAAATCGGTGATCGATGATGGAATAGGATCTGCCCTATGAAGTTCATGGTCCTTGCCTCGGTGGTGGTGGAGGGACGGCCACCTGTTGAGCAGGCCTCTCCTGTTGCCTCGGTGTTGGCGCACTCGCAGCTGGTCGTGGGGGTCTCGAAGGCTGCACCTGGCGCTGCCGGAACTGGGGTGCCTGCCCAGGGTGCGACTGCTACGGCCGCTGCACTGACACCTCTCTGCCTGACGAGGGGCACTGCATCATCATGTGCCCAAACAGTCCACAACTGAAGCATCGACGCTCTCCGTCGCTCGGCCTCCCCACCGGCCCGGTCTGGCTGCTAGCGGGGCGAGCTGCAGTACTCACGCCCTCCTGGAAATCCCTGCTCAGATGTCCTCGTCGATGGCAACGGTAACACTCTGGTCCCACATCGGACGCTGCCGGTCCCACTGAAGCCGTTGATCCCATCGATCTCGACCCACTGAACTAGTGCTGAGGCCGGAAAGATCCAACAGTCCTCTATCTTCTCGAGTCCCTCATCTCCAACGGTCTCAGAAAACCGCTCGGTCTCGGACGACTCTCCCTGGCCCTTGCGATCTCGCTGAGGCGCTGCTCCACGGCCAGTGCCTAATCCACCATCTCGTTGTACACCCGAGTCTTGAAGGCGGCAAGTCGATACTAGATCGGGGCGATGAGTCCCTCCTCAAAACGCATGCACTGGTTCGCCTCGGTCGCCACCATCTCTAGGAAGAACCGGGACAACGCGGTGAATCTAGACTCGTACTCAGATACGGTCCTCGTGCCCTGACGCAGATCCCGGAACTGCCCGTGTCGGTCGTCTCGTGCGGACTCTGGAAAGAACTACTCCAGAAAGACATCTCCGAATCGGCCAAAATCATCTCCGACTCGCTCCTCAACATGCTCCCACAAATGGAAAGCGTCGCCCCTCAGCTGAAGAGCTGCAAAGGACACTCTCAGATGTACATCGGTGATGCCAGAGGTGTTCAGGTTCCCGGTGACCTGCTGCAACCACCTCGCAGCCCTGTTGGGGTTGGGCTCCCTGGTGAAAGTATGTGTGTCCAGCCTCAGGAAGTCCCTCAACGCATGTGCCACAAAGCTGTCGGCCTACGTCAGTCTCATCTGCACCGCTGAGATAGTTGCAGGTGATGTCTCCCTCTGGGCAATGGCTGCCACAAATCCCTGCATGGTGCGGGTCAGCTTATCTAGAGCAGTCGCCGTAGTCCTCCTCGCCACTGGCAAAACTCTAGACGGATGCCCCAAGGATCCGACATCACTCCCCTCGGACTCCTCTGAGGTCAAAGACCGGGCACCCTCTGCCTCTACTGGCTTAGCCTGCACTGCGACTGGAGGAGCTCTGGACGGAAGTCTTGATAGTCCAGACTCACTCCTCACGGGTCCCTCTATGCCCGCTGTCTGGACACCGCCTGCCCCTGCCGCCTCAATGGCAGGTGGTTGTCCTCGACCTCCAGCTGGTCGGCTCCGGGTACCTCGTGGAACGTAGATGCGTGCCATGCGATCCATTCACTACATGGTAACACACACAGGTTCAGTTTCTCAAAAAATCTTAAAGGTGACTCACTCAAGACACTAACGTTCACACACGAGTAGTAGTAGTAGTAGCAGTAGTAGTAGTAGTAGTACAAACACCGCACCCTAGTGCGTCACACAAAACCTACCACACAATCACACGAGGAACTAACATGCTTCACAATCTAACCATATCATCACTCAAGTACAACCAGCAGTGTAACAAGCTTACACGCGAACAACCGGACTAAAATTTCAAATCGCAGATCAAATCCTCACAATCTCAACCCTACTCAATATCACAGGTTGTAAAAACTTATTCTTGTAGCAAAATAGTTCATGTTGATACCATATCGTTACAACCCGGTTCAGGCGTCCCCAAACTACGTTGCAACTACCTGACATCCCCACTACTATGACCTGTTACAGTCAAATCATAATAGGACATACACTCCAATTTTACAGAAAAAATTCCGGCATGACTTGTTGGAAAGCTTTACAAACCATCCGCGCACGCGGGACAAACAATTCACACTTAAACACTCACAGTGAACACATTAGTATGTAGTCCACAAACATCAACCAAAAACAAACGACACACGACAGCTCCTAATGACCCAACTACCCACCTAGTGACGTACGGTCCGAGGTTTTGAAAAATCAAAATGAAACCAGGCTCTGATACCAAATTGTCACGCCCCAAATCCGGTATTGACCGAACCCGAGACGTGACTTAGTAAAATTAAAATAAAAGTGAGCTAAAAGCAGTTAAAATTTGAAAGTAAATCAATAGTATAAACCAACATAAATCCAAAACACTGAGTCCAACGCTCAGTCACATACATAGTTCGAAAAAAAGACAATACGTCTCTAAGAACCATAAATGAAATAAACCCGGGCCTCCGTTAGCTCCCAAGCTCTGTGTAACCCTCTACTCCAAATCATAGCTAGTACCTGTAGAAAACACGGTAAGGGGTGAGCTTGACGCTCAGTAGGGAAAAAACCACGAGATCCACTTAAGTGCATATTTACAAAGAAAACTTTTCCAACGTTTAAAGTTTAATCAAAAGGGTTGATAAATCGATACGACATTTAAACCATTTCCAATGCAACACCCATTTCACTCAGACGCTCACCAGACTACAATCCCCAACTTAACTCCACAATAACTACTGCACCGAGGCAACACCGACGGAACAACCAAAGCAAGATCACCATAACCACAAGCACAACAACACTCACAAGCACAATCACACTCATTCAAAATGCAATGCATTCTCAACACAACAATCCAATCCAATTGCACGGTCTCGGGAGCAACCCGCTCGGCCCGGCGTAGCCGCACGCAACTTTCCCCAACACAAAGTCGGGAGAGGCGGTCGACCTCATCGCGGAACACAAGCATAACCTCTTCGCGGTACAACCTCATCCCGGAGCACAACATTTTACCGATACATGGAAGGCAGGGAAATCACCTCTTCGCGGAACAACCTCATCGCGGAACACAGGCCCAGCCTCTTCGCGGTACAACCTCATCGCGGAACACAGCGTTTTACCGAGTGCTAGTCGGAAGGTAGGGAAACCACCTCTTCGCAAAACACAACGTTTTACCGACTCAAGGTCGGAAGGTAGGAAAACCACCTTTCTCAAGTAACCACGGTACCACGATCACATTCTCAATTTACTCCCGTAACCACCGCACACTTACCGACACCACACTCAACGTGGTAACCCTACCGGCTTAACCGGTATCCATACCCCAATGCCCACATTTCAGCATATCATATAAACCGAAACACCCAATCAAGTCACTAATATGCAACACTAAGTTCACCTCTACTCGTTTTCATGTTTGTTATTTATTAACCGTTCAAACAACACAAAGTACACAATCAACATAATCAACAAACAATCCTACAGGCACGACATGGCCTGATTCTACCAGCACGACATACCAACACCTACGACATGGCGGCGGCGTCAGGAGGGCTCGAGGTGGTTTCTCCACGGCGGCGATGGCGTCAAGGCTCGGAGTGGCGAGGAAGAGGTGGTTGGGGCGAGTTCCAAGCCCTTCAGTCCAGATCTGACACCGTGAGAAACCCGTCGGCGTGTAGATCTCAGATCTGGAGCTTGAGAGCTCCGGCGTGCCCCTCCGGTCGAGCTCAAACCAAATCGAGCTTACCCACGCTCGACTTTCAGGTACGGGATGATGGGGAAGGTGAATCAGCTCGGGAAAAGGGCTCACCGTAGCTGATTCCCTGCGTTACAGGCACGCAAGGTTCGGAGTGAAGACGCAGTGCTGGTTCGTTGCGATTTGAGGAAGAAGAAGAAGAAGAAGAAAGAGAAGGGGGTTTTCTGGGTTTCTGAAGACGGCTGGTGGTGAGGGACGGTCGATGGTGGAGGATGAAGGAGAAGACGAGAGCTCGGAGCTCCTGCGTGTCTGGTTCGAGAGGGAGGGAGACGTAGGAGCTCGAGAGAGAAGAGAGGCGAGGAGGAAGACGCTCTCGGGACGCGTGCGCACAAGTGAGAAGCTGAGGCGTCGCGTTTAGGGTTAGGTAGCGCGGGCTTGGGCCTAGCAACCGGGCCTTGCTTGATGGGCTGGCTGGACCTGGTTCGTTTGGCCGGGCCTGGTCTGGCTCGGCCCAAATGGCTGGGTCTGGGCTGGCCCAATCCCCTTTTCCCGTCTTTTTTTTATTTCTTTTCCTTTTTTTGAATCGATCCAACAATCAACCCGTTCTCCAACCCCCGACGTTCCAAACAATAAATTAAAAATAATAAAATCTCCGGTCTTTACAACGAACCTCCCGTCCAGACTGCAGGGGCGTGTTAGCGATAATGTTAAGAGAGTTTGATTAATATCAAACTCTCAAAGGATATATTGTGAATATTATTTTGAATAATTCTTATCTGTAATTGTGTACAAATATACCAATTCAATAACATTATAGGCACCGTTGAAATCCCAAATCTATCAATAGGCTCTGATGATCTCCGTTTTTCTCAACTCGGACATGCTCTACTGGTCACATCTCTTGCTCCACCAACAGATACACAATGGTATTTCGATTCAACCGCAACGTCACACCTTACATCCGAATCAGGTACCCTCGTTCCCCTTTTTAATGACGGTATGATACGCTCCATTTATGTAGGTAATGGCATGGCCATTCCGGATCCCGCACTTACGGTACCGTGCTTTGGGGTTCGCATGGTGTGCGGTGCCTGGACTGGGGATCCCGAACCCCGAACCCCGAACCCGCGCTTCGCGAGTCCAGGTGCGGGGCGCGACTTCGAAAACATAATCGCGTCTCGCGGGTCCGCGTCTCGCCCTCGCCTACTCCCGTGCTGACACCTGTCCCTGTTAAGACAAAAGAAACTACCGTTGGAGCTCCAACGGTCGTGAACGGCTATTTTTTTTAATAAAAATTAAAACAAAATAAATACGCAAAAACCTTATAAATACCCCACCCCCATTCATCAAATTCACACCATTTCTCTCTACATTCTCTTAATTCTCACTCTTAAATCCATTTCCTCTCTCCTAAATTCGAGCAAAAATCTCTGACGATGATTTCACTCAACCGCCGAGCCCACCGGAGCAACAAGAACATACGCTGGAAGAACTGAATACGACTAAGGAGATCAACACCAATCTAGTAGGGAGCTATCAACAGATGTTGCAAACAAGTTTCACCTCTGAAGCGTTCAACCAATTCATGCAAGTCGGTGGTTGGAACCAAGGTTTTTTTGTTAATTAATTTTTATTACAAATGCATTTAATTTCAATAACTTAATTTTTTATTATGATTACAAATGCATTTCATTTAATTAATTTTTTTGGTATTTATTTATTTTTTAACTACACATCCAAATTTAATTTGCGTTTTAGTTAGTTAATTAATTTTATGTATGTTATTTCAATTTTATTTAGTTAATTAAATATAAATTTAACAAATTCAGCAAAAACATAATTGATTATCCAATCAGTACTTCTGCAAACCATGATCCCTATACCTACTCTCCTTGATGTGGAACACACTCAGATTTAAGAAGACATATCACAATTCATCCCAATCAGCACAGAAATCCTGCACCCTGCCCCCTTGATATACATGCTCTTAGTGTTGCGAACTAACTGATTTCATGCTTTCTATATTAAGATGTCTAAACTGTGGAACATTAACATTTTCTATCTTTTGTGTTGTCTATAAGGGTAATTTTCACCTCAATTCCCTAACTGTTAATTTTTTTCACCTCAATACCCTAACTATTTTTAGTGGCTACTCAATACCCTAAAATGCATTTTTTTTTTCACTTTAGAACCTACCGTCAACTTTCCATCCAAGACACTTAAAAGGTCCAAAATACCCCTCACTAACATTCAAAATTTCAAAAGCAAGCCATTGGTTTTCAAAATTTCTTTTAAAAAAAAACAATTTTTAATGTCACAAAAATGCAGTCTAGGGTAGTGAGGTGCCACACAATATGCATTCCAGGGTATGAAAGTGAAAAAAAATACATTGTAGGGTAGTGAAGTGCCACACAAAAAAGTTAGGGTATGAAAGTGAAAAAAAATGTATTCTAGGGTATTGAGGTGCCACTAAAAATAGTTAGGGTATTGAGGTGAAAAAAATTAATAGTTTGGGTATTGAGGTGAAAATCACCCTTTCTATAATGGTTGTTCTACGTTGTACTCTCACACAAAACAAAAGACTAGATATCAGTAGAATCTGTCACGCATGATGATTTTCACCCATTAGTACAAGTTTACAACAATATATTGTTTCTGCTGTTCATCCATTTCACTGACGTTGGTCAATTTGGACCCGGAATTGTTGGACTTTGATGCAATCGCATAACAGAACACAGTAGCAACTCGCATTGGACAACCAGTGAGCCCAGGAAACAGAATGCAATCCCAGAGGTGTTTTAGAGAGATATTTCTCAGACTATCTTATGAAACAAGACCTCATAGAAATCAGCAATCAACCAACATGAAGGGAACCAAAGAACACGCTACCCCCCTTTTGTATCTTGGCAACAATTAACCATCTCACTTCTAATCTCTAAGTACAACAAGGTTCCCACCGCTTGTCTTTTGTATCTTGGAAATTCTTCTCAGGATATCCGCAAAAGCGTTCTTATCCTGCATCAATTAACTGTGTTAATGCTATTGCTTGTCTGTGTGACAGAATAGTGTTTTGAAAAAAACATACAGACAATTAAATAAGCACAATGACACATGGCAAAGCAAACCTGCTGATTTTTCAGTCTTGCTCTAAATTTGGCCACAAGATCCTGAGTGGACAGAGGCCCTTTCTGTACTAAAACCGCCCTTATTTCTTCCTCAGTAACAACTCCAGTATTTGAAGACGATGTTGAACCTGATTTCATTGATGTACTTTTAGGGGGGTTACTACTTTTAGAAGAAGCCCCGTTTTCCTCTTTTACAGAAGATTTTGGTTCCTGGTTCCAAAATAAAAGATTAAATCTAATGGTTGTTGGATAGCTATGCTACATACAAGAAAATAAAACCACAAAGTTATAAAGAAAGAACCTACATTCTCTGTCTTCACCTTCTTCACTGTTCCGGGTTTAGATGGTTTTGCATCATCGGCATCCATTTTTCTCTTTCCTTTTGCTGACTTGGAGGTTGATGGGGTTCCCTTAATAGATCCAGAAGGCACTGGTTTTAATGGACTGTTTTCAGCAGGTTCCTCTTTAGGTACAACCTTTTGTTTTGGAGTAAGATCGATGTCATCGTCCATCTAAATAGACAAAAAGAGAGCCTCATATGTTAACAACAACACAATGCATAGCAAACTGAGTTCTATGAACAACTAGTTAGATGGACTGTTTACTAAACCAAAAATGTAAATGTCTCATCATTTTTTTCCAGAATGTAAGGAATAATTCACACAATATCTACCAAAATGCAGTGTTGGTGCGCTATTATTTATCAGAAAAGCACATTATTAATATCATTATGGAACATATAAGAAACATACATCATCGTCGTCGTCATCGTCCTCCTCTGCATCATCATTTAAGCCACCAGCACGACCAAGCAGCAGCTTCTTCAACTCTTTTCCAGACTTGCTCAGTCCTCCCCCCTCTTCGTCAGCTTCTTCATTCTCATCTTCATCATCATCCTGTGGTTATGCATACAAATAGTCCAATTAACGAGTATTTAGAATCACCTCAAATTTCTTAGGGTTGACATTTAAAAGTAATGAAAGACTTTGCATTTCCTTTCTCTTACAAATTTCAATAAAGATTTGATATATTTATCTTTTACACTAGCATGCAAATACATGGCAAAACAAAATTCTCATTGCCAACCCTGAAAAGAGGTTTAAGTGACAGATGAGCGTAAGGTCAACTCACTTGTTATAGCAAATTAATATATTACCATGAATTTCAATGCCAATAAAACTAATAAGCCATAAATTGATGATTAAGCAATGTCAAAATGTGGTATGCAGATGAAAACCTGCTTAATTTCTGGAGGGGCAGGAACTTCAGGAGCCAAATCTTCGCGCTCCTCGGGGTCATTGCCAACAGCTTCATCGTCATCAGTAAAGATTTCTTCATGCTCCCAGTCATCACCTAAACTAATAAACTTAAATTATAAAAAGAACAAGGAAAAACAAATTCTGTGTAGAAAAGAAAGAAGCTTGGTGATGTTCAATGTAAGGGTCTCAAATCAATACAATCCACATAGAAAGTTTCTAATATTAGTAGTTGGGTATTACCCCAGTAAACATGTCGTAAACAACAACCATGTCTTCTACATCAATTGAACTACAACAATATACACATTCATGACTAACGAAGGACTTCATCAACTGCTCATTTGACTTGAGAGAAAAGACCTTTGAAAAAGTCTAACTTGGTAGGCTTTAACATAAGATAGTTACATGGGATATCTAAGTTCTCCAAATCTTCACAAGTGAAATGAGGCGCTATACTGCCTATTAATAATTTCCCTGTTTCGCAAATCAGTCATATCTAAAACTAGTTAGAAGAATGAGGACATACACAGATCCACTTCCAAATGAGGCAAGGTTATGGAGATTGTGAAATTATAACTCAAGGAAGGACAAGATGTCCTGATAAATCTCACAAGAGACTTGGTATATTTTTATCAGTAGGGTAAAAGTGACTTAACTTAGGGTCCTCAAGAGTATGGTAACAAGTAAACCCAATAAATTCAGCAAATTATAAGGAAACTAATCCTGCTCGGCATCTTATTTAATTGATAAAACAAAAGGCACACACATTGCTCACCTTTCTCAATATCATCATCATCCATATCATGATCCCCTCCTCTTGGGCCTTCTTCATCATCGTCACCACCTCTTTTATTTAGTCCAAGTCTTTTCTTCCTCGCTGACTCTTCATCTTCATCTTCCTCTCCCTTTTCTGAAGTATTACCTTCATCCTCATCACCACCTGTCTTTTTACGTCCCCTACTTCCACCTACTGTACTATCCTTTTCATCAGGCCTTTCCACTTCGCCAAATGCAGCAGCTCCATTATTTGCAGCTTTCATCATCCATCTCTCGTATCCATCTGCAGTTTTCCTCCTATTCTTCATCTTCTCCTCGGCTTCCTCCAAAGTAAGTTGCTTATATTGGGCAACCTTGTTAAAGTTGTACCTGGAAAGGAGATATTTCAGGTCATTATTGGGAATACAAACTTCTTACTAAGATTCACAATTAAGAAACAGGCAGCAAAGAATGTATTAAAGCAGGAAAATCCAAAAGGAAGGATTAAGATGTAAATAATTAAATATACAGTAGATATATAATACTTAATAGGGTAAACTACAAATACATACCCCATACTTTACACGATTAACCGATACCTACCCCGAACTATTTTTTTAACCGATACCTACTCAATTGTTAACGAAATATAACAGATAGCCCATGTCCGTCCAACTCTGTTAGTCATATTTTGTTAAATGACGAAAACACCCTCGGTCAACATTAGTAATTACACATATTAGTCTTCAAAACCTTTTTTCTCTCTCCTCCTCCCCATATGTATTCAAACCCTAATATTAAGTCATTTTTTTTCACAGCCACCACCGTGTGTTCTCTCTTTCACCATTAAATCAAACCTCTCATCCCCTCTCTTGTGTTCTTCTCATCTTTAACCATCTTTAACCTTGCTTCATCTTCATCTTCATCTTCCTCTCTTCGTCTTCACGGTCGGAGCTCTGGCAGCGACGTAGATCCGGCGGAGCTCTAGCAGCGGCGGCGACGTAAATCCGGCGGAGCTCTGGCAGCGACGGCGGCGTAGATCCGGCGTTTCTGGGGTTTGCTTCGAGCTGCCTGGGGATGTCGCTGGTGGAGCCGGGGGTGGTGGCGGAGTAGGTGAAGAGGCAGCGGCGGCGTAGCTCTGGTAGCGACGGCGGAGCTCCTCCTCTTCGGATTTGCAGAGTCGAGCATAAAGGAAGCTCCGGCCATAGTTGATTTGCAGAGTCAGATTGATTTTTGTGTGCGGCTGATAAAAACATTGGGAAGAGAAATAAATTGAGTGGTATAGATCCATGAGTTAGGGTTGTTGATTTTGGAGAGATGTATGGGGTATTTTGGAGAGGATGGAAGAGTAATAAATTGATTGGGATGGGAAGAACATGAACTGAAATACATTGGGAAGAACGTGTTTGTGATGGAATTGGAGAAGAGCATGGTTGTGATGGAAAAAATGGAAAAATGATTTTTGGGTAGAAAAATAAAAAACTGAAATAAAAAATAAAAGATAATTAAATATTAATTATATTAAAAAAACTGATTTTATGTATTTTTTAAAAACTGATTTTATGTATTTTTTAAAAAAACTGATTTTATGTATTTTTTAAATTAAAATATGAATTTTTGAAAATAAAAATATTTTTCTTAAATAAAAACTGAATTTATAAAAAAAATGATTTTTATGAATTTTTAAAAACTGGATTAGGGTTAAGGGTATTATGGGTATTTTTGAAAAAACTAACAGAAAATGGATGGAAAATCAGACGGCAGGGGCTATCTGTTATATTACGGTAACAATTGAGTAGGTATCGGTTAAAAAAATAGTTCGGGGTAGGTATCGGTTAATCGTGTAAAGTATGGGGTATGTATTTGTAGTTTACCCTACTTAATACTCAACCGGAGACAATATAAATTAAATGAGAGTGACAACTTTTTCCTGAAAATCTTCCTTCTGGCCTGGGGTGTAAAAATAAATGGACAATAACTCTATCAAAGGTCTACTGTACCAGGAACCAGCAGGAATAGCAACAAATTCCTTCCCCTGCATCATCAGTAGGTAGTACGTTGCTGACTGTGCACCTTCAAGATGACCATGAAACTGAAACTGGCCAGTTTCATCCTCCAACAGCCAAGGCTTATTCTTGTACTTCTCCTGTGTAATACAATTATAAATTGATATAACAATCAGAGTGAGAAACAGAAATAAAATAAAATACAATAACAATCTACTAGCGCCACCATATACAAGAATATGTTGGCATGGCAAACACCCTAAAGATAACTACAATAAGCTCCATTACATTTCAAGAAGAAAAAAAATACAAGCACAGTGCAACGGAGAGAAAACCTACTTAGAAGTTCCTTCAAAGTCAGGCATCTATGTACACTCCTTTTTCAGTAAAACATTTCAAACACACCATACATTTATGCAATTTCAATATAATATGCAGTACTAGCATAGCAGTGAAATAAAACAGCAAGAGAATAAGGTACCCGCAAGGCATCAGTTACTTGGTTGCGTCCTTGCAATCCTTCTTTTAGGAGGGACCATTTGTTCTCAGCTTTTTTCTTCGTGGAGAAGTTGGGTAACCCAGTCACAAATCTACCAATGAAGTAGTTCTTGTCATTGCTAGTCGATGGCCGGACATTGTATTCCTAAAATAAAAACAACCAAATGGAAAAATAAGCTAAACGCCTATAATATGCTGGAGTAACATTCACTCTCAGCTATTTGCAGCTGTGTAATTCAATGAAAGCTAGTGATCACATTGCCACAGCATTTCAAGTGATGCCAAAGTTAACATTTTTCTATAGCATATACACCCAGTTCGGCCCCAATTCCAGAAATCAAACACACTATATTATGCAAGAGTTAATATAATTGTCATCATGTGAATTAATTGAAAGGGAAGGTAAATTATTGAGAAATAGATAAGGAAAGAGAAGTCACTCGTAGGAGGCGCGAGACGACAGCGCCGCAGTCTATGCACTTGGCAGCTTTCTCGGCCATGGATTTGCCGCAGGTCATGCACAGCGTCATGTGCTTGCAGTTGCTGCCGTATAGGTCTGCTGTCGATCCGCATAAGCTGCACTTCGGCTTCAATATCAGATCCATCGACATTCTATACAAGAACAAGTCAAGAAATGAAAAATCACAGAAGATGCAAAAACTAGGGTTCGGCTATGGAGGAATGGCAAATTTATCTGTGGGAACGAATTTGATCATCCCAAATTTCTTTTTTCTTCTGGTAATGTCAAATGACCTTGCTATTCCTTTTTTTTTCCTTTTTTTGTTGAGCAAAAGATATTTTTCATTAATCAAGTTGTTTCAATACAATAGAGTACATCAGAGATTCTCTGACAACGAAGTATAGGGCAAGAACGAGGACAGAATATAGAAAAAAGGGTGGGTACCGGAGATCAGTAAAGACTTCAACAACAATGGTGATGGTGGGATGCAAAGCATCGTCCAGGGACCCCTCCCTGGGCCAGTCCCCGATGCTCCCTTGTAAGAACCGCCCCTGGTCGATCCCGGTCGAACCTGTGAATTTCGGCGAAAGTTGACTTTTTACCAGAAAAGTCAATCGAGGACTCCGGGAGTCATTCGGGACCTTTCCGGGACCCAAAAAGCTTAGTCGTCGTTACGGTTAGCTTAGTTGAGTCGTTTCTTTTCAAACGGCTGTAATTGTGAAAAAATCAACTATCGGCCGAACTAGTCCTAATTAGAGGATAAACCGTATAAATTAAAGGTGCTGGAAATTATGAAGGGCAAGGTGGTCCCCACTTGGACACTTGTTCATAGTAGCTTTGAGGGGAAGAAAAAGGTCTAAAAAGACCCATATGACCCTCATTTGTTGGTTTTGAGAAGATAAGAGCAAGGGGGTACTTTGGGGACTTCACATTTAGGTTAAATGCCTCATTTTTTGAGCAATTTCAGCTCATAATCACTAGTGGCCGAATTTTAGAGAGAGAGAGCAAAGGAAGAGCTCTCATGGAAGCTTGAAGAAGAAGCAAGGAAAAAGGAGATACTTTTCACTTGATTCTACCTCTAGACATCTCAAAAACACCATTTTCTTCATCTGCTTTCTATTCTTAAGGTAAATCCTTTATCTAAATTCGTTTTGGTTGAGTTCCACTTAGTGGGTTTGCTAGAAAAACCTTGAAACTAGTTGGGTTTCCATGGATGATAAGCTTTTAAGGTTGAAGTATATGTTTAATGCTTAAATTTAAGTTTAGATGATGAAATCTCTTGGGTTTATTTGGTTTTGATGAAACCCATTTGGATTATTGAAGTGTTGGGTGTTTATTGGGATTGATTTGGAGGTTTGGGAAGGTCAAAAATGGAGGTTTGAGGTTGATTTTCGTGAAATCGGAGCTGGAAGAAGAAGAAGGACGAAGTTGTCCAGACCCGTCAAGGATCCGTGACGGGGACCGTAACGGAGGACGTCACGGCTCCGTGATGGAGACCGTGACGGCGCAAGTCACGGCTCCGTGAGGAGAACCGTGACGGTGCAGACCACGGGTCCGTGACCCGACCCGTTACGGAGCCCGTCAAGGCTCCGTGACCCGAACCGTGACAGATCAGAAATGAGCCTTTTGGGCCCTTTTTGGTGGATTTCGAGTAATTGGGACGGTTTCCTATAACCGAGCCCTTTTGGGGTTAATTGAGAATGTTTTCCTCTTTAAACCACTCTTGAAAGACGCCTATTTCTCGTATTAGTTTGTGATCCTAGACTTGGGACTCGAGCTCGGCGGAGGAGACTTTTGGACATCGTGAAGTGACTAAGCGTTTGGAAAACGATCGAGGTAGGGAAAGTAGCGAATATCGATTTAATTGCGGAAAGTTACTAGTATGCATATAGGTTGCGAATACTTGATATAATGATAGTATGCATGTAGGATGCGAGGAACGAGTGAAATGAGGGATAACTTACGAGCCATGTCGAGCCGTAAGTTTGGGAATTGTCGTGCTGTAGAAATGCATGTGGGCCATGTCGAGCCCTTAGGCTGTGTGTTGATTGTGATGCCATGATCTATGATTGTGATGCTTGATGTGTGGTTATTTGTAGTTAGATTGGTAATCATGATATATGGTATGCTCGGTGTAGTGTGTTGTTATGTTTTGGCAAGTGTGATATGCTTGATATGACGTGAACCAATGTTTTTGATATGATCGTGTGATTAATAGACCGATGTGATGTGTTGTGGTAAGTTGGCACGGCTGGTACGCCATGGTTGAATTATGGCATTGTGATATGTGAGACTCTTTTGATGTATGTTCCAAGACGAGGTGTATTCCGGTATGATACCTACACCGAGGGGGTATGTCGGTGTAGGGTGGTATCTAGGCCGACGGTGTGGTCCCACGTACGCGGTCCCCCGGGTAGTGGTTCCGGTACGATACTTACATCGAGGGGGTATGCTGGTGTAGGCTATCTAGGCCGATGCGGTGTGATCCGGTATGATGTATTGTGATTGTGACCCGATGCGGTTCCGGGAAGACATCTAGGCCGATGTTGTGTGATCTGGTATGATGTATTGTGATTGTGCCCCGATGTGGTTCCGGGAAGATATCTAGACCGATGTTGTGTGATCCGGTATGATGTATTGTGATTGTGCCCCGATGTGGTTCCGGGAAGATATCTAGGCCGATGTGTGATCCGGGATGATGTATTGTGATTGTGCCCCGATGTGGTTCCGGGAAGATATCTAGGTCGATGCTGTGTGATCCGATATGATATGGTTGAGTCGGGTTGTGGACAGCCGGCGGAGTTCGGGGACTGTTGTACGGGACGTGTAATTGCTTTATTATGTGTTGTATGCTTGAGGATTGGATAAGTGATGTGAGTACAGTGTGATAGTGGTCATGAAAGTGTGTTTGTGATTATGTGTTCTCCGTGGATGTCATTAGTGTTGTGCCTTACTAATATGCCCTAATTGGATGGTTACTCGTGGTGGTGAGCGGATACTCATCACCTTAACTACTTTTTCCTACTGAGCGAAAGCTCACCCCCTTACTTTACTGTTCTACAAGTTTCGAGCGGGATTCTCGGAGCTTGGGAGCTAGCGAGGGTCTTAGGCTAGTATGGTCTAGAGACGTACTTTTCCATTATTATTAAACTTTTTATCACTGGATTTGTGAGCTGTTGACTCACTTTATCAGATTTGTTATTGTCGGATTATTATTTTAGAACTTATTTCTTTTAAATTGTCTTTTATTATTTATATTCGTGGTTCACGTCTCGAGTCCGGTCAAAACTGGATTTGGGGCGTGACATCCCTTCCTAGGGGAATCCATGATTCCCTGTTCAGTAGGCACCGAGCCTACAAAGACTGACTGGAAGGCAGCGGTGACAGTTCCCCGACCACGGTCTTCAAACCAAGACTCGGACGGTTCACGCAACGATCCTCGGTTGATTCTTCTCCAAGAAATTCCCACCCCGTCCTCCTTCCTCCAAACCCTAGTTCGTCGGCCCAAATTTGCCACGATCGTACTCTGGCTAGTCCTCTCTCGGGCGACGCGACTCCTAGGGTTACGCCTCCACCGTGCCTTGCTCCAACCATGATCTTGGCTCCTCTTCTCCCTCACATGCCTCGGTGGAGGCCAAAGAGGTGGGGACGGCGATGACCATTTCAGTGGCGCCTGCGGAGGTAGTGCTAGAAGTGAAGGAGGAATCGTTGACGAAGAGGACCACGGTAGGTTGCCTCGCTAAGAGGGGAGATCCTCGATTCCCGGCTTAGCAGCACCTGAAGAGGAGGAAGAGCGGGGAGAACGCCATGAAAGCAGAGAGGAGAGACCGAAACTACGTCAGAGTGAGACGCGGCGGGGAGTGGCTAAAACTCTATGGTTGTCCTCCATTAGAGGCGCAAACCCTAGGAGAGAGATTTTGGTTAAATGCTTCATTATAACCAAAATAAATTTTTTGTTTTCCTTTTTAAAAACAATAATATGTATAATGAAAAATGTTCTAAAAAAACCCGATTGGACGCCGTCTAGGCCCTATTTTGTGTCTAATCGGCCCGACTAGGCATCTAGGCGGCTAGAAAAATTTCGTGACTAAATTAAAACAATTAGATGGATATCCAAAGTTGTTCGGTGTTGGTGATATTAGAGGTTGTGCTTCTAAGTTGTTTGATGTTATGTTTTGGGTATTTTAAATATTTGTTACCATTTTTACTATAAAAGAATTCATATTTTGTTTCTATATATAATAATATATCTATTAATCAATTAAAAAATAAAAAATAAAAAACACAAATCCGATTAGTCCTCGATTAACTCGCGTCTAGTCTCCGATTAATTCTTGAAGGCCATATCCGTCCGACTAGCGCCGAATAATTTTTAAAACCTTGATAATGAATAGCATTGTTCATGGGTAGGGGCGGTCCCCGAACGAGTTGAAGACAGGGCGGGGTATAACCGGGGCAAAGGCGTGTTTGGAGCGAGGCTTTTGGGGTCGGGTCGGGTCCGGGTTTCGCAAAACCCCTCCCTACCCGCCCCGTTGCCAACACGAACGCAGAGCAGAGCAGAGCAGTTTTGGGCATTTGGTTTCTTGGTAGGAGACGAAGGTGCGTGCCAGATAGAGCTCATTCCGGTGGATCATCGATGCCTCGCAAGCGGTTTCAAGACGCCAAAGCAGGTAAATATCGAGATTCATCTTCTCCGAACAATCTAATTTTGGAATAATACCTTTCCGTGGGTTTTCACATCAATGCCCTCAATGTGTTCGACGAAATGTCAGAACCAGAGACTTCCTTTTTGTTGGGTTTGGCTTGCCTCTTAACTGTTCGATGAATTGCCCGAGAAAAGGAAAACGAGAGTTATTGAACATAGGTGTTTGATTTCAGCCATGAAAGTTAGGATTAGGAAGGGATTTAAAATGATAGGATTATAATGAAAAAGATCCTGAAATTTCTGCAACATTTCTAAGAGTTCATTATTCTCTGTCGGATTCTGTTTATGTTACTTACACTGTGTTTTTGCATGAAATCAACTGTTCACTAGCATTTTTTTAATATGTAGCGATGACATGGATGGTTCTAAATTGTCTTAAGTGAAAGAAAAGTTTGACAAGTATTGGGGTGGTGAACATATGAGTATCTTCATTTTTATTGCCCTTGTTTTGATCCATACCATAAATTGGATTTTGTGCTGTTTGTTGTTCTGGAACTTGTATCCTTTAAGTGGTTTTTAAAAGTTTTTGTGTTTCAGTTTAAACTGCTTTGGATATCTATTCAATGAATATGTGATACTGGTCATTCCTCTTTCAATTGTATCTTCTGAATCTGCATTTAGTATTAGTATGCAGATATTATGTGATTTTAGAAGTTCTTTAACTACTGGTGGTCAAGGCTTTGGTTTGATCACAAGATTGAATGAAGAAATATGTAAATCCTATGCCATGATTTGATGCACCTTTATGAAGTTGAGAATGGTATTGTTTCAGTTTTTGTCTCAAAACTTGTTCAATTTGATTTTATACATTTCCCATTGTATATTCTTATTTTGAGTTTTAGTTTTGTAGTAGAATTACTTTCAAATATTTAATAGAACATATCTTTATGTGTTTCTGGAGCTACCGGAAAGAAATTGTTAGATACAATGCTGATTTTAGTGATTTCATTATACTTGCTGCCACTCACTCATATTGTTGATGAATTTTGCTACATGATGATGCTATTCACTAGATACGTTCATCATTTTCGTTACATTTAGAGTAAATATAAATGTTCAACAATTGTGTATTTTGTTACATGCAATTACATTTGTATTAGAATTTGATATTCACATTTGAGTTGTAATTTAAAATATTAGATTATATAATAGTCATATATTTAGGTATTATTGGCTTTTTTCTCTATATTTATTAACTATCGATGGCTACCCCTTAAAAAAAATCCTGGTTCCGCCTGATTTCAGGTCTCCAAATGATGACGACGGAGAGGTTTCTATCCAAAATAGGGTTCGGCAAAGAAGACATGTACTTCTGGAAGCAAATCACCAAGGGTCTGGTGTGCACGTACGCAATATTCGGCGCGGCGTGGCTGTACAACGAAACGTCGCCGCTGGGTTGGTGGACGTTGAAGCCTAGGCCCAAGGAAGAGAAGGAACTAGCCCACCTCTACGAGCGGCGGGAGTTTCCGTACCCCGGCGACGAGGAGGCAATGAGGGACTTCGTCGCCCAGGGAGGTATGATCGGGACGACGATTGGGCCGAAAGGGTTCCTGGAAACAGACAAAGATGCTGATAATTTCCAGAAGGAATCGCAGAACCAGAAGCTCGACCAAGAGGCTCACAAGCTTTGGATCCGGATGAGGAGCGAAGTCATCTCCGAGCTGCAAGAGAAAGGGTATGATGTTGTGTGAGTGTTGCTCTTGCTTTCTTCTTCAATTTGCTGAAAGATTTGTGTGAACTTTGAGCTGTGGTGATGTTTTTGTCTTAATTTCATGTGAACTATGATTAGCATAAGATTCTTCTCTTAGCATAAGTCTATTTTAGGAATAAGATTTTTATATTGTAATAACTCCAACTGATACATACCAGAAGCAGAGCTTCCAATGACAAATTTCCATGCATAATTTCCACTGCTGCATTATTAGCAAAACATGCTGATATATGTCTATTTACAAACATACCAATCCAATGAAGAACAATTGAAGATCTTTACATGACATCTCTGGATGTAGAGTGTGAGTTCTTTAGCCTACTTATGCCAGTTTTACTTCTACTTTTCGACTGTTTCTAAGTAGTGTTAAATAGAACCACTACAAGCTATTATCCAGACTATGTTTATTTGTTCGATGTCTGGAGTTTTGGACGGTACATTTGTTTTGTTGTTGTTGTTTTTACCTATTCTGTCGTGTTGAACCTTTGTAAGATTATGTTATTGGTTCGGTGGTTCGTGATTTCCTTTCAAAAACCCAAGTCACTTTTCTATTGTGGGCACCTCTGTTTGGCTCCAAGACTAGTTCTTGATTGGATTAGTATGATGGATATATAACGGGACGTTACAACTTCCAGTATAATGGTGGAATCTCTGTGGTGATCTCCCCGTCTATGAGCTCTTTGCGATGCGGTTGGGCAATTCTTCACAACCAATGCATATAGTCAAGACTCCCAACCATGCTGGGGAGCCCTCGGTTGTATCCCGATTCGAGCAATCGGATAAAGTCATCTGGTATGGGTTTATGCTCGTACTCAGCCCCGAATACCTCAACAACGGCCTTGCAAAAGTGGCGTACACAATCAAGTATAGTGCTTACCCCAATACGTATGGATTCATCCAACGATATTGTTGGTGGTATTAGAATATGGTACTTACCCCAATACGTAGGAGAGAATTTTATATTTTGAGAGAAAAAATTGAGAAGATATTGTTGGTGGTATTGGAGAATGAGGGGTGTATTTTTTTTATCAGCAAAAACAATTTGAATTAATGAAACTCTTCTGAGATGGAAGAGAGTATAAAAAAACTTGGATTCAGAAAACAAGTTTAAGCCTAAAGATCTATGTCACACCCCAAATCCGGTTTTGACAGGACTCGAGACATGAGTTAAAATAATGATAAAAGTAATACATAAATAAAACTTGATAATGCACATATCCGAGTAAAACAAAATTCCGAATCTAACGATGAGTCAAAAGCTCGGCATAAAACGAAATGCAAAAGGTTCAACACAAAACGACAAAGTACGTCTCTAACACAGACACCACCAGACTCTCCACGAGCTCCCGAGCCCTGGAACGTCCTCTAGATCTACTCACCAAGGTAACTTGTACAAACAGTAAACAAGAAGGGGGTAAGCTTACGCTCAGTAGGAAAAAGTAGTAAAGTAAAATAGACCCCCGCTTTTAAAACAAAAGTTCCGATTAGTACAATTATTCAAAAAACACCATAATCAGAGATCAACAAGAAATACAGTGCTTGATAAAACAATAACTCAAGGGATATTAACGGAAAACGGTTTAATCACCAAAAGGACCAACTAAGGCAACATTCGGTACCAAAATATAGATAAACACCAACCGAATTAATTGAAGAAACAACGAGTACAACATATAGATAATCAGAATCATGGACTCCGGTCCACACATAAACCAACAAATCGTACCGGAATGCCCCTCGGTCACAATGGGGCGCATATCATCAGGACTCCCGGAAACATTCCCACAAGGAACACATATCATCGGGACTCCCGGAAACGTCCCCAAAGGAACACGGATCATCGGGGTGAAAGAAGACATCCTCCCGGAAACATCCCCGAAGGGACACATATCATCGGGGTGAAACAAGTCTCTCCGGAACACGTAGCATCGGAGTGAACAAGTAATACAAATATATGCAAACTAGGACCTTTCCGGTTTTATTATCCTATAGGCGTACTATTAGTATTCTTTAAATTAAGAGTTAAGAGTGTAGTTTACTACTCTTCCCTACCTTCGAATTCTCCAAAACTTAATACTCCTAGCTGCTGACGTCCGGGCTAGATTCCTCCTCCTCTTCTCACGTGGTCCCCAAAGCCTCCTCCTTCGTCGAGCTCGAATCCAAGGTCTTGGATCACAATTAACACCAAAGTTAAAGGCTAAACAAGATGGTTTAAACGACCAATATCTAAGCTAAAAACCCCCAAGCTAACGGTTCAAAAGCAAGATCGAATTGGAAGAAAACACCCAAAAAGGACCCAAAACAGGTCTGCCACGGAGCGGGTCACGGATCTGTGAGGCCACCCGTCACGGATGACGTCACGGCACCGTGACTCGCCCTTCTTCTTCCTCCAGCTCCCTTTTCACGAAAATTACATCAAAATCTTCTTTTTCAGTCATCCAAAACCTCCAAAACAGTCAAACAACTTCAAATTTCCAGTACCCAAGGTAGGAATCCTCAAACCAACAAATACCCAAGAGAAAACCAACTAAAAAACAACCCCAAAACCAAGGATTTCTCCATAAACCAATCATCTACCTCACTACAACATCATCTATCAACATAGAACTCAAAAACTACTAGTTTAAGCAAAACCCACATTAAACCCATGAATTGAATTGAATAGAAAGGGAAGTTTAAGAGGTTCCTTACCTTTGTATGGATGAGATGAAGAGGATTTTGGTGTTTTTGAGAAGAGATGATGAACAACTTGGATCAAAATGGCTTCTTTCTCCCTTTCTTCTCCTTCAAGTTTCCCTTGTTCTTCCTCTCCTTCTTTCTCTCTATAGGATTCGGCTAGCACTTGTGAAATGATAAAAATTGTTGCTCCAATTGGTTTAATAGACCTAGTTGAAGAATGACCAAAAAGTCCTTTAGGTTTTTATCCACTTAAGGACACTTGTGATGGTATAAGGGTACTTTTAGCCTCTATTCTCCTCCTCCAAGCTAGCATGGACAAGTGTCCAAGTAGGGACCACTTGGTCCTTAATTAAATCCAGCACCTAAATTAATTAGGCTTTAGTCGTCAAAAAGTTCCTGTTTGACCGAAAATTGACTTTTCCAAAATTACAATCAAATCAAAAGAAATGGCCCAATTAAGCCAACCGTGATGACGGCTAAGCTTTTTGGGCCCTAGAAAGGTCCCAAACGACTTCCGGAGTCCTCGGTTGACTTTTTCGGCCGAAAGTCAAACTTTGCCAGAAATCACCGGTTCGACTAGGATCGATTAGGGGCGATTCTTACAATCTACCCTTACACAACCAAGAAAAAAAACCCAATACAAGCAAGCCAATCCCAACAACAAAGGAAAGAAAGAGGGATAATCCAAGAATCCCAAACCGAGAGATCTTAAAAATACTGACACTTAGATCTAAGCTTGTGCTCTCATTTTCTGGCAAACATGCAGAACCGAACCAACAAAATTGAAATGAAATGAGTCATAACCTGCAGAACCGAGCGAGCACAACTTGAAATGGGATGAGTCAGATGGAATGTGTCCATTTTGAAGGAAGGAGCAAGTGAACAGATCACAGGAAGAAGAGCCGAAAGAGGAGAGAATCTAAAAACACAGCTTGATCATTTATATTATCAACAGAAAATCTAAAGGTCTTTGCACAAATCTGTGAGACGATGCCAAACTCCCCAACTTAAGCTTGTTGGGAGCTAAACATTGGTCATGTCATGAGGCATTTGAAGAGATAAGATAAGGGAAGGAGGAAGATGGCTTTTTTAAAGTCTATGCAGCTGCTCAATGAAAATCACAAAAGAAACACAAACAAACCTTCTTGTGTATAATTCCTCAGAGAATAAAGCAATAGGAGGAGAGAATCCACAACCAGAAAAAAAAACTCCTGGAGAACCTCAAAAGATGAAAATAAAACAACAGGGGGGTTAAATGATTTTAAAAAAAATTGTTACCGTAATCCGATCGTTGCCAACAATCGGATATTTTTACCCGACGAGGCCACGTGTCGAGCCACGATTGGCTGGCGCGCTATTAATGGTTCGCGAATTGACGAACAGTAATAACAGTACATGGTTTGCGACCACGACTGTGAATTAGCGGTTCGCGATTCGCATAAACGACACCCAAAACGCACCGACCCGCGAACTGTTAAATCACGATTCGTCAATGCGGTTCACTCACGATTCGTTGCATTGTAAGTGTTCTAATATAGTCAGATCTAAAAAAAGCTAATCAAACATGAGAACAAATAAAACGTCATCAAGCTGCCGACGTAGACTTTTGTGATCTCTAAATTTTAATTGGTTCATATTTTAAATCTGGGAACAAGACGTATCGGTATTGATGTTGAGAAGACGAACCAACAAATTTTGCCATGAGAATCATCCAATTACACCGACCTGAATAATGTTAGTCCTCCGACCAAGTGGAATGAATAAACACACACCCTTGACAAACGCTCCCACAGCCGCGTAGTCCTCTAGCGCCCTGACGTCCGCCTTGACCCGAAGGAATTGCGGGAAGAAGAGCCAAATGCTAGTCACCATCACGAACCCGACGGTCAACGCCCCGGAGACTAGTCCCGGCAACCGGAACCGTCCAGCGACGAGCTTCTTGAGAGCAATCTCGGCGACCAAACATGTCCCGTGGAGGAGGAAGAAGCCGGTGGTCTCCCAATTGGGCCTCTGTCGGCCCAAGTGGTAGAAGATGAGCTCGTGCATCATTCCCGACGCCAGGAAAGTCGCCATCACGGCGGGTAGCAGTGCCCACTTCCGCCCGACGGCGCGTGAGGAGAGGTGGCGGACGGGGTCGTATACGGTGGCGCGCAGGATGGTTGCGACCACGAGGTTCCATCTCCTTCCCCAGAAGTCCTGCAGCGAGGTGGAGAGATAAGGTTCCCGGAATTGGGGCTCGAGCTGTATCCCCAAAAGGGTCCAAGTCAGAGCCCCGGCGATGGATAGAGTGATCTCCAGCGACAAGTAAATGTACAAGGAATAGAAGAGCAGCATGGTTTTGGGATGGATCTGGTCGCTGTAACCGTGCAGTCCTATCAGCAAGCCCCAAAGCATCCCCTTGACGGCAAAGTTGAGAGTCGAATTGGGCACTGGTGGAAGTGGGTGTTGATTTTTGATGGGTAAACAAGCAAAGGCAACAAAACGGGCAAGAGACAGAGATGGGCTGGCGGAGAGAGGGCCTTGACCAAAAGCGAAGAGCAAGAGCTTGAAGTTGGCAAGCCAAGAGACAAAGAAACTGGTAGTGCCTGCAAGGCTGATCGAATCGAGGGAGAGAGGGAGGGCAAGGAAGAGAGCGAGCACGGGGAGTAGACAAAAGAGCCTTTTCAGGCCCTTTCGTGTGATGTTGCCAACCATGTAGCAGTAACACAGAGATATCCAAACCATGATCCATACCTTTGCATACCTGCTCATCTCTCCCTCACCCTCCATTTTAATCATCACTTTCTTCTTCGTCGATTCACAATTGAGCAGAGACTCTGTTACTATATAGGGTGTCAATGGCAATCCGAAAAGTCGTCGGGCTTTCAACCAAAAGAAGTTTAATTTAAATTTATTTGTTGATAAAAAAAATTATTAGAACACGTGCAACAGGTTGACACGGATCGCATCCCACATCCCGACTTGTGTTTTTGCGGGACGCAGGACATGAGTTGTCCTGTTGTGGGACGGCTTTTTCGCGTCCAGTAAAAACACGGGCCAGGCCAAGTCCCGCGTCCTACGCCTCGGTTTCACGGGACGAGGGACGCGCGTCCCGCGTCAGAACGGGCTGCCACGTGGCACTTCGAAGAAAAAAAGTTCCGACCGTTTTGCAACGGTTGGAAAAACGATAACTTTTTTTAATTCATAAAACTGTCCAACCGCATTGCAAGGAGCGCTAGGTCGGGGAGATCAAAAAGGGGATCCCACTATCATACTTGAAGCTGTAACGTCCTGTGATTCATGGATTTGACATGCTTTTTTTCGTGATGACTGGCTCGAACAACGACATCAACGTCCTCAACAACGACCACTTATTTAAGGACGCTTTTTACGGCCGTGACCTTTCCGTGGAGTACGAGATCAACGACCATCAGTATGACCAACCTTATTATTTGGTGGACGTCATTTACCCATCATGGGCACGGTTCGTGAATAGTATTCGGCATCCCTACACGCACAAAGAGAAGTTGTTTGCTAGATGTCAAGAAGGTGCTCGGAAAGATATTGAAAGGGCTTTTGGACTACTTCAAGCATGGTGGCACATCATTTCCCGTCCCGCTCATGTTTGGAGCGCACACACTTTGGCTGATATCATGAACACTTGTACCATTCTACACAACATGATTGTAGAGGTTGAATGTGACCGGTACGAATATGGAGATGACGAATTGAAGCACGATCCCCGTCCAAACATGCCAAATTGGACACGACCAGAACGATGGCACATTGGATGTCCCTTGCAATACCAACCACACTTGGATGCTCGACCAAGTGTCACAAATGATCAGACCCACCGAGAACCACAAAAAGACTTTATTGAACACATATGAGGTCGATTTGTAGCAACTTTCAATCCCAACAATTAGTGAAGACTTCTTTTGAAATGCAAAGTCTTTTGTACTTGATGCTCATATTCAAGGATAAATAAAATCATCAATTCACTTAATATTTACTAGTTTTCATAAAGAATTAAATAAAACAACAAAATATCAATAATAAATCAGTCAGCATCCGCTCACAATCCAGTACTCAATCCAAGACTCACTATTGTGGAATACAATTTATTTTGAGTACCTCTTCCTACTATTTTGTACAGTCAGCATCCAAACCCCTAACGCAATCCCTTATGTTGTACATTCTCTTAGAGCATGTACAACGAATCGGCCCGGATCGAGTCCTGGATCCTGGCTCGTGTTTTTGCGGGACGCAGGACGCGAGCCGTCTCATTGTGGGACGGCTTTTTTGCGTCCCGCATCCTGCAAAAACACGGGATGGGCTGCGGCTCGCGTCTGGCGTCCCGTACTAGCGGGACTCGAGACGTGCGTCCCGGGTCGCATGGTTGCTCGACACGTGTCCCTTTTATAAAATACATAAAATCAGATTTAACTAAATATGATTAGTCCACTCACAATACAGGACACTATCTGGGACTCACCACTATGAAACACAGTTTATTTTGGAACCTACATCCTACTATTTTGCACAACCAACATACGAGACCCTAATCCAAATCCTGACGCTGTCCATGTTTTTAACACCTTTATAGCTAGCTGTATCGGATTCAGAATAATGCTGAGATGTGATTAGCAAATATTGAGATATTACTAGTATATAATCGGTTGACTTTACATATATTGTTTGTTTATCACTAGAAAACATATGCACCAGTACCAATTTGCTTAATTAAGTGACATAATTATTGCTCTCAAGTGAGTTAAGCAATCATAACACAATCATTTGCCAGAAAAATATTCATCCTACCTGTTTTTATTACTTACTCAGATTCCAAAGGCTTAGATGCTTCGTATATTTGGTTGTTTAAGAGCATCTATAATTGTTGTCTTTGCTTAACTTAATTGTTTGGTTCAACACTTCCACGTCCTCCATCTATATGCTAAGAAGCGGTCTTCCAAACCTTTCTAGGGGTAGTACCTGAACCCTAATAGAGTAGAACAGTCGTTGTCGCCGCCAACGTCACCTCAGCACGCCTCCTCACACCGAACCTCAAGTTCTCGGCTCTCTTCTCCTGCTCAGCATTCAATCTGACCGTCTTTGGATCCCATAGCCCTCTCATGCGACCAATCGTTCCGTCTCACGTCGCCCAGCCTCCAACCGGAACATAGGCCGGCAATCGCAGCGACCTCTCTTCTGTCGTCATGCCCTGGACCATCACTCTCTCTCTCTGCTCCGCTACATGGTCCACACTGGTATCCACATCCGGTACCACCACAGCACATGTTTGAGCCGTACCGGATGCGAGACCACCCGCCCTACCACACGATTTTGATCAACACTGACTGGGATGGCAGGTACCATCACTCGGGCCTGCTCGGCCACCATCCCGGTGGACGGGCACATGATCCTTGGTGCGCACGACCACCGCCACCCGCCCTGCATGAACCCCGCATCCGATGGGAATTCTCTAGGGCTTCTGAACCACCAAGGGCTACGGTCATGCGACATGCCCGAGGGTTCCGACGCCGAAGACTGTGATTCCATCCGGGCCAGCGGCAGATCCTACAACACTGACAACCTCCCTAACCGGACTCGACCAGGGATTTCGGAACGATACCCTCGTATCTCCGACGTTGCCAACTTCAAAGACCACCCAGACTAAGGTGGAGAGGGAGATACCGCGATCGCAGGGGAAGCTGATACGCAACCCAGCAATTACTAGAGTTCCAACCCGTCGCTACAATCAAGACCACCTGCATGTGTACCTTAGAGGCCTGCTGAAGTACAACCCGACAATCGGTCCCCGACCCCGGAAAAACAGAATTGAGACGAAGGGGACTAGCACGGGGACGCAGACTTCATCCTCAGCAAACCCTACTGGGGGGATGGGTACTGCACCAACCATGATGGTCGAGATGACGGGGGAGTCAGTGGAACCGGCGGGGTATCCACACACATTACAGTCAAGTGAGGAAGGGGTACCTGAAGAAGTCAGCATTCCGGAAGATAATCCCAAAGAGGTCTTATTGGAGAATGCTCGGGAGTTGGAGATGGAGGGGACGGACCCTCCGCGGGAAGAATGATAGGACCCGGCGGGGGTGGGAAGATCTCTCCAGGACCTATACCCATAGACTCGGGACCACCAGTGCTGATTATCGTATTGCTCAAAGCACCAACCCGTTTCTTTTTCGTATTGTTGATTATCGTTTTCATAGGTCGGTTAGGTATTTGGTTATTCTGCCTTATGAATTTGAGATTTTTTCTTTTGAAATGTCGGTAAGGGGAACTCTTGAGTTTTAATCTGCGAGCACAAGCATGCATTTTTTACGGATCCATGGGCACCTGGTGGACTACGGTCGACCGGGACAATTACCTGGAATCTTGTGCAGTTATGCCCTACCCTGTAAGGTTTACTCTTTACAGTAATACAGTACCTCATATACTCGTGTCAAAAAAATTGTTTGGTTCAACCATTATTTTTTATTTGTAATATTTTTCCATGGTCAAACCGAAGTCAAATGTTTCAGTGGTAGTGATATCTGTTTCACTTACTAATTTTGCTTCTATTTTTTTATCAGCAATATTTATTAATGAGCCAAGTTTTCAAAATGAAAACAAGGTTATGGGAAACCCACATGAACACAGACACGAGCATGCTCACATACACCTCTATCCAAAGAACCAAACCACAACAAAGGATAAACCAGGTCTCTAACCCACACTTATCTACCATTAAGAGAACAAAAACCATCCCAACCGGGGGAGAAACAAACCAGAGAAACAAGACTCTTAATAGCCCAATTTACCTAGCATTAAGCACAACTGAAAACAGAGGAATCAACCCGAAAACTAACCCACAGAAGAGGTATAAAATACCCTAATTTACCAAACTTTAAGCACATAACTAGTAGGGACGTGTGTTGCACAATCTGAGGCAACCACAGAAACCCAGGATCCGAGAAGAAAGCAACACCTCCGGACTCGCAGCTCACCACAACAATCCATAACACGCCACCTCCACGACCTAACCACCCTCCAACGTTGAAAGCAGTCTCTGAACACTGCTCAGTTCCAAACGAAACTCGTTCAAGGCCAATACCGCGGAAAAACCCAATGATGAGTCGGGACTACCAGAGCCTTATCCCAACACCGGATATGCACAAAGAAGAAGGATGTGTAGCCCCGAATTTAGAATCACTACCAGCGACCTGGAGAGAGGTGAAGAAAGTCGAAGGCTTCCCCAAGACTAGTCCTAACTCACCAGCAGCCCACACTGACCTGGGAGGGAGTAATGTCGACCAGAAGACCATACAATACAGTAGGACTCAACCACGCCAGCATCCCCAAGAAATGATCCCAGCCTGACCACATCCATAGCTGACCAAACACCCCGCACCGGCCAACACAACGGCGACGCCCCCCCCCCCCCCCCCCCCCCCAAATCCAAACCAGAAAAGGAGAGGGGAAACAAAGGACTTACATAACCGAGTAGGAAAATCGACGGGTCGTCACGGGAGAGACGAAGAGGGTGATGAGGCACAACCACGAGCGCACTAAAACTTCACTGGAACAAGGACACAAACAGTCAGACCTTCACACCCCAACAGATCTGAACACAAACGGCCTCGAAAACCTTCAGCAACACATGGGAAGGGAAGAACAGACCCTAAGGCTACAAAGACCGGACATAGGAAGCCAGATCTGAGACCTCAGAACATATCTGAAAAGCTGAGGGGGGGGGGGGGGGGGGAGCCGCCGCAAATCCACGAAGATCTCCACCTGGATGGTTGGAGAATCCACTTCCCAAGAAGACAACGCCGAAGAGAGGGTTAGAAGAGAAGGGTTGAGGAAAGGTTGACAAGCGAGGAAAAGGAAAAGAAACCGAGCGAGAAAAGGAGGAGGAAGGTGAAGGACGGCGGAAGGGAAGCCACCACCGACGAGCACGCAGTGGTCGTCGCTGGTGGTGGGCCGAAGAGGGGCAGCGGAAAGGAAACTAGGTTTAGAGAAGAGAGAGGTGGGAGCGTTTTTTCTAGAGAGAGAAACTATACCAAAGACCTTTCTAGCACAATCACTTCAAAGAGTTCATTCTAATTTTTTTTCTCTGTAAAATTCACTAGTGTTATTTTAGAAATAAAAATAAAATTGCATGATTTATTCAAAAGTAATGACAACACATACAAGTTCAGGAGATTAAACATAACAAAAATAAATATACTTCAATGGAATCACACATGGCACTCATCTAAAGACCACACCGGTAATGAGAAGAAGGAAAGAGAAAAACGCTTTGTCGTTCTCTTCCTTTTGTTCAGTAAGATCGTGAAGAAGGCCTCCAAGGCTGTAGTAGGCAAAGGAGCTGGCCTTGACGAGCCGCAAGAAAAGCCGATGTTGTTGCTGCCAACAGATCCAAGGTTGTTCCGACCAGCTTCGGTGAGTCTCATCCTCCCAATTCTCGTCCTTCTGTAACCGGCAAGGCATCAAAGAAGGGAGGGGTGGGGGGCAGTTTGAAGTCTCGCAAAGGGAAGGAGAAAGTACCATTTCTTCTGAGACAAAGGAGCGACCAGAAAGCTTGTTGGATGTGTGTGATAAACCATCTGTTTCGAGGGCTCGATATCGTCCTAAGAAGTAGAATCATACTTCCAAGGCTTCACCGTATATAGGATTTAGTTATGTCAACGATACTGTCCAGAATTCAACAACGCTTGCAAAGCCGATAAGTAATTCTGATATATTTATATATAACTTACATTGACTCCTCAGAGGATTGAGTGCGGAACGTCTTTGGTCCTTTGGTGGGATTCATTCTCTCTGTTCACATCGGCTCCGTGGTGGAAAACAGAGTGTTTCGAGCTCTGTTCTTCCAGTCATTACGAGGATTCGGACTGAGGGGAATCCTCAAGTGCCATCTCATGCTCGGATTGAGAGTGGCGATCAAGTTGAACTAGTTGGTGATTCTCCGACGTCTTTTTCCGACAGAGCCTTAGTCGCAACGACCAGCTCTTATTTTCAGGGATCTCCTTCAGTTTCATAATCTGATGAGCCCAATTCCACTGATGGACGTTTGTTGATGAACAGGTTTTGGATTCTCTCTTGTAGGAAGCAGAGGCTGTAGGTTCATAGATGGTTGAGCCGTGTGTCTCGCACGGTATGTGTGCAGACAAGCAACTCCCAGAGGATGAGCCTAGTCAATTGCCTCTTGTCCAGCTTGATATGGCAAGCTCCAGCCACGAACCGTGTGTTGTTTATGGGCATACTGCATCGATAGTTCAAAAGGAAGCCGATGTTTTTGTTTTCAGTGTGAAGCTTCAAGTTAAGGACCTTCTGCTCGTGTCTTATGGAGTGATAGATCAATTACAATCTTTCGGTGAGTAGATGGATGAAGTACTCAAGCCTAAGTCCACTAAGAGACGAGTCCCTCGTATTCATAATACCAAGTCCAAGACCTGGGCTCTCAAGTCAAGTCCAAATCAGTCTTCTGATAGTTAGTGGTATGAAGAAGTGTAGGCCTTGGTTGTCGATTTATGGTTCTCTGGTCCGAGAACTCTTTTCAAGATTTTTTGGTCCTATGGTTACGGGATTACCCGTGTAAGATCCCGTAAATCGAGCTCTTATGTAATCATTGTCCCTTTTGGATATTTTCCACTTCGGAATTTTTTTTTTAATAAAATTTGTGCGCTTGTAAAAAAAATAGAACGAAAATAAACATAAACCACACGGATGAGAGGCACCACTTTACGGAGTTCTTGAGGAGATTCCACCAATGATTTTATTGAATTTTCACTCCTTGCTCAGTTTACAATCGTCTTCAACCGTAACTAAGATATGCTAATTGATTACTTTGGATAGAAGATATTATACATGTTCTTGGTAGAAGTTGTCGAGTCTCTTGATCTTCTAGTTATTCTTTCCCTAGTGGTTCTTGAATCTTTTCAAGGTCCAGTCGAGGCGCCTTCCAAATTATGCCTGACGAACTGTAAGTGAGGGTTTGTCCAATATTCAGCTCCGATCTCGGCATGCTCAAGCCTTACTAGGATGACTAAGATTTATTTTTTCATTCGATCAAGGTGTGTTGCATCGTGGAGGGATCACTCGGGGGTGAAAGGGAGACGAAGTATTCAAGAATGTACAACAAGATGAAAGAGAGGTATAAATGAAATGGATTGAGTTTGAGGGGTTTTGTAGGGTGGAGGAGGGTTGTCGTGCCAAGGTGGCCACAAGGTTTTTTTTTCGAGAAAACAAAATATCTTACGAAAGGAAAAAAAAACTGAGCCTTCATATGAAATTGATACCAAAGTTCGTACATGAAGGTTAAAACACAAAAATTACAACAAAACAAGCTTAAAAACATAATTAGAATCATGAGGCTCGCAAGAAATGCAGAACGAGTCGTGAATATGTTAAGGGTCATGTTAGAGGTGTCCTCGTTGTAGTTTCGTTGAACATCACATATAACGTTCTAATTGAGCCTTGTTTCATTTCCAACAAAATTGTGCTTTGACTCGTGTTGATCATACATAAACTTTGCAGTACTCATTTCCTACAAATTATCGGCCAATTATTTTCTTTCTACTCACTCATCTGACCCTTCTCTATGCTCCTCGCCTTTGTTTTTTTCGGATCTTTAGGTCGAACTTCATGCATCATTGAGGTCAACTCGGGTTTCCTTATTTCGGTCGATGTGTAAGACCCAACCTCACCCAACTTTGCTTGCTTGTTTCGCTTTTCGCGTCGGATTGGGGTTGCGGAAATTTGTTGGCATGCCACTTCAGCTCATCCTTCAAGAGCCTCCAACAATATTTCTAAGTGAACTCATAACTCTCATTTTATTTGTCATTGATTTCTAGTTTGGCAATCAAATGATCGTCGGACCTCCTACTATGGTAAATGTCCACAACATTTCTCAAATGTATTTGTAATTTTGTAATTTCTATTGAGGTGATGTCAATGGTCCTTACGATTCTTTGACAACCATATCGGGTCGTCGGGGTTTCTCATGCCTTTGAATTTTTCTTCGATGTCATTCCACTCTTTTTTAGTCTTCTTCTCCTTCCTACTGATGTTGTCCATATGGATGTTGATTTTGTTGGGTCTCGAGGTAGGGTTGGAGATGAACGACCTCACAGGGGAAAATCAATGAAAACCAAGAGACGATTAAAACCATGAAACAACTAACAAAGAATGGATTCACAAGAGAAAATTTCAGCACTATTTCTTACCAAAATAAGAACACCGGGTTGCGAATTATTGGCTTGAGTCTCCAAGACGCCTACGTATCCACATGGGAATCAAAAACACGTAGTTCTTATCTATGATGACTCAAGAACACAAAAATGGAGGTGGGAGCTTTCCTTGGACGAAATTGCAAGGGAGAGGAAGGAGAAGTTGTGCTTCCTATTCTTGTCTTGTGTTTGTTATGTTCAAAAAAGATGACTTAAACATAACAAACTCCATCAACTTCTCAAACTAAAATCATGAGACAAGTATGGTGGCAAGTAAGGTGTAAATAGGACAAAGTATGTCTAGACAAAATGGGGTTAGGTGGTGAATCACCAACACCTTAATCCTGGCCTTGCTTACTTAGTACTAATTAATCAAGACTTGATTAATTAGTTCCATGGGCCTTGGTTGCATGGGACTTTCATGGGCCTCTTGGAACATGGCCCATGACCATTTCCAATGAGGTCCCGTGATTCGCTCATCGCCTCCAAGCTTTCCATACCGAAAATGTCCAACATTATCCGACGCGGTCAATCCCAAGACTTCAAGCCTTGTCTTGATCCGTAAAGTCGTATTCACTTACGAGGACATGACCCAAAACCCAGTTTTGGTCATGTCCCGAGACAACTCCCTTTTGGCCATTCTCCATAAATGTGTCAATGAGTTTCACCCTCCGGTGTGACCCTTAGGTTTATGCATGTCAATAGATCAACGTAAAATCTCATTTTACTTGATCCTATTTAAGTGGCAACTGACGAGACTTTAATATTGTCTGACACTGCATAACGAATAATAAATAGAAAATGGAATAGTCTTAACACGAATTATAAACGTATCAGAGTTGCCTTAGTTGCTCCCCGGCAACGGCGCCATTAACTTGACACTCCGAGAATTAACTCTCAGAATGGCACGGCAAGCGTACCAGTCGTCAAGTAGTAATCGAGGTTTAGCCCGAATTATCGTACCCAAGGGAACAATTAGACAATCACTTTATTTAATTAATTCGCTGATCAATCTATTCCTATAACGATGATTGGTTTTGGGTTGTAAAATGTAAATTCATGCAAGTACTGAGAATATATAAATGATCCGAAAGCAGAGCACAAATCACAGCGGGATTGTAAATCAGAGATAGAAAGCGATCTAGGACATTAACGGGGCTCGAATGTGATGAACAACTTAACAGGGTTCGGTATACATTTGCAACTAATATTATTCTAAGGGAAACGTGAGTTCTCTAAATGTAGTCCTAACTATCTCTCTATCGTATTAGGATCCTAGTATACTAAGTCCGCCTAATTATCTCTAATTTAGGTGTAGGGTGGTATATAGCATTATAATTCATGAATTCCTCTAACTTTCGAGTTTCACTCCTATAGCTATTACACTCGTGTCGGCCTAACCATATTCTGGCTTAGATTAAAACCCGAGCTATCTCATTCCTTTTCCTCATATTAACCTCATTTCTCAATTGTTGGTAATACGATTTAAACAATTCTCATGTGATCAAGGCGAAAAAGCATTACAAATATAATTAGATAAACAAAATCCTAATACTAGTTTAACAAATGCATAACTCGAACAACTTAATTCAACTCATCACATCTTACCCCTAGCCCTAGATCAATTGGAGTTTAGTTCATAGCAAAGAGACAAGAACACAAGAGAAGGATTGAAATAATCATACTCATATTAACTGAAAATAACAATACAAATATTCAGAACCAATCCAAACTACAAAAACCTCAATATGATTCTAGTAGTTCTCCTTTGATCTTCTCCAAGTTCTCCAAGTTCTCTCCAAAAATGACTTTTTCTCTCCAATTTCGTGATCTCGTTCTTTAATGCCCTGATTTTCTATTTATACATCGATAAAAACTAAGGGTAAAAGAGGGAATCTGACTGAAAATAGACTGTTCTGCGCGCCGTACGACCTTCTGTACGTCGTATGAAGAGAGCATAATTCCTACTTCGTCCATACCCCATATGAAATGGAGTATGGTACCTACTCCAGCCATACGCCGTATGAACTGGAGTATGGTTCTTACTCCAACCATACGCCATATGAGAGGGAGTACGAGCTCAGGTCCACTTTCAGCTGCTCTCTGCCTCGTATGCACACTCAGCACACGTCCAATGCACGGCGTATGGCATCTTGACTTGAAGAATTTGCGGGTTTTACTCCGTTTTTAGCTCTTTTCCGCTCCGAGATCCAATTTCCTGTGGAGAGAGATCAACTGCACCAAAGTAGAGAAATACACATCAAACTACAGACTCCCGGGACTGAAAAATTCAAGAATGTGGGCTAAAAACATCTAGAATAGATGTATTTTACGTTCACATCAATGGGGTTAGGTGGTGAATCACCAACACCTTAATCCTTGCCTTGCTTACTTAGTACTAATTAATCAAGACTTGATTAATTAGTTCCATGGGCCTTTCATGGGCCTCTTGGAACATGGCCCGTGACCGTTTCCATTGAGGTCCTGTGATTCGCTCATCGCCTCCAAGCCATCCATACCGGAAATGTCCAACATTATCCGAGGCGATCAATCCCAAGACTCCAAGCCTTGTCTTGATCCGTAAAGTCCTGTTCACTTACGGGCACATGACCCAAAACCCAGTTTTGGTCATGTCTTGAGACAACCCCCTTTTGGCCATTCTCCATAAATGTGTCAATGAGTTTCACCCTCCGGTGTGACCCTTAGGTTTATGCATGTCAATAGATCAACATAAAATCCCATTTTACTTGATCATATTTAAGTGGCAACTAACGAAACTTTAGTATTGCCTGACACTGCATAACGAATTGACCTGTTGATTCTAACCTTTCCGTCGTTCCTGTCATTATCATTTTATCTCCAATATCCTGATTGAGATAAGGCATAAAGCCGTCATCCTTATTATTCTCAATCACTGTTCCTTGATATGTGAGATGACTGAATATATGATACCCAATATCATGTGCATGGCCATGCTATTCTTTCAGTCACTCTCGATCAAGCGGTCGAAAACCGATATCTTTCCCACATCGTAGTATGAGGGATAAATCCCTTAGCCGTCTTTCGTGTCACTCTGCAGTCCGTCCCCAAGCCAATCCTGGCCGTTATGGAAGCCCTGTTACGGACAACGTTAGGCTCAGGTCAAACTTAGTTGTTTACTGCATAGCGATCACAAAGACTCCTTGGTCTAAGGATACATGACAAGCTACGACAATGAATATGTTCATGACTTGATCTATGGCCCATATTCATTTCGGGTCGTCCAATATCATGCCCCACATGATATCTATGATCAGACTCCGGAATCCCATTCTAATGACTAACAGAACGCAAGCCATAAAGAGCCATCTTTCGTACTAGTCGTTTCTAGTGAAGCTTTGTTGACTAGAGACCCATCGAGTGTGATCTATCTCGATCTATGGTTTTATTCGCATTGTGGGCATAAATCAGAGCACACATCGATATATTACTCCAACACATAAGTAATATAAAGCCGTTTTAATTTTATTGCTAACGATGATATATACATTTTGACATTTTGGATTGAACTACGGGCACTAGACTAACAGATTCATGGTTGAACGAGACATTTCTCTTAATCAATACTTCATTTGAGCCTCGATTGTGTTACTTTGTTGCTTTCTTGGAGTAAATTTTGGATTAGGAAGGCATGGAATTAGAAGTCATGGATTGGGACAACATGGATGGATGAGACGGTTGAGACATTTGGATTAGGGATCCTAATGTCTGAATGTATGATTGAAGTTGAGTAAGATCTTCGGGTTTTGGTGCAATCGAGGTCATCAAGATAAGTCTCATACTTGTTGGCCATAGGAAATTTTTTGGCACCGGGGAGGAGAAATTGGAATTAGGTGTTGGGGAAAAAGAGTTGGAGAAGTTTGATGTAAGAACCGCTCCCGGTCAACGCTAGTCAAATCGGCGAAAAACAGGAAAATTTAAAATTTTGGGACAGACACCTAAATGAACCTAAATTAGACCCCGAGGGTCATATCGGACTTAATTTGACCCCGATATCGACCAAAGTGAGTTCCGGGGGACTCAAGGCAACTTTTTGACCAAGTAGGGAAAGGTTGACTTTTTGCCGGAAAAGTCAACCGAGCAACGTTTTGGTCCGTTCGAGGCCCGTTTTGGATCCAAAAAGCTTAACCGTCGTTACAACAGTTTTAGTTGAGCCGTTTCCTTGTAGCACGTGAAATTTCGTAATTTCTTGAAAAATGGACCCGTTCGGGGCCTGAGACGACCGAATTTCGCGAATCTGGCTGAAAAATATCTAGAAAAATATTTTTCTAAGCAGTGGGACCCACTTGACACTTGTCACACATTTGGTGGTTGGTTTTTAAAATATAGAAAAGGAAAGGAGAATGGTAGTTTTGTAAATAAGGGGTACTTGGTAGTTTTAAAACAAAATAAAAAAAAGGAATGGATGAGAGTGTCTCGGAAATTTGAGAAAAATGAGAGAAGGAGAGAGAAAGTAGAGAGAGGAAGAAGAAGAAGGAGTTGTGTCGATTTCCCGACGATCCGACCGACGGATCGTCTCAATTCTCGCGTATTAGTCGTCCCCTCGTCATTCCCTACGGTAAGAACCCGTCTTTTTCTCGTTTTGGAACGTTTGAATTTTAGTGTTTGAGTTTAAATGGGTTGATTAAGGTTGGGTTAAGGATTGGACTTCGTTAGGAACGTTTTGGGGCGAAAAGGAAATTTTCCCATTGTGGCCGTGTGGGGCCCACTTTGCCGGGCCTCAGGTTTTACGTGTTCGGGTGGTTTTGGACAATCCCCGAATCGATAATTCACACCCGTAACGAATTATGGAATTAAATTGTGAAAGTTGGTAATTTCGGGTTTAGAAACTTTAAACGCGAATTAAATCGCTCGGAAGTCGGAAATTGATTCCGTCGATTGCATTGGAACCCTCGAATTATTCTAAGATCGTAGAAACGAATACGAGAATTTTTGGAGCCTCGGAAGGGCGTTTTTCTAATCCCGGGCAGATTCGCCGAGCCGGGCGAATCGGGCCTTTCCGGGCCCGTTGTTGACAATGTCGAGTAATTGGGAAGTTTGGGAGTGATCGACATTACCGGGGTTGCATTTGGGCGTCTAATTCTTTAAATTCAGTTTTTGCCTGCGAACTTAAAAAGTGTTTTAATTGTGATCTTGTTAGATCGTACCGACGACCGCGGAAAGGGGAAGCTAGGCGAGTGATCGCGAGCACGCCGGAGCTTGGTCGTGGACTTTTGGGAAAGTGTTACGAGTTAGGGAAAAGTAGCCGGATCTCGGCCTTGACTAGGGAAAGTTAACAGTAGAAATGCATGTGACACCTAGTGGTGTCGTAGGATAAGTAAGTTTATCGAACACTAGAAATGCAGGCGACACTTAGTGGTGTCGTATGATACGTGAGCGTATCGAACAATAGAAATGCATGTGGCACTTAGTAGTGTCGTAGGTTATGTGAGCGTATCGACATTAGAAATACTTGTGGCTTTTGGTTGTGCCCGTAGGTTGATTGATTTGTTTGTGTCTGTTGTTGGCCATGAGTGCCTGTGGGGAGTTGAACCCGTGTATTACTGTTGGTGTGTCGTGGGTGGCCATGAGTGCCTTTGGGGTTTTGAACCCGTATATTACTGTTGGTATGTCGTGGGTGGCCATGTGTGCCTGTGGGGTGTTAAACCTGTATTGTTGTGGACTGTCCTGCCGAGGGGTAGTGAGTCGTATATCATTGTCTCTATTTGTTGAACCTTGGGTGTTGATTGTGATTGCATAGAGGTTGGGGGCCCGCCTGACAATAAAGGGGTCATGTGGTCGCGCGCGTGGGGGTTGGCTAGCCTTCCGACTAACCATCGGTAAAGTTGTGCATTCTTCTGCGATAAAGGGGTACTGTGGTCGCGCGCGTGGGGGTTGGCTAGTCTTCCGACTAACCATCGGTAAAGTTGTGCATTTCTTCGGCAATGAAGGGCGGCTCCCCTTCCGACTAGCTATCGGAAAAGTATCGCTGTATATATCGCTAACCGGTCGACCGCCTGGCCCGACTGCGTTCGGGGAAAGTTGCGTGGGGCAGGCTCAAGCCCAGCCGGTTAGCAACCGGTAGTGAGTAGCTGGAGTGCGATCCTTTGTGATCTTGATTGTTGTGTGCGATCCTTTGTGATCTTGGGTGTTGCGTTTCGTGCCTTTGGTGGGGGTCGTAACCGTTGTGTCGGTTCTACATTACGCGTCCGGGTTTGAGTTGGTTGGGGAAAGTAACAGTTTTCGTGTGACAGTCGGGTTACTTGAGTTTGGGGATAGTAGTCCCCGGTGTTTTGTTTGTTGTTGGTGTTTCCGGCATTTTCTACAAGTATGCCGTAGTCAGTCTGGTATCCGTAGTGGTGAGCGAACGCTCACCCCTAGCTGCTTTTCCTACAGGTACTGGTCGCGAGACGGACTAGGGGAACTCTCGAAGCTTGAAGAGCTGGGAGCGGGAGTCCGGGTTTTTTGGGAGTTTAGCGACGTACGCTTTGTTTTTTGTCCGCTTGTTTTGGACGTGTTTTCAGTTGTAAAATATTATTTTGTTTAACTCAAAGTGGTAATTTTAAGCGGTTTATTAAAATGTTTGAAAACTGTTTTATTGTTTCACCGTTCGCTTTCCAGATTCGGTTCTACCGAATTCGGGGCGTGACAGCTTGGTATCAGAGCTCGAGGTTTCACACCTCGGACTGTACGTCAATTAGGTAGGGAGAGTTGAGTCATTAAAAGTCCCGTCGTGCGTGGGTTGCGCAAGTCGGAAACCGTGTGTAGACCCGTAGTGACAGGAGTCCTGTTTGTTGTTGTGTGTATGTGCAGTACTGTGGTTACTGGCATAATGTTTGTGTGTTGCTGCGTGAAACATTTTTAAGCTGTCGCGACTCGACTCAGGAGCGCTCCTGTAGTCGAACGTGACGGTGCTGATATCAAGTGGGTACAATGTAGTTCGGGGACGCCTGGACCGGGTTGTAACTACGTGATGTCAAAAAATGAGATTTTATGATGAAAGGGAGAAAAGTTTTAAAATTGGTTGGCCCTATGGGCGTGTGTTTAAATTTGTTGGCCCGGTGGGCGTGTTTTAAAATTGGTTGGCCCTGTGGGCGTGTGTTTAAATTTGTTGGCCCGATGGGCTTGTTTTGAAATTGGTTGGCCCGGTGGGCGTGTTTTGATTTTGGTTGGCCTTGTCGGCTTGTGATTGAGGTTGGGTGACTTGATTTTGTCTGTGAATTGTTGTGCGTGTGGTCGATAATTTGGTGATCGGGCGTGTGTGACGCTTAAGACTGTTTTTGGGGTTAAAAAGGGGTAAAAACCGAGTCTGAAACGAATTTGGGAAACAGGCATGCGCGAGCGTCACGGACCCTGTCACGGATCTGTGACGGATCAGCGCGTTTTGGCAAATTTTGGACCTTCGTCACGGCTCCGTGACCCCAACCGTGACGGGGTCTGTCACGGATCCGTGATTTCCTGCCTTGTTCCACCATCTTGATTGTGCAGTTTGTGTGTTGGTTTTGCGTGGCTGTGTTCGTGATTGTATCGGTTGTAGAGATCGTAAGTTCGGTGTTAAAGGGTGAGGTCTTGGGTTCGAGACTCATCAATAACCTAGGGTAGTGATACAGCGCCTCGATGTGAGAGTCTCACCACGGAGGGGGGTTAGGGTTGATGCGCTGCGGCGCCATACGAACGAGGTTTCCCTCGCGTGAACGGATGGTTTGAGGTTTCCTTCACGTGAGTGGGTTATTCGAGGTTTCCCTCGCGTGA
Organism: Erodium maritimum; assembly: GCA_963921825.1. Lineage (NCBI taxonomy): Eukaryota > Viridiplantae > Streptophyta > Magnoliopsida > Geraniales > Geraniaceae > Erodium > Erodium maritimum. The sequence goes on along the minus strand of OY997595.1, from coordinate 46,569,635 downwards.
ACGGATGGTTTGAGGTTTCCTTCACGTGAGTGGGTTATTTGAGGTTTCCCTACGTGATCGGGTAATTGGGGTATTGAGGTTGTGAGCAATAGTGGCTTGCTGAGTCGAGGACATGATCCCCGTTTGAGGTTTCCCTACGTGATCGGGTAACTGGGGTATTGAGGTTGTGAGCAATGGTGGCTTGCTGAGTCGAGGACATGATCCCCGTTTGAGGTTTCCCTACGTGATCGGGTAATTGGGGTATTGAGGTTGTGAGCAATAGTGGCTTGCGGAGTTGAGAACATGATCCCCGTTTGAGGTTTCCCTACGTGATCGGGTAATTAGGGTATTGAGGTTGTGAGCAATAGTGGCTTGCGGAGTTGAGAATATGATCCCCATTCGAGGTTTCCCTTACGTGAGCGAGTATTTGAGGTATTGATAGCGTGAGCAGTGTGACGTTTTGGTATCAGGTTTTGAGGTAGTGGTTTGCCCTGGTTAGATTGGTAAGTCGTTAGTGCTTTACTAGTATGCCATAATCGAACGGGTGTCCGTGGAGGTGAGCAGAACGCTCATCCCCTTTACTACTTTTCCCGCAGGGGACGAGTAGCGAATACTGGTCTGGTTGCGGAAAGTTATAAGTAAATGTATAGAGGATCGTGTGAGTGTTGTGCTATACCTTATCGGTGTGACTAATGGAGTGGTTGTTCGGTCTCTGATTTGGGCGTCATTTCTGTTGGATACCGGGGCGTCACACTCGTTTGCTTCGTCGAGTTGTGCTGAGATGTTGGGACTGAGTTTAGAGCCGTTGAGTCCACCCCTGCGTCTGGACACGTCGGTTGGGGGTGTAGTGGTGTTGACTAGGGTCTGTCGTGCCTGCGAAGTTAGAAAAGCGAACTGATACATAAGGTTCGAGAGAGGGCTCAAGAGCCCTGATGCTGGATCGAGTCCTCACCCCAAGGATTCGGGTATGTTCGGGGTTGGTGGGCACGACGGCGGTAGTAGGGCGAGGTCTTAGAGAGACTGCGAGGGTCCGTGAGGTTCGGCAACGACTGAGCTTGTGCGTGTATCCGTGGGAAGGATACTTACGAAATGACAGCCTTTGACGTAATCTTGGGAATGGATTGGCTGGCGAAGTCCCGAGCAAATAGCGACTGCTATAGGCGACGAGCGACGGTGTCAGCAGGCAACACGAAGGTTTGGTCTATTCTGGGCAGTAAGAGCGGTGTTCTCCTGTCGGCTTTGTCCGCAGTGGAGGAAGTATCGGCCGTGTAGAGCCGAGAGTTACCGCGAGTGTTGTGCGATTTCCCCAAGGTCTTTCCTGAGGAGTTGAGCGGGTTGCCACCAGTTCGTGAGGTGGAGTTCGGGATTGACCTGATGCTGGGAACGACAACGATATCGATGACGCCTTACAGGTTCGCGCCAGTAGAGTTGACCGAGCTGAAGCGTCAGCTCGAGGAGCTTCGGGAGAAGGGGTTTATCCGTCCGAGCACATCGTCGGGGGGAGCACCAGCACTCTTCGTGAAGAAGAAGAGTGGAGAGCTTCGGACGTGTATAGACTACCGGAAGCTGAACCGGGTTACGGTGAAGAACCGATACCCGATGCTGAGGATCGACGACTTGTTCGACCAGTTAAGAGGGTCGACATGCTTCTCGAAGATCGATCTGCGATCCGGATATTACCAGTTGCAAGTCCGAGAGGGGGACGTCGCAAAGACTGCATTCCGGACACGCTATGGGCAGTACGAGTTCTTGGTGATGCCATTTGGACTGACGAAGGCACCTGTAGCGTTCATGGATCTGATGAACAGTATATTCCGGCCGTTCTTAGATCAATTTGTGGTGGTGTTTGTGGACGACATCTTGATCTACTCGCAGAACGAGGCGGCACATGAGGAGTATCTGAGGGTTGTTCTAACCCTACTGCACACACATCAACTATGCGCCAACCTGGAGAAGTGCGAGTTTTGGCTCGCTGAGGTGAAATTCCTCGGTCACATTGTATCCCGTGATGGTATACTAGTTGATCCGGCGAAGATCGACGTGGTTTCGAAGTGGGCGCGGCCCACGAGCGTCTTCGAGATCCGCAGCTTCTTGGGGCTGGCAGGATATTATCGGCGGTTCGTCCAGGACTTTGCGCGTCTAGCTGCGCCTATGACTCTTTTGACACGCAAGGGAGTCGGGTTTGTGTGGACAGAGGATTGTGAACGTGCGTTCACGGAGCTGAAGGCTCGTCTGACTGCCGCTCCAGTGTTGATAGTGGCAGAGCGCGGGGTCGTCTATTGTGACGCGTTCGGGGAAGGACTGGGCTGTGTACTGATGCATTTGGGTAGAGTTGTTGCTTATGGCTCCAGGCAGTTGAAGACGCACGAGCGCAACTATCCTACCCATGACCTGGAATTAGCAGCAGTAGTGTTCGCGCTGAAAGGCTGGCGGTATTATCTATATGACGAGAGATTTCAGGTGTTCTCGGGTCACAAGAGCCTCGAGTACATCTTTTTCCACTGAGACCTGAACATGCACCAGCGGCGATGGATGGAACTACTTGAGGAGTACGACTTTGAGCTACTATACCATCCGGGTAAGGCGAATGTGGTTGCCGACGCGTTGAGTAGGAAGTCGATGCCGTGTCCTGCTAGCATTCCAGTCCGAGAGTGGGACATGATGGGAGAGCTGGGCACGTTCGGGTTGGAGCTAGAAGAGGCTACCGGCGGCGTGGCTATGTGCTTCTTGGTGGCTCAGCCCACCTTGCTTGGCCGGGGGATAGAGGCACAGTCGGTGGATGTCGAGACGACAGAGATCCGGGAGAGAGTTGCCGGAGGTGTTGACGCCAAGGGCTGGGATCGTCGTGCTAAGTGGGAGTTACGGTATCGTGGAGGTTTGTTCATACCGCGTAACAGTGGAGGCGACGAGTTGCGAGAGTCGCATTATTCGCGTCTGACAGTGCACGTGGGTAGCACTAAGAGGAGTGCGACATCAGGCGGTATATCTAGTGGAGCGGGATGCGGAGAGCGGTTGCGGAGTTAGTATCGCGGTGCCTCACTCGTTAGCAGGTGAGAGCAGAACAACAGCGTCCCGCTGGATTATTGCAACCACTGCGGGTTGCACAGTGGAAATGGGAGCACGTCACGATGGATTTCGTGAGCGGTTAGCCGAGTTCGCCTACAACAACAGCTTTCAGGCCAGTATCGAGATGGCACCGTTCGAAGCGTTGTATGGTAGGCCGGGTCGATCGCCCGTGTGCTGGGCATAAGTGAGGAATAAGAGTTACTGGGTCTAGAACTGGCCCGAGAGGCGACTAAGTAGGTCGAGCCAAAACGTGAGCGGTTGAAGACCGTGCAGAGTCGGCAGAAGAGCTTTGCTGATAGACGGCGCTGACCTCTCGAGTTCGTAGTGGGTGACCATGCATCCCTGTAGGTGAGTCCGGAGAATGGACTGGTGCGTTTCAACCGCGGCGGAGGCAGGTTAGCCCCGCGGTATATCAGGCCTTTCGAGGTCTTGAGCAGAGTCGGAGCAGTTGCATACCGACTTGCACTGCCACCGCAGCTTGGGAATATCCACGTTTCCAGTTGCGGAAGTATATGCGGACCCCTCGCACGTCATTGAGTGGGCAAATGTCGAGGTAACGGGTGATGTCTCGTATAAGTAGAAACCGGTTTGGGAAATGGATCCACGGGAGCAGGTCCTGCGCGGAAAGGTTATCCGCTTAGAACGGTTGCAGTGGCGGCACCACGAGGCTGAGTCGATGTGAGGTTGCAGTGGCAGAACCACGAGGTTCGGGCGAAGTACCCCGATCTGTTCGACTCCTGAGGTACATTTTTTTTAAATTTCGCGGACGAAATTCCTTTAAGTGGGGGTAGATTGTAAGAACCACTCCCGGTCAACGCCAGTTAAATCGGCGAAAAACAAGAAAATTTCAAATTTTGGGACAGACACCTAAATGAACCTAAATTTGACCCCGATTGTCATATCGAACTTAAGTTGACCCCGATATCGACCAAAGTGAATTCTGGGGGACTCAAGGCAACTTTTTGACCAACTTGGGAAAGGTTGACTTTTTGCCGGAAAAGTCAACCGAGCGACGTTTTGGTCCGTTCGAGGCCCGTTTTGGATCCAAAAATCTTAGCCGTCGTTATAGCGGTTTTAGTTGAGCCGTTTCCTTGTAGCACGTGAAATTTCGTAATTTCTTGGAAAATGGACCCGTTCGGGGCCCGAGACGGCCGAATTTCGCGAACCTGACTAAAAAGTATCTAGAAAGATATTTTTCTAAGCAGTGGGACCCACTTGACACTTGTCACACATTTGGTGGTTGGTTTTTAAAATAAAGAAAAGGAAAGGAGAATGGTAGTTTTGTAAATAAGGGGTACTTGGTAGTTTTAAAACAAAATAAAAAAGGAATGGATGAGAGTGTCTCGGCAATTTGAGAAAAATGAGAGAAGGAGAGAGAAAGTAGAGAGAGGAAGAAGAAGAAGGAGTTGTGTCGATTTCCCGACGATCCGACCGACGGATCGTCTCAATTCTCGCGTATTAGTCGTCCCCTCGTCATTCCCTACGGTAAGAACCCGTCTTTTTCTCGTTTTGGAACGTTTGAATTTTAGTGTTTGAGTTTAAATGGGTTGATTAAGGTTGGGTTAAGGATTGGACTTCGTTAGGAACGTTTTGGGGCGAAAAGGAAATTTTCCCATTGTGGCCGTGTGGGGCCCACTTTGCCGGGCCTCAGGTTTTACGTGTTCGGGTGGTTTTGGACGATCCCCGAATCGATAATTCACACCCGGAACGAATTATGGAAATAAATTGTGAAAGTTGGGAATTTCGGGTTTAGAAACTTTAAATGCGAATTAAATCGCTCGGAAGTCGGAAATTGATTGTTGGTGTGTCGTGGGTGGCCATGTGTGCTTGTGGGGTGTTAAAACTGTATTGCTGTGGACTTTCCTGCCGAGGGGTAGAGGGTCGTATATCATTGTCGCTATTTGTTGAACCTTGGGTGTTGATTGTGATTGCATGGAGGTTGGGGGCCCGCCTGACAATAAAGGGGTCATGTGGTCGCGCGCGTGGGGGTTGGCTAGCCTTCCGACTAACCATCGGAAAAGTTGTGCATTCTTCTGCGATAAAGGGGTATTGTGGTCGCGGGCGTGGGGGTTGGCTAGCCTTCTGACTAACCATCGGTAAAGTTGTGCATTTCTTCGGCGATGAAGGGCGGCTCCCCTTCCGACTAGCTATCGAAAAAGTATCGCTGTATATATCGCTAACAGGTCGACCGCCTGGCCCGATTGCGTTCGGGGAAAGTTGCGTGGGGCAGGCTCAAGCCCAGCCGGTTAGCAACCAGCACTGAGTAGCTGGAGTGCGATCCTTTGTGATCTTGATTGTTGTGTGCGATCCTTTGTGATCTTGGGTGTTGCGTGGTTATCTTTTGTGTCTTTGGTGGGGGTCGTAACCGCTGTGTCGGGTCTACATTACGCGTCCGGGTTTGAGTTGGTTGGGGAAAGTAACAGTTTTCGTGTGACAGTCGGGTTACTTGAGTTTAGGGATAGTAGTCCCCGGTGTTTTGTTTGTTGTCGATGTTTCCGACATTTTCTGCTAGTATGTCGTAGTCAGTCTGGTATCCGTGGTGGTGAGCGAACGCTCACCCCTAGCTGCTTTTCCTACAAGTACTGGTCGCGAGACGGACTAGGGGAACTCTCGAAGCTTGAAGAGCTGGGAGCGGGAGTCCGGGTTTTTTGGGAGTTTAGCAACGTACGCTTTGTTTTATGTCCGCTTGTTTTGGATGTTTTCAGTTGTAAAATATTATTTTGTTTAACTCAAAGTGGTAATTTTAAGCGGTTTATTAAAATGTTTGAAAACTGTTTTATTGTTTCACCGTTCGCGTTTCGCGTTCGGTTCTACCGAATTCGGGGCGTGACAGTTGAATTTATCAAGAAAATTGCGGTTGAGGCAAATTGAAAGCAGGTCATGCACTACCGCGAATTTCATTTGGCTGACGGATAAAATGGATTTATGGCTAAAGTTTTGACACTTTACCCACAGATGTCGCATTTGTAGCTAAAGTAAGGGTACTTTGGCCATGGATGCGCTATCCGTGAGTAAAGATACAACTTGCGCAACGGATAAAATATTTGTGTCACTAGTAATTTGTATTCGTGGCTAAAGTCATGATACTTTAGCCACGGATGAAACATATATGGGTAAAGTGTCATCTTGCCCAACGGGTATTATATCCGTGTCTGAAGTTAAATGTATCCGTGTATGAAGTTAATTGTATTTGTGGCTTAAGTTAGCTTGCTTTAGTCACATATGCGATATACATGGCTAAATTAATACTTTCCCTTGGATCAACTTGTCTAGCTCCTTAAATCCCAGGCTCTATTTCTCGCCTCCGGCGACTTGAATGATTGATCCATCATTTTACTAGTTAAGACTTCGTATGTCTTGTGTAGTTAAGACTTCGTATGTCTTGTGTAGTTATGGGCCTTGCTAGGAGTTACTTATAACTTGTGAATGAAATGTTAATTTCAGACTCACTACCAACATCATATGAATCCTAAAGGGTCATTCACAATAAAATAAAGGACAATTTTCACCTCAATACCCTAACTATTGTGTTTTCGTCACCTCAATACCCTAACTTTTATTTGTGGCACCTTAATACCCTAGAATGCCATTTTGTGTCACTTTAGTACCTGTCGTTAGTTTCAGTCTATTTTCCATCCATTTTTCCAAACACTTAAAAGATCCAAAATACCCCTCACTAACATTCAAATTTTCAAAAGCAAGCCATTGGTTTACAAAATTTCTTTTAAAAAATCAGTTTTTAATGTCACAAAAATACATTTTAGGGTAGTGAGGTGCCACAAAAAATACATTCCAGGGTATGAAAGTGAAAAAAAATACACTCTAGAGTAGTGAGGTGACACAAAAAAAAGTTAGGGTATGAAAGTGAAAAAAAAATGCATTCTAGGGTATTGAGGTGCCACTAAAAATAATTAGGGTATTGAGGTGAAAAAAATTAATAGTTAGGGTATTGAGGTGGAAATTACCCTAAAATAAAGACCACAACGATATGAACCTTAGAGGTTCGACTTAAATAAATCAGGAAGGTTGTATTTCATATAACGAGCTCATTTAATTAATTAATTAATTAATTATAGGACCATCTCATTATTTGTATTTAATTATTGTCTTGCATTATAACTAAATAGAACAAATAAAGGCCCAATAATATATAAATATATGAGCTTGACCGAACAACCTTATTGGAAAATAGGGTATTCACCTAACCCAATAAATATATATAGGGAAAATATCAGATTGGTACCTTTAACTATACGTTTTTAACATATTGGTACCCTTAACTAATTTAATCACTAAAAAGGTACCTTAAGTTTCCAATCAGTAACACGTTAGTGTTTTCCGTCCATTTTTGGACGGAAAATGGTCATGTGCAATGCACATGACCTTAAACTTTACAAAAAAATGACAAAAATACCCCTCTAAGTTCAAACCCTTATTATTCTTTTACCTTATTTCTCCTACGCAACCTTCATCTCTCCCATTTTACTTCATACATACGCCTCTTTTATTCTGTTTCTCCTTCATTCTGTTTCTTCCCCCGCCTTCATCTCTACCACCATGACCATTTTCCGTCCAAAAATGGACGGAAAACACTAAAGTGTTACTGATTGGAAACTTAAGGTACCTTTTTAGTGATTAAATTAGTTAAGGGTACCAATGTGTTAAAAACGTATAGTTAAGGGTACCAATCTGATATTTTCCCTTATATATATATATTATTGATGGTGTTTTATCTATTAAATTACAAGAAAGAAAATACAATTTTCTAGAATATTTAGACACAAAAGGGAATTTTAGTTTGACTAGAATAAAAGGAAACAATACACATGCTTTTGTTAGATTTCCTAATTTTAGTTGGACTTGGTTCAATACATCAATGTTGTTGTTCGAGCCCGACATACCAAAGTATGTATGCCAAAACCACGTGTCGGGGCCCGTCACAACTTCAAGCATAATAGTTGGTCCAAGACGATCGACCTGCTCGTGAACCCCTTGAAGCGTTTTACGATAATCCTTCCATGCCCAATGCATATAATTGAGACTGCTGATACAACCTAGGAACCCCGAGTTTCGTTGACACGAGTAAGGTAAGAAATATCATTACTATTGGGCTTCCTTACATAGGTATCGCCAAAAACGTTTATTACGACAAAGCAAAACCGGTGCATGCACTCGTGGGTCGTTGTTTCCGCCATTTTCAAATACTTGTCCAGGTTGTCGGATGATGAACCATAGTAGAGCATCCGTATAATTGTCGTATACTTTTGAATCGGTGAAAATCCAGCCCGACCATGAAAATCAACTTTTTGCGTAAAGTAATCATTGAACTCAGACACTCCACCTACAGGTTTCATGAAAACTGTTTGTGCCATAGGGAAACGTCGCTGAAACATTTTTTTTCATCATACAATGGCTTCGCTACGAAGTAGTCGGACATAAGCCGGTTGTGAGCATCGCTTCGATTTCTAAAAATTAATTTTTTTTGTGCTTCACCCGGACAGGGTTCGTCATCAGTTCCTTAACTTCCATAACCGTTTCCCGTAAAGACTGTAGTATCTGGAACTCCGCCTAACCTGTACCCTCCCGTAATGTTGTGTATTCGATTGGCCGCCATCATACTCTTTATAATAATTCATCACGGAACGAGAAATTACAAATATTTGAGAGCAAAATGGAACAATTGATGGTGTAATAATACAATGTTTTACAAGAAATGAGAGTATTTATAGAAAAATTGTATCCCAAAAAAAACGAAACACAATCAAGCGATTCTGCTGACTGTGGGACACGTGGCAAAATCGACGCGCTTCATCAGATTCCCCTTTTCGATTTCACCCACGTGTCGCTCATTGATTCAGATGGCCACAGTTGGTTATATTGAAAGGATCTGTCGACGGTTTGCTGATTCGTAAATCGTCTAAAACTGTTGCACTGATTCGACGGCTTAATAGACTTGGATGGACAAAACGATCGTAAAAAACTTATTTTTTTTGTTAAATCCGATGCATCGGTGAAGACGAGCCCCTATTGCGAGTGCTCACCACCACGGATAACAGACTGGCCACGGCATACTAGTAGACAATGCCTGTAACACCAACAACAAACTCAAACCCGGGGATTACTATCCCCAACAACTCAAGTAACCCGACTGACATGCAACTAGTATTTTCCTCAACCGACCCAACACTCGGACATGTAATGTGGACCCGACACAACGATTACGAATTCCACCAAAGACTTAAAAGATAACCACGCAACACCCAAGATCACAAAGGATCGCACACCAAACAAGATCACAAAGGATCGCACTCCAGCTACTCAGTCCCCACGCACTTTACCGATCCCTGTCAGACCAGGCAGTCGAGTTGTCGCACTTTTCCCAACACGACGGTTGGATCAGGCGGTTGACCTGTCGCACTTTTCCCGACACAAATTCGGATCAGGCTGTCGACCTGTCACCACCACGCACGCGTTGCCAGGACCCCTTTACTCTCAGGCGGCCCCCATACCTTGTCTGAACATGCATACGCGCGCGATCACGGGACCCCCTTTATTATGAGGCGGGCCCCCAGCCTCAGGTAACCACAATCACAACCACAAGCAAAGTTCAACGGACAGCAACAACACAGGTTTAACACTTCACATGTACTCATGGCCACCCAAGATACCAACGGTAAAACACGGGTTCAACAACCCCACGGGCACTCATGGCCACCCAAGACACCAACGGTAAAACACGGGTTCAACAACCCCACGGGCACTCATGGCCACCCAAGACACCAACGGTAAAACACGGGTTCAACAACCCCACGGGCACTCATGGCCACCCAAGACACACCAACAGTAAAATACGGGTTCAACAACCCCACGGGCACTCTTGGCCACCCAAGACACCAACAATAAAGACACGGGTTCAACAACCCCACGGGCACTCATGGCCACCCAAGACACACCAACCGTAAGGACACGGGCTCAACAACCCCACGGGCACTCATGGCCACCCAAGACACACCAACAGTAAAGACACAGGTTCAACAACCCCACGGGCACTCATGGCCACCCAAGACACACCAACAGTAAAGACACGGGCTCAACAACCCCACGGGCACTCATGGCCACTCAAGACACCAAGAGTAAAATATGGGCTCTCATGGCCACCCAAGACACAAACTAAACAATCAACCTCCGGGCATAACCAAATGCCTCTAGTAATTCTAATATCGATAAGTTCACTGCTCCTACGACACTACTAAGTGTCACATGCATTTCTATTGTTCGATACGTTCCCGTATCATACGACACCACCCGATGTCGCCTGCCTTTTTATTATTCGATAAACTTACTTAACCCACGACACCCAAGTGTCACATGCATTTCTACTGTTAACTTTCCCTAGTCAGGGCCGAGATCCGGCTACTTTTCCCTACCTCGTATGCTTTCCCCAAAAGCTCACACTCAAGCTCCGGCGTGATCACGATCACTCGCCTAGCTTTCCCTTTCCTCTGTCGACGGCACGATCTAATAAGAACACAATTTAAAACACTTTTAAGCTTGCAGGCATAGACTGAATTTTAATAAACTTGACGCCCAAAAGTAACCCCGACAATGTCGATCACTCCCAAACTTCCCAATTACTCGACATTGTCGATAATGGACCAGGAAAGGACCGATTCGCCCGACATGGCGAATCTGCCCGGGTTTTGAAAACGTCCTTCCGGGGCTCTGAAAATTCCCGTTTTTGTTTCTACGGTCTTAGAATAATTCAAGGGTTCCTAAGCACTCGACGGAATCACTTTTCGACTTCCGAGTAATTTAATTCGCGTTTGAAGTTTCTAAACCCGTCAATTGCAACTTTCACAATTTAATTCCAAATTTCGATCCGGGTGTGGATTAACGACTTGAGGAACGTCCTAAACCACCCGAACACGAAACCCAAATACCCGGGCACGTGGGCCCCACCCGGCCATCTTTGGCCGCGGGTGGCTAGGGCAATTTTGGGACCGGTTCACCAAGGTGGTGGCCGGTCCTAGCTCCGGCCAGCCACCATGCACGGTGGCCGGAGCTCCCCCCGAGCCTCCGGTCACCGGAAAACGATCATCCCTTCGCTCCAAAACACCTCCAACAAACCCCACACCTCAACTCATCCATATTCAACCCATTTCAATCCAAACCCTAACTTTTAAACTTAAAAAAATGAAAATTGGTTAGATGCTCACCATAGAGAATGACGGTGTGAACTCGATTCTTCTATCTTTGAGATGATCCAACGGTTTGATCGACGAGAAAAGCCACAAATCTCCGAGCTCTCTTCTCTTTTTCTCCCTTTCTTCTCTCTTCTTTTCTCTCTCTAAAAACCCCTTTTTTTCCTTTTTTGAATGTGTTGGCCGAACACTACACTTAAGCTCTTCATTTTGTTTTGTTTCATAAACACACTTTTACTATAATTACAAAACTAACCCTCAAGTCCTATCTTTTGTTTTGTCCAATAAACCTAACACCACCACATTGGTGACATGTGGCAAGTGGGTCCCACACCTTTTGGAAAATAGATATTTTCCAATCAGATTCGCGAAATTCGGACGTTTCGGGCCCCGAACGGGCACTTTTTCCAAGAAATTACGAAACTTCACGGGCTACAAGGAAACGGCTCAACTAAGACCGCCGTGACGATGGCTAAGCTTTTTGGATCCAAAACGAGCCTCGAATGGACCAAAACGTCGCTCGGTTGACTTTTCCGGCAAAAAGTCAACCTTTCCCAAATTGGTCAGAAAGTTGCCCCGAGTCCCCCAGAACTCACTTTGGTCGATATCGGGGTCAACTTAAGTCCGGTATGACCCTCGGGGTCAAATTTAGGTTCATTTAAGTGTATGTCCTAATTTTTTAAATTTTCCCGTTTTTCGCCGATTTGACTTGCGTTGACCGGGAGTGGTTATTACAAGAATGTAGAGCCTAAAATTTGATGATAAGTAGAGGGTATTTTCGACTTTTGACATTAATTGGATGGAAAGTTAACAACGTTAAACTAAAATGAAAAAGAAATAAAGTTAGGGGTGTTAAATATCACAAAAAACAGTTAGAATGGAGGATGTGAAAAATCGTGATAGTTAGCCAGAGTTATGTGTTATTTTCAGTAAAATGATTGTCACCTCTACAATTAGCTGTATTGATTAGGGGTGTGCATGGGCGGATATCCGGCCCGACCCGCATCAATTTCAATCCGCCCGCACATATGCGGATCGGATTTAAAAGTTTGTGTACCCGCCCATCAAATCCGATTTTCAAGTTTGGATCCGCCCAAACGGATTTCGGGCGGATCGGATCTGGACCCGTGATATCCGAATCAATCAAAACAAAAATAAGATCTCGTTTTCATTCCTCACGTGTCTGGTGTTTTGGTTTTGACGGTGGTTTCGTTTCTGGTGTTTGACTGTGCTAAAGCTTTTCGGTGGTGTTCAGGGTCACAGAGAGCGAGAGCGACGGTGGTGAGCAAATCAAGCAGTAATCCGCCCGCACATATGCGGATCGGATTTAAAAGTTTGTGTACCCGCCCATCAAATCCGATTTTCAAGTTTGGATCCGCCCAAACGGATTTCGGGCGGATCGGATCTGGACCCGTGATATCCGAATCAATCAAAACAAAAATCAGATCTCGTTTTCATTCCTCACGTGTCTGGTGTTTTGGTTTTGACGGTGGTTTCGTTTCTGGTGTTTGACTGTGCTAAAGCTTTTCGGTGGTGTTCAGGGTCACAGAGAGCGAGAGCGACGGTGGTGAGCAAATCAAGCAGTGGCGAGGGACATAGGATAGTAGATTCGGCTGTTGCGACTCCCTTGGGCGTGGAGTTTTCGTGGGTATAACAAGGGAACAACATATATGAGAAGAAATTCCAATTACTTGACTTGATCTTTGGTGTTGATGAGTGCGTAATTGATGAAGGGAAGGGATGCTGTATACGATGGTTTGGTTGATTGAAGAAATGGGTGTGGATAGAGTTTTAGGAACACTGGAGAGGAAGAAGTTTAGATGGTGAGGAGTTCTTCAAAAGAAAATAACAAAACAGTGTATGGGGGGTCCTTTAAAGTGATAAGATTGTTGAAGGAGTGATTTTCATTCAACCACGTAAATCAATCATGTCTTTACATTAAAAAATATCAATCATGATGGACGGCTCATATTAAAAGTGTATATTATATATGCACTTCGGACGGGTCGGATGATCCGCGAAAAATTCAGCTTCAATTCGTCACCCACCCGCATATGTGCGGTTTTGACATTTTTTGGCCCATATCCGGCCCGCAACCCGACGGATGAGTCATACTTGGGCCACGGATCGGGCGGATTTGCGGACGGATCCGGACCCGCGGGTATTTTTCCCACCCCTAGTATTGATCCAGATTGATGCCAAATTATCGTTTACTAATATTGGGATATTATTACTATATTGGCTTTTCTATTTGTTTAACCTTTAGAGTGAGCTGAGCAATAAAGTTCAACAAGTCAGTTGCTTAAAAATCATCCTCTGATCCTCGTATCTCTCTCATTACTTATTTTTATTTTATTACAATGACTAAATTATGTATTTAGCTGTCGGAGCAGATGTATGATTGATAGATATATTATAATAAACGCCGCCGGGAAAACGTGGAAAATAAATTTAAAAAAAGGTAACGAGAATTATTTGGAAATGGCCGTTTAAGGTTATGAGCCATTCTTGTCTCTACCAGAACCATTTTAGAAAAGTTTTTAGAGAGAGAAGCTCTCGCTTCTCTTTAGAAACGTCTCAGAGTTTAGCCGCTTTAACACCTCCCTTTTTCCTCTCGTATTCGGCGGTGGCTGCGATGGCTTCGGTTGGCATGGCCACCGCTGGTTCTCTCCTTCTCTTTTCCTTTCCCTTCTCTACTTTACCCCCGTTTGTTTTTCCTCTCTCTCCTTCGCCTGATCTGTTTCTCTTCCTCAGATCTATCCTCCTGGACGTGGGTGGGGTGTAGATTTGGCGTTCTCAGGCCGGTTTCTTCTCCTTCCCGTGGTCCTCGAGGTGTTTGGTAAGGTTTGAGGTTGCTGGTCGTGCTTCTTGTCGCAGGCTCGTGGTGGTTCCGGACTGCTCCCATTGTTGTGTGGTTACGCTTGTAGATCTGGGCTTTTACTCCGGGTTCAGTCCCTTCTTTCGTTGCTGACCGTGGGCAGAGTTTCCTCGAAGTTTGCTTCAAGGATCGTTTTGGCTCCGGAGTGTTCTCGCCGCGTTGGAGGTTCTCTGCTTTAGGTTTGTGTCGCCGCTTCTGGAACCGGCCTCATCCAACGATTCCTTGGCCTTTCTCTCTTTGGCTTCACTCCAGGTCTTCCCTGCCAGTGTTCTCCTAGCCATGGACAGATCTGGCAGTCCTCTGACCCGGCTCCGGCTTTGAAGAAATTCTGATCCCCTTCCTCGCGTTTACAGTGTTGGCTGGAATGTGAAGGGGATCCTTAGTCGTTGCCGTTTGCTGTTGCTGCTCTGCGCGTGTTCGATGTTGCCCTTCGCCTGCACCATGCCGGATTGGGCGGAGACTCGGGTGATTCTGCTTTGGGATTCTCCGGCGAAAGTGGGGGTACGTCGTCTATCACCTCAGTAGTTTGGGGTGCCTCTCCGGGCTCGTTATGAACTCTGGTAAGGCTCTTCTTCCCCTCTATTCTATGTTAGGTCCTCTCCTCCCCCCTGCCTCTCTGCTATTTCGATCGGTTTTCTGGTGTCCTCGTTCACTTTTGTGACTCGGAATCGTCGGTTGGGGTTAGCCGCCGGCGAGGGCATAGGGCTTTTGCCCTAGGATCCCGACAGTTTTAGTAGGGTTTGTCTTAGTGGGCTCCGTTGATTTTCCAGCGGAGTGGTCTCGGCCGTTAGTGGTCCTGGCCCCGACAAATCCTCGGTTCCTCTTCTGGGACTGGGTTTTTTCTGGGATGGAGTAGGTGTAATTCCCTCATAGTTTAGGGTTGAAGTGCTTTGGGTTGTTGGTATTGCTGGTTCTTTCCAATGAGCTTAATGGTTGACAAATTTGGTTCTCAGACCTGTTTATCCAAGGCTTAATGTTTGAAAAATCTAGTTACAAGAACTGTTTATTGTGTATTCCTGTGGTTCCTCTTGTTGTTGGGTTCATTGTACGTTGGTTTGGTTTTTGGTTGAATCTGTAGCTGGATTCATCTTTGTAATCTCTGCCCCCTTGTGAGAGGTTCTTTCAATATATGCACTGCTGATAAAAAAAAAAGAACCATTTTAGAATCCAGTCCATACACTGGCTTTGGCCTTCATTAATTATTATTTTTACCGAAGTTTGAAATTCAAAATAAACTTTTTTTGGAACAAGTAAATTGGGGAAGTGCATTACGTAAAACATAAATCATACAAAGTAGGGCGTAAAAGCTCTAGGCTCTAGAATATTATCCGGCCTGACCGTAGTCAACTCAGGTCTCATGGACCCGTAGAAACAGTCTAGTTTGAATCGTAGACACTACCTCAAGAGATCCCCTTACCAGTATTTCAAAAGAACAGAACAAGAAAGAAAAAAAAATAGAAATCCAACCCGAGTACTTCAAACTAAGAACAGAAAGACAATATGACTAAAAATATAAAAAGCAATGAATATACGGTGCTTCCATAGCTTTCCCGAGACGTCGCAGCACCTCCCCCCAGGTCTCGTCTTATCGTCCCACCCCTCAGATCCCAAACCCACCGATAGGGGCTGCTCCAAGACCTTCTTCAGTCGGCTCGTGTGCCTTGTTCGAGCCAACATCTCGGCAGTTCCAAATCATGAACATGGCCATTGAAAACTCAAAACACCAGTGCATAACAAAACTGTTAGAATATAACTGTAATTGGGCCTTCAACTATCAGCTTAAGCTTTTAGTTGAGTTGGTTCTCTAATATGGTATCAGAGTTTGGCACCTCACGGACCCGAGATCAAACCTCTCTCTACAAAAATTCTAATTTATTCTCTATTTATCAAATTTTCCCAAAATGGGAAACCAACTCAACTAAAAGGTATTGATCTAAGGTTGTTGGTATCAATCGTAGCACATGAGGTAAAGGCTTGAATAACCCTTATCAATAGATCACATTCTCTTTTAGAGAAGATGGCTCATGTTCGTCATGCTCGCCGGAACGGAGCTCATACTCATCGGAAGGAAAAGGGTGGGGAGCTCCTCTCTTTTTTCTCTTTTTGTACAGGTTTGCTCGCTCTTTACAAGGACTACAGCTCCATTGTAACTGCTTCTTCGTCCAAGGGTGCTGCTAAGGCCGGGAAGAAGGATCAGAAGGCGACTGCTAAGGTTTTTCCGGCTAAAGTCACGAAGGTGGGTGGCGCCTCTTACAAGAATAGTGGAGTTTCGCCGACCGAAAAAGGGCCACCAATTGCCTTTGTTTTACAACCATCAAAACATAGTGATGATCCAGGTGATTTGAAGTCTCGGAATCGCAGTAAGAGATTGAAATTTGTGGTCGAGGATGAGATTTTCGTTTGTAACTTACCTCCTCACACGACGGAGACTTGGGTTAGTCATGTTTTCGGCAGTTTTTGTGAGGTCGCGTCTGCTTCAGTCGTTCGCCGACCAAATCGAAAAAACCAGTTTTATGGGTTTGTTCGATTCAGATCGACAGTGGCTGCTGACCAGGCAATTGCTAGTCTTCAAGGTGAATGGTTTTACATTGTTTTTAGCTCTCGCCCGACATTGGAAAGACTCTCTGACATGTTTCACCTCCAAGCCCGGTAAACAGAGCATCGACTCTAGTGAGTCAGACGGTTTGGTTTCCGGGAAGAAAGTCGTACCTAGGGTTGATCCTTGTTTGTAGGTCGAAGGGACACTGGCTGTTTGTTCTTCGGAGACTTTTCCGACCAGCCAAGTCTTCGGGTCTCTGAAACAGAGCTTGTGTTCTAGCGAGGCAGAACAGTTGGTTCCTAGGAAGCAAGCCCTCACGGGGTCGACTCCTCATACTCAGGCCGACGCTGTGGGTGCTAGGTGTTCGGACGTGTTTTGTTCTGGCAAAGGTGGAACTGCAAATCATTTAGAGTCCTCTTTGGGAACAAATTCGATCTCGCGAGATTCCGGTGTGTTGGTTGTCACAGATACTTCGGGAGCGATTTTGAAGTTCGAGTCCTTGGCAACCCCTCAATTCTCGGATGACGATATTGTTGTTGGTAATTTGAAGATCGATGTTGTCGAGGGTGAGAGGGACGCAGAGTCAGTCTTATCACCTAATGAATTTGGGCTCAATCTTGGGCCTGAATATGTGGGTGGAGCTGATTCAAGCCCATTGTTTTTTATGGGTCAGTTATCACAACAGCATGGGTCTGTGCTACATGGGCCTGTTGCCGGTGGTGCACATGTTGGGCCTGACAATGGCCCTAATTCAAAGACAGATGGAAACACTTCTTCGTGCTTGTTGTCTCATATTCCATCATCGCCTTTGGATCAGCTGGTGGTTAATGTCTGAATTGAGGATGCTCAACCTTTTGTCGGTTGTGTCACCGACTCCCTCCCTTTCTCTACATTCCAACTTTGATCAGGAATTTCCTGTGTTGTCACCTGAAATAGTAAAGAAAGGCAAAGGGAAAAGAAGGAAGAAACCTCAACAAACTTTTAGGGTGACGACTCATTCACTTTGTATGAGTGACAAGGAAATGCTCGAGGCTCAGCGTAAAAATGAGGCATGGAGACATTTTGTCGCTACATGGACTATGTTGCAGATAGAATTTAAGGACGATGTTCCTTCTTCTATCGATTAGTATTTCTTTGTATTTGGCCGTTTGTCCCCTTGTCTTCATCGTTTTTTCGGTTTTTTAGGAAGATGCTCTTCTCATTGTGGTAGAGTCTCTTTTGAAGGTTATTTCGGATAGCTT
Organism: Erodium maritimum; assembly: GCA_963921825.1. Classification (NCBI taxonomy): domain Eukaryota; kingdom Viridiplantae; phylum Streptophyta; class Magnoliopsida; order Geraniales; family Geraniaceae; genus Erodium; species Erodium maritimum. The sequence goes on along the minus strand of OY997595.1, from coordinate 46,551,731 downwards.
TTTAGCGTTCCTCTCTCTTTTCCCTGTCTTGGGGTAAAAAGAAATTAAAAAAATCAGCATCTAAACTGAACTAAAAGCATAAGCTGATAGTTGAAGACCCAATTATAGTTATATTCTAACATGCGCCCTCACGGACAAGCCCGTTTACGGGTTTGGAGGTGAATTATTAGAAGAGGAGAAGAGCCCATTGAGAAGAGAGATCAGGGCTAGCCCATTTGAGGCAAATTTGATAAATTTAGAAGAAATTAGAATTTTTTTGTAGAGAGTGGAGTTTGAACCCGAGTCCGTGAGGTGTCAGGCTCTAATACCATACTAGAGGACCAACTCAACTAAAAGCTTAAGCTGATAGTTGAAAGCCCAATTATAGTTATATTCTAATACGCGTCCTCACGGACAAGCCCGTTTACGGGTCTGGAGGTGAATTATTTAGAAAAGAGAGATGAGCCCATTGAAAATAGTGATAAGGGCTAGCCCATTTTGGGTAAATTTGATAAATAGAGAATAGATTAGAGTTTTTGTAGAGAGTGAGGTTTGATCCCGGGTCCGTGAGGTGCAAAGCTCTGATACCATATTAGAGGACCAACTCAACTAAAAGCTCAAGCTGATACTTGAAGGCCCAATTATAGTTATATTCTAACACGCGCCCTCACGGACAAGCCCATTTACGGCTTTGGAGGTGAAATATTTAGAAGAGATGATGAGCCCATTTGAGAATAAAGATAAGGGTTGGCCCATTTAGGGCAAATTGAGAAGAAATTAATATATATTTTTTGTAGAGAGTGGGGTTTGAACCCGTGTCCGTGAGGTACCAAGCTCTGATATCATATTAGAGGACCAACTCAACTAAAAGCCAAGCTGATAGTTGAAGGCCCAATTATAGTTATATTATAACAAAAACTAGAAGACGAAGATATGGAAATAGTACCGCGTACCTGGAGAAAACGATTTCAGAAGAAAACTAAGGCTCGATATAGTCTCTTTGTTTCGGTAAATTCTCTCAGACTCAGCTTGATCGGCGACGGGAGTGGTGGAAATTTCCGGACGAACTCAAAAAATAAATCTGACCCAATAGGCGATAAACAAATTTTATCAGAGAAAAAATAATGCATCCATAAAAGAAGTCATGATTCCGGAATGAGAAACAAAAACGAACAAGCATATGAGTACAAACTAGCATAAAAATAAAATTTACAAAGCGTGGTAAACCCCTAAAACCGTTCGCTAGAAAATGAGACACAAATGCATCAAAGCGAAGAAGCACCCAAGCATCCTGCAAGGGTGGGAAAGGTTAGCGAGTATAGATCACAGCCAAACAACCAAATCGTAAGAATGATGCCACTAAAAGGCTCGTCGAAAACTAATACCAAGAAACCAATGAAAGAGAAGACATGAACATTCAACGCCCAGGGGGGAACCAAAGAGGCCTTAGGAACATATGAGAATCGGTCTAGTGGTACAAGTCCTTTAAATATTTACAAGGGAATGTATGTTCGAATCATCATAGGAACACCCTAATTTTTTCAACATTTTATAATTTTCTTTATTGTGGCTACCTCTGAAAAAACTTTCTAGACCCGCCCCTACCAGCACCTCCAAGAATCGACCAAGCAACAGATGAGAGATATACCGTTAAAGGCCAACACCTTCAAACGATGGACTATAGCCCACAAGTCTGGTCTAGTGAACACACTTGAGGTTTCGCACATAATGTGTAGAAAGACCAAACTGCGTCGACGAAACAAGAACCAAAATGTTAGCAACACTAGCGGAGATCACGACCGGGGACTATCAGAGTAGTAGATCAATGGACCCCCACACACCATCGAAACACAAAACATAATAGTAGGGGAGGTCGCGATGATGATAGTGAAGCTTTATTCAAACCGTCCAACGGAAAAACGAATAAGGAGCTCGGGCGGCACGTCCGAGGAGGTTCTATGATGGTTGAGAGTAACATCCTACCGACAACAAGGACGTAGTTTACAGATATGGGAAGCAAAACCAATATGCCCTCGAGTTGCGAGATGAGGGTAAGTCTGAAGACCTTCGGTGATGAGGAGCTTGAGATGAGAAGAAGACCGGAGATGGAAAGATAAATGACGAGATGCATCTACATGAGTGGGAGCTACACTTCCCTGATTGGAAGCAGTCCGAAGACCGGGAGTAGTAGAGCGAAGAAGGTAGGGACGCTTGAAGCATTTTCCAAAGAAGGATATCGGTTGGGCACATATTGAGAGTGGATGAAACAATAGAGCATAGATGCCGACCAAGGCTCAACGCACCGTCAACAATTATAGAGCATAGGATTATAGTTAATAATGGCATAATATTTGCAAGTTCACAAGATATATACATACACAAAGTCCAACATGATACACCGTGAAGGAAAAATTCTCTATATGGTAGGAAGCTATACATACAAGGCTTCAAAGAGACATGGATTGTGATAATATTTAGCAAAAAAAAGAAAAGAAAAATTACATCTAGCTACACCCAAGCATCTAGATTTTCACTTATTTACACCTAACTAAAATTTTCATCTAGGAGATACCTTAGTTTTACAAAATCTTTATTTTACTACCTTTCTGTTTGTTTTTTGACAGAAAAAAGGGAGTGAAAATAACTCCATTTACACTCTACTACCTAACACATTGTTATTTTCCCGATAACTCTCCATTATTTTCCATAATTATTTTCCCAATAGTGGGAACTAGTGATAAACTTTAATTTTTGAAGAGAAACTTAAAAGGGATAGAGAGTGAAAAGGGCACCCGTTAGAACCAATGGTGATCTCACCTCCGATGGAGGTTCTTAATGGATTATTTATCATGAAACCTGATTGATGAGTGCTTAGTAAAGGTTTCGAGGATGGCTTCAATGATTTGTCGATTTATGGGAGGGACTCAGGTCCCTTTCAAGGTGAATGATGCCAAGGTACTAGGTCCGATTGATGGTTTGGAGGTAAGATCGAAAGAGGAGGAAGGGGATTTTGACAACCTAAGTAATCCTTCTGTGAAAGAGGGAAAGATGACTCCTAACTTTTATTAGCAATCTGTCACTGGTGGGAAATCTAACTTAATTAAAGACTCTTTTAGAGAAGGTGAATGGGGTTTCTAGGGTGTTTGTGAGTCCCAGACCTAATAAAGGTGACATGTTATTTGGTTTTTCCCAAACTTTGTCCAGAGTAGATGCGGAGAAGTTGATCAATTCTTCGAATGGAAAGGTATTTGTAGGTCATAAATTATTTTTTCCCTGAGGCCTGGTCAAAATCAATGCGAAAAAGGTTGAGTCTCAAGTAGAGGTGTCCAAAAGTGGCTCATAACCCAGTCCACTCGGTCAACCCTTCCAATCCGGTCCCTATGGGTTTGCCCCCATGGGTTACGGGGATGGGCCCGGATTCAAAAATATCAAACCCGGAGTGAGCGGTCCGGGTAGTGGATCCGCTACATGGTTTCCTACATAACCCGGACCACCCGGATATGGTACAAGTCTAAGGCCTAAGGACACACTTTTACAATTTTAATTACTTTTGCATATGAAGATGAAGATTGATAGCGTGAGATTTTGAAGATGCTTACCAATTTTGTAATAGAACATGTCGTAGTTTTGTGTTGAATTGAACTCATCTTTTGTAATCGTAATCTGTTTTGGGTCAACTTGAACCCTCTGTTTGACGTTTGTAATCATTTAACATTTAATAAAGTTTTTACAGGGTATGGAGTTTTTCCATCATGAAGAAGTGACCAAATTGAGAGCTTCTAAGCACTTTTTAATGATTGTTTATTTGGATAATGAAAAATATACATGAAAGTATATGTACTACTATTTGCGGTTAATAACTTCCATAAGGTCAAAAGATGAAACGCTCTCAAGTTGGTCGGAGCTTCATCCCCGGTAAACTGGATGAATTCTACTACTTCTGCTCAGGCCTTTTGTCTCTGTACAAGGTTTACCAGTCCATTGTTACTCCGGCTAAGAAACGCTCAAAGGGTTGTCCGCCCAAGGGAGGTGGTGAGCAGTCGGAGACGCGTCACCGGGGCAAGACCAAATCTCGTCCGGTTACTACAAAAGGGATGAGGAGGAAGGATGATGCTGCAACTGTTCCGACTTCTGCTCCTATGAAATCTGGACCAAAGGAAGGGGAGTGGGTCGGAGTCCGTTCGGGTGTAGTGGATCACCGACGAAGATTTCCGGCTCATTACGAAGTGAGTGACACGAAATTTTATGTTCGAAACTTTCCGTACCCCTCGTCGGAAGAATGGTTTAGGGATAAGCTTTCAGCGTTTGGCGACATTGCATCTCTTTCTTTGCTGAAAAGAGGAAACAGAATAGGTTTGTTTTTTGGTTTTGTTCGATTTACGACACCCTTTGTTGTTCTCAAGCTTTTGAGAGCTTAAATGGAGCTCAAGTGAATGGCCATGTCCTGTTCGTGGCGTTTTCTCGGCGTCGTTTGCGTTCTCCGGTGACTGAACCAGGCGGGAACGGGAAACAGAGCATCGACTCTGTTCTGCGGGATGACGTTAATCCTAGATGTGGTGATCTTGTTCGGAAGAAGGACCTTGATCTGGTGTGTCCTAGAAGGATGGCCGAGCCTCTGGTCACTTCATCTCCGGCGACAGCTTTGTTGGCGTTCGTGCAGGATTTCGGCGAGCTTCCTAGATCAGTTTCATTTTCCCCCGTTTCAGGAATTGATCCCGTGATTACATGAAGTTATTTTCCTAATCCAGGGATTTTGAATTCGAATCAAGGGATTGAGCTTCCTGTTGTTCCTGCTTTGATCTTGCCGAAGAGTCCGGACGCATCTTCGTCTCTGTTTGCGTCGCTAAGCTGTGAAAGACGAGCATATGGGCTTGAAGTTAGGTCTCGGGGTGTATTGGGCCAAGGGTCCACTATAGGTGGGCTTGGCCACAACCAGGAAGTTTCATCTGTCTAGGACGGGCTTGCCAAGTGGGCTCTTTGGGCCTGTTTCAGCCGGTTCATCTAGAAAGGCCCAGACGCTGGCCCGAGAGGATCCGAGCTTGGTTACCGTTTTTAAGCGAATGGAGAAGGATCTGGGCCCTTTAGTTTTGGGCTCGGGTTTAGCTGACCAAGACAATCAGTTTCGGGGCGAGGTACCGATTATGGAGGTCGAATTTCAAGGAAGTCCGTGGAAGGAAGCCTTGGAAAAACCGATTTTGGGGTTGGGCCAAAAAAAACGTGGCGCCCTAAGAAGGGCCAGGAGAAGGTGATTGCACAACCTGTTGTAGTGTATCAGACAAGAGCCAGGACTTATGCTGGTAAAGGGGATACAATGGGACGGTTCTTGGTGAACGTAGCCAAGAAAGATAGCTCCGGTAATTGGAGCTACAACTCGAAAGTTGGTAGGAAAGTTGTTGATCTATGTTCTTTAGCTCTCGATCAGGAATTCGAGGGAAGGAAGGACAAGGATCATTTGGAACAGTTTTCTAATCAAGCCCTAACTCGTGTTTCGGTTTCTAACTGGTTTGCTTGTATGAACCCGAATAGGATCCAAGCAAGGTTTCGTTTACGTCTTAGTTTTGTTCTGGTTCTGTTTTTTACTCTTCGTAGCTGTATTGGTTTTGAGGAAAAGGTCTTTTTGGATCTTTTCTTACTTTGTTCGATATTCTTATAGAACAATTGGTTAATAAAATTATTTACCTTATAAAAAAACTATTTGCGGTTAATCTTATCAATTGTTATCAAAATCGGATGGGTTGGTCCAACCCGTTGAACCGGCCCATAATCCGGATGGATGGGTTCAAAGGTCTCTTTTTGTTCCCGGGGTCGGGTGTGGGTCAGTTATTTTGAAACCGGTCATTCCGGGTCGGTTCAAAATTTTGACCATGGGGCTGGGGCCCGACCCATGGACACCCCTAGTCTCAAGTTGTTAGACTAGGTTTGGGTCCCAAAATTGAAAAGGAAGAGTGAGGGAAGGAATCAAAGATTAAGTGGAGAGGATATACATGCTCTTTATGGTAGCTTAATAGATTCAGTATCAAAGACCATTTCCCCATTATTGTCCTCAAGAGTTCTGGGGATAGTCGCAACAAATTCTCAATGGAGTTTTTGAAAAATGAAGTTTGAAAGATTTGGCACCGTAGTTCCCGATCAAGGATCTTGGTAAACATTTATTTTGGTTCTATTCACCATATCAGTCCTCGTGTTTAAAATTATTAGGTCGGGATTGGACTTCGTGTTCTTCTTGGTTTCCACTTTTTTCCATCCAAATAAGCGGTTGCGTATTTCGAGATCATTTGGTTGAGTGAAGGTGGAAGGAATTATAATGTTAGGTGGGTGCAAAGAAACTTTTGATACCATAGCCAAGACTTTGGGTCATGCTCAGAGATGATAGTTAAGTTGTGTTACATTGTAATTATTTATTGCTTCATTGTTCGGGGATGTAAACTGGTCTCATCTGAGTTTGCAACTGTAACGATCAGTTGTTTAAAATTAGTGTTTCCAATATTTCGGCCATTGAGTTACCGTCTCGATCAAGATCAGATCAATACCTGGGGAGAAACTAAATGGAAACCCAACACAAACATTGAATACTGTAGCGTTTTCTTCTTCTTTGTAGCGGAAACCCTAGTCGTCCCTCCATCTTCGCCGGCTCCAGCCTTGGCTTCGGCCATTGCTGTGGCCGGCGAAGCTTCCCCTTGCTCTCCCCTTCTCCTTCTCCGACTCCCTCTACTCCGGCCGCCGCTCCTCTTCTCCGACCCACTCCGGCCCCGTATCTCGCCCTCGTCAACGGCCTACTCCGGCACCGCCCACTGCCGTCTTCGTTCTCTCCTGATTCCCTCGTCATCGGCTTCAGAACCGGCCTCCTTCTTCGGTCTCCGCCCGACTCCGGCATGTCCTCCTCTCTTCCGGCGCCGCTCACCGCAAGCCTTAGTGGTCAGATCTGACCTTTTTCTCTTCGACTCCGACCGACCTCCTCTTCTCCGCCGCTCCTCGCCTCGCCTCGTCAACGGTCGTGGGTGGCTCACCTCTTCTCCGGCTATCTCCGGCGCCGCTCACTGCTCCGGCGGCCCTTCTCTCCTGCCTTGCCAGCCCTTTGTTCCAACCTTCCGGCCGACTTACTTCCCTTGGCCAGATCTGACCTTTACTCGGTAGATCTGAGTTTTAAGGTCAGATCTGGCCTCGCCGCCTCCGGCCCCCTTCTTCGCCGACCCCCTCTCCGCTACGCCCGTCTCCGGCACCCCTGCACCGGCCTCTCCGGCTCCGATCTGGCGTCCTCTCCGCCCGTCTTCGACTCCGGCCATGGCCTCCGCCCATGGTCACGATCCCACTCGTTGCTTTGGCAGATGTTTGATCCTTCCTCTGCTGGCTGCTCCAGACTCGTCTCATCGGACTGCTCCTCACCGGCCGACTCCTTCTAGTCCTTGTGACTTCTTCTCCAGATCCGGATTCTGCACGACTTTGCTCGCCGGCCTCCTCCTCGTCTCGCCGGTGATGGTTGCCCTTTTCTTCTACTGTTACGGTCAGTTGGGTAGTTGGGTAGCTCGTTCGTCCTTCCTTCCGCGTCCGCTTGGAACCCTGATCTTGCAGATAGTCGCCGGCCTCGAGCTCTGGTAGAAATACCGGTCCCCCTTTCTTGCGATGCCCAGTGTTGACTGACATCGTCAGGGGGACCCTGTGAGAGGTTCGGACCGTTCCTGCCTTGATCCTTCATTCTCCCTTGGTAGCCTAGTGGCTCTCGTCCCAGTGCCGGTCATGGGACTTCCTTCCCCGTTGGGATCGAAGCGGTTCTGGGTCGGCTCCCCTTTGCTTCTGGTGGTGCTGACGCTTGGTTCTTGTTGTTGTTGTTGGAAGCCGACGCCACCTCATCCTTTGAAGGTTTCGACATCTCCAGCCTCGGTGTTCTCCTGTGCCTTCGGAGTTCTTCACAAGCTCGGTTGAAAAACCGGGTCCTCCTCGTTCTCGTTTCTCGGCGTTGGTTGGATTCATGGGGAGGGCCACCCGTGATTCTCTTGGTGCTGCAGGTTGGATTGCTCCCGCGTCTTTGCTCCGACACGTTGTTACACTGTCGTTCTTTACACCTGTTCTTTTGTTTTCCTTGCTTGGTGCTTTGCTTTGGTGCAATCTGTAGTTGTTGGTCTCCCCTGAGTGGGGTCTCTGGGTCGGTGTACCCTGTCTTGCTTTTAGGTCTGTGTACCCTCTCTCTTTCTCCTTCCTTTTGTCCTCTGCAATCTTTAGGATGATTGCTTTTTTTGTAATCTTTTCTTCCTCGGAAGAGATTAATTTAAATATGTGTCTTTGCTGATCAAAAAAAAGATCAATACTTGGCAAGAGAAGCAACCACTATAAGCTTAGTTCAGAATTCTAGTTCACGTGATATGGGCTTGAAAGATAACTCAATTTTCCCTCCAATGGAGATAAAGGTGGGTTCAAGTAAGTTCAAAGAGTCCAATTTTGACTCGACTCGAGATAAAGCAAGTCTCAAATTGCTGACTCCTTATGCAAAAAAAATAATTTGTTTTTCTTATAAGAGCAAGTTTATTGAGCTCTTGTCTTTCTGTAATGGAAAGACAAGGTAAAGGGAGGCACACAAAAAAGGGACCTCAACCTTAAGATTAACACAAAAACTGAAAAGAGCTAACAACCAGCTCCCAGACATGTTAAAACCTCCCAAACGCGGGGGAAAAGAACAATCGAACAACACACCAGAAAAAACTCCACAAGAAACTAAAGAGCGACCTAAAATAAAACAAAACCGTAAAACAGTCCAGTCCACCACCAAAGGCAACAAACACCAACACAACCAAAGTTGAAACCTAAAAATGAGGCCAACTAAACCACTCATACCAGAGCAGGACCGTCATTAGAATCAGACGAATCTTTGGTCTCACCTTCAACCTTGTCCTCAAAACTCAAAGCCTTAACCAAGGGCTTTAAACCCATGGTCAAACGAGAGTCCCGAGTAAGTTGAACCACCTTACCAGCCGACGAGACAACGTCGCCTTTATCCTTGCCGCAAGACCTGGACTTGACTTGAAAAAAAAACTTTTGTTGTTTCCATCTTCTGCCATTGACCTTTATACCTCTTCTTCTTCTGATCCCGCCCCTTAACAGTGAAATCTAAATCCTCAGCACATGTTTTACCAATAAAAGGAGAGGGGCGAGGATCATACACCTTAACCAAAACATCAAAAGCGAAACGGGGCTGCCACACACTAATGGACTATAGGAGTAGCAAAGAACCTGGCAGGATGAACAAACTCAACGAACCCTGAAGTAGAAGGTGATGATTTGGAAACCAACACAAAGTGAAACCTTAACTCCTCTCCTCCATTAATTTCAAGATCATCACCCTCCCTAGATTCTTTACCCGCGAAAGAGGCCGATCCTAAAGCATCGAATTTTTTATTAGACTTGGACTCAAAAGCATCATCAGATTGACCTGGATCACCACCCACCTCTTTGGAGCTTTGAATAAAGGTACTCTACTCTCATCTATATCTTGAACAAAGACACGAAAGACAGTTTCATCAAGAACCAATAACACCTATGTGCCCCTCAAAACTTTTTCACTATGTAGCAAAACAAAAGTGTGCCCAGGGGAAGCCCCAAGTTCCTCTCCCTGGATCGATAAAACAAAACCGATCAACTTTCTGATGGACAAGAGATTTTCGATGCTCCAACCATGAAAAGGCAAGCCATCAGCAACCATCAAATGGAAAAAACCGCTCTTAAGAACTAAATCCCATGAGAAACTAGTTATCACTAACCATCTCTCCAGCCAACGCCACTTCGTCTCCTTCATTGCCACATCAAAAACAGGGTCTGAACAAGTAATAAGACACAGCTTGTTGCCAAAAGTACGGAACTCTAAATCCAGAACATCCTTTCTCTCGATCTCAACCCGAGTCGCTTCCAAGCTTGGATTAAAGCGGTCCACTGCTAAACACCCTAACAAGGCCATAACACAGCGTTCAGGGACAGTCGAACCCTTGCATCGAAATAGACTTTCTTGGGAACCAACATCATCTAAAGAGGGCCTCAACTTATCCTTCCAAACCTTTCCAATAACGAATCTTGTCTTTCCTCTCTCCCACACCCGATCAACCAGCAGCACATAACGCTAGACCGAGCTATCTAATGTCGATGATAATATGATCACCGATAATTAATGTGAACTACATAAAACATCGAATCACGATATTCTTGTAATAAACAAACGTAAGTAAATTATAACAAAAGTGAATCTCATCTCACACTAGATTGAATCATGGACCACTCCAAACATCAACCTACATAGCACACACAAAAATTAAAGAGAATTCCTAAATCGTTCGGTCGACTTGAAACATACAAGAGAATTGACAAACATAACCTAGCATATTTCTCTCTCGTCAATAAGAAATCGAGACATGTAAATGTGGAAAATCATAGATAAGTTCACTAAATGGCTAAAGTTTGTATTTTTACCAACTCTAACTTAGAACTTGATATACACCCAAGAGATGAAATAGCTAGCGTATGAAATCGGGTTCAAAAACATAAAAATTCAAACACAAAGTAAGAGAATCATGAATAAACATCGAGTAACTTAAATATAAACAATTACATGCTAATTAATCTCAACTAACCCAAAACATACAAATCAAATCACCAAACCCAATTTACAATCAGTCCATGCTTTAACTCAAAGGAAATCGACATTTACACAATATCCATGACTAAGGATTCAAATCCAAGGTCATGGATTCTAAATCCTACACAAACATACCAAAAAACCTAACTTTACTACAAATCTAGAGATGTATAGAGATTAGAATTAAGATTGAGTTTAAAAACTCTATAAAAAAAAACTCTTCTAGCTTGCAAATCCACCATCTCCAACTCTTTAAAGCTTCAACACATGAAAATGGAGAATATGAAGATGGTGGGAGGCTTCATGGATACTTGGTTCCTCCTTAGATCATCAAAACTATGGCCTTAGATGGTAGAACTTGCTCCAAGCTTGAAGAAGAAGTAAGAACAAAAGAGAGAGAAAAGAACAAATAAAAATAAAGCTGAAAATTAATTGTGTGTACAAAATATCTATTACTAAAATGGTGCTAAAAAATGATTTATATAAACAAAATCTGGTCCTAATGGTATTGTACGCAAGCTAGAGGAGCCAGGGAGGAGCAGCAGTTGAGAGACGAAATCTTGTGTGCGCAGGAGCAATGGAACCATTGTGCAACCGGCTCCTTGAGCAACTGATTACTCGGCCAAAAGATCACACGACATGATGAGGAAGTCAAAATCGGCGTGATGAATGGATGGAATGAGTCAACCAAGCGGTCAGTTGGATCAGTGGACGAGGACAAGCGAGCGCACGTGAAAGCCATGGGTTGCGTTGCACGGGATAAGACTGCCATGTGGCGCGGTTTGATTGTACCACATGGTCTTCTTTCTATAACCTTTTCCACTTTAAACTCTTTTGCTCCTTCCCGCTCCGATCGATCTTGTTCTTTCGCCAATATTTTTCTTTTTCAAAGGCCTACAAAATGATACCATTATTTTATATTTTTAGAACACTAGAAAAATATCGACAATGAACGAGGCTTTACACATATATTAATAAACGCTAAAATATAAGTATGAGGCACAAACAAGACAAAAATATAGGGAAAAAATAGTAAAATTAAGTAGATCAAATTTACGCTCATCACTATGCTACCTACTAGTCCCCCATTGCCAAAGCATGTAGTCAAGACTATCCATCACCCAGGGGAAGCCGCGTGCTTCATTTACTACCAATAGACGCTTCGTATTTTCCTCAGTCGAACGACGTGATTTTGTTGCCCCAAAGATATTAATGATGCCAGTGAAGAACTTCCACGTACACACTCTAAGGTTGTTGTGACGCTCATGCGCACATACTCATCAATTGAGTCAACATAAGTTCTATAACATAATTGACGAATAATTGTAGTGTATTTTTTTATGGTTAGATAAGCCAGGGTTACCGAAATCATCGGGTCGCTGACTGAATTACGAGTTAGTTCGACTGAGTGCATTTATAATGCGAAGGAAGAGATCCTTTTGCATTCAGAGCCGTCGTCGAATTACTTTGTTGCTATACACCGAATTCCCAACAAAGTAGTCTAGCAACAAACATTTATGCACATCCTCCTGAATTCTGATTCTGAAATTCGCTATTATGGTCGAAGCGCTGCTATCCCTACCTCAAACTGTTGTTCCAACGCCGCGTCAATTTGTTATTTCAATAGCTTCGTGATTCGATTGTCGAACGATGGATCCATGTGAGATATGGATGGGGAAATGAAAATAGTTCACAAAGAAAAGGGCAAAAATAATATGGAAGAAGATAGAGGAGAACATCAAGTTTGTGTGAAAAATAGGGACTTTTAATAGGGTGAAAATCTAAATATTTGTGGTAAATAGGAAAGTAGTAGTTGCATCCACATGACGTCAACATATTGGTGCGCTGATTAGTCGTTACGGCGATGTTGCACAAACGCATTAGTGTACTGCCTATTCGTTACAATGACACATCACGATTAATCCGCAACACAACAACTTATCTCTACAAACAATATCAAGCTACTTCACTATTCATTGTGTTTATTTCATTCATCAACAAAAGTCTCTCTCTCTATAAAGCTCTGCCCTCTCTCTTCCCTAACCCTAACTCTTCCCTACCTCCGCCGCTTGCGGCTGTGACCTCGTGGCTTCGCCCACTGAGGTCACGACTACCCCTTTCTTCTCCTTATCTTCTTCCCTTTCTCTTTCCCCCCGTTTTCCCTGTTTCCCAATCGAAGTTGCCTCGTTTTGTCCCTCCTTCTCCAACGAGTCACGTTCCTCAGATTTGACCGTGGGACTAGCTTCCCCCTCTTCTCAGGTGGGGATCCTTGCAGGTCGGGGTTTGTTGACGCGGTTGGGGTTGTTGGATCTTCTCTAGGCCTTCTCCATCTTCCCGGCCTCGCCTTGGTGGCAGTTTCCTTTTTCGGTGGAGTTTTCTCTCCAAATCTAGCCGTGGGACGCACTTCCTTGTCAATACCGACTAAGATCATCGTGGTTTTGGCCGAATTCTCGCCGTGGTGGAGGTTTTTTGTTAGCTTTAGATGTTCGTTTCTTGGTCGGGCCGCAATGGTCAGATCTTCGCTCCAAGCTTCGGATATGGGTAGTTGCTCTTGGATCCGCCATCGTCTCTCTCTACTCTTGGTGCTGCTAGGAGTTGGGCTCCTTCAGATCGTTTTGCTTTTCCGTTTGTTCAGTTGGGGTTAGAGGTAAAGTATTTCTACTCCCTCACCTTTTGGTTCAGCCTCTCCTCTTTTTCCTCATTTCCGTTGTAACTTTTTGGTCTTCTGTTCTTCCCGGTCATGTGTAGGCTCGGGCTCGGGGCTCCAGAGGGTTTTTTCTAGTTCGGTTCCTGCCGCTGTGGTGCTGTCCGCCGGCATCGGTTAGAGCTCTAGTCTTCTCTCGGGGGATTGTGTCCCTTATGGGAGAGGTTTTGTTTCTCTTAAGGTTTAGGGTTGAGTGTACTATGGTCTGGTTCTTGAGCAGTGAGACCCGAGTTTGGTTGTTGTTGTGCTTCAAGGTTGTGGAATACAGCTTCAAGGCTTTCTGTTGTTTCTTTTTGTTAGGGCTTAATGGTTGACAAATTCAGATTTCAGACCTTCAATTGTTTTTAGTTTTTTTCTGATCCCTTATTGTAACTTTCTGCTGTCTTGGTTTGCATTCTACGTGAAGCCGTTGTTTTGTTTGCTTCCTGTGAGAAGCTTGTAGTTTATGGTTGTTGTGTTTGTAGTCTGGTTATTGTTGGTTTCTAGTTGTATCGTGTACTCCTCTTTTTCTCGTAAGAGGCTTAATTTCAATATGCTTTGCTAATAAAAAAAAATCAAGCCACTGCACTGTCTTCTTGTGCCATCTGCTACACCTGTCACCTTCTCCAGCGTTACTATGCCATCCATCGTATATACTCTAAGGGTGACTTTTGATATGAAAGAAAGCATAATATTTGGAAGGGTTTCATCGAGATTTAAGAATGTAACTCACATAGACATGGCGCACCAACAAATATACATGGGGTTACTTCATATCCTAACCCCAATCTTTCGGATATGTTTAAATCCTAACCTAATTAAACCCTTATTGCCATGTAGCAACATTGACCCCAAATTATGCCAATTTCCGTATAAAAAATTGGATGGATGTTACTTGGGCTCGTGAAAACTCGATTTTGCCCTCCAAAAATGTTGAATACACGTTGCCACACTCTCTCGCATATTTGCTTCAGAATACAAGTTCGTCTCTCTCTCTCTCTCGAGCTTCAGCTCTTCTTCTTCTTCTCGGTCTCTCTCTCAAGCTTCAGCTCTCCTTCTTTGTTCTCTCTCAAGCTTCAGTCAGTTGTTCTTCAGTTCCCATGCCACATTGAGCAGCCGAATCCGAGACGTGTATTGCTAGAGGTAATCGACATGTTCCTATCTCCATTTTGTACTTTCGTTTTGTTAGGGTTTATATGAAATCGATTTGGGGTTTTAGGGTCTTAGTTAGGAAATCGATATTGGGGTTTTAGTGTTTCAGTTAGGAAAATCGATTTGGGGGTTTTTGTTTTTGCTTGCTCTGAAAATCTCCACCCTGTCACATGTTTATGCTGAAATGGATTGGTCATGCAATAAATGATTATTTTGGTTGCGAAACAAGTGAGTTCTGCAATAAGTTTGTGATGTGAACGTAAAATGCATCTATTCTAGATGTTTTTAGCCCACATTTCTAAGCTTTTCAATCCCGGGATTATGTGATTTAATGTATTTTTATCTCTATTTATTTAATTGGTCTCTTTTCAATGGTATTTAGGAGTTTGATATGAAATAAGGAGTTTTGGAGCTAAATTGGGTAAAAAAATCAGCTTAAGTAATTTTGGAGTCTGGCTGATCTTGTAAAGGGCATAACTTTTGCATACGAGATCCGATTTTCTCCCGTAAGATATCAAATCGAAGGGAATTGAATTATCTACAACTTTGATGAAGGATTCGCCACTGTCCAAGATGCACGTTGGACGCACGGCGTGCGACAAACGTGCGCGTGCAGATTTAGTTATTTTTTGGCGAATTTCCCGTCTTATCCCTAGGGTTTAATGATGTATAAATAGAATTTTAGGGATTGTAATCAGGGGATCACGAAATAAGAAAGGGAGCACGTTTTTGGAGGAGAGAAAACACATTGGAGAGCACTTGGAGAAGATCAAAAGGAGAGATACGAGGATTACATCAAAGGTTTAGTGTAGTTTGGATTGCTACTTGATATTTGTATTACTTTCATCAATTAATATGAATGTTATTGTTTCAATCCTTGCCTTGTGTTTATCTCTCTTTGCCATGAACTAAACTCTCATGATCTAGGGCTAGGGTAAGAATGTGATGAATTGAGTTAATGTATTCGGTTGTATATTTGTCAAACTAGTATTAGGAAGATGTTTGTTCAATTTCGCTCGTAATGCTACATTGCCTTGATCACGTACATGTATGATTCAATCTTGTTAGCCAACAATTGAGAAATGAGGTTAAGAAGAGGAACTAGGAATTAGACAACTCGGGTTTTAATCTAAGCCAGAATATGATTAGACTGACACGAGTGCAATAATTATAGGAGTAAAACCCGAAATTTAGAAGAATTCATAAATCGTAGTGCTATATACCTTTCTACACCTAGATTAGAGATAATTAGGTGGACTGCGTATGTTAGGGTCCTAATACGATCGAGAAATGGTTAGGACTACATTGAGAGAATTCCCGTTGCCATTGGAATAGTAGTAGTTGCAAATGTATACCGAATCCTGTTAAGTTGTTCATCGCATTCGAATCCCGTTAATGTCCTAGATAGCCATTTAACCCTGTTATTCAAATCACTTGTGACCTTGTGCTTATTTTTGGATCATTCATATATTCTCGTTACTTGCATGAATTTACCATTTTCTAAAACAAAACCAAATACCTTTATAGGAATAGCTTGACGACGAATTAATTAACTAAAGTGCTTGTCTAATTGCTCCCTTGGGTACGATATCTCGGGCTTAAAACCCGAATACTACTTGACGACCGGTACGCTTGCCGTACCATTCTGAGGGTTAAATCTCGGAGTGTCAGTTTGCTTCCTCATGATCTAATAACAGATTAGCTAGAACATTGAATTGGGTAATTTCGGTTGTTACATACATAACAGCCTTAGTCTCCGGCAGATGTTATTGATTGGGAAGCTACGAGCTAAGGCTCTACATTCTTGTAATAACCACTCCTGGTCAACGCCAGTCAAATCGGCAAAAAACGGGAAAATTTAATTTTTTTGGACAGACACTTAAATAAACCTAAATTTGACCCCGAGGGTCATACCGGACTTAAGTTGACCCAGATATCGACCAAAGTGAGTTCCGGGGGACTCAGGGCAACTTTCTGACAAATTTGGGAAAGGTTGACTTTTTGTTGGAAAAGTCAACCGAGCGACGTTTTGGTCCATTCGAGGCCCGTTTTGGATCCAAAAAGCTTAGCCGTCATCGCAGCGGTCTTAGTTGAGCAGTTTCCTTGTAGCCCGTGAAGTTTCATAATTTCTTGGAAAAAGTGCCCGTTCGGGGCCCGAAAAAGCCGAATTTCGCGAATCTAATTGGAAAATATCTGGGAGATATTTTACAAAAAGGTGTGGGACCCACTTGCCACATGTCACCAATGTGGTGGTGTTAGGTTTATTGGACAAAACAAGAAGACTAAATGGATGGGGGGGTGTTCGGCCAACATTCAAAAAAAGGAAAAAAAAGAGTTTTAGAGAGAGAAAAGAAGAGAGAAGAAAGGGAGAGAAAGAGAATAGGGTTTGGGGATTTGCCACTATTCCCGACGATCAAACCGATAGATCGTCTCAAAGATCAAGGAATCGAGTTCCCATCGACATTCTCTACGGTGAGCATCTAACCGATTTTCGTTTTGTTAAGTTTGAAAGTAAGGGTTTGGGTTAAAACTATTAGTTTTTGGTTGAGTTGAGGTGTGGGGTTCGTTGGAGGTGTTTTAGAGCGAAAGGATGATCGTTTTCCGGTGACCTAAGGCTCGGGCGGAGCTCCGGCCACCGTGCACGGTGGCTGGCCAGACATAGGGTGGCTGGACGGAGCTAGGACCGGCCACCACCGTGGTGGACCGGCCCCAAACCGGCCCTAGCCACCCACGACCAAAGATGGCCGGGTGGGGCCCACACGCTCGGGTCACTGGTTTTCGTGTTCGGGTGGTTTTGGACGTTCCCCAAGTAGTTAATCCACACCCGGATCGAAATTTGGAATTAAATTGTAAAAGTTGTAATTGACGGGTTTAGAAACTTTAAACGCGAATTAAATTACTCGGAAGTCGGAATTTGATTCCTTCGAGTGCATAGGAACCCTTGAATTATTCTAAGACCGATGAAACGAAAACGGGAATTTTCAGAGATCCGGAAGGACGTTTTCAAATCCCGGGCAGATTCGCCGGGTCGGGCGAAACGGGCCTTTCCAGGTCCATTATCGACAATGTCGAGTAATTGGGAAGTTTGGGAGTGATCGACATTGTCGGGGTTACTTTTGGGCGTCAAGTTTATTAAAATTCAGTTTATGCCTGCAAGCTTAAAGGTGTTTTAAATTGTGTTCTTATTAGATCGTGCCACCGACAGAGGAAAGGGAAAGCTAGACGAGTGATCGAGATCACGCCGGAGCTTGATTGTGAGCTTATGGGGAAAGCATACGAGGTAGGGAAAAGTAGCCGGATCTCGGCCCTGACTAAGGAAAGTTAACAGTAGAAATGCATGTGACACTTGGGTGTCGTGGGTTAAGTAAATTTATCGAATAATAGAAAGGCAGGCGACACCGGGTGGTGTTGTATGATACGGGAACGTATCGAACAATAGAAATGCATGTGACACTTAGTAGTGTTGTAGGAGCAGTGAACTTATCGATATTAGAATTACTGGAGGCATTTGGTTATGCCCGGAGGTTGATTGTTTAGTTTGTGTCTTGGGTGGCCATGAGAGCCCGTACTTTACTGTTGTGTCTTGGGTGGCCATGAGAGCCCGTACTTTACTGTTGTGTCTTGGGTGGCCATGAGAGCCCGTACTTTACTGTTGTGTCTTGGGTGGCCATGAGAGCCCGTACTTTACTGTTTGTGTCTTGGGTGGCCATGAGAGCCCGTATTTTATTGTTGGTATGTCTTGGGTGGCAATGAGTGCCCGTGGGGTTGTTAAACCCGTATTTTTACCGTTGGTGTGTCTCGGGTGGCCATGAGTGCCCGTGGGGTTGTTGAACCCGTGTTTTACCGTTGGTGTCTTAGGTGGCCACGAGTGCCCGTGGGGTTGTTGAACCCGTGTTTTACCGTTTGTGTCTTGGGTGGCCATGAGTGCTCGTGGGGTAGTTGAACCCGTGTTTCAACGTTGGTGTCTTGGGTGGCCATGAGTGCCTGTGAAGTGTTAAACCTGTGTTGTTGCTGTCGGTTGAACTTTGCTTGTGGTTGTGATTGTGGTTACCTGAGGTTGGGGGCCCGCCTCATAATAAAGGGGGTCCCGTGATCGCGCGCGTATGCATGTTCAGACGAGGTAGAGGGCCCGCTTGAGAGTAAAGGGGTTCTGGCAACACGTGCGTTGTGGTGACAGGTCGACCGCCTGATCCGACTACGTGTCGGGAAAAGTGCGACAGGTCGACCGCCTGATCCAACCGTCGTGTTGGGAAAAGTGCGTGGGGAATGAGTAGCTGGAGTGCGATCCTTTGCGATCTTGTTTGGTGTGCGATCCTTTGTGATCTTGGGTGTGGCGTGGTTATCTTTCGTGTCCTTGGTGGAAGTCGTAATCATTGTGTCGGGTCTACATTACGTGTCCGAGTGTTGAGTCGGTTGAGGAAATTAATAGTCGTGTGTCAGTCAGGTTAATTGAGTTTGGGGATAGTAGTCCCGGTGTTTGGGTCGTTGTTGGTGTTACCGACATTGTCTGCTAGTATGCCGTAGTCAGCCTGTTATCCGTGGTTGTGAGCGAACGCTCACCCCTAGCTGCTTTTCTTACAGGTACTGGTCGTGGGACGGACTAGGTGAGCTCTCGAATCTTGAAGAGCTAGGAGCGGGAGTCCGGGTTTCCTTTTGAGTCTAGCGACGTACACCTTGTATTTTGTCCGCTTGTTGGGACATACTTTTGAGTTGTAAATTATTATTTTGATGAACAAAATGGTGGTTTTAAAGTGATTTATTTAAGAGTTTTAAAAATGTTTTATTGTCTTAAACGTTCGCGTTTCGGGTTCGGTTCTACTGAATTTGGGGCGTGACAGCTTGGTATCAGAGCTCGAGGTTTCACACCTCGGACTGTACGTCAATTAGGTGGGGAGAGTCGAGTCAGTAAAGTCCCATCGTGCGTTGGGTACGCAAGTCGGAAACCATGTGTAGACCCGAAGAGGGTTTGAGTCCTGTTTATGTTTGTGTGTATGTGCAGTACGGTTATTACCAGCATATTGTTTGTGTGTTACTGCGTGAAGCGTTTTTAAAAGTTGTCGCGACTCGACTCAGGGGTGCCCCTGTAGTCGCGCATGACGGTGTTGACATCAAATGGGTACAATGTAGTTCGGGGACGCCTGGACCGGGTTGTAACTACGTGATGTCAAGAAATGAGGTTTTATAATGAAAAGGAAAGGTTTTAAAAAATTGGTTGGCCCTGTGAGCGTGTTTTGATTTTAATTGGCCCTGAGGGTGTGTTTTGATTTTGGTAGGCCCGTTGGCGTAGTTCGACTTTGGTTGGCCAGGTGGGCGTGTGTGGGTGTTGTTTGGCCTTGTCGGCTTGTGATTGAGGTTGGGTGACTTGGATTCGTTTGAGAGTCGTGTGCAGTTGTGTGTTGTTTTTGAGTGACGTTCACGATTGCGTCGGGTCGTTTGAGTTTTCCTTTACGTATTATTATAATTGAAGTATTAATAGCGTGAGCGGTGTGACATTTTAGTAACGAGTACGCTAGAGATAGACGTACACCGTGTGAACGCTAGTATATTGAGCTCGTCGTCGTTGTTTAAGTTCGCAAACTAAACGTTTGCGTGTATCCGTGCAGAGGATACCGACCATATGGCTCGTGGCAGGCGAGGACGATCAGCCGTGACATGGGGACGGGCGCCCACGCGTGGCAGGAGGGGACGGTCAGCAAAGGCACCAGGACTGATGCCCACCGTCGAGCCAGCTGAGTATGTGGAAGCCCAGGGTACTCCTGTCAGAGAGGATAGGAGGAGCGACACGGGACCATCTGCGGGAACGCCCAGCGCCCCGCCGGTCGCAGACCCTCCCACTACGACCGCCCTGGACGAGCTGACCAGGTTGGTGCAGAGTTTGGTGGCGATCATCGCCAGTAGAGAGTCGGCATCACAAGCTCTGGAGACAGCAGCTGTTCCAGCGAGGCCCGTTCAGGCCGAAGGCCATACGGCCCGGACACTGCTGGACTTCCTGAAGCTGGGCATACCCACCTTTGTCGGGGAGCCGAACCCCGACCTAGCCGAGAGATGGCTGGAACAGGTCACGCGGGACCTGGACACTTCAGGCATCAGCTGAGGGACACCGCCTACCACTGGTGGGGGCGTGTGAGGGACAGAGTTGGGCACGACTACAGTCTCTTCCAGACGGTCTTTCTGGCGCAGTATTTCCCCGAGTCGGCTCGGTTGGACCGACATCGGCAGTTCCTGGAACTGCAGCAGGATGGGATGTCAGTGGCAGAATATGAGGCCAGATTCACGGCCCTGACCCGATTCGCGCCAGAAATGGTGGCTACAGAGCTGAACCGTTGCCTGCGGTTCGAGGGGGGCTGAGGCCGGTGATTCAGGGTCGAGTTCTCACCCTGAGGTTGCGGGAGTACTCAGAGCTCGTAGACACGGCATCGACAGTGGAGTAGGGTCTCTAAGATGCAGCCAGGACCCGTGAGGTTCGACAGCGGCCGACCAGTGGTGCGGGGCCGTCCGAGATCCGAGGAGACAGAGGACCCCGGGGTTCTTCCGGCCACAGGCTCAGCAGGGCGGAGCGAGACGGATGGGGTCGGTGGCATCAGTGGGGCCAGTCGCTTCAGAGAGACGCCCGAGATGCTTTGGCTGCGGGCAGCCAGGCCACATGCATTTAGAGTGTCCGATGGGCACGGGGCCGAGAGCCGACGAGGCCAGGTGTTTCCGGTGCGGCCGGGTTGGGCACACTATTACCAGGTGCCTTGAGCCGATGGGGGCAACGTCAGCGCAGCGACTGCAGCAGTCGCGTACAGTGCAGTCACCCAGGGGTCGCCCGCGTCAGAGTCAGCAGTCGAGGTTCTCGCAGCCGTCCACGAGCGCGCCAGTTCCGAGACAGCAGCAGGGATCTGTGTATCCAGCAGTCAGTGCGCCGGGTCAGAGGCAGCAGGCGTCACAGGGAAGAGTGTATGCAGTTACCGACTCCCGGGCCCCTGGATCCACTACCCACCGCGAGACCATTCAGGGTACGTGTTTATTGTATCATTTATGGGCGTTGTTCTTATTTGATACCGGGGCGTCGCACTCGTTTATTTCGTTGAGTTGTGCTGAGAGGTTGGGGCTGAGTTTAGAGCCGTTGAGTCCACCCTTGTGCCTGGACACCCCAGTTGGGGGTGATGTATTGTTGACTAGGGTCTGTCGTGCCTGCGAAATTAGAGTCGCATACTGTCCTTGCCCTGGTGACCTTCTCGTGCTGGGAATGACGACCTTTGACGTGATTTTGGGAATGGATTGGCTGGCGAAGTACCGAGCCAATATCGACTGCTATAGGCGACGAGTGACAGTGTCAGCAGGCAACACGAAGGTGTTGTGTGTGCTGGGTAGTAAGAGCGGGGTTCTCCTGTCGACGTTGTCCGCAGTGAAGGAAGTATCGGCCGTGCAGAGCCGAGAGTTACCGCGAGTGGTGTGCGAGTTCCCCGAGGTCTTTCCTGAGGAGTTGAGCGGGTTGCCACCAGAACGTGAGGTGGAGTTCGGGATTGACCTGGTGTCGGGAACGGCAGCGATATCGATGGCGCCTTACAGGTTTGCGCCGGCAGAGTTGACCGAGTTGAAGCGTCAGCTCGAGGAGCTTCAGGAGAAGGGATTTATCCGTCCGAGCGTATCGCCGTGGGGAGCACCAACACTCTTCGTGAAGAAGAAGAGTGGAGAGCTTTGGATGTGTATAGATTACCGGAAGCTGAACCGGGTTACAGTGAAGAACCGATACCCGATGCCGAGGATTGATGACTTGTTCGACCAGTTGAGAGTGTCGATCTGTTTCTCGAAGATCGATCTACGATCCGGCTATTACCAGTTGCGAGTCCGAGAGGGGGACGTCGCAAAGACTGCATTCCGGACACGCTACGGACATTACGAGTTCTTGGTGATGCCGTTTGGACTGACGAACGCACCTGCAGCGTTCATGGATCTGATGAAAAGTATATTCCGGCCGTTCTTAGATCAGTTTGTGGTAGTGTTCGTAGACGAAATCTTGATCTACTCGTAGAACGAGGCGACACATGAGGGACATCTAAGGACTGTTCTGACTCTACTACGCACGCATCAGTTATATGCCAACCTGGAGAAGTGCGAGTTTTGGCTCGCTGAGGTGAAATTCCTCGGTCACATTGTATCCCGTGACGGTATACTGGTCGATCCGTCGAAGATCGACGTGGTTTCGAAGTGGGCACAGCCCACGAGTGTCTTCGAGATCCGCAGTTTTCTGGGGTTGACAGGCTATTATCGACGGTTTGTCCAGGACTTTGCGCAACTAGCCGCGCCGATGACTCTGTTGACGCGCAAGGGAGTCGGGTTTGTGTGGACAGAGGATTGTGAACGTGCGCTCACGTAGTTGAAGACTCGTCTGACTACCGCTCCAGTATTGGTAGTGCCAGAGCGAGGGATCGGGTATGAGGTTTATTGTGACGCGTCCGGGGAAGGACTGGGCTGTGTACTGATGCAGTTGGGTAGAGTTGTTGCTTATGGCTCCAGGCAGTTGAAGACACACGAGCGCAACTACCCTACCCACGACTTGGAGCTAGCAGCAGTCGTGTTCGCGCTAAAGGGCTGGCGGTATTATCTGTATGGCGAGGGATTTCAGGTGTTCTCGGACCACAAGAGCCTCAAGTACATCTTCTCCCAACGAGACCTAACATGCGCCAGCGGCGATGGATGGAACTACTTGAGGAGTACGATTTTGAGCTACACTACCATCCGGGTAAGGCGAACGTGGTCGCCGACGCCTTGAGTAGGAAGTCGGTTCCGAGTCTTGCTAGCATATCAGTCCGAGAGTGGGACATGATGGGGGAACTAAGCACGTTCGAGCTTGAGCTAGAGGAGATTACTGGTGGCGTGGCCATGTGCTCACTGGTGGCTCAGCCCTCACTACTTGCCCAAGTGTTGGAGGCGCAGTCGGAGGACGTCGAGACGTCAGAGATCCGAGAGAGGGTCGTTAGCGGTGACGAGGTGGTAGGTTGGGAGATCAGTGCAGATTGGGGGTTACGGTATCGAGGAGGGTTATTCGTTCCGGGCAACTATAGAGACGACGTGTTGCGAGAGTCATATCATTCGCGTCTTACAGTGCACCCGGGTGTCACCAAGATGTACCGTGACATCAGGCGGCACTTCTGGTGGAGCGGGATGCGGAGAGCGGTCGCAGAATTTGTATCGAGGTGCCTCGTCTGTCAGCAGGTGAAGGCCGAACATCAGCGTCCCGCCGGATTGTTGCAGCCACTGCCGATTGCCTAGTGGAAGTGGGAGCATATCAAGATGGACTTCGTGTGTGGACTGCCGAGATCGCCGAAGGGACACGACGCCGTATGGGTAGTGGTCAATCGGTTGACCAAGTCGGCCCATTCCCTGGCTATGAGGATGACTGATCCGGTCGACAACTTGAGCATCCTGTACATTCAGGAGATAGTGCGTCTCCATGGGGTCCCTGTGTCGATAGTGTATGACAGGGATCCTCGTTTCACGTCCAGATTTTGGCCGAGTCTGCAGACCGCGTTGGGAACCGAGGTCCTACTCAGTACAGCACACCATCCCCAGACAGACGGTCAGTCCGAGCGCACTATTCAGATCTTGGAAGACATGATGCAGGCATGTGTGCTGGACTTCAGGGGATCATGGGAGACCCACCTGCCGTTGGTCGAGTTCGCCTACAACAACAGCTTCCAGGACAGTATTGGGATGGCACCGTTCGAAGCGCTGTATGGGAGGTCGTGTCGATCACTAGTGTGTTGGGCAGAGGTGGGGGACAAGAGTCTGCTGGGGCCGGATCTTGTCTGAGAGACGATAGAGAAGGTCGCGCTGATACGCGAGCGGTTGAAGACCGCATAGAGTCGGCAGAAGAGATATGCCGACAGACGACGTCGACCTCTTGAGTTCGCAGTCGGGGATCACGTGTTCCTGAAGGTGAGCCCGAGGAAGGGACTGGTACGGTTCAGACGCAGTGGGGGCAAGTTAGCCCCGCGGTACATTGGCCCTTTCAAGATCTTGAGCAGAGTGGGAGCAGTGGCCTATCGTCTGACGTTACCACCGCAACTTGGGAGAGTTCATAACGTCTTCCACGTGTCCCAGTTGCGGCAGTACAATGCGGATCCCTCCCACGTCATTGAGTGGGCAGATATCGAGGTGGCTGACGATGTCTCCTATGACGACCAACCGGTTCGAATCATGGACACACGGGAGCAGGTCCTGCGTTGCAAGATTGTCCGCCTAGTACGGGTGCAGTGGAGGCATCACGGGGCTGAGTCGACTTGGGAGCTTGAGGACGAGGTTCGCGCAAAGTACCCCGATTTGTTCGACTCCCGAGGTACGTCTGTTTTAAATTTCGCGGACGAAATTCCTTTAAGGGGGGTAGATTGTAATAACCACTCCCGGTCAACGCCAGTCAAATCGGCGAAAAACGGGAAAATTTAAAATTTTTGGACAGACACTTAAATAAACCTAAATTTGACCCCGAGGGTCATACCGGACTTAAGTTGACCCCGATATCGACCAAAGTGAGTTCCGGGGGACTCAGGGCAACTTTCTGACAAATTTGGGAAAGGTTGACTTTTTGCTGGAAAAGTCAACCGAGCGACGTTTTGGTCCATTCGAGGCCCGTTTTGGATCCAAAAAGCTTAGCCGTCGTCGCAGCGGTCTTAGTTGAGCCGTTTCCTTGTAGCCCGTGAAGTTTCGTAATTTCTTGGAAAAAGTGCCCGTTCGGGGCCCGAAACAGCCGAATTTCGCGAATCTGATTGGAAAATATCTGGGAGATATTTTCCAAAAAGGTGTGGGACCCACTTGCCACATGTCACCAGTGTGGTGGTGTTAGGTTTATTGGACAAAACAAGAAGACTACATGGATGGGGGGTGTTCGGCCAACATTCAAAAAAAGGTAAAAAAAGAGTTTTAGAGAGAGAAAAGAAGAGAGAAGAAAGGGAGAGAAAGAGAAGAGGGTTTGGGGATTTGCCACTATTTCCGACGATCAAACCGATAGATTGTCTCAACGATCAAGGAATCGAGTTCCTATCGACATTCTCTACGGTGAGCATCTAACCGATTTTCGTTTTGTTAAGTTTGAAAGTAAGGGTTTGGGTTAAAACTATTAGTTTTTGGTTGAGTTGAGGTGTGGGGTTCGTTGGAGGTGTTTTGGAGCGAAAGGATGATCGTTTTCCGGTGACCGAAGCCTCGGGGGGAGCTCCGGCCACCGTGCACGGTGGCTGGCCGGACATAGGGTGGCTGGCTGGAGCTAGACCGGCCACCACCATGGTGGACCGACCCTAGCCACCCCCGGCCAAAGATGGCCGGGTGGGGCCCACACGCTCGGGTCACGGGTTTTCGTGTTCGGGTGATTTAGGACGTTCCCCAAGTAGTTAATCCACACCCGGATCGAAATTTGGAATTAAATCGTAAAAGTTGTAATTGACGGGTTTAGAAACTTTAAACACGAATTAAATTACTCGGAAGTCGGAATTTGATTCCGTCAAGTGCATAGGAACCCTTGAATTATTCTAAGACCGTAGAAACGAAAACGGGAATTTTCGGAGCCCCGGAAGGACGTTTTCCAATCCCGGGCAGATTCGCCGGGTCGGGCGAAACGGGACTTTCCGGGTCCATTATCGAAAATGTCGAGTAATTGGGAAGTTTGGGAGTGATCGACATTGTCGGGGTTACTTTTGGGCGTCAAGTTTATTAAAATTCAGTTTATGCCTGCAAGCTTAAAGTTGTTTTAAATTGTGTTCTTATTAGATCGTGCCACCGACAGAGGAAAGGGAAAGCTAGGCGAGTGATCGAGATCACGCCGGAGCTTGACTGTGAGCTTTTGGAGAAAGCATACGAGGTAGGGAAAAGTAGCCGGATCTCGGTCCTGACTAGGGAAAGTTAACAGTAGAAATGCATGTGACACTTGGGTGTCGTGGGTTAAGTAAGTTTATCGAATAATAGAAAGGCAGGCGACACCGGGTGGTGTCGTATGATACAGGAACGTATCGAACAATAGATATGCATGTGACACTTAGTAGTGTCGTAGGAGCAGTGAACTTATCGATATTAGAATTACTGGAGGCATTTGGTTATGCCCGGAGGTTGATTGTTTAGTTTGTGTCTTGGGTGGCTATGAGAGCCCGTACTTTACTGTTGTGTCTTGGGTGGCCATGAGAGCCCGTACTTTACTGTTGTGTCTTGGGTGGCCATGAGAGCCCGTACTTTACTGTTGTGTCTTGGGTGGCCATGAGAGCCCGTACTTTACTGTTTGTGTCTTGGGTGGCCATGAGAGCCCGTACTTTACTGTTTGTGTCTTGGGTGGCCATGAGAGCCCGTATTTTACTGTTGGTATGTCTTGGGTGGCCATGAGTGCCCGTGGGGTTGTTAAACCCGTATTTTTACCGTTGGTGTGTCTCGGGTGGCCATGAGTGCCCGTGGGGTTGTTGAACCCGTGTTTTACCGTTGGTGTCTTAGGTGGCCACGAGTGCCCGTGGGGTTGTTGAACCCGTGTTTTACCGTTGGTGTCTTGGGTGGCCATGAGTGCCCCTGGGGTAGTTTAACCCGTGTTTTACCGTTGGTGTCTTGGGTGGCCATGAGTCCCTCTGAAGTGTTAAACATGTGTTGTTGCTGTCGGTTGAACTTTGCTTGTGGTTGTGATTGTGGTTACCTGAGGTTGGGGGCCCGCCTCATAATAAAGGGGGTCCCGTGATCGCGCGCGTATGCATGTTCAGACGAGGTAGGGGGCCCGCCTGAGAGTTAAGGGGTTCTGGCAACACGTGAGTGGTGGTGACAGGTCGACCACCTGATCCGACTACGTGTTGGGAAAAGTGCGACAGGTCGACCGCCTGATCCAACCGTCGTGTTGGGAAAAGTGCGTGGGGACTGAGTAGCTGGAGTGCGATCCTTTGCGATCTTGTTTGGTGTGCGATCCTTTGTGATCTTGGGTGTGGCGTGGTTATCTTTCGTGTCCTTGGAGGAAGTCGTAATCGTTGTGTCGGGTCTACATTACGTGTACGAGTGTTGAGTCAGTTGAGGAAAGTAATAGTCGTGTGTCAGTCGGGTTACTTGAGTTTGGGGATAGTAGTCCCGGTGTTTGGGTCGTTGTTGGTGTTACCAGCATTATCTGCTAGTATGCCGTAGTCAGTCTGTTATCCGTGGTGGTGAGCGAACGCTCACCCCTAGCTGCTTTTCCTACAGGTACTGGTCGCAGGACGGACTAGGTGAACTCTCGAAGCTTGAAGAGCTAGGAGCGGGAGTCCGGGTTTCCTTTTGAGTCTAGCGACGTACGCCTTGTATTTTGTCTGCTTGTTGGGACGTACTTTTGAGTTGTAAATTATTATTTTGATGAACAAAATGGTGGTTTTAAAGTGATTTATTTAAGAGGTTTAAAAATGTTTTATTGTCTTAAACGTTCGCGTTTTGGGTTCGGTTCTACTGAATTTGGAGCGTGACAATTCTGATATTGATATTACTAGAGGATGTCACAGTTAGTGTTAAAGTTGTTCTGATATTGATATTAAAGTTAGAATAAAGCATAAACATTTGTCATTTTTCAGATGCAAAACTTTTCCAGTCATTGTCATTTTTATGAGTCTGTATTGGTCACTCGAATAAAAAAAAAATAGTTTTATTGACAGAATGTTTTTGTTCTAAACTTTCCTTTGTCATATAAATTTTTACGCGTAACCTTAATGGACTTTTCAAATCATTATATTCTATGTTTCAAGTATATTGACAGTAGCTACTATGAATAAGTAAATCATAGACAATGTTTTTTGTTTCTGATTCTTATCTTGGCAACATCTTCCACCTGATGTAGAATGTTCTGAAAACCAGGTTGCTCAGGTGAAGCATCAACTTCTTTTGCTACACAAGGTATCTAAGAAGGTCAGTTTCTGAAATACTAGATTAATCTTTGTCATATACTCTAGAAGGGATTGAAAACTATGCATTTTCAGATTTTGGTGGGTTTTGTGAGGGCAATTTGGTCACATTTAAATTATATTTTGAGGGTCTTTCTTGTTTGTGAAGAGGGTCTATATTAACCATGTTGTCAGAGGAAATGGTTATTAACTCAGGGAACAAAACATAGTTTTGTTGTCGTTTAATTATTGATTTAACATATTTCATTCATAAAATAAGAAAGATGATTTGTTCTACTAATTAGTTACAATAAAGTGTCATACTGGCTAGTGTGCCAAGACAATTGCATGATCAACATGTGATTTGATTACTTTAAAGTAATAACAGATAAGAGGGTCGGTTGCTTTTACTTGGTCTGAAATTTGAAGTTGATCAAATGAAGCATGATGAATGTAGGTCTCAGATATACATATACAAGTGGGCATATAATAAGATGTGTACTTGTGCATTCATTCAATGTTTTGTATTGGTTAATAGAAGAAATACACGGTAAATAAACTGTGTATTTGTTTATGTGCAATGAACCATTTTTTATGGTGTATTTGTGTATTTGTAAATAAACTGTGTATTTGTGTATTTGTAATACTAACTGTGAGACTTTTAATGTTGTCTACTAGATGGGAAGAGGAAGATGGGGGAGTTGAGATTAGTTGATGAACCATCAGATGAGGACTTCGATGAGTTGTTCGATGAACAAATCATAGATGAAATAGATGAAATTACTATTGAAGAACTTAAAAATGGTGGAGGTTCATCCAGTGAAGAATCTGATGGTGATGGAAGTTCATGTAGTGAAGAATATGATGAAGAAAGTGATGAGGAAGACGATGGAGAAGATGTTGAAAGAAAGGAAGAAGGAGAGAAATGTGATGGGGGAGCCAATGAAGAACAAGCTGAATATGGAGAATATGGCTTTGAAGTTGAAGATGAAATGGAGGAGGATCCCATGGCGGGTTTTGCTCCATCAAGTAGCAGGGAGCCAAAGTATTGGGACGGGTCTTGTTCCTTGGAAAAGATACAGTTGCAAGTAGGGGACAGAATTGAGGATGCTGATTGGTTGCGTGTGGTGCTTCAAAACTATTCAGCGGAGAAGGATTTCAA
The DNA here is from genome assembly GCA_963921825.1 of Erodium maritimum. Classification (NCBI taxonomy): domain Eukaryota; kingdom Viridiplantae; phylum Streptophyta; class Magnoliopsida; order Geraniales; family Geraniaceae; genus Erodium; species Erodium maritimum. The sequence continues at coordinate 46,522,299 of OY997595.1, read as the reverse complement.
CTACACATACAGTAGGAACCAGAAGAATTATGGCATTAGAACGGTATGCAAGCTACCTAAATGTGGGTTCTACATATGGTGTGGGTACATCAAAGCTGAAAGATGTCTTGCAATCAAAACCTTCCGACCCAAGCATAATTGTCAAACTCCCACAAAAGGGCAAAGCATCACTGCCTGTTCCCTTAGATACATGTATGGAATTATGTTGGTTTTAATTTAATGTTAATTCTAGTTCTGTAATGTTAAATGAAGTTGTCATTGATTGATTGTGTATTTTCATGTTTTGATGTAGGTACGCACATTACATAAAAGAGCATTCGAGTATCGATCGTGAAGAGTTCAAGAACAAGATACAATCCGATCTACAGATATTGAAGCCAAATAAAGTAACTCGTGTGATCCGAGAAGGAAGACAGGTTTATGAAGAAGAAATCGGTCTTCAATACGGCATGCTAGAGCGATATGGTGAGCTGGTTCTGAAGAGTAACCCGGGAACCCAATCCAAGCTCCTTACTGACGGCAAGAACCCACCTCGGTTCGAAAGGATGTAATTGAGATACAGAGCTCAGAAACTAGGGTTCATTAACGGGTGTAGGCCCTTCATTGGATTATATGGATGCCACTTGAAATCCCCCACGGTGGCATCCTTCTAGGAGCAGTAGCTAGGGATGCCAATGACGGCATGTTCCCACTTGCAATCGTAGTGGTTGAACAGGAGACAAAGGAGTCATGGAAATGGTTCGTTGATGAACTGTTTGAAGACATTGGTGATGGGGAAGAACAAAGATGGGTATTTATGTCGGATAAACAATAAGTCCTAATTATTTGAACTGAAAACGTTACTTCTATTTTGAACAGGGTTTGGTAGAGGTGTTTAAAGAACGACCAAACGTTGAACACCGGCATTGCATGAGACACCTCTACGAGAACTGGTTCAAGGGCTTTAAGTCCCAATAAATGAAGAAGATGTTGTGGAAGTGTTCACAAGCAACATTTAGAGAAGAATATGAGGATACAATGGAGGAGCTAAGGAAGATTAATCTGAAGGCTTACCAATGGTTGAGAGCCAGACCAACAGAGAACTGGTGCATTGCTTTCTTCAGCACTGGGTGCAAAAGCGCTGTACAGACAAACAACATTTGCGAAACTTTCAACAGCTGGATCAAGAAGGGCAGAACAATACCAATTCTAACCTTCTTGGAGTATTACCGCAAGAAGCTAATGTCTTGGTTCTATCGCAAAGGGTTATTGTTTGACGAAGATGGCGACCAATTGTGCCCAAGAATGCTAAAGAGGCTGACAGACAACCTGACAATAGGACCAAAGTTGAAGGTAGAACCAAGTTTGCCCATATTGTATGAGGTTACAAGCTTCATGAGGAGTTCGTAGTGAACTTATCCTATGACACATGTACATGTCTGTTGTGGCAGCTTAGTGGCCTGCCATGCAAGCATACTATTGTTGCCCTCATTAAAGCAGAATTAGACCCTCATGTGTTTGTGGAATCCTATTATACTATGAAGTACTCCAAGAAGGCATATGCAGAAGACATTTCACCTGTCATTGACGTGAGTAGGTGCAAGAATGTAGAGAATGAGGACATGCTTTTAGCTCCCATCGTTCCCAGGCAACCGGGTCGACCTAGGAAGAATAGAGTTAAGGAGTGCGTTGAGATAAGTGGGAAACTACAGAAGAAGCCAAAGATAGGAGGAGAGGGCCAAGAGACTCATAGGATGCCAAAGAAAGGGATCATAATGACCTGCAGTATTTGTAAGAATGTGGGTCACAACAAAAGAACCTGCTCAACGAAGGACTCTGGAGTCACCAGTAATGAGTCAATGCAAGCAAAGGGAAAAAAGAAAGCAGAGAAGGATCCCGAAGATGCTTCAATCCCAGTTAAGGGTAAACTTCCCGTAAGAAGAACACCATTGGATGATGCAGTTGCGAAACCAAGAAAGAACATTCTAGTTCGTGTTGCAGGTAATGAAAAAAATTGTATTTTTATACGTTTACTTACATCAACCGCATTTTTAGTTAGTTGTTTACTTATATCGTAATCATTACTTAGGCAATGTGTTGAGAAACTAATTGTTTAAACCATTTTACTTCGTGTTACAGGTTCTGAGAAAATAGTTCAGCACATACTTGAGAAAAAGAGACAAGCAAGCTTTGCTAGGAGAAGGATAAGGAGCAGCCAAGAAAGGAAAATGAAGCAGACTTTGGTGATCACAATGATCCAGTAGCAGACCTCGGTGAACCTGCTGACCTTGTAGATGAACTTGTGGCACTTATTGTAGTAGATGAACCTGCTGACCCTATAGATGAAAATGAGAAAAATGCGGAGCACGAGGAAACTGAGGAGGATGAGGAAACAAAGTCGGATGAGGAACATGATGATCGAGTTAGAAGTTTTCAACTTGTGGATTAGGATGATGAGGAAGATGGTGTAGTTAATGAGGACGAACATGTGGAGGAAGAGTTTGATTTTGGAGCATATGAAGACGAACCTCTATCATTTCAAGTTGGTGAAGGTGAACCTCCTACTGTTGAAGGAGATGAACATGCTGATTTGGATGGTGACGAAGATGACTTAGTGGATAATGTTGTAGTCGATGCTGCAGCTAGTGAAGTAACCACTCAAGGAGTAGTGGCTGGTGAAGTGGATATGGCAGCTCTATTGAAAAGATTTTGGACCATCACACCTGCTGAAAAGATCTTGAAGAGGGAACAAGAAATTCGCGAGGAGAGCTGGGCACGTTTGAAGAAGATGCAACAATAACTTCACGAGGAGGCCATCACTCGCAGCCAAGGATAAGCAGCCAACTTCGAAGGGAAAATGCAAAGGTCCATCTTTTACCCTTCTCATAAACTACTAATTTTCATCATTCTAAATCACTAGAAGTATTGTTATGTGTGTGTGTAAATGAAGATCTAATTAATCTATATAAATTAAATGGTCCAGTTAATTTATATTTTTGTAAATGAAGATCTAATTAATCTAATGAAGATCCAGTTAGCTATTAGAACTGATCAACTAGAGTTTGGAATTATGTGGTCAACTAATCTATATTAATGAGCTTTCCCATTCCAAATGATGTTTTTGGTTCTACTCTTCTAGATAATATAGAAAGGGAGCTTTTCAAGTTTGTCCTCACAGATAATCTAATGATATGAAATGTAGTTGCTGCCAAATAAGTTTGTCCTCACAGTTTGGAAGAAGTTTTTTTATAGTAGTTGCAGCTTTTTTCTATCCAGTTATATGTTATGTTTTGTTATTTTCTACAGTAGAGCACAAACAATATATCTCTCATCATATCATGAGAGAATTTATAATGTTATGAGTTTATACTGTTATGAGAATTTGGGTTACAAAAATAGTGATTTTGACATGAATATCATATCATATCTGAACCATTACCTTCCCTTCAAAGTTGACATCATGTTGGTTTCTATTTCCACAGGCTGCTGCAGGATTAGGAACATGGCTGAAACAAGCATGGGCTACTCGTGGAACTGATATGAGCTCAAGCCATGGCCACAACTCTCAACCCTAGAATTGTGGAGGAACTTAGCTTGTTAGGTCTTCATAGTTGTAGGATAGTGAGTGAAAGACCATGATGGCCATTTAATATTGAACATTATTTTTTTTGGTGGCAGACCACATGTGATGGGGAACCATCACCTTTTGAAGACCACATGTGAATATGATGTTAGACGGGTTAGTCCACAAACGATAAAAACTGAATCCAATATTATTAGTGAATATTCTAATCACATACGAAATAAAATAACAAACAAAGTATGTAAAAATATAAAGTCGATACGTAATCAAAACAGTAACCTCAATCGATACTCGAAGAGGGTGTTGGGTCTCGAGGTAAGGTTGGAGATGAACCAACTCGCAGCGGAAAATCAATGAAAACCAAGAGACAATTAAAACCATGAAACAACTAACAAAGAATGGATTAAAAAGAGAAAAATTCAGCACTAGTTCTTACCAAAACAAGAACACCGGTTAACGAAGGATTGGCTTGAGTCTCCAAGACGCCTACGTATCCACATGGGAATCAAAGCCACGTAGTTCTTCTCTTTGAGGACTCAAGAACACAAACATGGAGGTGGAAACTAGCCAAACCCGAAATGGCCATGGAAGAGGGAGAGAAAATGTGTTTCCTATTCTTGTCTTGTGTTTGTTATGTTGAAAAAAGATGACTTAAACATAACAAAACTCATACTTGTCCAACTAAAGGCATGGGACAAGTATGGTGTCAAGTAAGGTGTAAATAAGACAAAGTATGGCAAGACAAGATTGGGTTAGGTGGTGAATCACCAACACATTAATCCTTGTCTTGCTTACTTAGTACTAATTAATCAAGACTTGATTAATTAGTTCCATGGGCCTTGGTTGCATGGGCCTTTCATGGGCCTCTTGGAACATGGCCCGTGGCCATTTCCAACGAGGTCCCGTGATTCGCTCATCGCCTCCATGCCTTCCATACCGGAAATGTCCAACATTATCCGACGCGATCAATCCCAAGACTCCAAGCCTTGACTCTGATACCACTGTTGGGTCTCGAGGTAGGGTTGGAGATGAACCAACTCGCAGCGGAAAATCAATGAAAACCAAGAGACAATTAGAACCATGAAACAACTAACAAAGAATGGATTAACAAGAGAAAAATTCAGCACTAGTTCTTACCAAAACAAGAACACCGGTTAACGAATGATTGGCTTGAGTCTCCAAGACGCCTACGTATCCACATGGGAATCAAAGCCACGTAGTTCTTCTCTTTGAGGACTCAAGAACACAAAAATGGAGGAGGAAACTAGCCAAACCCGAAATGGCCATGGAAGAGGGAGAGAAAAATGTGTTTCCTATTCTTGTCTTGTGTTTGTTATGTTGAAAAAAGATGACTTAAACATAACAAAACCCATACTTGTCCAACTAAAGGCATGGGACAAGTATGGTGTCAAGTAAGGTGTAAATAGGACAAAGTATGGCAAGACAAGATTGGGTTAGGTGGTGAATCACCAACACCTTAATCCTTGTCTTGCTTACTTAGTACTAATTAATCAAGACTTGATTAATTAGTTCCATGGGCCTTGGTTGCATGGGCCTTTCATGGGCCTCTTGGAACATGGCCCGTGACCATTTCCAACGAGGTCCCGTGATTCGCTCATCGCCTCCATGCCTTCCATACCGGAAATGTCCAACATTATCCGACGCGATCAATCCCAAGACTCCAAGCCTTGTCTCGATCCGTAAAGTCCTATTCACTTACGGGCACATGACCCAAAACCCAGTTTTGGTCATGTCCCGAGACAACTCCCTTTTGGCCATTCTCCATAAATGTGTCAATGAGTTTCATCCTCCGGTGTGACCCTTAGGTTTATGCATGCCAATAGATCAACGTAAAATCCCATTTTACTTGATCCTATTTAAGTGGCAACTAACGAGACTTTAGTATTGTCTGACACTACATAACGAATCGACCCTGTCATTCTAACCTTTCCGTCGTCCCTGTCATTATCCTTTTATCTCCGATATCCTGATTGAGATAAGGCATAGAGTCGTCATCCTTATTATTCTCAATCACCGTTCCTTGATATGTGAGATGACTGAAGATATGATACCCAGTATCATGTGCATGGCCATGCTATTCTTCCAGTCACTCTCGATCAAGTGGCCGAGAACCGATATATTTCCCATACCTTAGTATGAGGGATAAATCCCTTAGCCGTCTTTCGTGTCACTCATGTAGCCCGTCCCCAAGCCAATCCTGGCCGTTATGGAAGCCCTGTTACGGACAACGTTAGGCTCAGGTCAAACTCAGTTGTTGACTACATAGCGATCACAAAGACTCCTTGGTCTAAGGATACATGACAAGCTACAACACTGAATATGTTCATGACTTAATCTATGGCACATATTCAGGGCGGGTCGTCCAATATCATGTCCCACATGATATCTATGATCAGACTCCGGAATCCCATTCCAATGACTAACAGAACGTAAGCCATAAAGAGCCATCTTTCATACTAGTCGCTTCTAGTGAAGCTTTGTTGACTAGGGACCCATCGAGTGTGATCTATCTCGATCTATGGTTCTATTCGCATGGTGGGCATAGATCAGAGCACACATCGATATATTACTCCAACACATAAGTAATATAAAGCCGCTTTAATTTTATTGCTAACGATGATATATACATTTGGACATTTAGGATTGAACTACGGGCACTAAGACTAACAGAGGGAACTGGTATGTCGAGGCCTGCGAACCAATTTCCTTAAGACTTTTTATTGCTCCGTCTGAGCAAGTCTCCAAAGATACAACGACAACGTTAACGAACTCGAAACCGTGTATGAGAAGTAGCACCGAGTAGAAAGAAATCAGTTGCTCTGTTCTTGGAGAAGGAGAGAAATTGTGTAGGTAATTTTCGTATCTAATTCTTCTCTACTACGTGTCTAATCTTTTCACTTCGAATAATGAACTAGAACAGAGCTTATATAGGAAAATGGGAGAGAGTTTTTGGAAACGAGTTTTATGGAAACACAATTTTAGGAAATATCAATTTTTGGGAAATAGACAATTTCGAAAATAATATATTAAATTCGAATTTAATAAATCCTGGAAACTAAAAATAATTTCAGAATTATTATAAGATTCGATATAATATAAAATTTGGAAATTTCTTTAATTGCATATCAATTTCCAAAACTGAAAAAGATATCAATTTCATATTTCCTTATTTTGCATATTCTGAAAATTGGAAATTAATTGTTGAGATTTCAATACGGGCCGAAGCAAAACGAAACTAGCGCCACATACCCAAATCCGCTGCAGCATTCGCGTCACGCACAGAGCCTTTCACCTGAGCAATTCAAACATGCTAAGAAGCCCATGTTATATAAACCCAAGGAAAGTTTGGCAATCTTTCCATGTGGGACTACACAAGAATTGTGCATTTTCCATTTGCAATTTTCTCAACAACTAAGTTCAACGAGTGATCTTTGAGCTTTAATTTCTCATTCCGTTTAGACCTCATAATATCTCGTTGGAAATGCCTCACTTCTTAGAACACGAAACTAATTTTTTCCATAGTTCTAGGGTGAGTCGATCCTATATATAATTGAGCGTCAAGTTGACCATTTCCATTTGTATAAACTCACTTTTGTCCAACAATCCCCCACATGAATAGAAATTAACGCGAAAGGAAAGCGATAGGATGGTGACTTCTCATAGCTGATATCTGCATAGGATAGGTAGGCAACACCCTTGAACCTTCCCTTGTGAAGATGTATTTACTTTACTGACCGACTAGTAGACGCGATGTCCTTGAACTATTCTGTCGTTTATGTAAATGAAGATACATTCCACACAAACACCAACAAACACAATTTTTTTGGTTCTCATGGTTATGTCCGTAAGTCATGGACATCTCTTGGTTGTGCAAGAGTTTAAGACAACTAAGCCCCAGTAGTTTCCCTTGAGGCGACTCCACCTTACTCTCACATAGGTGATTTCTTTGCTCGTATTCTTGAAGCACAATGAATCATTAAAAGCATAGCTTAACCTTAACACGTTTTAAATCACTGTTTACATCATAGGAATGGACCCGGGGTGACCCCCACAGTGACCACACAAGGTTTATGCAATTAGGTTGTCCCATTGAACCTAGATATTGGGATCTCCAGTCAACTAGGTTGGGTTTTTCTTCACATAACGCATTAATTGATTACAGGCTTTAGTCACATTCCTTTGGATGTTGTAACAACTAGATCTCCATTTAACCCTTTGGTTAGCGGATCTGTGATGTTATCTTTGGATCTTGCAAAATCAATAGTGATAACTACAATTGAGATCAGTTGTTTAATCAGATTTGTGCCCTATTGATTGCTGCTTGATTATTACAATGCACACAAACCTTGAGCACACGCTTTAGCCAGTCTGGATTATCCTCCAAGAAGTTTCGTAGCCACTTGGCTTCTTCACTTGGTTTTATCCAAGGCACAAACTCATATTCCATGACGGATCTGGTTATGATCGTTTGTCTTGAGGACATCCACGACACTGCTGCTACTACTAGAGTAAGGATATATCCACTCATGCTTTTTGAATCCTTAATATCAGATATTCAACTAGCATCAGAGTATCCTTCAAGAACAGTAGGTTCTCTCTTATAGTGCAGTCCATAGTCACACGAGTGTATCATAAGTATCCAAGTACTCCTATGATAATTGTCCAATGGTCTTTCCATGGATTACTCGTGTAATAACCACTTCTGGTCAACGTCAGTCAAACCTGCGAAAAACAGGAAAATTTAAAAATTTTAAGACAGACACTTAACTTAACTTAAATTGACCCCGAGGGTCATGCCGGACTTAAGTTGACCCCGTTATCGACTAAAATGAGTTACGGGGGACTCAGGGCAACTTCCTGGTCATTTTGGGAAAGATTGATTTTTCGCTGGAAAAGTCACCCGAGCGACGTTTTGGTCCATTCGAGGACCGTTTTGGACCCGAAAAGCTTAGCCGTCGTCGTAGCGGTCTTAGTTGGGCCGTTTCCTTGAAGCCCGTCCAGTTTAATTTTTTTTTGGGAAAAGTGCCCGTTCGGGGCCCGAAACGTCCGTTTTTCGCGAATCTGATTGGAAAATATCAACTAGATATTTTCCAAAAGGTATGGGACCCACCTTGACACTTGTCAAGTATATGGTGGTGTATTTTTTGGAGGGAAAAGGTGTGGTTGGAGAGGGTTGGCCGAGTATGGGGTATTAAGGGAGAGAAAGTTAGTTTTGTTGTTAGTTTAATTAAATTAGAAATTAGAAGAGAGGTTTTAGAGAGAGAAGGAGAAGGAGAAGAAGAGAGAAGAAGGGAGGTTGAGCTAGGGTTTTTGATCGAGCCCTTGGATCGAGTCAAAGCAAAGAGCAATCCCGTTCCCCTCGTTCTCCTCTACGGTAATACCCGAACCGATTCTCGTTTTGATTATTTTCAAGAGCTAGGGTTTGGTTATAAACTAAGGCTTAGGGTTGTGTAGAGTGTGGGGAGGTGTTGGAGACGTTTTAGAGGTGTTTGGGGGTTTAATTTCACGTTTTCCGGTGACCGGAGGCTCGGGAGGAGCTCCGGCCACCGTGGGTGGTGGCCGGCCGGCCATGTGGTGGCTGGCCGGAGGTGGCAGCAGCCACCACTTGGTGGCCGAGCCCCTCCCTCAAACCCTAGGGTCTCGGCCAAGCCTCTTGGGTGGGGCCCACGTGCTCGGTTGCTCGGGTTTTAATGTTCGGGTGGTTTAAAACGTCCCCCGGACCACTTATTCCTAATCGAATCGAAATTTGGAATTAATTTGGAGAAGTTGTAATTAACGGGTTTTGGGAAACTTTAAACGTTAATTAATTGATTTAGAAGTCGGAATTCGATTCCGTCAAGTGCGTTGAGTTCCTTGATTTATTCTAAGACCGTAGAAACGAAAATGGGGACTTTTGGAGCCCCGGAAGGCAATTAACCAAAACCGGGCAGATTCGCCATGTCGGGCGAATCTGGCCCTTACGGGTCCTTTTTCGGCAATATCGAATAATTGGGAAGTTTGGGAGTGATCGTCTTTGTCGGGGTTACGTTTGGGCGTTAAGTTTATTAATTTTCGGTTTATTCGTACTAGTTTAAAAGTACTTTGAATTTGTGTTCTTTTAGATCGTGCTACGGACCGAGGCAAGGGGAAGCTCGGCGAGTGACTGAGTGTGCTTCGGGTTTTGTTGGAGCGCTTTTGGATCTATATACGAGGTAGGGAAAAGTAGCCGGATCTCGGCCCTGATTAGGGAAAGTTAATAGTAGAATTGCATGTGACACCGGGGTGTCGTGGGTTGAGTAGATTTATTTAATTATTAGAAAAGCATGATACGGGATTGTAGCGTTCAAGAGAAAAGCATGTGACACTTAGTAGTGTCGTAGGAACAGAGAACTTAGCGATAATTGAATTACTGGAGGCATATGACCATGCCCGGAGGTTGTTTGTGAAACTAGTGATCTTAGAATTGTTGGAGGCATCGAGTATGCCGGAGGTTGTTGCGTGTTATTTATTATTGAGTTTGGGTGGCCTTGAGAGCCCGTGTTATTTGTTGTTGAGTTTGGGTGGCCTTGAGAGCCCGTGTTATTTAATTGTTGAGTTTGGGTGGCCTTGAGAGCCCGTATTTAATTGTGGAGTTTGGGTGGCCTTGAGAGCCCGTGTAATTAATTTGGTGTCTTGAGTGGCAGTGAGTGCCCGTGGGGTTGCTGAACCCGAGTCTTGACTGTTGAGGTGTCTTGAGTGGCAGTGAGTGCCCGTGGGGTTGTTGAACCCGAGTCTTGACTGTTGAGGTGTCTTGAGTGGCCTTGAGTGCCTGTGTGATTGAACTTGCCTGTGATTGTGATTGTGGTTACCTGGGGTGGTGAGTTCTAAAGGTCGACAGCCTGATCCGACTTAGTGTCGATGAATTGCGAGTTCTAAAGGTCGACAGCCTGATTCGACTTAGTGTCGATGAATTGCGAGTTCTAAAGGTCGACAGCCTGATCCGACTTAGTGTCGATGAATTGCGAGTTCTAAAGGTCGACAGCCTGATCCGACTTAGTGTCGATGAACTGCGAGTTTTAAAGGTCGACAGCCTGATCCGACTTAGTGTCGATGAACTGCGAGTTTTAAAGGTCGACAGCCTGATCCGACTTAGTGTCGAGGAATTGCGAGTTTGAAAGGTCGACAGCCTGATCCGACTTCGTGTTGAGGAATTGCGATAGGTCGAACCCTGACCTGATTGAGATTGGTTACTGAGCAGCTGGTGTGCGATCCTTTGTGATCTTGTTTGGCGTTGTGTAGTCTTTCTGTCGTGTCCTTGAGGAGGTCGTCGATAGTTGTGTCGGGTTTACACTGTTTTTATCGAGTGTCGAGTCTGTTGAGGAAGGTGACGGGTTGTGGGTCAGTTGGGTACCTGAGTTGGGGACTGTAGTCCCGGTGTTGGGTTTGGTTTTAGTGTTACTGGCTTTATCTACTAATTATGCCATAGTCAGTCTGTTATCCGTGGAGGTGAGCGAACGCTCACCCCTAGCTGCTTTTCCTACAGGTACTGATCACCGGACGGACTAGGTTAGCTCTTGAAGTCCATGGAGCTTGGAGCGGAGTCTGGTCTTTACTTTTGTTGAGTCTAGTGACGGATGTGTACCTTGTCCACTTGTTGGAACGTTTTTGTATTGTAAATACTATTATTATTTTTGGTAATTAAATGGAAATATCAGAGTTTTATTCAAAACAGGTTTTAAGTGTTCATGTTTTAAATGTTCGCGTCCCGAGTTCAGTTCGCTGAAATTGGGGCGTGACAACTCGTGAGTCTACTCAATGTACTTACATGATTGTAATGTCAGGTTTAGTACAACGCATGAGATATATAGTAAATGCTTTCACCTTTGTTTTAGACAAGTATTCACTATTGTCTATAAGTGTTCTGGCATTACAAGTATCTTTCTTACTGAACTTACTCAGTATCTTGTCTATGTAGTGTGATTGGGTTAATATGACACCATCAGATGAACGTTTGATTTGGATATCCAAAATCATATACGCGAGTACCATTTCTTTTATGTGTAACTTAGGGTTTAACAAGGTTTTGGTACCCTTTACCATCTTATCACTACCCTCATGATTAGAATGTCATCCATGTACAGACATAGGATCACATATCCATCATTTGTGGTCTTGACATCTATCATGTGTCACACTTGTTTATCTAGTAGCTATTGGCTAACATGACATCATCAAGCCTTTTGGTCCATTGCTTGAGTGATAGCTTCAGTCCAATAAACTACAGTCCACTGTTTTAGGACCGATTTTCATCTTATTTGATAATGGGGCTAATTAGCAAGACACCCACCACATTTTAAAGTAATTATAGGAGGGCTTTCTCCCTTTCCATAATTCGTGTGAAGTCTTGTCTATTATCTCAAGGGGTACCTTATTCATAAACTGGTTAGCTAACAAAATAGCTTCCCCTCCCCCCACATGTCCAGTGACTACATAAATTTGATTTGATCAAAAGGTTCGTCATGTGTATAATTAGTTTGACATAAATTCCACATTTATAGTCCATTGGAATTTTAGGATGTGTTCCGATATTATTTACTCTTACGCAACGTTACGTGTAACATCCCGCCGTGCCAGACCCGGGCCCCACGCGCGGCGATGTTAGGTCTGCAACCCAATACACCCCAACCCCTCTGGTGTACTGTCCACAGACAAATACCAACCTAGGTTGTTGGTGAGACTTGAACCCAAGACCTCACCCTTTATAGCATTTCCTTGAGTGATGTTATCACCACGCGCTTACAACTTCCCTCACTCACGCGCTTCCCCGACACAAAGTCGGGCTAGGCGGTCGACCTGTCTCAGTAACCTCTCTCACTCAGGTAACCACAATCACAATCACAAGCAAGTTCAACAAACAGCAACAACACAGGTTCAGCACTCCACAAGCACTCATGGCCTCCCAAGACACACCAACAGTAACTCACGGCTCAACAACCCCACGGGCACTCACGGCCTCCCAAGACACACCAACGATAAAGACACGGGTTCAACAACCCCACATGCACTCACGGCCTCCCAAGACACACCAACATTAAGGACACAGGTTCAACAACCCCACGGGCACACACGGCCTCCCCAGACATCAGCAGTCAAACACGGGCTCTCATGGCCACCCAAGACTCAACAGTCAAACACGGGCTCTCATGGACACCCAAGACTCAACAGTCAAACACGGGCTCTCATGGCCACCCAAGACTCAACAGTAAAGTACGGGCTCTCATGGCCACCCAAGACACACCAACAGTAACTCACGGGCTCAACAACCCCACGGGGACTCACGGCCACTCAAACCACCAACAGTAAAGACACGGGTTCACAACCCCACGGGCACTTATGGCCACCCAAAACAGCAAAGGTAAAGACACGGTTTCAACAACCCCACGGGAACTCATGGCCACCCAAAACTCAACAATAACACACGCTCGCAACTTACCGAGACTCTAACTCGTAAGCCAGCCAAGAATGCTCGCAACCCCCTGAGACTCTAACTCGGTCAGGGCAGCCAAGACACCAACCTTAGTACACGGGCTCTCAAGGCCACCCAAACACAAATAATAACACGGGCTCTCATAGCCACCCAAGACTCAACAATAATAGCACAGGCTCTCAAGGCCACCCAAGACACCAAATAAACAAACAACCTCCGGCTTAACCCAAGCCTCCAACAGTCCTAATATCAACAGTTTCTCAATCAACCTCCGGGCATGGTCATATGCCTCCAGCACTCCTAATATCGATAAGTTTACAAACAACCTTCGGGCATGGTCATATGCCTCCAGTAATTCTAACATCGCTAAGTTCTCTGCTCCTACGACACTACTAAGTGTCACATGCTTTTCCAATAATTGCTACGATCCCGTATCATGCCTTTCTAATATTTAAATAAAACTACTTAACCCACGACACCCCGGTGTCACATGCAATTCTACTGTTAACTTTCCCCAGTCAGGGCCGAGATCCGGCTACTTTTCCCTACCTCGTGCGTGTTCTCCCAAAAGCCAAACAATGAGCTCCGGTGATGATCTCAGTCACTCACCCAGCTTTCCCTTGCCTCGGTCCGTGGCACGATCTAAAAGAACACCATTTAAAGGCACTTAACAACTTGCAGGAATAAACTGAAAATCATTAAACTCGATGCCCAAACTTAACCCCGACAATGTCGATCACTCCCAAACTCCCCAAATACTCGACATTGTCGTTAAGGGACCCGTCAAGGCCCGATTCGCCCGACATGGCGAATCTGCCCGGGTTTTGTAAATGCCCTTCCGGGGCTCAAAAAATTCCTGTTTTCGTTTCTACGGTCTTAGAATAATTCAAGGGTCCCAATGTACTTAACCGAATCGAATTCCGACTCCCGAGTCAATTAATTTCCGTTTCAAGTTTCTAAAACCCGTTAATTGTAACTTTTCCAATTTAATTCCAATTTTCGATTCGGTTAAGTATAAATGGTCCGGGGAACGTTTTAAACCACCTGAATGATAAAACACAAGCACCCGAGCACCCGAGCACGTGGGCCCCACCCGACCCACTTGGCCGTGGGCCGTAGGGCTCAAAGTGGGGCTCGGCCACCATGGTGGTGGCTGGTCCCAGCTCCGGCCAGCCACCCATGGTCGGAGCTCCTCCCGAGCCTCCGGTCACCGGAAAACGTCATCTCTTCCCTCCAAACACCCCCAAAACGTCTCCAAAAATTACCCCAACATCAAAACCACCTTAAACTAATAGTTTTACAAAAACCTAACTTCCAAAAATTACTCAAAACGAGAATCGGTTTAGTACAAACCGTAGAGGAGGATGAGGGGAAGTCATCTTCTCCTTGTCTTGAGACGATCCAAGGGTTGGATGTCAAACCCTAGCCCAACTCCTTCTCTTTTCTCTCTTCTTCTTCTTCTTCTCCAACCTCTCTCTTCTTACTCTTTCTAAAACCTAACTCTCTTCCAATTTCTAATTTCTTTTTCCTTTTTTTTGTATATGGCCGGCCACCCTATAGCCCCCACCACATGTTTTCCCCCCAAAACTAACACCACCACTTGTTGGACAAGTGGCAAGGTGGGTCCCACACCTTTTGGAAAATATCTCCTAGATATTTACCAATCAGATTCGCGAAAATCGGACTTTTCGGGCCCCGAACGGGCACTTTTCCCAAGAAATTACGAAACTTGGCGGGCTACAAGGAAACGGCTCAACTAAGACCGTTGCGACGACGGCTAAGCTTTTTGGATCCAAAACGGTCCTCGAATGGACCAAAACGTCGCTCGGTTTTTACTTTTCCAGCGAAAAGTCAACATTTCCCAAATTGATCAGAAAGTTGCCCTGAGTCCCCCGGAACTCACTTTGGTCAAAAAAGGGGTCAACTTAAGTCCGGTATGACACTCGAGGTCATTTTAGGTTCACTTAATTGTCAGTCTTAAATTTTTTTAAATTTTCCTGTTTTTCGCAGGTTTGACTGGCGTTGACCGGGAGTGGTTATTACACTACGTGGTAAACGTGTCCAATTTTTTTTTCCCGTGTCATACATATAATGACACAATGAGACATTTATAGCAAGCGTCCCCCTTATATTATTCATTTCTTGGACTCACGTGTTTGGAAACATATTTGTTTCCCACAAATATCCATCCTTAGTCAAAACTAATTTATCACCCTCATAAACCGTCCTTAAGCCTTGTACGCTTCAAGTCGTTTCAAGGTTCTTCCTATATTTGGAAGTCATATTGAAATTTGAGCAATTCCATATAATGAATCTCAATTTCAAATAATTTTAGTTGTTTCACTAAGAAACTATTCCAATTCACAATTTTTAACATTTGGACGTATTCCAACATGTTTAAATTGATCTACCATATTTCAATTATCAAAAATTGAAAGTATTCAACTTGGTCACATTTGTTCTTTCCTTGAAGAAAAGTTAACTTGATCTTGAACGCCTAAGTTTAATCGTTTTAACTTGTTTCACATTGAAACAAAAATCGATTAATAGGTCAATGATCAAATTAATCTTCTCAATGATAAATCGACATATTCGATTGAACTTGTACCAAGTAAGCCGAATCGATTAATTAATCGTTTGCACGTGTTTGATCAAGAAGTTTGAAAATGAAACTATTCAATTTCTCTTTTCTTGTTCTTGTATTGTTTGTTTCATTTTTGAAATCAATTGAACCTTTCCAATTTGTCCTTTCTTAATAAGAACAGGATCAAATTCACTACTTAGATCCACGTCGATCTTTTATATGGTTCAAACCAATTGAACCGTTTAACTCAAACTTCGATTGAGCTTAAACATTAATTGAGTCGTCTTTACGTGTTTCAAAGAAACAAGATCAATTCAATCTATTTTATCAACTATAGAATTTGAAGAAATGGTTCACCACTTAAACCCGAAGTTCATAAGTAGATAGAACGGCATCATTTGTCCATCACATTCTAAAGTGAAAGCAAGTTGTTCGTACGTGTTCTTTAAAAAACATAATCAATATTGAACTTAAATTCTAACATAGAATTTTTAGCTCCAATTTACTCGTTGTAACGTTTTTCCACAAAACAGGAATAAATTAATTTACTTTCCAAATCTTGGATGTTTTAATTAATTGAAACCATTCAGTTTGTCAATTTTCATCGAGTGTCTTTTAGTCGTTGAAAGCACGATCTATTTTAATCTATTCGTACATGTTCCACTTTTAGAACCGAATTAGATTTATTTTAGGATCTCACGAATCCATTTGTTTGATCGTCTTTACGTGTTTCCAAGAAACAAGATCGATCACACATACCGTTCTTCTAAGGAAATGTTTTAAATTCCCTTTAGGAGACTAGGAAACCGTTTAGGAAATAAATCCAATTTGTTTCCTTCTTGAATTTAGAGAAAACCGTTTAGGAATTTTATTCCAAGTTCGTTTCTCTCGTTTGTTTCACAAAGAAACTGTATTTATCAAAAATTTCCAATCGTTGGAAATTTTAATATGTTCGAACGTGTTCTAATTAGAACCGAATCAGATGAAAAGTTCATTGTTCGTACGTGTTCTAATTAGAACCGAATCAGATAACATCAAAATTGATGTAACAAGATCGTCTTTACGTGTTTCTAAGAAACAAGATCGATCACAAGATTTAGTCTAGCATATAGAATAAGTAGAATAATAGAGTTTTTTTTTAATCTGTCCAGCCGAGTTGGGTCTGACGCGCGGACCAGATCTGCTCCACAACCCGGACCGTACTGGACCGATCCAGCACCCGAAGCCCTGGACCCACGGACGGACCCGGTTCAGCATCCGAACCCGGCCCATGCTAGCCTGACCCGAGCCCGACCTGCTCAAGCCCGCCCGCGCCCGGTCCACATCGACCCGCGTCCTACCTGCTACCACACCTACGACCCGCGACCGGACCTGGTTCTCCCATGAACCGCGTGGCTTCCTCGTACAGTAGCTTCGTTTTTTTCTTTCTTTTCTCTCTAAACTAAATGAGTTCCTTTCCATTTGTTTGTTCCTCCTCTATTCATTGTGTTTGGGCCTAAATTAAAATACAAGACATTCACTCAAAAATCAATAGAACAAACTCCTGTACTTTTTTTTCCAGTCGTGTACTTCAGCTGCAACTGTTTTTTTCTTCCCAACATATTCCCTATTAATTGAAGACAGCCAACTCAACATAGAAAATTGATCTCAACCTGTAGTCAAAAGACAAGACCAACAAAAAAGGGAAGAGAAATCGTATTCTAAAACAATTTAAGCAAAATCAGAAAAGAGTAACATGATTTGAAAATTTCCGATTTTCATATTGTTCTTCAAATTTAGATAAACCTGTTTGTATCGTTCAAACTTAGTTTGAATCAAAACTCCAGCAAGGATAACCTGTTCTTCGTCTATGGAACTTGCAAAAAAAATAATAAGTCTTAAGATTGTTAGGCGGGTTAGTCCACAAACGATAAAAACAGATAAAAACTGAATACAATATTATTAGTGAATATTCAAATCACATACGAAATAAAATAACAAACAAAGTATGTAAAAATATAAAGTCGATACGTAATCGAAACAGTAACCTCAATCGATACTCGAAGAGGGAACTGGTATGTTGAGGCCTGCGAACCAATTTCCTTAAGACTTTTTATTGCCCCGTCTGAGCAAGTCTCCCAAGATACAACGACAACGTTAACGAACTCGAAACCATGTATGAGAAGTAGCGCCGAGTAGAAAGAAATCAGTTGCTCTGTTCTTGGAGAAGGAGAGAAATTGTGTAGGTAATTTTCGTCTCTAATTCGTCTCTACTACGTGTCTAATCTTCACTTCGAATAATGAACTAGAACAGAGCTTGTATAGGAAAAGGGGAGAGAGTTTTTGGAAACGAGTTTTATGGAAACACAATTTTCGGAAATATCAATTTTTGGGAAATAGACAATTTCGAAAATAATATATTAAATTCGAATTTAATAAATTCTGAAAACTAAAAATAATTTCAGAATTATTATAAGATTCGATATAATATAAAATTTGGAAATTTCTTTAATTGCATATCAATTTCCAAAACTGAAAAAGATATCATTTCATATTTACTTATTTTGCATATTCTGAAAATTGGAAATTAATTGTTGAGATTTCAATACGGGCCGAAGCAAAACGAAACTAGCGCCACGGGCCCAAATCCGCTGCAGCATTCGCGTCCCGCACAGAGCCTTTCACCTGAGCAATTCAAACATGCTAAGAAGCTCATGCTATATAAACCCACAGAAAGTTTGGCAATCTTTCCATGTGGGACTACACAGGAATTGTGCATTTTCCATCTGCAATTTTCTCAACAACTAAGTTCAACGGGTGATCTTTGAGCTTTAATTTCTCATTCACCTCTTTTCCGTTTAGACCTCATAATATCTCGTTGGAAAGGCCTCACTTCCTAGAACACGAAACTAATCTTTCCATAGTTCTAGGGTGAGCCGATCCTATATATAATTGAGCGTCAAGTTGACCATTTCCATTTGTCTAAACTCACTTTTGTCCAACATATGATTCCCTTTTGTAAATAGGGTTTCACATTTGCAGTCACTTTTCAGAACTAAGTGAATGGAATCAGAATTTACGGGTGTAAGCTTTTGTAATTGGGTTGAGTAAATTGACATGTTTGTCCCTAAGCTTTTATTCTTTGCATTAGCATATTTGTTCTCAAAATTCAAACCACAATTATTGTTTCTAGTTAAACTAGTTTATGTACTAAACTAGTAGTTAAACTAGCCCATGTATCGTCATCTTCTTATGTACTAATATTCTGTTAATGAAATGAAACAAATATCCAAACACAAGAAACACTATATTGGCACCATAAAAACCAATACAAACCATATTGGCACAAGAAACACCATATTGACACCATAAAAACCACTTAATACTAAACATCATATTTCAGTCATACAAAACACCACTTAATACAAGCCACTTAATACATATTAGAGACCCTACATGTTAAAAATCTATGGAAGCTTGTACACTTTCTCGACTGAACCACTACCACAACTTCCAGATTTGACATAAACTAAAATACCAAGAATACACCAAACTATACTAGGGATGGCAAAACGCCCCGACCCCGACGGGGACCCGACGTCCCCACCCCGTGCGGGGCGGGTTCGGGGCGGGGATTTTTTATATGGGGCGGGGTACGGGGCGGTAAACGGGGATTTTGGCGGGGACGGGGCAAGCACTCCCCGCCCCCTGCCCCGCGGGGATCCCCGCTCTATTAATTTAAAAAATATATATTAATAATTAATATTTTTTTTGAATAACACATAATATATTGTTTTTACATATGATATTTACTTATTTAAATTTTATATCTAAAAAATAGAAAACTTAGTTCAAAAATGTCAAACGGTAATTTTTGCTTATTTATATTTTATATCTAAAAGATAGAAGACTTAGTTCGAATATGCACATTATGAGACACGGAAGTCGTGTGATGTTTGTTTTATATGTGTGTTGTCTAAAATTATGGATTAAGAATTGTGTGATATAAAAATTTGTATTTTTTTCGGGGAGAAAATGGGGCAGGGAATCCCCGTTTCCCCGCGGGGCGGGGTCAACGCGGGGTCAATGCGGGGTGCGGGGCGGGGCGGGCGCGAGGAAGCGGGGCGGGGATGGGACGCGGGGTCCCCGCCCCGAACCCGCCCCGTTGCCATCCCTAAACTATACTACACCAACACTTTGATGTTATACTCTTTCGTCGTTCTTTTTGGAGAACATCCAATCTTCTGCCGGGGTTATTGCGTGACAACGATGTCAAGTTCGGAGCAGGTACTCCGCAATAACAATACACACTTTTTCGGGTTCCAAATTCACCATCCTTGCACAATTCGCACAATATGAAATAAGTAAGTTACTTTTCATGAAATTAACGACAGTGCTACTGCCAAACCCCGACACTGTTTACAATTATGTCAAGTTTGTAACGACAATGCTACTATTACTGATAAAGACTATGTCATGTGTGTACACATTGATGACGCACACCAAAAGTAAACACCTACTTAAAGACCATTTCAATCAACACATATTTATGTTTATACCCATCATCATCTATCTATCTAAATTCAATCCTATCTAAACCCAATCTACTATGTATCATCATTTCTTTCTAGATGCATTGTCAATTATATTTTCATGACCATAATGAAATGTGGATACGAAAGGATTAAAACTAGTAAACTTCACCAAAGTTATCGAATTTACCATCAAAATATAAAACATGACAATGTTAAAAATTTGTAGCTTCGAAAGAAGGATTGACATGAGCCCATATTTTCTTCTAAATCTGTTTTAGAACCTCTTTTGCCTTAACTTTTGGGGAACTATTCATTGTTGATCATTAAGCTCTCCATACTTTACGCACACTTTAGCAAAGTACTACTACCTTTATTGATTTTTTTGTTCTAAATTAACACAACTTTTTTTTATTCCACTATTGAAATAAAACCTAAGATGGGCATTATATGCCTAGAAGTTGGGGATTCCTCAAGATCACGCTAGTAGTAATGGTGGTTGTGTTTAAATGAAAGCTTACATGGCATTCAAATGTGGGTAGAATATCAGTAATCAATTTCTTTCCATGACTTCCAAAGGTTTTTATAAGTTTTCATGAATACAACTACGTACTCTGAATTTAGGGATTTGTTTGCTCAAAAACCCTAAAATTTGGGTATTTTACAACAAACCCTACAATTTGGGGATTTTGACACAAACCCTAAAATTAAGGTATTATCAGCACATAAACCCTATGTTTTGAGGATTCCTAAACAACATCATGTGGGTTTTTCTAAAGGAGATGAATTTTACAATTTCGAAGATAAATTATTTGACAATTTCACTTGTTGAGGAGAAGAAATAATATTACCTGTGCTTGTTCCCTGATCATGGATGACCCTTGAGCTTCTTCACCTTGTTCGAACATCTTCGATTCGTGCGGCTTCATGAACGTGAGAGAAGATTGGTTGAGAGAAGAACGTGAGATTGTTGCTGAAATGGGTAAGAATAAAACAAAGCTTTTGAGCCAATATTAAATGGGTAATATTGTCTTTTCACATCAACAAAAAAAGTCATGGGCGATACATGTGTTTGATATTTGACTCTAATCCATTTTGTATATGTGAGGTATGATTTGAAGTTTGACATTAATACAACGAGGTGACACGGAGATTGGTCTATAGCATTTGTAAGTCCATGCATGGGCCATTACTAGTAATTAATGTCTCTACCGAATACTACTTGAGGTTGATGATTACGTTGTTGTAGCGGTAGAAGACGATACATTTAAAACCTATTATAGTTATCATCTCTCAAGCATTTATGAAATGTTTTGACACACTACACAACACCGAAGGGTCAATTATTCTACATTTTTATCGTACACATGATTCATCAACGCACCATAATAAATCGGTGAACCATCCCATTTCACAACATGGACGAGACTTCCGACTCACGTTATCTTCTTTGATGTAAATGGGCAAGGTATAAAAAAACCCGGAAGTCTTTATTTCTGTCAAACGAGGAGAAATTCTCAGCGAACTACCAAACAACATAGAGATATTCGAAATATGAATTCTTTTATCCGCTGAAGAAACTGTCATGTGGCAGTTGCAGATCCTCAGCAGTTGACCAAACCCACTTATCCACAACTCAGCTCATTGACCAAAAAGCCTCGTCTCGACAATCGTCAAAGGCCAGAAATGCTGGGGTATTTTGGTCATTAAAATTCCGCTTTTGCCCTCAAGCAGCTGCCACTGCCAGAGACAATGCATCTATCTTTATCCTACATTTTCCTTTCATCTTTTACTTTTTTAAATTTTAAAAGTAAAAAAGATGACAGACACCACCACCACCACCACCTGCCAATCCACGAAATTACAGCGCTACCCCAATACTGACACCCACCAACCGTACAGAACCAGGGGCCCATTAGTCTTTTTCCCAGTTTAAAATAATATTATAAAGATGAAGGGCTGTTTTGTCATTACAGTATTATAAAGAGAGAGATAGGGAGAGAGACGCAGACAGAGAGAGAGTGAGGAGGTGAGAGAGAAGAGACAGAGAGGGAGCCGTTTATTCGGTTAATTTATATGTGAAGGGAATAGCAATAGGTATGGTTTCAGACCAAGACATAGCGGAAGGGGTGGAGACACTGCTCCGCCAGTCCGAGCCCAACTCGTTCACTTCCCTAAACGGCGTCGTGCAGCAACTGGAGGCCAAGCTAGGGGTCGACCTCTCCCAAAAGGCCGGCTTCATCAGGGACCAGATCAACCTCCTCCTCCGCGCTCACCCGCCGCACCAACACCAACAACCTCCGCCTCCGCAACACCAACAGCAACACACCCAGCTCCCACCAAAAGACCATTTTGCCCTCAACCACCACCCCCAATTTGCCCCTCACCAGTTTCCATCCCATTTTGCCCTTCACCCCTTCCAGCATGACCTCAACTTCCGCCACCCTCACCAAGTTCCGTCACCTGTGGAGCACCACCATCAGCAACAGCAACACCACCACCAGCAGCCGGTCTCAAAAGCAGAACCTTTGCCTCAAAATGCCAACGTTGCAGCCCCTGAAATGCCGAAAGAAAGGTTCTCCTTTTGCCCCAATCCTTGTATCTAGGGTTTATTTTGCTTATTGGAACCTACGCCTTTAGGGTTTTGGGGTTGCACACGTCAATTTTAGGTTTAAAGTTCTAATTGGGCGCCATTGCTTGGCGAATTTGGGGATTAGTTTTGGAATATTTGTTTTATTCCTTTAAAAAAAATGCTCCTTATGATGTTGGGCACCTGATAATATGTGCATAATGCTCTCCGGAAAGAGTATTATTGTCAAAGTAACTGAGAATATATTACTTGAGTTAAACATTAATTTCCATATGTTGTATAATAGCCCTAAACTGCTGTATAGAATTAGAGATACAAATGCAGAATATGTAGCTATTGCCCTGTGCTTATTCGTTCTGGGAAGCTTAGGTTTCCCTGTGCTTATTTTTGATGTTGGGCACTTTTAAGTGGAAGTCAAATGCATCACATTACAGGACCGTGCACACTTTACTCTCTATCTTGTGCTAAACTACTTTGTCTTTTTTGCATCTTTTACTCTGATGTTGTTATAGTAAATTCTATTCTATTCAGCAACAACAATCTGTCTAAGTTGCTGCTTAATAAATACACCACCCATGGCTTGTCAGAGATTTGACCTGTTCCAGTTGATGTTAGGATATTGTTTTAGATGCCTAACTATTAAAAACTAGTTAAAAGCATTCATGTTTCTTCTAATATTTGCCTTTCTCAAAGCGCCCGGCTTTATTTTTATCATTTCCTCGTTATGTTTTTTTAAATCATCAATGCAGTGTGATCTATTTTTATGATCAAAATTCGAGTATTTACGGGCATGCCTACCTGATAAGCATTGGTGCCCTTCCCAACTGAACTTTTAGTTTTTAGTTATTTTCATTCTTAAGTGGATTCATTCCTTAGTGTGATTTCATTAGTACCTCATAAAAAGCTATTACTTCTTTTTCCTTTCTTTGGTTTCAGTGGAATTTCTAGCCTGCATGTTTTTAACATCTTCGTACATGCATATGAACATTTTATGCTCAGTGGGTGTTCCTCAACAATCTAAAATTTTTGTTGGTTTTACGGAACTTCTGACATGCATATATGCTCTGTAAATAAGTTTTATGGGTTAATTTGTTAGTGTTCTGCTTCATCATTCATGTGGAGATTACAACTTCGCAGTTGTCCTTATGTCACATTACGTCATTGAGGTTATATAATGAATGTACGACCTGGTGCTATTTTTGAGGGTAACTGTAATTCTATTGCAGTCCTCCTGCTGGAACCAAAAGAAGAGGAGGTCCAGGGGGTCTAAACAAAGTTTGTGGCGTTACTCCTGAACTTCAGGTTATCGTTGGCGAACCAGCTTTGCCAAGAACTGAGGTTAGTGTCCATGATGATGGGTTCTCTCCAAGTGACTAATTTATTAAGTTGTATGGTACGTTTTAGTCATGTTGTCCTTAGTTCTTGAAGTTCAATTTCCTTAGAACTTTATGTTGCTTGACTCAGATTGTGAAGCAACTATGGGCATACATAAGGAAACACAACCTCCAGGACCCAAGTAACAAGAGAAAGATAATATGTGATGATGCACTACGCATTGTATTTGAGACAGACTGCACTGACATGTTCAAAATGAACAAGCTCCTAGCTAAACACATTATTCGTCTTGAGCCTACGAGTACGTATATATGGCATTAGATGTGATGTGGCATTCTTCTTTTTTGGTATAATTGCGTAAATAGTCTGCTCTTCTGTTTGCAGAAGAGTCAAGTCAAGCTAAACGATTGAAGGTGGATGTTGAGTCCACAACTGAAAGTACTGAACCTACTAAGTCTCCAGCTCAATCTCCAGTAATATTATCTGATGCACTTGCCAAGTTCTTAGGTGTTGGGGAAAGGGAGATGCTCCAATCAGAAGCATTAACACGTGTTTGGGAATATATAAAGATTAATCATTTGGAGGTGGGTGGATATCTGGGTGCAGAAGATTGTACTTGTGTTAAGTTAGTATGATATGGGTTTTCTTAAAAAAAGTTGGTGTTTCCTTTCTTATAAAGCTGATGCTCCCAGTTCTGCTGCATAGGCTTGTCTTCCTTTATTTGTAATTATTAGTTCTGATGATTGTGTTGTATGGTATCTCCATTCGTTATTCCTCTAATCTCATTGGTCTTGTTGTTTATATTACGGGGTTGGTTGGCAGTAAATTTCATAGATATTTTGTTGATGGTTTTAGGATCCGTTAAATTCCATGGTGATACTGTGTGATGCTAATCTGCGTGAGCTACTTGGATGTGAAAGCATTTCTGCACTCGGAATACCTGAGATGTTGGCTCGCCATCATTTATCGAAGCAGTCATGATATGTGGTTAGTTTCATCTTCAACATTTAAAGTCAATTATATGATATCCTCTTGTGGGTTCTCTGTTTGATCTTTAATTTTTGTATGTGATAATAGGTGTAAGTGACTTCTTCTGTGCAAGTCCTCCTGATAGTCCAACTGATAGTGAAGAAATTTCATTGTTATCCCTAGTTAACTTTGTTTAGGTAATATATGTGTAGTCTTTTGATCAGGATGCAACTGTAACCTGGGATAACGGCAAGGATTGTATTGTAGTTATGCCATCCCCAAGGATTTTAGGCTTAGTAGTTGTTTTCATGTCTAACCTCAGAATTCACATTACTGGTATGGAATGACAAGTCCTAGTTTCATTCGAGTATGCATTTGAAATTTTAATTCTAGATACAAGTTATTAGTTATACACATGAATAGAATGGTTGATGTGAAAGGGATTCTAATGGCTTGTTACAGAGGTGAGGTTTTAAATGATTAATGATAAAGCGGTCAAGAGCAATAGACAGAGTAGCAGAATGTAAACCACCTTCATTCTCTTCTTCTTGTCCTTCAACGCCTGAATGTAGTAATGCATGTTGTTCCTTAGGGCCATTGCAAATGCAATCAGTTTCTGCATAATCAGAACAACATAAGAAACTATATGCAGAAACTGGGCTAGCTTTTGGGAGGAAATACAATTCAGCTTACCATACTACTCATGAAGGATGTAGTAAGTCTTTGCCAAACGAAAGAGGATAAGAACTTGTATAGTTTCTGGATGCAGAAACAACAAAATGTGAAAACTCATGCTAGCTTTTCCGGGTCTCCGGGGAGAATTAGGCATCGGCTTACCAGTCTTAAAGGCTCCATGTGAAGGAATGGTTCCATGATCATCTCCACATTACTGATAATTTCCCACGTCGGGTTATAAGCAGGGAAAGTAGAATTATTTTGTGAGTTGAGGTTTGAGAGAAGCTGCACCTTATTACGACCTTGCCATGGTAGACATGGCACAAGTGATAGCTGAAACCCTTCCCTAGAGGTACACCTGTTTTGTTGCATTCTGCAGAGAAAAATATCAGGTAAGAGATTGTGCTCATTATTGATGGATATGTATATATATTTGTATATGCATACCTAATCTCCATTTTACTGCAACACTCAATCCATCATCCAAAGTTGGTGTAATCACAAATTCAATGTTATTCCCCAAGGTTCTTGTCAGATAAGTAATGAACTCCAGTACTTGCTGCATCCATGGAAAAAAGGTGATAGAAGCTCAACATAAGCAAAAGCGTGAATGAGGATCAAAACTTAGATACCTGCTTCCCTTGGAAAGGTTGGAAAGAGGAGATGAAATTGCAGAAAAATCTGCATTCATCTCCGATAACATCGGACAATTCTCGGGTGTTGTTGTTCTTGATGGCAGAGTAGAACTTGAGGACTGCGTCTAAAGCTTTATGATCTTCTTCTCCGGGTTTAGAGCCCGACGTTGCACCCAGATGTGTTCCACCTTTGTGCCTGTGAGGCTGGATTGGAAATGATGAAGAATTGGATCGACTAAGAAGAACATGGTATGGTTTATTGGGTTGAGAAATGATGAATTGGTGTGGGTTGGAGATTGATTTGGCAATGAAACAGAATAGAGTTGAAGGAAATGAAACCAGGCTCATTGACATGGTTGGTGATACAAAAGTTGAAGTTTTCAAGTAAACATTTTAAAGAATGCTGAAAAGAAACCGAGATGGAAGAAAAGAATGAAGCAATGGGTTAAAGGCAAGACAGGTATCTTCTGCATCAGTGGATACATAATAAGCTATACATGAATGCTGTGTCATGGTTTTAATTTTATTTCACTTATTGATTAAATTATCAGATTTACAAAACAAAATAATTAAGCAAAGTTGACGCAATAATTTAGTATATGTTTTGCATTCGAACATAGCTTGAAAAAAAATGTCAAGGTCACACAAAGAGAGAAACCTAATCAATAGGAGAATAATGCATATGGGTGTCCTCAATGTGGCCCTGCTCGATATATGCTATGTGTGACGTTAGTTCGACGAGTTGTTTCGCCATAGCCTCATGCTGCTTCTTCTCTTCTACGAGTTGAGACCACATCACATCCTTGTTCCCGTTCTTCTCTATGGCAAGTTGGGCCAACATATCTTCCATCTCCCATCTTCCTCAACTAATTATTCTTGTTCTCCGCTCTTTTGAAGCAAAAGGTGAGATAGATGGGAAATTGAAAAGGAAATGGTTATTCCATAATCAAATAAATTTTGAGAACAAAACATAAGTGAAACTATACGGATTGTTTGGAAGGAACGCCTTCATTGTTTGGCGCCTCTTCCAGCATCACCAGAGCCTAGTGGCACGAGTGTTAAAAGAAAAGTATTATCTTAACACAAATTTCTCTAGCAATACCCAAACCGGGAAGGAGTTACATATGGACAAGCATAATGACCGGGGCATGGAGGAAGATTGGTACGGGGTAAGGTGCTCGGGTAGAGAAGGGCGGCTTGATAGCATACAAGTGACATGGAGGAATGGAGAGTTAACCAACTTATGGTCGAAAGGGATCATAGGTGGAAGCAAGAGCTGATTAAGACCCGACTGGAACCTCAAGTGGAAGCTCTAATCTTGTCCATTCCAATAGTGGAGGGCGACCAAACATGATATATTAATGAAGAGGTTTTGGGCGTTCAAGGTACCCCCAAAAGTCTGACACTTTCTCTGGCGCACCATATCATGAACCCTCCCAACGAATTCAAATTTGAGGTTGCCGTAGGCGGAGAAACATGTTTTTTTCCGAGTGTTCGGCGACCCATCAGATCTAGTTGGGACTAGTCCCAGGCGAATAGCTAGAGAAGTGTTGGTCGCGGAATCAAAATGGTTTGGCAGAGAGGGTGATTGTTGTATGGTGGTTCCACTTGGAACCTAAGGGTGTGGCAATGACAGCCTGATGTGTTTTGTTCCAAGGAGGCAAGGACAACAGGATCCAAAGACAATTGAATTACACTAGTGTTATGAAGGCTTTGGAATAGATCATGAAGGCACGTTGGAGCAGGGGCATGGTGGAATCTGATTCCTGGGTGTAGTTCAGGCCATTAACAGATCGATAGACATAATTTCACTTTTTGGGATGCTGGTAAAGGAAGGCAGGAAAGAGCTCACAAAACTGTAGGGTTCCGGTTAGCTTATGTTCGTCACAATATGGCACATACTCAAGCTAGAAATGCGAAAACTAGGTGAATGACGATCAGTCTACTATTAAAATCCTTGATGTACTTCTAGACCCTCTGAATAGCGATCTGGTAAGTTTATCTTTTTTTTGGAAGGTAAAGGTTCATAAAACACTTAACAAATCTTACAAATCGAACTCATACTAAACCATACAAGCGTTGCATCCACCGATCGTTCTCGGGAATCCGAAAGACGATTAGTGAGATGAATAGCTCTTGAGATGGGCACGCAGTGCCTAGATAAAAACTACTACCAGGTCAGTCTTTTTTATCAGCTCTCCGGAGAGATTGACTGATAAAGAAACCCGACCGGACACGCCACCAGAGGCAGCAGCTACACCTATCGGATATCTGAGATTCTGACAGGGAGAACCAACAAAAACAAAATAAACAGTAAATAAAATAAACAACATAAACATCAATGACGAGCAAGAAAATATTCTCGACCAACCTCTGAAGTTTGGATTGGAGATCTGGATGAGGTGGACAGCGCCGACGAGTGTAGATCCGATCCGCCTGGGGGCTGGTGCACGGGACTGGTTGGGTAAACACGAAAAGCAGGAGCACAACTGAATGGCATCGACTACGGTGTTCCGACAAAAACTGGGTGCAAATCTACCCGTCTGGCCGGAAAAAGAACGTGGCTAAGAAGCTCGGCCTGAGGTAGTCCAATCGTTATTACTGGGAGCTGAATCCGAAAGATAGGGGCTGTCGATCTTCCTTGGTCGTCACCGGTGAAAGGGAGCGGTAGCTGACATATCTGACCACTGTGGGGGCCGGAACAGGCCGAAGGGTGGCGGGTCAGGCTGGAACGAGGTGGCCAACTTTGATTTGGTCGGAGGACTATGGGTGGGAGGGACGGGTCAGAGAAGATGGGTGGGGATTAGACGGCGGGAGGGGCAGGTTGTCGGAGGGAGGTGGTGAGCGGAGTGGAGGGTCTGTCACGCCCCAAATCCGGTATTGACTGGACCCGTGACGTGACTGAGTGAAATTAAATAAAATAATTTAAAAGTAACGAATATCTGATAAGGATAAAATAATATAAAACAACGAGAGTTTCAAACCCTGAGTCTTAAACTCAGTCAAATACAATAACTCAAAAAGAGAGGTACGTCTCTATGAAATACAAATAACCCCGGGCCTCCGCTCGGCTTAACCCTCTAGTCCAAAGTATAACTATCACCTGTAGAAAACACGGTAAAGGGTGAGCTTAACGCTCAGTAGGGAAGGCCCCGAAAACCACCTCAAATAGATTTACCAGAAAGCTATTCCACCAATTTAAGTCACATCAAAAAGGTTAAAACAACGATGTGACACTTAAGCCAATTTAAAGACAAAACCCATTTTTAAACTTACGTTTACCAGTCCAACAATACTAACTTCAGCTCAACACCATACAATCGACTAAGGTACACAACGAAGGGAACAATCCAACTAAGACACCCAATTACGTTTCTAAACTAACTTTTTAACGATTAAAAGGAGAAAGAGACAATGATTAACTGTAACCCAAAACAAACCACCTTCACTTTACTCGACCACAAACTACCCCCAGAATCCTCGTCTAGGACCCCTTCACGATCAACTCACGGATAGCCACAAGACGACGCTTTAACTTGCATGGAGACCACACACAAAAACTCAGCATCAAACAATTCAAATGAAGTCATTCGCGGTCACTCACAACTCATAACAAGGAAAACATCATAGTCACAACACAACAATACTCATTCAAAACCAAGGCATTCTCAAACACACAACTCGTAACCAATGCACGGTCTCGGGAGCAACCCGCTCGGCCCGGCGTAGTCGTACACAACTTTCCCTAACACACAGTCAGGAGAGGCGGTCGACCTCATCGCGAAACACATCTCTTCGCGTAACACATCGCGGGCACAACGTTTTACCGACACACGGAAGGCGGGTAAAATCGTCTCCTCGCGCAACACGTCGCGAACACAGCGTTTTACCGACACACAGAAGGCAGGGAAAATCGTCTCTTCGCGCAACACATCGCGGACACAGCGTTTTACCGACACACAGAAGGCAGGGAAAATCGTCTCTTCGCGCAACACATCGCGGACACAACGTTTTACCGACACATAGAAGGCAGGGAAAATCGTCTTTCTCGGGTAACCACAGTACCACAGTCACAAACACAATCACACTCACAGGTAACCACAGTACTACAACCACAATCACGATCACACTCACACATGACACACTTGCCCAAAACATAGCAACACATGCTTCACCGAATATCACATATTATAATTCTCAATTTACAAAACGTAGCAACACATGCGTCACCAAATATCACATATCATGTCACGTCGGTTTATCACTCACCCGGCCATATCACAGACAATGATTCACATCATACAATCACGGCACACTTGCCCACGCATAACAACGACATGTTACACCAAATAATATGCTTTGACCCTTAATTACACTCACAACTGTTCCACACTTAGCGACACCACACTCCACGTGATAACCCCACCGCGCTCAACCGGTATTCGTTCCCCAACATTCCCAATCAACAGATCAACGAAACAGGAAATAACCACTCAAGTCATCAACATATATCACTAGTTCAATTCTACTCGTTTTCATATTCGTTATTTATTAACCGTTCAAGCATCAAAGAGCACACAACATACACATTCAACACACAAGTCGTACGGGCGCGACATGGCCCGATTCTACCAGCACGACAATTCCCAAGACGATAATCGTAAAAGTTCACAGTTCAATCGTCTACGCTAGTTGATCTCATCCTACATGCATACTAGTTTTTTATCTGATTATTAGGTTTCCCTATATGTCTTCTAGAACAATCGTAAATAAGAGGATTTCGAGTTAGTCCCTACCTCTTGAAGAACCAACAGCTGCGTCTCCTAGCTGCTGACGACCTGGCCAACTCCGGTCTTCTCAGGCGAAGTCCACGTCTGGGTTTAGCTCTGGTCTTCTCCGTGCTCGGGGTAAAAGCCTGATTTTAACACAAAGGGACGATCATCAGTCCCGGTCCAGTCCGTAACGGTTCTCAATTTATTAATCAAGTCCAAACAGTTGTCCAACAGTCCGATACTCCTTGAATTGTCCGATCTTAAACCAAATATTTAATTAATTAAATTAAATAAACTGTTCCGACCCGACCCGGATCCGAGTCCGAACCCGGTCCAGGACCCTGACCCGGACCCAACCCGAGTCCAGATCCGAACTCAAACCCGGTCCGAGCCCGAAGCCCAGACCAGATCCAGCCCGAGACCCAGACCCGAGTCTAAATCTAGGCCCAAGCTCGTGTCCAGACCCAAGCCTGTCTCGCTCAGGCCCAGGCCCAATGCCGTGTCCGGTCCGAAGGAGCTAGGGTTTCAGGCTCCTCCGTCAGCGGAGGCGCCGTCAGGAACTCGAAGGGGAAATCGAGCTCTCGCCGGCGGGGCTCGAGTTCTGGAGCTTGGGTCTTCCGGCTAGGGAAAAACTCGTCCCCATCGAGCTCGGCGTGGTGTTTTCAGGCAGGGTTTCGTCATAGAAGGTGGAGCGCGACTTGAGACGACACCCACCTACGCCGGTTCTCCGTCACGACTCGCTTCGCTTCGATTCGGGGAGGATGAAGATGGAGATGGGGTTTTCTGGTGGTGGGACTGGCCGTGGGTGGAAGGAGATGAGGTGGCAGGGACTTCGAGCTCCGGCGGCACTGGTGTGTTCAGATCTGGCACGCGAGCTCGAAGCAAAGGGCGGCGACGTTTCCTCGTCAAATCAGCGCGGACGAAAGGGGAAGAAGAGGATGGTGGTGGGTTCTGGTGCGAGGGTGGAGTCGTGGGTGAGGAAGGAAGGTCAAGCGAGGGTGAGGTGTGGCTCGGAACTCCGGCAACGTTGCTGGAAGGAGAAAACGAAGCGCGAGTTTGAGAGGATGGAGAAGGACGCCTCGGGAAGTGCGCGTGTAAATGAAGCTCAAGAGGCATGACTCGAGAGTTAGGGTTCGAAACGCGTGGGTTGTGGGCCTGGGCTCCGTGAGTGCGTGGGTTTGGGCCCAAACTGGTCTGGCCTGCTTTCCACACATTTATTTTATTTCCTTTTGATTTCTTTTCTTTTTCCTTTTTTTGAATTCGATTCCAAAAAATGACCCGTTCACCAACCTGCGATGTTCCAACGAAAAATTTAAAGCGATAAATTCCTCGGTCTTTACAGGGTCGACAACCGGTGGTGGAGGCAGGAGACGACACAGACCAGTATCGACAACAGAGCACGAGATATGTGGGAGAGGAGAGCCCTCCCGGCAGCTATAGTCAGGCCACTTACCAGACTATGAGGCTTACCTTTTAGGTTTTCCCTATTGAGAAAGAAATGACAGGAGCGAAGACGATGGGTTTCTGTTGCATTACTTTTATCCTAAAAATTATACATATAACAGTGTTAACTTGTACATATCTTACCAATACTCTTATAAACAGTGAATGGAGAGATGGAGTTGCATGTTTGAAACTCATTTGGAGAGAGAGATTCACATTTGTATGGACTACAATATCATTTCATTTTCTGTTTAATTACATGTCATGCCATCAAAAGCGATAGGAGGAACCCAATGGAGACAATGAAAGTATCTTGCCTTTCTCCCTCTATTCACAACATGTACTTCATATATACTTCATATCAACAGCTGACGAAAAGTGCATTGGGTGGAAAATTAGTATATGTAACTACTTCACCTTATACCACGGTCTACTTTCAAAACAGAATCGACATTAATATATCTGTACAAGCTGAGGGTAATATGTGCAGGTCAAAAATCTGTTCCCATAATGAGCATTTTACCAAGTACCAAAGCTGCAGCCAACATGTTCTTGAGTGATGATCTTGAGCCGGTCTTGCATGACAGCCATAGATGGGTAAGGAGGGAAACATATCTGATAAAAGCATGTGTGCGATGATGGCAAGTGATCTTCAGGCCCCATGCACTTGTACATGGAAAGTCGAGAACCCAAAACCACCAAAACTCTCGACCGGTAGATACTTCACTGAGGTCCAGAAGAATAGAAGTACCTTTTTCTGCTCTGCAAACATTTCCCCAACAATCTGCACATTTCAGAGCAACTTAAAAGCCGGATAACATCAAAAACATAATTTATTTAAAGGGATATTAATTGTGAAGATATTTTTGATCATCTTGATAATTGATATGCATGTACATTTTTGTCAAGGGTTCAACAGAAACACGTTTTTGCATGTTCATCAACAACCAACCTAAAACCATTTCCCTCTAGAATGTCCTAACTCAGGCCGAGATAATGAAAAGGTCTGCCAAATGTGTATTACTTCCTCAAAATTTGTTTGGAACAATAAATGGAAAATTCATCAATGCATGGACACCATAGTGATAAGATGATCAAAGATTGACTTCCAGTTTATATCCCTGCTCCCCCTCCCACTCCCAACAACAACCAATTAACAACACTACACAAAAACAAAACAGTGAAAAGGATAGAATGTCATAACATTAAGCAATCATAATTTAGAGTATGGTATGGAGATATAATATAGAACTTCGAAATGTAGCAACCTTTTACTTCTTTATCATTGATTCCTATGAACAAAAACCATGCAATATGCCTTGCAAAGAAACACATATTTTGTCCGCAAACGGAAGCATGCATAACGTTTTGTTCTTGCTTTGCGGGTGCACTGAAGTTTTGTCCACGACTTTTTTAGTTTAAACGTGACAGAGATGTTCAGAATGATGGTTTGGGCAGTGCTTCCCGGATTCAATAGATTTGTGGGCAATACATAATGCACCCACAAAGTGTGGACAAAACTTCAGTGCACCCGCAAAGCGTGGACAAAAGTTTTTGCATGCTTCCGTTAGTGGACAAAACTTTACTGTAGTTTTTGACAATTAACCCTACATAATATATTCTCCCATGGTAATGCACATGTACTTGATTTCAAATAATACACTAGATAAACCATAATTTGGAGCCACATACCTTCCAGAACCACAAAATCTGAGGATCAGTTTCTTTGTATCCATTGTAGTTAGTATGTGCCTTCCAATCCTCGATATTTATAACACTTTCACTTCCGTGCAACATGCAGTCAAGATCTTCATGCTCCAAAATTTGGAAGAAGAATTTCTGTAGCCTTAAGTTACAAAGAATATCAGCAAAACCTTGTGCAAAATAGGATACTTGTTCAGATATAGATGTGACGAAACGGTTCTGAATAAGAAGATGAACATATTCTTTCCTATTCTTGCTATTCACAACAATGTTTTTCCCACCAGGGCAAAGCTCCACAATTTTCCTTGACCCAAACTCAACTGCACTAACAAATGTTAATCCTAAAGCATCTGTATCAATAAATTCAGCATCCATTTCTAGAATTTTCTTGCAGCTATTATACAAGACCGGATCTGCATCCCGTATACCCTCCAAGGAAACACATTTCCCAGCCAATTGTATGAAAAACACACGATCAAAGACAATACCCACTTGCACTTTATGCATCAAAGCTAAAGCTATCACCCGACCAGAAAATTTGAAATACTCTAGGTCAAGGGGATCCACCTTCGACGCTGTATACCCAAGAGAATATATGAAAATTACTGAGATAAAATCTAGCACTAAAAGTTCATTTGAGCATTTAAACATCAAACTTTTTTTCAAAGGGTAAAGAGTAACAATAGAATATTACAAAACTGAATAGATATTTTTAAGGAGTTAAAGATGGTGCCATCAGAGTTAAAGCTACTAGTTCTGGCAAATTTCATTTGCATTGTGTGCACAAAAAGATGATTCATGAAAGAAGAGATGGATTTCCGATACCGAAGGAGATCATACATTGATTGCCGCTAACGATCTAATTCAGTTTGATGTGCTTTTGGGAATCAACAAAAAACAGGGCATGGTCTAGCTCTATAATTGTTATTAATAGTAATCTGATTACAAATGTCAATTTCAATTATGGTGCTGTTAGATATGTTTTAACACTATCTTCTATACCGCAAGGTTTGGAACAGTGAAATCGGAACTGGGGCATTTTTCCTTAACACCATGTTATGAGACTATTTCCAATAACATACCAATTTCCAATTATATAATAATATTGGGAAGTGGAACCTTGGAAAGCACAGTAGCAACCAAGAAGTTAAAAACAATCTTTAGGAAACAATATCTATATAATAATATTGTACCTCTCACATATGGGAAATCTTTCCCTATTAGTTACCAATTCCAATTTCCTATCCGACTACCAGCTAGGTCAACAGGTACATGTATTTAAGCATGTGAGCAGAGCACTAACAATTACCAACTATCGATCCAACTTTAACCTCAAAACTAATGTTTATCTTACCTTTGTCTTGCATGAATCATAGGTAAGAAGAAAAAGTAAGGCATGTCACCTCAAGGTGGTTTCATTGAGTAAGGCCCAGTGACTCGATCTCAGTCTCAGGGTCGTATCATCTTGGTATCATAGCCATCTGAAATGACCAAGTCAAGAAACAAGTGAACGCGTTTATCGTTAAGTATCACGCGGACAAGTGGGAGGTGGTCGCACGCCAAAAGGCTGTTGCGGACAATAGCAATATCTTGTTGCGCAATTAAAACATCTGATCTAGTCTTAGCGGCAAAAGCGCATGGAAGGGTCTTGAGTCGGTGCCAACTAGCATCACGACTCATAAGCCACGGGGCGAGCAGGGATCAAAATAGCGCCTTCTGAGGTCAGGGGAATGGGGTTCAGTCTTCCTCATAGACCGCTAGCATGGATGAGCAGGCGTGACAACAACTTTTGACACCAACAGACCACGAAAGAGGTATGATTCCTCTAGTTTCATTCCATCTTGAGGTGAGACTTAGTTGTGGTTCCTCAAGCTCCAACATGACCTACCCCAACTCTCCTTGGAGATCATAAGCACCCGTGCAGCCTAAGGTTAGGCTCCGTGCTCAGGGAGAATGGGCGAGATCTCTAAGCTCCAACAGACGAGCTCATTTCAGGTCCACGAACAACGGTTCGAGAAGTTGACAGGAAACAACTATCTTCATCAACGGCTTCAACTCACGTTGGCGGGTTTATATGGAGGTTTACCAACGGGGTATCGCCTGGACGTTCAAGAAGAAACACCCTCTGGAAGATATGGGCAGTTCCGAGGAAGGTAGGGTAACGATTTAGCCGATTTCGCGCCAAGAGGTTATAAAGTGGTGTGCAAAAGCTTATCCTTTAATTGTGACAAATAATTTGAGCTAGGGCACCTTTGACTCGAGGTTGTGGGGGACGAGGGTGAGGAGGTGCCTAAGGACTAGGTTGCACTCGAGATCTCCTGTCATTCTGTTTCGGGAGCCTTAAGAGGCAAAACTATGCAACTTGTAAGGTCATTACAACTGTCACGCCCCGAATTCGGTAGAACCGAACCCGGAACGCGAACGGTGAAACAATAAAACAGTTTTCAAACATTTTAATAAACCGCTTAAAATTACCACTTTGAGTTAAACCAAATAATATTTTACAACTTAAAACACGTCCAAAACAAGCGGACAAAAAACAAAGCGTACGTCGCTAAACTCCCAAAAACCCGGACTCCCGCTCCCAGCTCTTCAAGCTTCGAGAGTTCCCCTAGTCCGTCTCGCGACCATTACCTGTAGGAAAAGCAGCTAGGGGTGAGCGTTCGCTCACCACCACGGATACCAGCCTGACCACGACATACTAGCAGAAAATGCCGGAAACACCAACAACAAACCAAACACCGGGGACTACTATCCCCAAACTCAAGTAACCCGACTGTCACACGAAAACTGTTACTTTCCCCAACCAACTCAACACCCGGACACGTAATGTAGACCCGACACAGCGGTTACGACCTCAACCCAAAACGCGAATAATAACCATGCAACACCCAAGATCACAAAGGATCGCACACGACAAACAAGATCACAAAGGATTGCACTCCAGCTGCTCAATGCCGGTTGCTAACCGACTGGGCTCGAGCCTCCCCCACGCAACTTTCCTCGACACTCAGTCGGGCCAGACGGTCGACCTGTTAGCGATATATACAGCAATACTTTTCCGATAGCTGGTCGGAAGGAGAGCCGCCCTTCATCGCCGAAGAATGCACAACTTTACCGATGGTTAGTCGGAAGGCTAGCCAACCCCCACGTGCGACCATTGGACCCCTTTTTCGTCAGGCGGGCCCCCGACTTCCATGCAATCACAGTCATCACCCAAGGTTCAACAAATAGTGACAACACAGGTTTAACACCCCACAGGCACACATGGCCACCCACGACACACGAAACAGTATCACACAGGTTCAACACCCCAAAGGACCACCCACGACCCACAAACAGTAAACACACGGGTCCAACACCCCAAAGGCACACCTGACCACCCACGACACACAAACAGTAAAACACGGGTTCAACTCCCCACGGGCACACATGACCACCCACGACACACCAACAGTAATATACGGGTTCAACACCCCAACGGTGGCCACCCACAACACACCAACAGTAATATACGGGTTCAACACCCCAACGACACTCATGGCCACCCACGACACACCAACAGTAATATACAGGTTCAACACCCCGACGGCACTCATGGCCACCCACGACACACCAACAGTAATATACGGGTTCAACACCCCGACGACACTCATGGCCACCCACGACACACCAACAGTAATATACGGGTTCAACACCCCAACGACGCTCATGGCCACCCATGACACACCAACAGTAATATACGGGTTCAACACCCCAACGGCACTCATGGCCACCCACAAACACAAACAATTCAATCAACCTCCGGGCACAACCAAATGCCACCAATATTTCCATTGTTCGATAAGTTCACTTATCCTACGACACTACTAAGTGTCACATGCATTTCTATTGTTCGATACGTTCACGTATCATACGACACCACTAAGTGTCGCCTGCATTTCTAGTGTTCGATAAACTTACTCATCCTACGACACCACTAGGTGTCACATGCATTTCTACTGTTAACTTTCCCTAGTCAAGGCCGAGATCCGGCTACTTTTCCCTACCTCGTAACGCTTTCCCAAAAGTCCACGCCCAAGCTCCGGCGTGCTCGCGATCACTCGCCTAGCCTCCCCTTTCCGCGGTCGGCGGCACGATCTAACATGACCACAATTAAAACACCTTTTAAGTTCGCAGGCAAAAACTGAAATTAAAGAATTAGACGCCCAAATGCAACCCCGGTAATGTCGATCACTCCCAAACTTACCAATTACTCGACATTGTCAACAACGGGCCCGGAAAGGCCCGATTCGCCCGGCCCGGCGAATCTGCCCGGGATTGGAAAACGCCCTTCCGGGGCTCCGAAAATTCCCGTTTTCGTTTCTACGATCTTAGAATAATTCAAGGGTTCCAATGCAATCGACGTAATCAATTTCCGACTTCTGAGCAATTTAATTCGCGTTTGAAGTTTCTAAACCCGTCATTTCCAACTTTCACAATTTAATTCCAAAATTCGTTCCGGGTGTGAATTAATGACTTGGGGATCGTCTTAAACCACCCAAACACGAAAAACCCGAGACCCGACACGTGGGCCCCACCCGGCCACCCTTAGCCGTGGGTGGCTGGACCGGTTTTGGACCGGTTCACCACCATGGTGGCCGGTCCTAGCTCCGGCCAGCCACCACCGACGGTGGCCGGAGCTCCCCTGAGCCTCCGGTCACCGGAAACCGATCCTTTTCGCTCCAAAACGTTCCCAACGAACCCTACACCTCGAATCATCCATATTTAACCCGTTTAAGCCCAAACCCTAACTTTCAAACGTATCAAAACGAAAATCGAATAGGTTCTCACCGTAGGGAATGACGATGGGAGCTCGATTCTTCAACCGTTGAGACGATCCGTTGGTTGGATCGTCGGGAAATCACAAAGCCCTAACCCCTTTCTTCTCCTTTTCCCTTTTTCTTCTCTCCTTCTTCTCTATTCTTTCGCTCTTCTTTTCTCTTTTTTTGATAAGTGGCCGAACACTCATGTCTTCCTTTCCTTTTGTTTTGTTCAAATTACCAACTACTATCTCTTAATTACTAAACTACCACTCATACTTCTTTTTCTCTAATTTAAAAATCAACCACCACCACATTTCTGACAAGTGTCTTGTGGGTCCTAACCTTTAGAAATATATCTTTGTATATATTTTTTTGTCAGATTCGCGAAATCCGGCCGTCTCGGGCCCTGAACGGGCCCATTTTCCAAGAAATTACAAAAATTCACGGGATACAAGGAAACGGCTCAACTAAGAGCGCTGTAACGACGGATAAGCTTTTTGGATCCAAAACGAGCCTCAAACGGACCAAAACGTCGCTCTGTTGACTTTTCCAGCAAAAAGTCAACATTTCCCAAATTGGTCAAAAAGTTTCCCTGGGTCCCCCAGAAATCACTTTGGTCGATATTGGGATCAACTCAAGTCCGATATGATCCTCGGGGTCAAATTTAGGTTCATTTAGGTGTATGTCCAAAAAAATTAAATTTTCATGTTTTTCGCTGATTTGACTGACGTTGACCGGGAGTGGTTCTTACAACAAGTGTGAGGGTCCTGATATCGGTACACTTCGTCTCAACCCACAGCTTCGTGGGAGAGTCCCTCACTCATCCACTTGATCTACCCATGGAGGAGAAAGCCTGTGTCGAACGGCAAAAAAAAGCACATTTGAGGGCTATGTCATCACGTAAATATTTGTATGGGCACAAATTCCTTTCCTTTTGATCTATTTCTTTTACTCTTGTGTGGTTTCAGCATGGTATTTGAACTTAACTGGCGAAGGACTTTGGGGCCTACTCTGCCTCGGCTGCCACAACCTAAGATCTTGTGTGGTTACGTTTTTCTAACGAAAGTCTGTGGACAAAACTTTAGTTCAGCCTAAAAATGTGGACAAAAATTTAAATATATTTTTGTTCGTGGACAATACTATATGGTAATTTTTGACAATTAACACTAATTTTTCAAACAAAATCTGATTTAAATACTTTTTTAAAAACAAAATCTTATAATTTTTAGAATAAATTCTGTTTTTTAAATGAAAAAAATGATTTGTATATAATATTAGAAATAATATTTGATTTATATATTCTTTTTAAATAACAAACTGATTTTTAAAAATAAAATAAAATATAATATTGTTTTCTATAAATTAATAACTTAATTATATTACAATAAATAAATCAAAAGAATTTTCGAAAACCAATGACATGATTTGAAAATTTGATTGTTAGAAAGGGGTATTTTGATCATTTTACGTTTTTTGGGTGGGAAGTTAACGTTGTAGACCAAAGTGAATTTTTTTGATAGTTAGAATACCTCTCAAGCTAATTTGATAGTTAATGTACTTCATATGAAAATTGTAGCTAAGGGTACTAAAATGATCTTATCTAGAAGAGAGTGATTGAACCTGTAAAGAAAGTATTACTTCCTAAATGTCATAAGATAAACTATACGGAGAGGTTATATAGATTTTACAAAGCCTAATTCAAGGTAATAGTACTGAGGTCGGCAAGACACAGACATGCAAATAGTCGGTCATTTATATTTCATGCCACCAACTAACCTATACAGCAAACAACTTATTTTTACTAACTCATTGAATAAAATGATAAGTGTGTACGTCATTGTCTCTAAAATACACTATAAAACCACTGCCAACATATTTCCAAATATAGGAATTGCTGGTCTTACATATATAGAGCTTAATAATGAATACTAAATTTCTAATGAAATAAAGTTCCATGGATGATGGATCTACCATGCTATCAGCTTATATGCAAATTAAGTATAACCAGGTGGTTGCACCGCGCGTTGCGCGGCGTTTGGTGTGAGAACTCCTCGTAAATTAGTAGAACTCGGCGTAGATTAAAAGAAACAGACGATCTAAAAATCAAACAAAATCAAGAGAAACCCAATTCAACAATCACCATTCCAAAAAAAAAATCCCATTTCTATTGCTAACCAAAAAAGAATGAACATTGGCTAATCACGATTACCAAGAAGCAAAGTTATGTATAAAAACACATTTGAATTCAGATTTCAGAATACACATTAAGCAATGAATCGTTGATGGGACGATAGGAAATTAAATTAAAATAAAAGCTTGTAACATATAAGATTATTGGGGTCATGATACTATGAGGATGCAAAACGTCACAGTTTGAATTAATTTCATGTTTATAGGAAGTGAAAATATAACCTACATCCACACATTTGTTCTGTTTCCGGAGGAAATCGATGGTTTGAAGGCAACAATGGGTGAAACTTTTGTAGTGAATCAGAGGACAAAGAGGTGTTTAAGAAGACGCAGTCCCACTACAACTGCTACAAAACTTTATGGCAAAACAAACTCTTCCGGCCGACCTAACCAACAATCACCACAATATGGCACCTCACTGAGTAATTCAACCAGATTTCTTTCACTCATCCCTATTTTCACATATTTCTTTGCACTTTCCTCTCCACGGCTAATGTTTCCTTTATCTCATAAAAGGACTGGAGATCTTTTCTCTCCTTTCTTTTTTATACTTCTTTCCTTCTTGACAGGTGCTGACTTGGCGTGCTTCCAACTTCTGCCATTGTTTCATTTTAGTCTGCACATCCAATCATTAAATCAGAATTTTGAAGTAATAGTAGCAAAGTGGAACTCAAAGTCCTTGTGCAATACTTGACCATCATCTGGCTGATTAATATTAAATCAATCACATAAGCCATCTAGAATACCATGACAGTGAAAGTCATAAATCAAAGTTTACACGCAAATAATGAATTTTGCGTTTCTTTATTTGAAAAGCGAAAAAATGAATTCTGTATTTCAATAAAAATCATATATGTCAACTAATTTTTCAATGCATGCAATCGCTCAAATACTTGAAAGGTAAAATCAGTATATTCATGTAAATATTTCTATCAAAAAGGGTTTATAATCTAATTTATCTCATCGTTCCAATGTGATACAGTAGCAATGTA
Source organism: Erodium maritimum (assembly GCA_963921825.1). NCBI lineage: Eukaryota > Viridiplantae > Streptophyta > Magnoliopsida > Geraniales > Geraniaceae > Erodium > Erodium maritimum. The sequence goes on along the minus strand of OY997595.1, from coordinate 46,480,066 downwards.
TCCATCGGGCATCCTCTACACAGTACACATAACAATTGACAGCTGATAGGATCTCGACTCAATTTACAGAGAATTCAAAATGGGAATGGAGTGGAGAATAAGAGAAATGGACGAAATGGAATTGCAGAAGAAGAAAGACTTAAGCTCTTATTACTGAGCTCCTAACAACTCTACAGAGACTTATGATGGCAGAACCTCCTCTCCATTACTAAGTTACTCTTTCTCTACACAACACCACAATTGACCAAGAATGCTTACAGACTCTGCATCTCCTCCATTTATAGCCTCTCATGACTCTTAAACTAACTCCTAACACTCTAAAAACACACTAACAACCTCTAACCACACGCTAACAACCTCAACAACCTGCCCACGTGTCTACAACCATTGCCACGTGTCTAATTAGCACCATTAATCTTGACAACAACTAATCAATCAACAGTGTCAAAACCATTAATTATGTCTCTCTTTGAATAACCTAATATGCTCAAACTCATGCAAGTACAATTATATCAAGAGAAACACAATAGTACAACATGGTGAGAATTCAACTCCAAAAGGTTCACATGATAAGCATAAAGGAAAAACAAAAAATTAATGAAGTTTCATTACAAATAAAGCATAGAATAGTAAGATTCATTCTGAACTCCAATACCAATCACCTTACACACAAGCTTGCACGTATAGAGTTATACCAGTCAAGTCCAATTCCATGATGTCATGTAAAGGAAAGAATAATGCAGGGGATGTGGTCATACCATTTCCAGGTCGCTAACGGTAAAGACTAAGATCGCTGGTCACTGGAGGAGAAAAAAATGAACAGAACGATTTAGTGTAACTGAAAGAAATTATTACATGAAAAATACTACAAACTGCACAAATTTTTTATTCAAGAACAAAGTGTCAGCAGAAATCATATGCAGACAAATAGTTCAAAGGAAAGGGAAGGGTGGGTGCTTACATAGATGCTTGCTCATAGTTAAAGAACCTGCCAGCAGAGTTTGGGACAATGTGGGCGCAATGAGTGCCAAATCATTTAAACATTCCTCTGAGACCCTCAGTTCTCCACATATACCTTAAGGCCTAAAGTGGTTCATTATATTTTATGTCAGGAGGATTTTTAACCTGCATGGATTTCTTACTCAAAACCGTAGAGTTCCAATCTAAAGTCATTCAATTCCAACAATATCTTCCAAGATGATGAGGTACCAAAGGGACTTGAAACATACTGATAAGACTTTCACATAATTGAAATAAATCAATCAACTTGAGATTTAAATTCAAGCCAAGAATTTTTAATTCGTGGGCAAGGATAGCCTCAAAACCTCGAAAACTCGGTTTAACACCAGAGAACTCGTTTAATTTGTGCGATCTGGTAATAGAATAAAATAAATTTATGAATGTAAATATGAAACCCGACAGATTTTTCATGCTCATGACAAAAACCAAAAAGAAACAAAATGAAAGACATAGTTGTGTAATAAGACATTCTACAAACTTACTTAACGTAAAACAAAACTTAAGCAGATGGTTCTCTTCCTTGACAGCAACCATATACAATGCTGGTCCAAACATGTATGTAGTATAGTCCAAAATGACACAGATTCTTTTGACCATTTTCTTGAATGTGAAATTGGTTTCTGTCACACAAAATGAGAAAGCAAGCTTAAAATATATGATCACATGATTTTTAGACACGAACAAAAAATCAAACTATGGCACAAGATTTAACAATTTTCTGCAGTACTTGGCGGCAAACAAAACGAAACATTAGCACAAGCCATTTTTAAACGACACAATGCCTGACAATTGAGCAACAGTAATCGGTGATAAATGCAAACACAAATAATCTGTTTTGACTTGTGGAGATGAGATAGATTCAAAATAATCACTCAAAACAAATATACAATGAGATCAGAAGGAATGCAAATAAACAATCATTATTGGAAACATGGAACCTTGAAATCTCCCTCAATGCCAAAGCCTACTGAAGCTCGTATTGATGCTAATAGAATCATCCTTACCAGAGTTAACGCGATTAAATATAACAAAACCAAGCTTCCAAATTCTCGATTTTGTCAAATGATATGATTGTTATGTCAGGTTATGAGATTGGAAGTAAAGGGTTTAAGTTAACATTTGTGAGGGAAAGCATTTTAACACTAACCCCTTCAGAAATTTTCAACGGTTCAGAAAGTTAAATCACCAACAATTCCGAAATTTTCAATTACAAAAGAAAAATACAAGTGAAGCACATACCCGAATCGATTATTCTTCGCATCAACCAGATATGAAAATTGACAGTAGAGGAGCGTAAATGATGCAGCTTTGTTCCCTGCGCTTGCCGAAGTCCCAGGCCGGAGAGGATTCGCTGCTATCGGAATGGTCTGCTTGGAATAGGAGTGAGATCCGGACTGCGAGTATGAGCCGTGAAGGGAGACGGTGGCGACGAAATTGGGAAGATACCTGCATATATTCACTATTGAAATCACTGAAACGGTAGAAACAATTGATTACCGATTTACTGTAATTCAATGGATTTGAAACCGTTAGCAGGCAAAAGGGGGATTTGATTTCCGTGCACAATCGTAACCGAAGTAGACAAAAGGGCTGGATGCGCGATGAAACAGAGAAGGTGCGATAAGAGGAGAGAATAGAAAAGAATTATTGCTATTGAAGGAGAGAGTTATTGCTATGGAAGATGGGTTTGACACAAAAAGTAACTGAAGAAACATAGGATCCACGTAGGTCTCGGAAAAACGTTCTTTTTATAAAGATAGGGAAATTTCATAAAATATGCCTCATAATGGTATAAATTTGTTTTCTATGCTAGTATAGTTCAAAATTTGAAAAATATGCTTTTCAATTAATTTAGGACAATAATACCCTCATTCTAATTTAAACAAGATAATTCATTTAAATCTATTTTCAAAATAAATATTCACTTCTTAAATAAAATATTTTTTAAAATTTAAAATTTATTAAAATTATATTTTATTTTCTTAAAAATCAAATTATTTTGACAAATATTTTTAAAAAGATAATTCAACGATGATGTTTCAAACAAAAATATTATACTTCATTATTTTTTTCCAGTTTTATTAATTATTAAATTCCTATTTAAATTTATATTTTTTAAATCGGATTATTTTGAAAAATATAATATGAAAGATAATTCAATTTTATAAACTTTTGAAAAATAATTTCGATTTTATAATAAAATATATTTTATATAATTTTATTAGTAATTCGTAGTTTATTTTCTAAAATTTAATTTGAAAAATAAATTAAAAATTAAAATATTATTTTCATAATTAATAAAATATATTATAAATTTAATTATCTTTAAAAGTTATTTATTAACGTAATCTGTTTTTTATATAAAAAGAAATTAAGATTTGATTTTAATAATTAATAATATAGAATAATATTTTTTATATAAAAAATATTCTTTCCCTTTATATATTTGTATATTAGAAAAAAATATTTTGTTAATATTAGTAATTATAAAAATCAGATTTGAATTTATTTTAAAAACAGAATACTCTGATAATAATTTTAGAAAGATATTTAAATTTATAATATATTGTATTAATTATGAAAATCAGATTTTAATTTATTTTTCAAATTATATTAAAAGTAAAATATGAATTTAGTAATTAATAAAATTTATTTTTGTAAAAATACATTTTGTTCAATTTTATTAGTTACTACATTCATATTTTATTAATTATGAAAATCTGGTTTGAATTTATTTTTATAAAACTTAATTATCTTTCAAATTATATTTGTCAAAATAATCCGATTTAAAAATTTATAAATTAAAATAAAAATTTAATAATTAATAAAACCGAAAAAAAATAATGAAGTATAATATATTTTTTTGAAAAATTATCGTTGAATTTTATTTTTAAAAATATTTATCAAAATAATTTGATTTTTAAGAAAATAAAATACAATTTTAATAATTTATAACTTTTAAAAAATATTTTATTTAAAAACTGAATATTTATTTTGAAAATAGATTTAAATGAATTAATAAACTATGAATTATCTTGTTTAAATTAGAATGAGGGTATTATTGTCCTAAAACAATTGAAAAGCATATTTTTCAAATTTTGAACTATACTAGCATAAAAAACAAATTTATACCATTATGAGGCATATTTTATGAAATTTCCCTAAAGATATATGATTAAATTTCGAGACCAGTAACTACTTGAGTGAGTAGAATGCCTTAGTTGGATACTATTATGGGTCATGATGTAGTTGGATAGTAGACATCCAATGTCATATCATATTTATAAAATATTAGTACACATTCATGAATGCAAAGGTACATACAAAAAGAAACAATTCATCGTGGAGTTTACTCATGCCTTTCCAAATTGGATTGCATCTACATCAAAGAAAATAATGTATAACATAAAAAATGATCACCAATAAAATCATACTTAAAGTTGCTGACCAGGATTAGGGTAGAACCTTCTGCAGTCATTTGGGCATGCGATAAAGAGTGCATTTTGCGGGTCAAAAATAGCTTGGCACACTAAGAAGAACCACTCTCGCAGAACACCAGGACCTGTAGCCTCTTCATTTTTGAATTCCATTAGCAGACCAGCATGGAGATGCTCAGGCTCTGCACGTAATATGTACTCGAATGATTCTGCCAACAATTGGGACCTGTCAATCAACATTTCATGTACTTCATCATAGTCTTCTTTGGCCTCAGGGAACATCATCATTGCCAGATGTCTCCTGCATTCAAAATCAGTGATCTTCTTAGGGTCGAGGAGCCACTTAGGATCACATGTTCGCCTTCCATACTGAGCAATTAAGGCACATACCACGACCTTGTTGTGTGTCAGAACTCTCCAAAATTGTTCTTCAGCATCACGATATAGTTTAGAAATGCCTATCAGCAGCTATGTACTCTGCTTCACACGAAGATAGTGCAACGATCTTCTGTTTTTGGGAGAGCCACGTAATGGGACACGAGCCAAGGTAGAATAATACGCCCGAGGTGCTCCTCCGATCATCTACATCACCGGCGAGGTCACTGTCGCTGAATTGACAACATTGGATAATCTTGCTCCTTAAGTTACTCTGTTTCTATTTTTGTTTTCGTTGAATAAGTGTTGATTTTTCTGTTCCTAGAATCTAGTTCTGTTACAGCCAAATATTGGCTTTGTTTTCAAAAGCTGAGTGTCTCTCTGCCAGCTATAAATAAGATCAAACACCCTTTGAGAATAATCATCTCGGGGTTTCCAAGTTATCTGTTGTGATTGTTCTTCTCTACAAACTCAATTTCCTGTTTGATTACCAACAAGTGGTATCAGAGCCCGGTTATTGAGCTCGAAGAACAACCATGGCTGATAAGACCCCGAAGAAGACAGGGATGGTTGTTGCTGGCGCATCAGGGTCCGGATCGAAGAACACGAAGGGAGGGTTGTCTCTGAATTACCCGATTCTCACTGAGACAAACTATGGGATTTGGGTCTTCAAGATGACTGCCATGATGAAGGCCCTGGGCGTGTGGATCGCAATTGAGAGCGAAGAGGATGTGGGAGAAGAGCGCGATCAAGGGGCTTTGCCTGTGCTTACCCAAGCCGTGCCGGAGTCAACGTTGATGGCCATCTCTCATGCTAAGACCGCGAAGCAAGCCTGGAAGGCACTGGAGGTGATGTACGTTGGACAGAAGAAGGTCAAATCTGCAAATATTCTCAGTCTAAGAAGAGAATTGCAGAGCTTAACCATGGAGGAGACAGAGACAATCCATAGTTTCTATCTCAAGGTAAGGATTGTGAATGAGATCAAAGGCCTTGGAGGTGATATGCCGAAGGAGCATATTGTTGAGAAGATTTTTACCTCAGTACCCGATAAGTACATGCCCATTGTGGGAACCATAACCCAGTGGGCAGATCTTGAGGAAATGACAGCTGCTGAAGCTGTGGGTAGGCTGAAAGCGTATGAACACACGCTTAAAGGCAGAAAAGGAGGACAAGAGGGTGAACAACTCTTGCTAACCAAAGCTCAATGGGAGTCGATGTCAAAAAGGGGGACTCGATTCGAAGGAAGCTCAAACAGAGCTGACGGTCCTGTGAGGGGACGAGGACGAGGCCAAAACTGGGGAAGCTCATCTCCGAGAAAAAGGTACGATCGTAATAGATTGAAATGTTATAATTGTAATGACTTTGGTCACTTTGCCTATGAATGCAAGAGAGGTAGAGGAGATGAAGCAAATTTTGTTGAGAAGGAGCCTGAAGAGGATGATGAGCCAGCGTTGCTCATGGCCGAGATCACCCTTGAAAGGGATGGTATGATCATGTTGAACGAAGAGAATGTCTTCTACAATCGAAATAGTGACCAAGGTATGTGGTACCTCGACTCTGGCGCCAGTAATCATATGACTGGTAAGGAGGAGTTGTTCGCTACCTTGGACACCAAGATGCAAGGAATGGTAAAGTTCGGTGATGGATCTAGAGTGGAGATCAAGGGAAGAGGCGTTGTGGTGTTCGTTGGGCACAACAACGAACATCGACCCTTAACTGGTGTTTACTTCATCCCAAAATTGAGAAGCAACATTATTAGTCTCGGGCAGCTGGGTGAAGCCGGCTGCAAAACTGAAATTGAGGGAGGAGTTCTGAAAGTGCTTGATCAGCAACGAAAGCTCTTGTTTAATGTCCCATGATCAGCGAACAGGTTGTATACTAAACAACTTAAAAGTATCTTACCTGTTTGTTTAATGTCGAAGGTAGATGAGGAACACTGGTTGTGGCACGCCAGATTTGGGCATATAAGTTTCCAAGCTATGAAGAAAATGAGTAGTGGAGGCATGGTTGAAGGACTCCCGAATATTGATCACCCAGAACAGCTATGTGATAGCTGTCTCTTTGGCAAGCAAAGGCGAACCCCTTTCCCAAAGACGTCGTCCTACAGAGCCACACAACGTTTAGAGCTTGTTCACACAGATCTTTGCGGACCAATTGCCCCTGCAACTCCTGGAGGTAACCGGTATTTCCTTCTGATAGTTGATGCTTTCACGAGATTCATGTGGATCAAATTACTAAAGACAAAGGATCAAGCCTTGTCCTCGTTTGAAACTATTATGAACAGGGCAGAGGTTGAATCCGAGTCGAAATTGAAGGCTATCAGGAATGATAGAGGGGGAGAATTCAGATCAGAAGAGTTTGAGGCCTACTGTAGTAAACGTGGGATCAAGCACTACTTTACCACACCTCATTCGCCACAGCAAAATGGAGTTGCGGAAAGACGGAACCTCACGATCGTAGGTACAACAAGGAGTCTATTGAAGAGTATGATGGTACCAGGGGAGTATTGGGCTGAGGCTGTGACTACAACAGTGTATTTGCTGAATAGAGCCATGACCAGAAGTGTAAAAGACTCAACACCTTATGAGGCGTGGCACGCAAGGAAGCCCAGTGTCGGGCATCTTCGAGTGTTCGGGTGTGTTGCCCATGTCAAGGTAACTAATTCCCCGTTAAAGAAATTGGATGATAGAAGCAAACTTGTGGTTTTTGTTGGGTATGAACCAGGTTCGAAGGCGTATCGCTTCATTGACACAGTGTCTAAGAAGTTGATCATAAGCAGAGATGCCAAATTCGAAGAAGGGAGGAACTGGGATTGGACGCAGGAGAATGATGAAGCTGAAGCCAGTCTACCCAATACGTTCGAGATCAACCTGGATAGCTCACAACCTAGTGGCGCCATTCAGGAACCCGAACCAAAAACGCCTGAGCTAGAGACAAGTCCTAGACCACATGTGACACCCCAAGGAAGCTCTGCACAAGAGAGTGCTGAATCTGATTTGCCATTACGATTCAAAAAGCTCTCGGACATATATGAAGAAGCTCCTGTGGTGGATCTTGACGAGCATTGCTTCCTATCATCTGAAGAACCACGGAATCCAGAGGAAGCCATGAAAGACGAGCGCTGAAGACGGGCTATGGAAGAGGAACTCGAGTCAATCCAGAACAACCACACCTGGGAACTGACCGAGTTACCTCATGGCCAAAAGGAGATAGGTTTGAAGTGGGTCTTCAAAACTAAGGACTCTGAAGGAAACGTGATACGACACAAAGCACGCCTTGTAGCAAAAGGCTATGTGCAGCGGGAAGGCATTGACTTCGAGGAAGTATTTGCTCCGGTAGCTCGCCTTGAGACCGTGAGACTGGTAATTGCGATCTCTGCTCAACAGAATTGGGAGGTGCATCATATGGACGTAAAGTCCGCTTTCCTCAACGACGACCTCACTGAGAAGGTATACGTATCTCAACCATTTGGGTTTGTTAATGAGACTAATCCTACTTATGTTCTGAAATTGAGGAAAGCACTATACGGCTTGAGACAAGCTCCAAGAGCATGGAATGCTAAGCTAGATGAAAAGCTGACTAGCTTGGGTTTCAACAAAAGTCCTTACGAGCATGCCGTGTACACAAGGAGAAATGGTGAAACATTGCTGGTTGTAGGTGTGTATGTAGACGATTTGCTCATCACTGGGAGGCCTGTAAGTGAAATTCATTCTTTTAAAGCACAGATGAAGAATGTCTTTGAAATGAGTGACTTGGGGTTACTGACCTATTATTTGGGAATTGAAGTCAAGCAGAGCAAGGAAGCCATTACTCTCAATCAGAGAGGATATGCCCAGAAATTATTGTCTGTTGCAGGTTTAGGTGACTGCAATCCGTGCTTGGTTCCCATGGAATATAAACTCAAACTGAAGAAAAGGATGGAGGGCGAGCTGATCAATCCTACTCAGTACCGAAGCATGATAGGAGGGCTAAGATATCTTGTGAATTCTCGTTCGGATATCGCATTCTCAGTGGGGATAGTAAGCCGTTATATGGAGGCCCCAAGCTCTGAACATATGGCAGCAGTGAAGCACATCCTACGCTACGTGAAGGGAACTCTGAATTATGGCCTAAGATACAAGAAGGGAGAAGGAGAAAGTGAGCTGACTGGATTCAGCGACAGTGACCTCGCCGGTGATGTAGATGATCGGAGGAGCACCTCGGGCGTATTATTCTACCTTGGATCGTGTCCCATTACGTGGCTCTCCCAAAAACAGAAGATCGTTGCACTATCTTCGTGTGAAGTAGAGTACATAGCTGCTGCTACAGCTACGTGTCAAGGTCTGTGGTTGCGAAACTTGGTAGCTGATGTGATGAAGATCAGGCCGGAAGCTCTGAAGCTGCTCGTTGATAATCGATCAGCTATAATGCTCTGTAAGAATCCCGTTTTTCATGATAGAAGCAAACATATTGACACACGTTATCACTTCATTCGTGAGTGTGTTGAGAGAAATGAAGTTCATGTGGAGCATATTAGGACTGAAGATCAAAATGCTGATATTCTTACCAAAGCATTGCCAAAGAACCGGTCCAAGAGCTGAGGGAGCAAGTCGGAGTTGCTGAAGTATGAGGATCAAGATTAGGGGGGAGATTATTGACAACATTGGATAATCTTGCTCCTTAAGTTACTCAGTTTCCATTTTTGTTTTCGTTGAATAAGTGTTGATTTTTCTGTTCCTAGAATCTAGTTCTGTTACAGCCAAATATTGGCTTTGTTTTCAAAAGCGGAGTATCTCTCTGCCAGCTATAAATAAGATCAAACACCCTTTGAGAATAATCATCTCGGGGTTTCCAAGTTATCTGTTGTGATTGTTCTTCTCTACAAACTCAATTTTCTGTTTGATTACCAACAATGCCATCGAGTTCCTTCAAAATTGCAAGATATTGAGACCATCTAGAATGAACAAATGCACCTTCCCCAGTTCCTTTCACAGCCAAGCACTCCCCCATTTTGTGGAGGCATTTGTCCATATTGTTCAACAAGTCCACAAATATAACATGAAGAAACTCAATTTGTTCTACATACAGTTGTAGTTTAGTACAATCTATACCTTGCAACGGTATGGAAATGGGACACACAAAACCCTCTTGATCCATAATAGCAGTTATCAAAATGCAGTAAACTCTCGTACATCACCCAAGAGTGGCCCCAAACTATGCTTGCTGCCAAGTCCTTACACAACCTGCTACCCAGCTCACTAACAAATGGAAGAAGCTCAGGTATCACATTTGTTTCCTTAATACCTTCAAGATGCTTCCAGCTTTCCATCAATGACCCAAGTGCACTCCTACACGATATATACAGTGGGTCCTCGTAAGGAGCTCTTATGAGCAACTTACAGAATTCTAACACTATTGGGGCACAATGGGTATTATTTAAAGGCCTGGATAATGAATTTTGACTGTAATTCGAAAATTGTCTAATGCAATTATCAGCACATTCTTTGTTACCTTTATGAAGAGACATGTACAGCATGACCAGAGCTGCAGGAGCAGAGGATGTCATGAAAATCTGAATATGCTCTATTGCAGCCTCGTCATCATCCTTCAGCACTGATTATCTTAAACGAAGAAGACACCGTTTCTCCTCTACAGATCCGAAATCATGTCCCCGATGACATGCCAAGCCAGTGGATGGTCCGTGCTCCTCATACGACCCACCAACTGTAGCCCAGCATCGTTCTCTACAGCACACTCCGCGAGCGACTGTTCCCACTGTAGCTGTTTACCCCGATATATCAAAATCTGCTCGATCGCCGGAACCCCTGTGATCACCTCGATACGCTCATGGACAGATTTCACCAAATCTTTGGGGTTAGCGTGGATGACCACGGTTTTCCCCTCGGACAGCTGGAGCCTGGGCGGAGACTGTGCCGGCCTGGCCTGGACGGCGCAGGAAGCTGGAGACGATCGGGCATCAAAAACTCCCCGGGCGGTGGGGGCGGCAGCGGGTTCGTCTTTAGTCATTATGACAGGGACAAGGTCGGACACGTCGTCGTCATCATCCTCGTCCAAGGAAGAGTCATATTCATCCAATTTCCGCTTCGATGGGAGACGATCGAGACAGCGCTGTTGGTTGTTCGAATCGCTCAACACGACGGTAGAGGTGGTAGTGGTCGTCGCATCGAGAGACATTTAGGGGAGTAGTCGTCGTGGCCCGGTGAGAATCAGGGACGAGGTGGAAGGGTTGAAGTGAAATCGGGAGGGAAAAACCCTATCTATTTTTCGGCGGAGGAGGCAACGACAGAGACGTGTGTACAGTGAGAAGCTATCGGGAGTAGAAAAGGAGGACAAATTTCACATTTCACACACGGAGCAACCTGAGTAGTCAATAAAAAACTGTGATCTTTATTGCATTCACACCGAGCGCACCTTGACCGGGCACCCGAGTCACAATCCAGCGAGATTGTGGATCGTGGTTCGCGGTTCACTCGTGAGCATTAGAGCATGTATAATGGAAAGGCCCTGGGTGAGGCTTTGGCCCTGAGTCCCTTGTGTTGAGTGGACAAAAGTGAGGCCTTAGAGACTCAGAATAGTAGGTTTTTGTAATGAGAGACCCTAGGTGAGTCCCTAGGGTTGAGGCCCTTGTGCTGACTTGTTAATTAATTGATTTTTTCTGTTTTATTTAATTCTTCACAACAAACCGTCTAAATTATATACAATATAAACAAATGTGTAAAATTATAATTAATGACAATCAAAAAAATAATAAATAAATTTAACACGAATTAAAATAAACTTGAACTTTTATTGATCCTCTTTTAATTCAACCCACAAAAAAACAGCTCCAAGAGTACAAACGACTACTCGTCGTCACGGAAACCAGCTCCATATACACCCCATAAGTGCTCCATAAGATCATTTTGTAGTTGCATGTGGGTCTCATGATTTGTGACACTTTGTTGACAATCCACTAGTTGCTGGTATGCCAATGGCCCTCCGTGGTGCCATCGTTCTGGTGGTGTCCAATTCGACATTTATGGAGGTTGCTCGTAAAACAACTCGTCATCTCCATACTCGTACCGGTCGCGCTCATCCTCTACAATCATGTTGTGTAGAATGATGCAAGTGTGCATGATATCAGCAAAAGTGTGTTTGCTCCAAGTACGAGCGGAACGGGAAATGATGTGCCACCTTGCTTGAAGTACTCCAAAAGTCATTTCAATATCTTTCCGAGCACCTTTTGGCATTTAGCAAACAACTTCTCTTTGGGCTCGTAGGGATGCCGAATAGTCTTCACGAACCGTGCCTATGTTGGGTAAATGTCATCCACCAAGTAATAAGGTCGGTCGTACCGATGACCGTTGATCTCGTACTCCATTCCCAACTCACGGCCGTAGTAAGCGTAACGGAATAAGTGGCTGTTGTTGAGGACGTTGATGTCGTTGTTCGAGCCAGACATCCCGAAATACGTATGCCAAATCCATAAATCACGGGACGTTACAGCTTCAAGCATAACCGTTTTGTCCCCGTGGTGACTTCCCCGTCCATGGGCTCCCTGGTCTTCGGTTGGGCAGTTCTTCCACTTCCAATGCATGCAGTCAAGACTCCCAGCCATTCCGGGAAACCCCCGGTTGTTCCCTTCTCAGAGTAAACGCTCCATGTCAGCTGGTGTGGGTGTACGCTGGTACTCGGCTCCGAATACCTCAATGAAGGCCTTGCAAAACTTACGTAAAAATTCAAGTATGGTGCTTACCCCAATGTGCAGAGTTTCGTCCAATGAATCGGCCGAGTACCCATACGCAAGCATCCGTATCGCGGCGGTGCACTTCTGTTCCGTTGATAAGCCCAACCGTGAGGCCACGTCGGGCTTCTGAACGAAGTAATAGTCGTGTTCCTTGACCTTGTCCATAATCCGTTGAAAAAGTGGTTTGCACATACGGAACCGATGCCTAAACATATCAGGGCCATATATGGGTTGATCTACAAAATAGTTCCTCATTAATTGGTTGTGGGCTTCAGCACGACCTCTGTTAATCTCTCGTCGCATTGGTTCCCCACGGGCGGCCCTCTCGATCCTTGGCATTGCTCTCTGCATGCTCCTCTCAATCCTCTGTCGGAGTCGTCGCTCAACTACCCGCATTCAGGCTGCCATCTCCTCATATGTCAGCAGTTGGGCTGCCATCTCCTCATACATCGGCATTTGGGCTGTCATCTCTTCATATGTCGGAACCTCATCGTCGAACATTTTGGAAATTAGAGAGTAGAATGTGGGAATGAGAGAGTGAAATTGGAGAATAGGTGTGAAAAAAGTGAGGTTAGGGTTGGGGTATTTATAGGGTTTAAATTGTTTTAGATTTAATTAAAGGATGCCACGTGTCGCCACGCGAGAGGACGAGAGCGAGCTAGGGGCGAGTCCTGCGGCCCGGCCCGCGTGTTTGCGGGCCACGTAAAAACCGTCCCACAATGGGACGGCCCGCAGACCGCGAACGCGCAGGTCGGGCCCGAGGGCCGGCCCGTTGTGTTTGCTCTTAACCACAGATCAGGGACCACGAACCCGCGGATCGTACGTCCGGGTGCATCCCACGACGTCGAAAAAGGCTTCGAGGTGCGTAGCTACGTCGGCGCCCAATCATAATGTGACACGCTGCCAATTTTTATTTAAAACCATTTTATATATAAATCAATTTTTTAACCCTTTAAAAATGTATTAAAATTAATTTTTTATTTCATAAAATTTATATTTTAATTTTAAAAATTATTTTTTATTTAAAAAATCGATTTTTACTTTTAATTTTTTTTGTTTTATAAAATATGTTTTTAATATTAAATTAACCCTATAATATATATATATATATATATATATAGGGTAACTATCTAGTAAAACCCACCCTTATTGTGCAAACTACGAACTCACTAGGTGCTGACACGTGGCACATTTAGTGCTGATAGTTTGTGCAGCACGGTGCTAATAGTTTGGGACTATTAGCACTGTGCGCCCAAACTATTAGCACTCTGCGCGCCACGTGTCAGCGCCTGGTGAGTTCGTAGTTTGCACAATAAGGTGCGGTGTTTTATATATATATTGTCCACGTGTCAACATCTAGTGCGCTCTGCTGACATCATTTTGGGGGGATCCTGTGGCTCTCATGGGTTCGTAGTTTGCACAATAAGGGGGGGTTTGTACCTGATACCAATCCTATATATATATATATATATATATATATATATATATATATATATATATATATATATCTCACCCCATTCATCAAACCACCAACGTTTCTCTATTTTTTCTCTCCAGTTTTTCACATTTATTTCGATAAAAAAATGTCTGACGACGAGGTTCAAACGACGACGACGAGTTGTAATAAAATTTCAAGTTTAATTATCCATTTTAGTTATTTAATTGTATTTATTAAGTAGTCTTGCATTTTAGTTAATTTATTTAATTATTAATTAAATTTATGTATTTTATTTTAATTTTATTTAGTATTTATTGTTTTAAATATAAATTTCATAAATTCAACAAAAGCATAACCAATTATCCAGTCTGCACTTCTGCAAACCATGATCCCCATGCACGATCCCCTTGATGTGGAATACTCTCAGGTTTAAGGGCGGATCACAATTCATCTTAGTCAACACATGAATCATGCATCCTGCATCTTGCCCTTCTTGATGTACATGCTCTTAAGAACGATGCAAAGTGGAAATACTCGTACAAATGACTCGTGTTAGGGACTCGTATGTTTATTGTGCAAAATAGTGAGTCTAAGTCCCTTAATTTAAGACCATGTACAACACATCGACCCGTTTCCCGACTTGTAACCATCTATTTAGTGGGTCGGGATCGCGGTTTGCGAGTAGCGGGTTGCGCGCCAGCCAATGAGCTGGTGAAACGTGGCCAGTTCAGTTGAAAAAAAATCCGACCGTTGAGTAACGATCGATAACGGGTAAAAAAAATTTTAAATACAAAATATCATATTTAAACCTATAATAACAAAAAATTCCATCTATAAATACACCCCCTCTCATTCATCAAACCACCAATATTTCTCTCAACTTTCTCTCTCAAAATCTAAAATTTATCTCACAAATTCTGATACAAAATGTATGACGACGAGTGTCCATCTATGGAGGAGTTGGAAGCCAACATTCGTGCAGTGGAACAACAACTCCGGCGAAGGGCTGATAGAATGATAGTGAGAGAAATGTCAAGGATCAACGCACTGAGGCAAAGGATCGAACGTGGGGAACCTTCCCGACGAGAGATTAACAGAGGTCGTCTCAAAGCCCACGACCGACTGATGCATGATTATTTTGTCAACCACCCCACGTATGGGCCCGATATGTTTACGCGTCGATTCCGTATGTGCTGACTTCTTTTTCAAAGGGTGATGGACAAGATAGTAGAGCATGACGATTACTTCATTCAGAAACGGGACGCTTGGGGTTTTCAAAGCACCGAAAATGCACCGCTGCAATACGAATGCTTATGTATGGGTGCTCGGCAGATTTGTTGAACGAATCTCTATGGGTTGCGGTAAGTATCATACTCGAATGTGTACGCTGGTTTTGTAAGGCCTTTGTTCAGGTATTTGGGGCTGAGTACGAGCGTAAACCAACACCAGAGGAGTTGACCCGATTACTCGAAGTGAGGTACAACCGAGGGTTCATCAGCATGGTTGGGACTCTTGACTGCATGCATTGGGATTGGAAGAATTGCTCAGTCGCATTGCAAGGATTTTATGGCCGCGGAGATCACCACGGGGATCCAACTGTTATGCTGGAAAATGTAGCATCCCGTGATTTGTGGATATGGCATTCCTTTTTCAGGATGTATGGCTCGAACAACGACATCACCGTCCTCAACGCCGGCCACTTATTCAACGACGCTTTTCATGGCCGTGACTTTTCCGTGGAGTATAAGATCAACGAGCATCGCTAAGACCGACCTTATTATTTGGTTGACGACATTTACCCTTAATGGAGTCGGTTCATGAAGTCGATTCGCCATCCCAGTACACGCAAACAAAAATTGCGTATTAAAGTTCAAGAAGGTTGTCGGAAAGATATTGAGAGGGCTATTGGAGTCTTCCAAGAACGATGGCACATAATATCCCGACCCGCTCGTGTTTGGAGCAGGCATACTTTGGCTGATATCATGTATACCTGTATCATTCTACGCAACATGATTGTAAAGGAAAAATGTGATCGGTACGAAGGAGGAGATGACGACTTGTATTACGATGCCCCTCCAGAAATACCTGGACACCACCAGAACGATGGCAGTAGGGAGGGCCCTTGGCCTACCAACAACGCTTGGACGCTAGACTCAGTGTGCCAAATGATTTGACCCACCAACAACTCCAAAATGACTTTATTGAGCACATATGTGGTCGGTTTGGAGCGCATAACCATTTAGACAATGATTGAGAAAGCTTTTTATCTGTAATAATTGTCTTTTGAAATGTGTATTGGGTGGTATTATTCGGGGATGAATAAAATTAGATGTTTGAATTCATCTAGTTAATTTAATTTATTATTAATTAGTTTTGTCAAATTTATTTCAATTTTGTTAAGTCGGAATATAATAAACAAGGGAAGTCAAAGGAATTTTAACCTATGATATGGACCTTTTAAGCTTCCTTGCTGACCGTTAGTATATATGTTTTTTGAAATGCTGATGGTTACTATCCCGAAATTATTTATTTTAATTCATTTTATTAGCAATTAATTTTTTCAAATCTATTTAATTTTCTGTTTTAATAATTTTTTTAATAAATTCAGCAAAATATCAATTCAACATCTAGTCAGCATCCACTCAGAACATGAGTCCCAATCTGAGTCTCACCACCATGGAACACATTTACATTAAAGGGGCTCAAACTCACTATTTTGCATAGTTAGCATACAAGTCTCCTATACGAGTCTTTCCACTGTACATGCTCTAACTGTGTTCCATAGTGATGAGACTCAGGTTGGGACTCATGTTTTGAGGGGATGTTGACTAGACGCTGAATTTATTAAATTATTTATTAAAACAATAAATATTGTAGAAATTTGAAATAAATTTGACAAAAATTAATTAATAATAATATAAATTAAAATAAATACTATTAACAACATTTATTAATAATAAAAAATTTCTCAAGCAAAAATCAACCATTGGAAATGGAAAAGATCATCATCAAGACTAAGATGAGTTGGTTAGAGGATAACAATAACGACCTCAACTCATTAAAAACAACTCAATTTTGTCCCCTATTGGACATACATCTTGACTTTTCATGTCAAGTGATATGAGTGCTTCTGCGTAGAGAAGTCGATATCCAGATAACATCTAAGAGGTGGTTTGTTGTCCTTGGGAGACCAGTGAGAGGTGGGGTTGAAGAGGGTGGAAATTTTGTGGCACCGTAATTTGGACCGTCAATCACTAAAGAAGCATCTGAAATGCCATATAAAGCCACTAAAGTGAAAATGGATGATATACCTACACAAACGGATGTAGTGCATGCTGAGTTGAAAAGCTTAAATGCGGAATGAAAGGATGATCTGAATACCTTCACGGAAGAACTGAATGAAAAAATGAAGACATATTTTAAGTGGATGATAGAAGCTCTGCGCCACAGCCGTGATGTGGACTCTAGTTTATAATGGAATGGCCTGATGTTCAACGAGCATCTGACCCCAAACGTTCACCAATAGGAGATTCAGCCTCTAGGAAAAAATCACCTGATCCACCGTATTCATCGTCGTCTACAAAATCGCATGAGCCCACCCATGCAAAGGGGGCACATGAAAATGGTGTTGGTTAAAACTCCACAAACATTGTCGCTGCTTTATGTGGCTCAACCTTTTCCAGAAGCACCTCCCGGGTCTGCACATACACCAGCAATTGTCCATACATTGTCAAAGAATAAGAAGAAGCTATCACCTCTCATATGTGAACCTAATACATGTGGAAACAATAGGAGGAAGATATCATATCCCAGCTCTGTACATAATACGCGTGACAAGAACCCCATCTTTGCACATACATCATCAAAGAAAAAGCACGAACCTAAAAAGAAGTCACCTGTGATTGTGAAATATGATGCTTCGAACCCTCTGAAAGCCATTCCTGAACCCTATTTAAGATCATACAGGGAACTACAAGCCCATGTTAAGCGTGATACGAAAACTGAACATGAATTAAGCTCTAAATATCTTCAATTTATATTACTTCTATTGTTTTTTTTAATGAAGATTGTTGACACCCCTTATGTGTATGCATGCATCATTTAGAAGATGTTCTTCACAAAAAAAAGACATAGTGTATACAACGATAAGTATGCCCAGGATGCAACAATTTTGGACATATAGTCCAGTGATTGTTTCAGATTAGACCACTTACATTTGACCTCCAAGACAAATGGCGAACAAGGTAAGTACCGAGTGGCCCCTAAACTACTCAAATATATTGGAAGATCGTTTCGATTGAATATGGTAAGAAATGGGATGGATGCAAAAAAGTCTACTTCCCATGGAACATCAACTACAAACATTAGATAATGGGGTTGCGGAGCTGGAGCAAGAAAACCTCAATGTGTATTATTCTCTTGTGTTATGTACGAAGGAAAAAGCTATGGATGATGTTATGCATCCTTTTCACGAAATATTTCCACGCATTCTTAGTCCATACCAAAATGGCAACGGGAACAATTCGTCTAGACCAAGAATAAAGTGGACATATTGTAGGAAGCGGAACCTTCCACAAAATACATTGTATGCAAAACTTTTCCAATTGAGCTTTTCGGGAACTGGTTTGAGTCATTCTTACTTAATGTTTTATTGGTACAGCGGTGGAGATTGTGGTGTGTACACAATCAAATACGTTGAGCTTGAACTACCAGAACACCGGTTGAAAATGGATGATTGAAAAGAATGTTGGAACCTCTCGAAAGAAATTTTCTGTGGACGTAACTACTAATGTATGTGAACGACGGATTTAGGTTTGTCAATGGGGGACACCGTTATTTTCTTTATTATAGTACATAACGATAAAATAAAAAAGTAAATAGTATCAATTTTTCTAAACTAATTAAAATCATGAAATTAATTCTAACTTAATTAGAATTAGAACCTTTTCCCAACAAGGACGTAAACAGAATAAAATTTTCTAAACTAATTACAATTAGGAAATTTTAAAAGTAGCTACAAAATCTTTATCTGAGTAATCATGTGTACGTGGGAACACGGCGCCTCGTGTATCTTATTAAACCCCAACGGTTTGGTTTGCTTTCGTTTATAATGAGGGGTAATTTGCTCCACTTTAATCTTCCCGATTTCGAATATAGTGTGGATCGTAGACATGCACGCCTGTATGTTGGAATCTTACCTTCTGAAATCGTAGAAAAAATACTTTCTCTAATGGTTGAAGATAGTGACAAGGCCTTGCCCAACCTCTCACGCTGGTAATGTGCTCAATCCTTTGTTTTCAATGCACTGTGGTTATTGTGTGTCACTTCTGACATTCTTCTACGTGTTATGGAAATAGTTGTAAGGGCTTCAATGACTTTCTCCATACGACCGATTTTCTCCACAACCTCAACTGTAAGTTTACACCAGATGTCGTGCGTAACATTACACTAAATGGTGCAAGGATTTCAAAGCTTGCAAAAGAGAAAGGAAATCATCGAGCAACGTACCTGATCGGATTATACCATTTGCTTAATGGCCCTAATCCGTACATAGGGTTTGACGAGAAAGCTGAAATTGTCATGTAGTACGTATATACAATATGACACTTCATGACACAGTTTCAACGTATTGGCATCAACCGCTTGCGGCGTATGCTCAAACAAGGTAAGATTCTTGCAATGCGAAAATGCAACCGACAGGTCCTGGAGATGTTGCTTCCCGGCAAACATGAGATTGTTGTTGAGTCGCATTATTGCAATCGTAAAGATGAAGGACATTGGCAGTGGGACAAGGCTTACATAAAGGGATATCGTTCGTTTAAATATTTTTCTTGTGATGCTTTTATCATTGATATTGAAACCTTTAAGATAAGGTACAGTATGTATTAAATTGATTATGGAATTTAAAAGTCTAAAGTTGCGATCTAGCATGTTTACACTAACCATTTTATAGTCTATACACTTCATATGTTCATAGTGATCACTTCTGTTCGGGATATTATCACTATTATTGAGAGAGGTGAGAGGGATTAGAACCATGAACACCCAAAGAAATCTTTATCTTTATGGCTATGGTGGGTGGTTAGTTGATCTTTATGTTTCCGCAGTTGTCGATTTAGTATTGCTTTATTTTGTTATTGTAAGCATGCCAGATCGACAAGTGCGGAAACATAAAGAACGACTAACCTCGTGCCATAGCCATGAAGCTTAAGGTTTCTTGGGTTGGTGTTTCTTCTAAGCCCTCTCACAACTCGTTGATTTGTGTGGGCTTAGGGACCAAACCCATCCTTTTATAGTTCACTTGATATATTCATAGAGCTCAATAATGAAGGCAAAAGAATTTAATATCTAATGGAATATAGGACGACCAATGAATGACAGCAGCTGGTAAAAGCTAACTATATGCATAAAGAAGTGTGACGGTCTACTTAATATCATGATGATGTGTTGAGAAGGGATAAGAAGCCAAATAATTGTCGCTCGGGTTTCCACACGTGGACCTATTCTATTGTAGACTTGGGGTCGCTCATCAATCTGTATCAGCGGAACCATGCATATATGACATACTTTAGGTAATGCATATTTATTTTTGTCCTCCGAATCACGCTTTTATTTATTTCGTTTTTTTTATCATTGCAATTTCTCATTATCAATGATATTAAATGTACAACATATAAAACAGAAAGCTTTGATTGATTTTGTTAAAGATCACCTACTTTCATGCTCTTTCTAAATTTTAAAACACGTAGTTCTTTACAACATGTTTGTTAACATTTTTTTTATTATCAGCTCAGATTTTTATTAAAAGGAGACGAACTTCCTAAATGGAAAGCGTCTAAATGTCGGGAGACCGGAACACGATTATAGAAGAGCTGTCACGCCCCAAATCCGGTATTGACCGGACCCGAGACGTGACTTAGTGAAATAAAGGAAAACAAAGTAAAAGTGATTTAAGGGAAGTAAGGACCCAGAAGTTGTTCCAATATTCAACAGTAATAAAGCCACAGTGAGTCAATTACAAGTCTTAAAATACAACGTACGTCTCTAATGAAACATAAAATAAATTTCGGCTTCCGCTAGCTCCCAAGCTCTGCGTAACCTTGTACTCCAAGTCAAAGGTAATACCTGTAGAAAACACAGTAAAGGGGTGAGCTTGACGCTCAGTAGGCAAAAACCACAATATCCTCTTAATTACAGATTCACAAGAAAGCTTTTCCAAAGTTTAAAGTTTATTAAAAGGGGTTTGATACGACGGTGCGACACTTAAATCATAATGAATGCAATACCCGTTTTACTCCGACCCTCACCATACTAACAATCTCCAACTTTAACCCACACTAACTACTATACCGGGAAACACCGATGGAATAACCAAGGATACCACCACAGTCACAAACACAGCAACACTCACAACCACAGTTACTCTCATTCGAAATGCAAGGCATTCTCAACACAGCAATCCACACAAATGCACGGTCTTTGGAGCAACCCGCTCGGCCCGGCGTAGCCGCACGCAACTTTCCCCAACACACAGTCGGGAGAGGAGGTTGACCTCATCGCGGACACAGGCCCAGCCTCTTCGCGGTACAACCTCATCGCGGAACACATCGTTTTACCGATACACGGAAGGCAGAGAAATCGCCTCTTCGTGGAACAACCTCATCGCGGAACACAGGCCTAGCCTCTTCGCGGTACAACCTCATCGCGGAACACAACATTTTACCGAGTGCTAGTCGGAAGGTAGGGAAAACACCTCTTCGCGGGACACAGCGTTTTACCGACTCAAGGTCGGAAGGTAGGGAAACCACCTTTATCATGTAACCAATCACAACCACAATCACAATCACAATCATGCTCATACCACCAACACGCACTTACCAGCACTTACCGACACCACACTCAACGTGGTAACCCCACCGGCTTAACTGGTAACCGTTCCCCAAAGCCCACAGTTCAACAAATAATAAAACAGGGAATAACCACTCAAGTCACGAATAAGCATCACTAGTTCAACTCTACTTGTTTCGTGTTCATTATTTAACAACCGTTCAATCAGCATAGAGTACACAAATCAATACAATCATCAAACAATCCTACATGGGCGACATGGCCTGATTCTACCAGCACGGCATACCAACAACTACGGCACGACATGGCTCGTAGGTCGTTCGCAGGTTATAAGGCTACTCCAGTTAATCTCATCCTATATGCATACTAGTTATTTATCCGGTTATTAGGTTTCCCTATATGCATTCTAGTACGTCCGAGATTAAGTAAAGTTCTGAGGTATTCCCTACCTCTCAGTCTCTAACTGGGTCGCCTAGCTGCTGACGTCCGTGCCTACTCTGGTCTTCTCCGTGCTCGGGGTAACAGCCTGGTTTTAACACAAAAAGGGGACGGTCAAAATCATCTCCGACCTGCTCCTCAACACGCTCCAACCAATGGAAAGCGTCGTCCCTCAGCTGATGAGCTGCAAAGGACACTCTCAGATGTCCATCGGTGATGCCGGAGGTGTTCAGGTTTCGGGTGACCTGCTGCAACCACCTCTCAGCCACGTTGGGGTCGGGCTCACCGGTGAAAGTAGGCGTACCCATCTTGATGAAGTTCATCAATGCACGGGCTATGTGACCATCTGCCTGACTCGGCCTCGCAGCTGTGGTAGCTGCAGGTGTGGTCTCTCTCTGCGCGATGGCTGCCACAAATCACTGCATAGTGTTGGTCAGCTCATCTAGGGCAGTCGCCGTGGTCCTCCTCGCCACAAGTGGAACTCTGGACGGATTCCCCAGTGATCCAGCATCACTCCCATCAGACTCCTCCGGGGTCAAAGCCCAAGCATCCTCTGCCTCTACCGGCTCAGTGTGCTCCGTGACTAGCGGGGCTCTGGACGGAAGTCTCGATGGCCTAGCTGCCCCTGCCGCCTCAATGGCAGGTGGCTGACCGCGACCTCTAGCTAGTCGATTCCTCTAGTACGGGTGTAGTGGAAGCACCAGGGAGCTGAGTCGACCTTGGAGCGCGAGGACGAGATCCGGGCGAAGTATCCCCACCTGTTCAACCCTTGAGGTACGTCCGTTTTAAATTTCGGGGAAGAAATTCTTTAAAGGAGGGTAGACTGTAAAGGCCGGGGAATTTAATATCTTAAATTATAGGTTGGAACGTCATGGATTGGAAAACGGGTTGTTTTTTGGATCGAATTCAAAAAAAAGGAAAAGAAAAGAAAAAAAAGAGGGGGAACCAGGCTCCCTACTCTAGAACTAGAAGGCATAGCCTTGGAAAAACAAAGGATGACATGTCCTAAAAACTGCAAAAAGAGAAAAAATGAAATCAACCTCCGCTCTCGATCCAACCCGAGGAGGGATCAATGGATGCTTTCTCCTTGATGGCCGAGAGATCTTTTTGAGCCTCAAGAGCTGCCTCGTTCCACATATCCTTAGCCGATGGTGAAGCTTTGATTGCACGTTCTTGACTGAAAGAATCGGTTACGGGCCTAGAGGTGTAAGCAATAGTAGAACCAGAAGTAGAATATGTCTTAATAACTCGACCCTGACATGATAGTTTAATAAGAGCATCCTTCTAAGGGCTGCACTAGTCCTTAACCGACATAGTTGATTCCAAGAACCAGTAACCCCCGCTCCCACCAGGTGAGAAACACACTCCTCCACTGGAGAATCATCAGATTGAGACCCAAGTTGAGTTCCTTGATCAAGAAGTAATACATCATGTACCGCATCCAGTAGTATTCCCCAGGAAAGACGAAACAGGAGTAACTACGG
Source organism: Erodium maritimum (assembly GCA_963921825.1). Classification (NCBI taxonomy): domain Eukaryota; kingdom Viridiplantae; phylum Streptophyta; class Magnoliopsida; order Geraniales; family Geraniaceae; genus Erodium; species Erodium maritimum. The sequence goes on along the minus strand of OY997595.1, from coordinate 46,456,300 downwards.
ACTTAGTCAATTGCATAATATGTTTGTTATGTTTATTGAACGTATTATTTCGGGTCGTAGAGAAGGTGTGTAGTCAAATTGCACTGAATAACCATAATAATGTTTGATGGCATTTCACGCTTATTACACATGGACCCTGTCACGCCCCAAATTCAGTAGGACCGAACCCGGAAAGCGAACGGTGAAACAATAAAATAATTTTCAAACATTTTAATAAACCGCTTAAAATCACCACTTTGAGTTAATCAAAATAATATTTTACAACAGAAAAGCGTCCAAAACAAGCGGGAAAAAACCCAAGTGTACGTCGCTAAACTCCCAAAAACCCGGACTCCCGGTCCCAGCTCTTCAAGCTTCGAGAGCTCCCCTAGTCCGTCTCGCGACCAGTACCTGTAGGAAAAGCAGCTAGGGGTGAGCGTTCGCTCACCACCACAGATACCAGACTGACCACGACATACTAGCAGAAATGCCGGAAACACCAACAACAAACAAAACACCGGGGACGACTATCCCCAAACTCAAGTAACCCGACTGTCACACGAAAATTGTTACTTTCCCCAACCAACTCAAAACCCGGACACGTAATGTAGACCCGACACAGCGGTTACGACCTCAACCCAAAACGCAAATAATAACCCCGCAACACCCAAGATCACAAAGGATCGCACACAACAAACAAGATCACAAAGGATCGCACTCCAGCTACTCAGTGCCGGTTGCTAACCGGCTGGGCTTGAGCCTGCCCCACACAACTTTCCCCGACACTCAGTCGGGCCAGGCGGTCGACCTGTTAGCGATATATACAACAATACTTTTTCGATAGCTGGTCGGAAGGGGAGCCGCCCTTCATCGCCGAAGAATGCACAACTTTACCGATGGTTAGTCAGAAGGCTAGCCAACCCCTACGCGCGCGACCACGGGACCCCTTTTCTGTCAGGCGGGCACCAACCTCCATGCAATCACAGTCATCATCCAAGGTTCAACAAATAGTGACAACACAGGTTTAACACCCCACAGGCACACATAGCCACCCACGACACACGAAACAGTATCACACGGGTTCAACACCCCAAAGGCACCCCTGACCACCCACGACACACAAACAGTAAAAACACGGGTTCAACACCCCAAAGGCACACATGGCCACCCACGACACACAAACAGTAAAAAATATGGGTTCGACACCCCAAAGGCACACTTGACCACCCACGACACACAAACGGTAAAATACGGGTTCAACTCCCCACAGGCACTCATGGCCACCCACAAACACAAACAATTCAATCAACCTCCGGGCACAACCAAATGCCACCAGTATTTCTATTGTTCGATATGTTTACATATCCTACGACACTACTAAGTGTCACATGCATTTCTATTGTTCGATACGTTCACGTATCATACGACACCACTAAGTGTCGCCTGCATTTCTAGTGTTCGATAAACTTACTTATCCTACGACACCACTAGGTGTCACATGCATTTCTACTGTTAACTTTCCCTAGTCAAGGCCAAGATCCGGCTACTTTTCCCTACCTCGTAACGCTTCCAAAAAAGTCCACGCCCAAGCTCCGGCGTGCTCGCGATCACTCGCCTAGCTTCCCCTTTCCGCGGTCGTCGGCACGATCTAACAAGAACACAATTAAAGCACTTTTTAAGTTTGCAGGCAAAGCTGAATTTTAATAAACTTGACGCCCAATTGCAACCACGACAATGTCGATCACTCCCAAACTTCCCAATTACTCGACATTGTCAATAATGGGCCCGGAAAAGCCCGATTCGCCCGGCTTTGGCGAATCTGCTCGGGATCGTAAAACGCCCTTCCGGGGCTCCGAAAATTTCCGTTTTCGTTTCTACGATCTTAGAATAATTCAAGGGTTCCAATGCAATCGACAGAATCAATTTCCGATTTCCGAGCGATTTAATTCGCGTTTCAAGTTTCTAAACCCGAAATTTCCAACCTTCACAATTTAATTCCATAATTCGATCCGAGTGTGAATTATCGATTCGGGGATCGTCCAAAACCACCCAAACACGAAAAACCCGAGACCCGACACATGGGCCCCACCCGGCCACCACTAGCCGTGGGTGGCTGGACCGGTTTTGGACCGGTTCACCACTGTGGTGGCCGGTCCTAGCTCCGGTCAGCCACCACCCACGGTGGCCGGAGCTCCCCCGAGCCCCGGTCACCGGAATCCGATCATTTTTACCCCAAAACGTTCCCAACGAATCCTGCACCTCAACTCATCCATATTTAACCCGTTTAAACACAAACCCTAACTTTCAAACGTACCAAAACGTTTTCCTTTTTATTCTCTCCTTCTTCTCTCTTCTTTCTCTCTCCTTTTCTCTCTCTTTTTTTTCTCTTTTTTTTTGAATGGCCGAACACCCTCATGTAGTCTTCCTTTTGTTTTGTTCAAAATTACCAACTACCATCACTTCTTCCTTTTGTTTTGTTCAAAAATAACAAGTACCACCACTTGTGTGACAAGTGGCAAGTGGGTCCCACCTTTTAAAAAAAATATCTTTATAGATATTTTTCTGTCAGATTCGCGAAATTCGGCCGTCTCGGGCCACGAACGGGCCCATTTTCCAAGAAAATAAGAAATTTCACGTGCTACAAGGAAACTGCTCAACTAAGACCGTTGTAACGACGGCTAAGCTTTTTGGATCCAAAACGGGCCTCGAACGGACCAAAACGTCCATCGGTTGACTTTTCCAGCAAAAAGTCAACATTTCCCAAATTGGTCAAAAGGTTGCCCTGAGTCCCCCAGAACTCACTTTGGTCGATATCGGGGTCAACTTAAGTCTGATATGACCCTCGGGGTCAAATTTAGGTTCATTTAGGTGCGTGTCCCAAAATTTTAAATTTTCCTGTTTTTCGCCGATTTGACTGGCGTTGACCGGGAGTGGTTCTTACAGACCCATACGCGTAATCCCCATCCATCAGAATCGTGACGCTCGACCATATGGCCTTACAACATCAGTTTTATAGATACCGAACACATAGCCCGAGCTCATAAGTCCCCTCTTCTGATCTGAGCATCGACCCTTGAAAAGGGAGTATATATTACTCCCTTGTAGCTTGTATTTATAGCAAAAAGATGTTGCCAAACAGTGATGGGGAGTTGCAAAATTGACTGACAATCCTAACCATTAATGCATAGCATGAAGCCTCGTAGCTCCTTGCTCGGGGTCTAAACTATATTTTCTTCGTGCCAGGGTTTGAACTCTTTTCCCTTACCACTGGTTGGTAACTATCAGATTATACCACTCCATAACTTTAAGGAAGACAGAAAAGTTATTTTTAGTTGGTTAGCGATCCTAACTTCTATTTAGGGAAGGCGAGCATAATACTATGCATGACCGACTATAAAATTTTAAACTTTATATACTTCCTCTTGACTTTGGTAACCTTGGATTTTTAATAATTCATAAAATTAGTTAACTTGGTTCCCAAGAAAGGTATAGAATACTAGAAGTGAGTTCGGAGATTTATTAGTCCGTCTTTTACCGTGTTTATCTAGGGAATACTATCATCTATTATTGAGATTATTATGATATTATTCAAGGTGGTTTATATAACTTTTCACATGATATTGATAGCGATGATTGATGTTCCCATATGGACATCATAACACATCACAACAAGTTTAAGAACCATTCCCGGTCAACGCCAGTCAAATCGGCGAAAAACAGGAAAATTTAAAATTTTTGGTCATACACCTAAATGGACCTAAGATTGACCCCGAGGATCATGTCGGACTTAAGTTGACCCCGATATCGACCAAAGTGAGTTCTGGGGGACTCAAGGCAACTTTTTGACCAATTTGGGAAAGGTTGACTTTTTGCCGGAAAAGTCAACCGAGTGACGTTTTGGTCCGTTCGAGGCCCGTTTTGGATCCAAAAATCTTAGCCGTCTTTACAACGGTATTAGTTGAGCCGTTTCCTTGTAGCCCGTGAAATTTCGTAATTTCCTAGAAAATGGGCCCGTTCGGGGCCCGAGACGGCCGAATTTCGCGAATCTGACAGAAAAATATATACAAAGATATTTTTCATAAAGGTGGGACCCACAAGACACTTGTCACCCAAATGGTGGTAGTTGGTTTTTGAAATAAAGAAAAAGGAAAAGATAAGTGGTAGGTTTCTAAATAAGTAGTTGATTTTTTTTTAAACAATTAAAAGGAATGGATGGAGTGAGTTTCGGCCAAAAAGAGAGAAGAAGAGAGAGAAAGAAGAGAGAGAAAGAAGAGAGAGAAGGAGAAGAGAGAAAATAAGAGAAAGTGTGAGGTTTTGGAGATTTTGGACGATCCAACCGTTGGATCGGGTTGTTTCTTGTGAAATCGTCATCCCCTCGTCGTTGCCTACGGTAAGAACCCGACTTTTTCTCATTTCGACGTGTTTGATTTCTAAGTGTTCGATTATATTTGGTTAAACGATGAATGGTTGAGTTTTAGGGTTCGTTAGGAACATTTTGGAGCGAAAATGAGCATTTTCCGGTGGTCTTTGGGTGGGGCCCATGTGGTTGGGTCTCGGGTTTTTCGTGTTCGGGTGGTTTCGGACGATCCCCGAGTCGATAATTCAAACCCGTAATAAATTATGGAATTAAATTGTGAAAGTTAGAAATTTCGGGTTTAGAAACTTTAAACGCTAATTAAATCGCTCGGAAGTCGGAAATTGATTCCGTCGATTGCATTGGAACCCTGGAATTATTCTAAGATCGTAGAAACGAAAACGGGAATTTTCGGAGCCCGGAAGGGTGTTTTCTGATCCCGGGCAGATTCGCCAAGCCGGACGAATCGGGCTTTTCCGGGCCCATTATTGACAATGTCGAGTAATTGGGAAGTTTGGGAGTGATCGACATTGTCGGGGTTGCAATTGGGCGTCAAGTTTATTAAAATTCAGCTTTGCCTGCAAACTTAAAAAGTGTTTTAATTGTGATCTTGTTAGATCGTGTTGCCGACCGCGGAAAGAGGAGGCTAAGCGGGTGATCGCGAGCACGCCGGAGCTTGTGCGTGGACTTTTGGGAAAGCGTTACGAGGTAAGGAAAAGTAGCTGGATCTCGGCCTTGACTAGGGAAATTTAACAGTAGAAATGCATGTGACACCTAGTGGTGTCGTAGGATAAGTAAGTTTATCGAACACTAGAAATGCAGGCGACACTTAGTGGTGTCGTATGATACGTGAACGTATCGAACAATAGAAAGACATGTGATACTTAGTAGTGTCGTATGATAAGTGAGCTTATCGAACAATAGAGATACTGGTGGCATTTGGTTGTGCCCGGAGGTTGATTGAATTGTTTGTGGTTGTGGGTGGCCATGAGTGCCCGGGTGGAGTTGAACCCGTATTTTACCGTTGCGTGTCTTGGGTGGCCATGAGTGCCTGTGGGGAGTTGAACCCGTATTTTACCGTTGTGTGTCTTGGGTGGCCATGAGTGCCCGTGGGGAGTTGAACCCGTATTTTACCGTTGTGTGTCTTGGGTGGCCATGACTGCCCGTGGGGAGTTGAACCCGTATTTTACCGTTGTGTGTCTTGGGTGGCCATGAGTGCCTGTGGGGAGTTGAACCTGTATTTTACCGTTGTGTGTCTTGGGTGGCCATGAGTGCTCGTGGGGAGTTGAACCCGTGTTTTACTGTTTGTGTGTCGTGGGTGGCCATGTGTGCCTTTGGGGTGTTGAACTCGTATTTTACTGTTTGTGTGTCGTGGGTGGCCATGTGTGCCTTTGCGGTGTTGAACCCGTATGTTACTGTTTGTTTGTGTTTGTGGGTGGCCATGAGTGCCCGTGGGGAGTTGAGCCCGTATTTGGTTGACTGGCGTGCCGAGTGGTAGTTAGTCGTGTTGTCGTATTCTTTTCCTTTCCTTTGCGGGGATTGTGTGTCATTTGGTTGTGACTTTGATTGTTCTGGTGGTACTATTGAGCTCTGCTCGATGGGTGTGTCGTACCCTCCGGTGCGCGGTCGGTAAAGAGCAGAGAGATGTGTTCCCCGTAGGTGAGTAGCACCTTCCGGCGCGTGATCGGTAAAGTGCTAAGGTTGGAGCTGTGCTCGAGGGGTGTGTCGTACTCTCCAATGCGTGGTCGGTAAAGAGCAGAGGGATGTGTTCCCCGTAGGTGAGTAGCACCTTCCAGCGCGTGATTGGTAAAATGCTGAGTCTGGAGTTATGCATGAGGGGTGTGTCGTACCCTCCGGTGCGCGGTCGGTAAAGAGCAGAGGGCTGTGTCCCCATCAAGTGAGTAGTACCTTCCGGCGCGTGATCGGTAAAGTGCTGAGGCTTGTGGTGGTGCTTTGCGTGATTTTGATCACTTCTGTGTTGTGTTCTTGAGGTCTTCATTACGGTGTCGGGTCTACACTACGTGTCCGGGTGTTGAGTTGGTTGGGGAAAGTAACAGTTTTCATGTGACAGTCGGGTTACTTGAGTTTGGGGATAGTAGTCCCCGCTGTTTTGTTTGTTGTTGGTGTTTCCGGCATTTCTGCTAGTATGCCGTAGTCAGTCTGGTATCCGTGGTGGTGAGCGAACGCTCACCCCTAGCTGCTTTTCCTACAGGTACTGGTCGCGAGACGGACTAGGGGATCTCTCGAAGCTTGAAGAGCTGGGAGCGGGAGTCTAGCGACGTACGCTTTGGTTTTTGTCCGCTTGTTTTGGACGTATTTTAAGTCGTAAAAGATTATTTTGATTAACTCAAAGTGGTGATTTTAAGCGGTTTATTAAAATGTTTGAAAAGTATTTTATTGTTTCACCGTTCGCGTTCCGAGTTTGGTCCTGCCGAATTTGGGGCGTGACAGTTTGGTATCAGAGCTCGAGGTTTCACACCTCGGACTGTACGTCAATTAGGTGGGGAGAGTTGAGTCTTTGAAAGTCCCGTCATGCGTTGGTTGCGCAAGTCGGAAACCGTGTGTAGACCCGTAGTGACATGAGTCCTCTTTGTTGGTGTGTGTATGTGCAGTACTGTTGTTACTGGCATAATGATTGTGTTGTTGCATGAAACATTTTTTTAGCTGTCGCGACTCGACTCAGGAGCACTCCTGTAGTCGAACGTGACGGTGCTGGTATCAAGTGGGTACAATTTAGTTCGGGAATGCCTGGACCGGGTTGTAACTACGTGATGTCAAAAATGAGATTTTATGATGAAAGGGAGAAAGTTTTAAAATTGGTTGGCCCTGTGGGCGTGTGCTTAAATTGGTTGGCCCTGTGGGCGTGTGTTTTAAAATTGGTTGGCCCTGTGGGCGTGTGTTTAAATTGGTTGGCCCTATGGGTGTGTGTTTAAATTGGTTGGCCCGGCGGGCGTGTTTTGAAGTTGGTTGGCCTTGTGGGCTTGTGATTGAGGTTGGGTGGCTTGAAGTTGTCTGTGAGTCGTTGCGTGTGTGTTTGATAACTTGGTGATCAAACGTGTGTGGCCCTTAAGGTTTATTTTAGGGTAAAAGGGGTAAAGATCGAGTCTGAAACGAATTTGGAAAACAGGACCGTGACGGAGTCTGTCACGGATCCGTGATTCCTGTCTTGTTCCACTGTCTTGATTGTGCAGTTTGAGTATTGGTTTTGCGTGGCTGTGTTAATGATTGTGTTGGTTGTAGAGGCCGTAAGTTCGGTGTTAAAGGGTGAGGTCTTGGGTTCGAGACTCATCAATAACCTACGGTAGTGATACAACGCCTCGGTGTGAGAGTCTCACCACGGAGAGAGGTTAGGGTTGATGCGCTGCGGCGCCATACGAACTAGGTTTCCCCTATGTGAACAGGTGTTTGAGGTTTCCCTCACGTGAACGGGTGGTTTGAGGTTTCCTTCACGTGAATGGGTTATTTGAGGTTTCCCTACGTGATCGAGTAATTGGGGTATTGAGGTTGTGAGCAATAGTGGCTCGCGGAGTTGAGAACATGATTCCCGTTTGAGGTTTCCCTACGTGATCGGGTAATTGGGGTATTGAGGTTTTGAGCAATAGTGGCTTGCGGAGTTGAGAACATGATCCCCGTTTGAGGTTTTCCTACGTAATCGGGTAATTAGGATGTTGAGGTTGTGAGCAATAGTGGTTTGCGGAGTTGAGAATAGGATCCCCATTCGAGGTTTCCCTTACGTGAGCGAGTATTTGAGGTATTGATTGCGTGAGCAGTGTGACGTTTTGGTATCAAGTTTTGAGGTAGTGGTTTGCCCTGGTTAGATTGGTAAGTCGTTAGTGCTTTACTAGTATGCCATAATCGAACGGGTGTCCGTGGAGGTGAGCAGAACGCTCTTCCCCTTTACTACTTTTCCCGAAGGGGACGAGTAGCGAATACTGGTTTGGTTGCAGAAAGTTATAAGTAAATGCATAGAGGATCGTGTGAGGGTTGTGCTATACCTTATCAGTGTGACTAATGGAGTGGTTGTTCGGTCTCTGATTTGGGCGTCATTTTTATTGGATACCGGGGCGTCACACTCGTTTGCTTCATCAAGTTGTGCTGAGAGGTTGGAGCTGAGTTTAGAGCCGTTGAGTCCACCCCTGCGTCTGGACATGCCGGTGGGTGGTGATGTGGTGTTGACTAGGGTCTGTCGTGCCTGCGAAGTTAGAGAAGCGAACTGATACAGGAGGTTCGAGAGAGGGCTCAAGAGCCCTGATGCTGGATCGAGTCCTCACCCCGAGGTTTCGGGTATGTTCAGAGTTGGTGGGCACGACGGCGGTAGTGGAGTGAGGTCTTAGAGAGACTGCGAGGGTCCGTGAGCTTCGGCAGCGACTGAGCTTGTGCGTGTATCCGTGGGAAGGATACTTACGAAATGACAGCCTTTGACGTGATCCTGAGAATGGATTGGCTGGCGAAGTACCGAGCAAATATCGACTGTTACAAACGACGAGTGACGGTGTCAACAGGCAACATGAAAGTTTCGTGTATTCTGGGAAGTAGGAGCGGAGTTCTCCTGTCGGCTTGTCCGTAGTGGAGGAAGTATTTCTTGTGCAGAGCCAAGAAGTACCGCGAGTGGTATGCGATTTACCCGAGGTCTTTCCTGAGGAGTTGAGCGGGTTGTCATCAGTTCGTGAGGTGGAGTTCGGGATTGACCTGATGCCGAGAACGGCAGCGCTATCGATGGCGCCTTACAGGTCCGCGCCAGCAGAGTTGACCGAGCTGAAGCGTCAGCTCGGGGAGCTTCGGGAGAAGGGGTTTATCCATCCGAGCACATCGTCGTGGGGAGCGCCAGCACTCTTCGTGAGGGAGAAGAGTGGAGAGCTTCGGATGTACATCGACTATCGGAAGCTGAACCGGGTTACGGTGAAGAATCGATACCCGATGCCGAGAATCGCCGACTTGTTCGACAAATTGAGAGGGTCGACATGCTTCTCGAAGATAGATCTGCGATCCGGATATTACCAGTTGCGAGTCCGAGAGGGGGACGTGGCAAAGACTGCATTCCGAACACGCTATGGGCAGTGCGAGTTCTTGGTGATGCCATTTGGACTGACGAACACACCTGCAGCGTTCATGGATCGGATGAACAGTATATTCCGGTCGTTCTTAGATCAATCTGTGGTGGTGTTTGGAGACGACATCATGATCTACTCGCAGAACGAGGCGGCGCATGAGGAGCATCTGAGGGCTGTTCTGACCCTGTTGCGCTCACATCAACTATACGTCAACCTGGAGAAGTGCGAGTTTTGGCTCCCTGAGGTGAAATTCTTCGGTCACATTGTGTCCCGTGACCGTATATTGCTCGACCCGGCGAAGATCGACGCGATTTCGAAGTGGGCGCGGCCCACAAGCGTCTTTGAGATTCGCAGGTTTTGGGGTTGGCAGGGTATTATCGGCGGTTCATCCAGAATTTTGCGCGTCTAGCCGCGCCTATGACTCTTTTGACGCGCAAGGGAGTCGGGTTTGTGTGGACTGACGATTGTGAACGCGCGTTCACGGAGCTGAAGGCTCGTCTGACTACCGTTCCAGTATTGATAGTGCCAGAGCGCAGGATCGGGTATGAGGTCTACTGTGACGCGTCCGGGGAAGGACTGGTCTGCGTGCTAATGCAGTTAGGTAAGGTGGTTGCCTATGTCTCCTGGCAGTTGAAGACGCACGAGCGCAACTATCCTACCTATGACTTGGAATTAGCAGCAGTAGTGTTCGCGCTTAAAGGCTGGCGGTATTATCTGTATGGCGAGAGATTTCAGGTGTTCTCGGGTCACAAGAGCCTCAAGTACATCTTTTCCCAACGAGACCTGAACATGCACCAGCGGCGATGGATGGAACTACTTGAGGAGTATGACTTTGAGCTACTCTACCATCCGGGTAAGGCAAACGTGGTTGCCGACGCCTTGAGTAGGAAGCCGATACCGTGTCCTGCTAGCATCTCAGTCCTGATGGGAGAGCTGGGCACGTCCGGGTTGGAGCTAGAAGAGGTTACCGACGGCGTGGCCATGTGCTTCTTGGTGGCTCAGCCCACCCTGCTTGGCCGGGGGATAGAGGCACAGTCGGTGGATGTCGAGACGACAGAGATCCGGGAGAGAGTTGTCGGCAGTGTTGACGCCGAGGGCTGGGATCGTCGTGCTAATCGGGAGTTACGGTATCGTGGAGGTTTGTTCATACCGTTTAACGGTGGAGGCGATGAGCTGTGAGAGTCGCATTATTCGCGTCTGACAGTGCACGTGGGTAGCACTAAGAGGAACGCGACATCAGGCGGCATATCTAGTGGAGAGGGATGCGGAGAGCGGTTGCAGAGTTAGTATCGCGGTCCCTCACTCGTCAGCAGGTGAGAGCCGAACAACAGCGTCCCGCTGGATTATTACAACCACTACGGGTTGCACAGTGGAAATGGGGGCACGTCACGATGGATTTCGTGAGCGGTTAGCCGAGTTCGCCTACAACAACAGCTTTCAGGCCAGTATCAGGATGGCACCGTTCGAAGCGTTGTATGGTAGGCAGTGTCGATCGCCCGTGTGCTGGTCAGAAGTGAGGAATAAGAGTTTACTGGGTCTAGAACTGGCCCGAGAGATAGCTGAGTCAGTCGTGCCGAAGCGTGAGCGGTTAAAGACCGCGCAGAGTCGGCAGGAGCTATGCTGACAGTCGGCGTCGACCTCTCGAGTCAGCAGTCGGTGACCATGTGTCCCTGGAGGTGAGTCCGAAAGGTGGACTGGTGCGTTTCAACCGCGGCGGAGGCAGGTTAGCCCCGCGGTGTATCGGGCCTTTCGAGGTCATGAGTTGAGTGGGAGCAGTTGCATACCGACTTGCACTACCACCGCAGCTTGGGAATATCCACGTGTCCTAGTTGCGGAAGTATATGCGGACCCCTCGCACGTCATTGAGTGGGCATATGTCGAGGTAACGGGTGATGTCTCGTATAAGGAGAAACCGGTTTGAGAACTGGATCCACGGGAGCAGGTCCAGCGCAGAAAGGTTATCCGCTTAGAACGGGTGCAGTGGCGGCACCACGAGGCCGAGTCGACCTGGGAGCGCGAGGACGAGGTTCGTGCGAAACTCCCCGATCTGTTCAACTCCTGAGGTACGTCTGTTTTAAATTTCGCGGACGAAATTCCTTTAAGGGGGTAGATTGTAAGAACCACTCCCGGTCAACGCCAATCAAATCGGCGAAAAACAGGAAAATTTAAAATTTTGGTCATACACCTAAATGGACCTAAGATTGACCCCGAGGGTCATGTCGGACTTAAGTTGACCCCGATATCGACCAAAGTGAGTTCTGGGGGACTCAGGGCAACTTTTTGACCGATTTGGGAAATGTTGACTTTTTGCCGGAAAAGTCAACCGAGCGACGTTTTGGTCCGTTCGAGCCCCGTTTTGGATCCAAAAAGCTTAGTCGTCGTTACAGCGGTCTTAGTTGAACCGTTTCCTTGTAGCCTGTGAAATTTCGTAATTTCTTGGAAAATGGGCCCGTTCGGGGCCCGAGACGGCCGAATTTCGCGAATCTGACAGAAAATATCTACAAAGATATTTTTTCATAAGGGTGGGACCCACAAGTCACTTGTCACCCAAATGGTGGTAGTTGGTTTTTAAAATAAAGAAAAAGGAAAAGATGAGTGGTAGTTTTGTAAAATAAGAAGTAGTTGATTTTTTTAAAACAATTAAAAGAAATGGATGGAGTGAGTTTCGGCCAAAAACAGAGAAGAAGAGAGAGAAAGAAGAGAGAGAAGGAGAAGAGAGAAAATAAGAGAAAGTGTGAGGTTTTGGAGATTTTGGAAGATCCAACCGTTGGATCGGGTTGTTTCTTGCGAAATCGTCATCCCCTCGTCGTTGCCTACGGTAAGAACCCGACTTTTTCTCATTTCGACGTGTTTGATTTCTAAGTGTTCGTTTATATTTGGTTAAACGATGAATGGTTGAGGTTTAGGGTTCGTTAGGAACTTTTTGGGGCGAAAATGAGCATTTTCCGGTGGTCTCTAGGTGGGGCCCACGTGGATGGGTCTCGGGTTTTTCGTGTTCGGGTGGTTTCGGATGATCCTCGAGTCGATAATTCAAACCCGTAATAAATTATAGAATTAAATTGTGAAAGTTAGAAATTTCGGGTTTAGAAACTTTAAACGCTAATTAAATCGCTCGGAAGTCGGAAATTGATTCATTCGATTGCATTGGAACCCTTGAATTATTCTAAGATCGTAGAAACGAAAACGGGAATTTTCGGAGCCCCGGAAGGGCGTTTTCCGATCCCGGGCAGATTCGCCAAGCCGGGAGAATAGGGTGGCCATGTGTGCCTTTGGGGCGTTGAACCCGTATTTTACTGTTTGTGTGTCGTGGGTGGCCATGTGTGCCTTTGGGGTGTTGAACCCGTGTGTTACTGTTTGTTTGTGTTTGTGGGTGGCCATGAGTGCCCGTGGGGAGTTGAGCCCGTATTTGGTTGACTGACGTGCCGAGTGGTAGTTAGTCGTGTTGTCGTATTCTTTTCCTTTCCTTTGCGGGGATTGTTGTCATTTGGTTGTGACTGTGATTGTTCTGGTGGTACTGTGGAGCTCTGCCCGATGGGTGTGTCGTACCTTCCAGTGCGCGGTCGGTAAATAGCAGAGGGATGTGTTCCCCGTAAGTGAGTAGCACCTTCCGGCGCGTGATCGGTAAAGTGCTAAGGTTAGAGTTGTGCCCGAGGGGTGTGTCGTACTCTCCAATGTGTGGTCGGTAAAGAGCAGAGGGATGTGTTCCCCGTAGGTGAGTAGCACCTTCCGGCGCGTGATTGGTAATGTCACGCCCCAATTTCAGTAAATCGAACTCGGGACGCGAACATTTAAAATAATAAAACAATTGAAACCTGTGTTTTGGATAAACACTTTAAAATCTCCATTTAGTTAATCAAAATAATATTTACAACTTAAAATACGTCCCAACAAGTGGACAAAAGTATGGTATCCGTCGCTAGACTCAAAATAAACCCAGAATCCCGCTTCTAGCTCTTCAAGCTTCAGAAGCTCACCTAGTCCAGCCTGCGAACGGTACCTGTAGGAAAAGCAGCTAGGAGTGAGCGTTCGCTCACCTCCACGGATAACAGACTAACTACGGCATAATTAGCAGACAATGCCGGTAACACCAACAACAAACTCAACACCGGGGAACACTATCCCCAACCCAAGTACTCCGACTGAACGCACGCCCACTGTTACCTTCCTTGACCAACTCAACACTCTGACACGTAAAGTAGACCCGACACAATGATCACGACCCCTTCCAAGGACTCAAAAGACCACCACGCAACACCCAAGATCACAAAGGATCGCACACCAAACAAGATCACAAAGGATCGCATACCAGCTGCCATCTGCTCAGTGCCAAGAACGCTCGCAACCTCCCGAGACTCTAACTCGGTCAGACCAGCCAAAGAACGCTCGCAACCTCTCGAGACTCTAACTCGGTCAGGTCAGCCGAAGAACACTCGCAACCTCCCGAGACTCTAACTCGGTCAGGCCAGCCGAAGAATGCTCGCAACTTACCGAGACTCTAACTCGTAAGCCAGCCAAAGAATGCTCACAAACCCAAACCACACACGCGCGGCCAGGACCCCTTTATTGACGGGCGGGCCCCCTACCCCGTCTGAACATGCAGACGCGTGTGCTCGTGGACCCCCGTTTCATGAAGCGGGCCCCCAACCTCAGGTAACCACAATCACAATCACAACCACAAACAAAGTTCAACAAACAACAACAACACAAGATCAACACTCCACATGCACTCATGGCCACCCAAGACACCAACAGTAAAACACGGACTCAACAGTCCTACGGGCACTCACGGCCTCCCACGACACACCAACAGTAACTCACGGGCTCAACAACCCCACGACACTCACGACCACCCAAAACACACCAACAGTAACTCACGGGCTCAACAACCCCACGGCACTCACGGCCACCCAAAACACACCAACAGTAACTCACGGGCTCAACAACCCCACGGCACTCACGGCCACCCAAAACACACCAACAGTAACTCACGGGCTCAACAACCCCACGGCACTCATGGCCACCCAAAACACCAAAGGTAAAGACACGGGTTCAACAACCCCACGGGCACTCATTGCCACCCAAAACACCAAAGGTAAAGACACGGGTTCAACAACCCCACGGGCACTCATGGCCACCCAAAACACCAAAGGTAAAGACACGGGTTCAACAACCCCACGGGCACTCATGGCCACCCAAAACTCAACAATAATAGCACGGGCTCTCAAGGCCACCAGAGACTCAACAATAACACACAACAACCTCCGGCATAACCAATGCCTCCAACAGTTCTAATATTACCAGTTTCACAATCAACCTACGGGCATGGTCATATGCCTCCAGTACTCCTAATATTGATAAGTTCGCAATCAACCTCCGGGCATGGTCATATGCCTCCAGTAATTCCAATCTCGATAAGTTCTCTGCTCCTACAGCACTACTAAGTGTCACATGCTTTTCTGATATTCGCTACGTTCCCGTATCATGCTTTTCTAATATTTAAATAAACCTAATCAACCCACGACACCCCAGTGTCACATGCATTTCTACTATTAACTTTCCCTAGTCAGGGCCGAGATCCGGCTACTTTTCCCTACCTCGTATGCTTTCTCCAAAAGCGCACAATTAAGCTCCGGCGTGATCTCGGTCACTCGCCCAGCTTTCCCTTTCCTCGATCTGCAGCACGATCTAACAAGAACACAATTTTAAACTCTTTTAAGCTTGCAGGCATAAACTGAATTTTAATAAACCCGACGCCCAAAAGTAACCCCGACAATGTTGATCACTCCCAAACTCCCCAATTACTCGACATTGTTGATATTGGACCCGGAAAAGCCCGATTCGCCCGACATGGCGAATCTGCCCGGGTTTTGGAAACGCCCTTCCGGGGATCCGAAAATTCCCGTTTTTGTTTCTACGGTCTTAGAATAATTCAAGGGTTCCTAGGCACTCGACGGAATCGAATCCGACTTCCGAGTCATTTAATTAACGTTTAAAGTTTCTAACCCGTCAATTACAACTTTTACAATTTAATTCCAAATTTCGATCCGGTTGTAGATTAATTACTTGGGGAACGTTCTAAACTACCCGAACACGAAAACCCGTGACCCGAGCACGTGGACCCCACATGGCCACAATGGAAAAATTCCCTTTTTGCCCCAAAATGTTCCTAACGAACCCCAAACCTCAACCATTCATCTTTAAACCAATTCTAACCAAAACCCAACCATAATCAAACCGTTTAAACTCAAACCCTAAATTTCAAACGTACCAAAACGAAAATCGGTTAGGTGCTCACCGTAGAGAATGACGGTGTGAGCTTGAATCTTCTATCGTTGAAACGATCCAACGGCTTGATGAACGAGAAACGTCACAAATTCCCCAAGCCTCTTCTCTTTTTCTCTCCTCCTTCTCTCTTCTTTTCTCTCTCTAAAAGTCTATCTTTTTTTTCTAATTTGTGAAGTTTGGCCGAACACACTATGTTATTCCCTTTTTAATTTTGTTTTAAAAATCAAATCTAACTCTCTTATTTACAACTACCACATATTCTTCTTTTTGTTTTGTTCAATGTTACCTAACACCGCCACATCGGTGACATGTGGCAAGTGGGTCCCACAACTTTTTGGAAAATATCTCCTAGATATTTTTCCAATCAGATTCGTGAAATTTTGACGTTTCGGGCCCCGAACGGGCACTTTTTCCAAGAAATTACGAAACTTCACGGGCTACAAAGAAACGGCTCAACTAAGACCGCTGCGACAACGGCTAAGCTTTTTGGATTCAAAACGGTCCTCGAATGGACCAAAACGTCGCTCGGTTGACTTTTCCATCGAAAAGTCAACATTTCCCAAATTGATCAGAAAGTTGCCCTGAGTCCCCCGGAACTCACTTTGGTTGATATCGGGGTCAACTTAAGTCCGGTATGACCCTCGGGGTCAAATTTAGGTTCATTTAAGTACTTGTCCAATTTTTTTAAAAAATTTTCCTGTTTTTCGCAGGTTTGACTGGCGTTGATCGGGAGTGGATATTACAATCTACCCCCCTTAAAGGGAATTTCGTCCGTGAAATTTAAAACTACGCACCTCAGGCGTCGAACAGATCGGGGTACTTCACGCGGACCTCGTCCTCGCGTTCCCAAGTCGACTCAACCTTGTGGTGTCGCCACAACACCAATTCTAAGCGGATAACCTTTCCGCGCAGGACCTGCTCTCGTGGATCCCTTTCCCACATCGGTTTCTCCTTATACTGAACATCACCCGTTACCTCGACATCCGCCCACTCAATGACGTACTCAAGACCTCGAAAGGCCCGATACACCGCGGGGCTAAGCCGCCTCCGCCGCGTTTGAAACGCATTAGTCCACCTTTCAGACTCACCTCCAGGGATACATGACCACTGATTGCTGATTCGAGAGGTCGGCGCCATCTGTCAGCATAGCTCCTGCTGACTCTGTGCGGTCTTCAACCGCTCATGCTTTGGCACGACCGACTCAGCTGTCTCTCGGTCCAGTCCTAGACCCAGTAAACCCTCATTTCTCACTTCTGCCCAGCATACGGGCGACCGACACGGCCTACCATACAACGTTCCGAACGGTGCCATCATGATACTGGCCTGAAAGCTGTTGTTGTAGGCGAACTCGGCTAACCGCTCACGAATCCGATCGTGACGTGCCCCCCATTTCCACTGTGCAAACCGCAGCGGCTGCAATAATCCAGCGGGACGCTGTTGTTCGGCTCTCACCTGCCGACAAGTGAGGCATCGCGATACTAACTCCGCGACCGCTCTCTACATCCCGCTCCACTAGACATGCCACCTATGTCGCGCTCCTCTTAGTGCTACCCACGTGCACTGTCAGACGCGAATGCTGCGACTCTCGCAGCTCGTCGCCAGTAACAGTCGGTATTGGCTCGGCACTTCGCCAGCCAATCCATTCCAACGATTACGTTTAAAGGTTGTCATTTCATAGGTATCCTTCCCCCAGATACCCGCACAAGCTCAGTCGCTGCCGATCCTCACAGATCCTCGCTGTCTTTCTAAGACCTCGCTCCACTACCGTCGTCGTGCCTACCAACTCCGAACATACCCGATCCTCGGGGTGAGGACCCGATCCAGCATCAGGGCTCTTGAGCCCTCTCTCGAACCTCCTGTAGCAGCTCGCTTCTCTAACTTTGCAGGCACGACAGACCTTAGTCAACACCACACCACCACCAACCGGCGTGTCCAGACGCAAGGGTGGACTCAACGGCTCTAAACTCAGCCTCGACCTCTCCGCACAACTCGATGACACAAACGAGTGTGACGCCCCGGCATCCAACAGAAATGACGCTCAAAGCAGAGAACGAAAACCACTCCATTAGTCACTCTGGTAAATTCTAGCACCAACCCTCACCCGGTCCTCTATGCATTTACTTATAACTTTCCGCAACCAAACCAGTGTTCGCTACTCGTCCCTTGCGGGAAAGTAGTAAAGGGGATGAGCGTTATGCTCACCTCCACGGACACCCGTTCGATTATGGCATACTAGTAACGCACCAAGGACTTACCAATCTAATCAGGGCAAACCACTACCTCAAAACCTGATGCCAAACGTCACACTGCTCACGCTATCAACACCTCAAGTACTCGCTCAAGTAAGATAAACCTCGACACGGGAAACACGTCCTCAAATCAGTAAATCACTACTGCTGACAACCTCAATATCCCAATTACCCGATCACGTAGGGAAACCTCAACACGGGGATTACGCTCTCAACTAAGCAAACACTATTGCTCACACTATCGATACCCCCATAACACGATCAAATAAGGAACCCTAAAATAAACCGCACAAACGTGCACCAAGTCCCGCAACGACAATCCTAACCGCACAACGAAACAAAAGACAAAGCCTCGGATTTCTCTGATCTGCTAAAGCCTCGGTCACCAAACCGCCCTCCAGGCCGCGGCGGCCTCGACCACCAGATCGCCCTCCAGGCCGCGGAGGCCTCGGCCACCAGGCCGCCCTCCAGGCCCTCCTGACCCTCTGTTTTGCTGAGGCCTCAGCCACCAGACCGTGGCCCAGGCCCTAGCAACGCTACTAGGCCTTTTTCCCTTCGTTTCAGACTCGAACCTTGCACCGTTTTAACCCTAGGAAACGCCTTAAACGACACACACGCTCGACCCACAAATTACCAACACAAGTACGAACATTCAAGACCGACACAAACTTCCCCAACCTCAATCATAAGCCGACACGGCCAAACAACAACCCTCGCCCACCGGGCCAACCAACTCAAACACGCCCACAGGGCCAATCAAAGTCAAAACACGCCCACCGGGCCAATCAAAATCAAACACGCCCACCGGGCCAATCAATTTTTAAAACTTTCTCCCTTTTCATTTTAAAACCTCATACTTGACATCACGTAGTTACAACCCGGTCCAGGCGTCCCCGAACTACGTTGTACCGACTTGATATCAGCACCGTCACGTTCGACTACAGGAGCTCCTGCGTCGAGTCGCGACAGCTTAAAAACGTTTCACGCAGCAACAAACAATCAGCACACCAGCAATCGAACACTGCACATACGCACAATCACAAACAGGACTCAAACCACTACGGGTCTACACACGGTTCCGACTTGCGTACCCAACGCACGACGGGACTTAACTGACTCGACTCTCCCCACCTAATTGACGTACAGTCCGAGGTGTGAAACCTCGAGCTCTGATACCAAGCTGTCACGCCCCAATTTCAGTAAACCGAACTCGGGACGCGAACATTTAAAATAATAAAACAATTGAAACCTGTTTTGGATAGACACTTTAAAATCTCCATTTATTTAATCATAATAATATTTACAACTTAAAATACGTCCCAACAAGTGGACAAAAGTATGGTATCCGTCGCTAGACTCAAAATAAACCCAGAATCCCGCTTCTAGCTCTTCAAGCTTCAGAAGCTCACCTAGTCCAGCCTGCGAACGGTACCTGTAGGAAAAGCAGCTAGGGGTGAGCGTTCGCTCACCACCACGGATAACAGACTGACTACGGCATAATTAGCAGACAATGCCGATAACACCAACAACAAACTCAACACCGGGGAACACTATCCCCAACCCAAGTACTCCGACTGAACGCACACCCAATGTTACCTTCCTTGACCAACTCAACACTCTGACACGTAAAGTAGACCCGGCACAATGATCACGACCCCTTCCAAGGACTCAAAAGACCACCACGCAACACCCAAGATCACAAAGGATCGCACACCAAACAAGATCACAAAGGATCGCATACCAGCTGCCATCTGCTCAGTGCCAAGAACGCTCGCAACCTCCCAAGACTCTAACTCGGTCAGGCCAGCCAAAGAACGCTCGCAACCTCCCGAGACTCTAACTCGGTCAGGCCAGCCGAAGAACACTCGCAACCTCCTGAGACTCTAACTCGGTCAGGCCAGCCGAAGAATGCTCGCAACTTACCGAGACTCTAACTCGTAAGCCAGCCAAAGAGTGCTCACAAACCCAAACCACACACGCGCGGCCAGGACCCCTTTATTGACGGGCGGGCCCCCTACCCCGTCTGAACATGCAGACGCGTGTGCTCGTGGACCCCCGTTTCATGAAGCGGGCCCCCAACCTCAGGTAACCACAATCACAATCACAACCACAAACAAAGTTCAACAAACAACAACAACACAAGATCAACACTCCACATGCACTCATGGCCACCCAAGACACCAACAGTAAAACACGGACTCAACAGTCCTACGGGCACTCACGGCCTCCCACGACACACCAACAGTAACTCACGGGCTCAACAACCCCACGGCACTCACGGCCACCCAAAACACACCAACAGTAACTCACGGGCTCAACAACCCCACGACACTCACGGCCACCCAAAACACACCAACAGTAACTCACGGGCTCAACAACCCCACGACACTCATGGCCACCCAAAACACCAAAGGTAAAGACACGGGTTCAACAACCCCACGGGCACTCATTGCCACCCCAGCCCGGGCCAAAAATCAAGTCGATCTCTGTAATCGAGGAGCTCAATGCACTGTGAGCGCCTTCTCCGACGAGACGCACGCCGAAATCGTCTATTGTGCGAGGCTCCGGCAGTCCTGTTCTCCTCATCGTGAATCGCTGCCACCGTGGAAACCTCCTCCTCGTTCATCGTCGCGTCGCTGATTTCCAGATTTAGGGATCAAAGCGTACATTTTTCTGAACCGGGTATTAGTTTTTGAAGCATCTTTTGGCTATTAAAGCTTGTATTTTTCGTTAAAAAACACTTTTGAGTATTCTTAAGCTTATATGGATGAGGTTTATGTGTGTGGATCGAACCTTAATGATTGACCTGCTAATTTGTGGCTTCATGGTTTGAAGGGTTTGGGAAGGGACAAGGTGAATTGTATACGTGGTTTCTATAATAAATTAATAGAATGACAATGTAATTTATTTTTTGATCAGCAATTTTTTGTTTTTTTATAAATCAATTCTTCAAAGAAGAAGAAAAGATCAAGGGTACACCCTCCATTTGTTACAAACTGAAAATCAAACAAAACTTAACTAAACATGTTGCAAAACATGGCAACCAAACCTAGCATTAGCCCTAAAATGAAACCAAAACCCCACAGGGCTTGGAACTACACTTAATTCACCCCAATTAACCCATAATAAACAGCAAAAAGGATAGATACTTGACCTACAAGTAACCCCCCAAATAAAAAACCTTCCCTCCCTGGCACACTTGCCTTGTAAGCCACGACACCCAAACTGATTTGAAAAATCCCCAGGTTCGGCTTTCCTTACGACGCACGTTACCAGAAATGCAACAAAGTTCTTGTCTTGCTGTACCAAAACTGCCAAAGGTTTGCTCGAATTCTTCAGGACTGCATCTGATATTCAGCAGCAAAGAGGAAATGCAGCTGTAAAATTAGACATCTCCCTCCCAATAGCATAAGGTATTCTGCAGCAAGTCAAACACAAGTATAGAGTGTTGCCATGCTTCAGAATTTGTGAATGTCCAATAAACCTGCATGAAACAGTGGGAACCAAGGAGTATATTTCCAACACCAGAAGAAAAAAATGTACCAAAACACTACACTCTCCACCTAGGCAATGTTCTACCCACACACCAGTAAACACAACAAAGCACTAATTTATACCCCCACTCATATTTTCAGCAAAAGATTTCCCCCCAACAGAGTCCTACCTCACCTCTAATCCTCACATTCTCCCCCAGCCACCCAACAAAACCACCCTTATCCAACCCAAAAGAGACAGTAACCCAGTAAACTCT
The DNA here is from genome assembly GCA_963921825.1 of Erodium maritimum. Classification (NCBI taxonomy): domain Eukaryota; kingdom Viridiplantae; phylum Streptophyta; class Magnoliopsida; order Geraniales; family Geraniaceae; genus Erodium; species Erodium maritimum. The sequence goes on along the minus strand of OY997595.1, from coordinate 46,434,631 downwards.
TATAGTTGCCTTCTTTTTGAAATGTAACAAACCCAAGGAGTATTAATCCAAGTGAGAAAAGGGAAGGCTTGTCCATCTTTAAAATTGTCCCATAATAACTGATATGAATCATTTTGGACTTGGAGGAAGATATCAAGAGGGGATAGCAACCTGTTGTGAAAACATGTCTGATTTCTACTTAACCAAATCCTCCAAATGACCAGAGAAGATAACATGTTCCAATTCTTGTTTCTAACTGGGGCCAATTGATTCCAACTTATAAACCAGCTCAATATTGTGTCTGATGGAGCAGTTTGGATCCCCCACCATTCCAGACAATAATACCAGACCAAAGTAGTAATCTTGCAGCCTATAAAAAGGTGATCTAAGTCTTCTGGTTCTTCAAAGCATAAAGGGCACCAGATGTTGCCATTGTATAAACCCCTAGCCAAAAGGAAGCATTTTGTAGGAACTCCTTGCATACAAACTAACCAGGCAAAGGCAGCCACTTTAGGTGTTAACATGGGAGCCCATAACAGAGCTGGCCATTCCAATGTAGTATCCCAATTCTCATCTAAGATCTCATACATTTTGTGAACTGAGAAACCCTTGTGATCATATACCCATCCAGCTGAATCATTGCCCTCTGATAGATGATAAGAGTTAAGAGCATCACATAATAAGTTGAACTGATCTTTTTCCCACCCTCTCAAGTCTCTTCTAAAGGTTATCTCCCAATTCCCTTCAAACCAGAAGGTTGACACCAAAGCCTTTTTATCTGTGCATAGGTGATATATCCTGTTGTACTGATATTTAAGAGGAGCATCAATCAACCATTTGTCCTCCCAAAAAACAACCCTATTCCCTGATTTAACAATCCAAGAGATTCCCACAGCTCCAAAAGCAGAGGCAAATTTAGGACACAATAGTAATGATTCCACATGTGTGATGAAGCTTTGATCATTTTGTAAGCAGAAGTCAGATAAATTCCAAGCTCCAATATCCCACCCAAATTTTGCACACAAGATTTTCTTCCATAATGAGTCAGTTTCTAGAGCAAATCTCCACCACCACCTTGCTAATAAAGCCTTGTTCATGATATGTAGGTTTTTTATACCCAAACCCCCCACTGATTTGGGTCTGCAGATGAGGTTCCACCTTATTTTGTGTAAAACCTTCTTATTTATTGACCCATTCCATAAAAACCTCCTCTGCCACTTCTCCATTTCAGTTATAACACATTTAAGAGCTTTATATAGGGACATATAAAATAGTGGAAGTGAGCTGAGGGAGGATTTAATGAGTGTGATCCTCCCCCCAAAGGACCTGGCCTTTGCTTGCCAGAGATTCAGCTTACTTTTGAATTTGTTTACCACAGGTTCTCATGTCTTCTTCCTCCTAGGATTGGATCCCAACTGAAAGCCCAAGTATTCAAAGGGAATTTCCATTGATGCACAACCAAAGATTTGAGTGATTTCTTGTATAGAAACTGTATTTGCATTCATAATCATAACTTTTGACTTCTGATAATTTATTTTTAAGCCTGTAGCCTTATGTAGACAATTTAGTAGATGCTTAAGATTGGTAGCCTGTTGTAATCCAGCCTCAATGAATAATAATGTATCATCAGCAAACTGAAGATGGGATATCTCAGGGCCCTGTGAGTTAACTTTCACACCTGCAAACATATTTGAGTTGATCCCTTGACACATTAATTGGTGAAGGGTCTCAGCCAGAAGAGCAAATAAAAGGGGAGATAAAGAACACCCCTGTCTAAGGCCTCTCAGTAATGGAAAGTCTTCTGAGGGTGATCCATTAATTAGAACTGAAGACCAAGCTGCAATGCACATTTCCACCCAAGAGATCCATTTATTTCCAAAACCCATGGATCTCAGAATATTTAATAAAGCTCCCCAATTAATGTGGTCATAAGCTTTTTCAAAATCAACTTTGAAAATAATCACCTCCTGCCCTGAGGTTTTGATGGAATGGAGAAGTTCAGATGCAATGAGAATCACATCCATTATCTGTCTACCTGATATGAAGCCTGACAGTACATCATGCACAAGATGATTCATGTCACCCTTAAGTCTGAGAGCTAGCAACTTTGAGAGAATTTTGTACACACTGCTGATAAGGCTAATAGGCCTAAAATCATCAAAAGACTGAGGTGAGCCAGACTTGGGTATTAGAGTAATGAAAGAGGAATTAAGGCCCTTTTCCCAAGGCCCCTCCATGAAAACAATGATCCATACAAGCCATGATATCAAATTTTGTGAATTCCCAACACTTTTGATGGAATTTCATTGAAAATCCATCAGGTCCAGGGGCTTTGTCACCCTTCATAATTTAATTGCATTAAACACTTCAACTTCAGTAAAAGGTGTTTCCAAGGCTAAAGACTGTGAGGAGGATAGTACATTAAATGGGAGGGAGTCAAGCTTGATACACACTGAATTATTCTCCAAAAACCTCTCTTGAAAATGATTCTTTGCCCAAAATTTGATGTCAGCTGGTTTTCTGTAATAGACCCCATCAACCAGAATTTCTGAGATTCTTTTTCTAGTCCCATTGTAATTTGCCACCAAGTGGAAATATTTAGAGCATCTGTCCCCTTCCTTGGACCACTTGTGCCCTGCTTTCTGACACCATATCTTGGCCTGGACTTTTAATTTTTTTATAAGCTGAGCTTTGAGTAAAGCTCTCTGAGAAATTTCCTGTGGTAATAATTCTCTAGCATCCAGAATATTATCTAGTGTTTTGATCTCCAGAGTCAGTGATTCAACATCATTCTCCACCCACCCAAAGACCTCAAGGTTCCATTTCCTGTAAAAGCCTTTTAAAGCCTTCAATTTATACCATAACTTGTAGGGAGGTGATCCATGTACCACAATAGATTCCCAAAATAATTTAGAGTGAGAGTAAAACTGAGGATGATCAATCCAAGCATTAATAAATTTAAAGGGCCTAGGTCCCCAATCAATCCTTGGGTTACTGAGTAAGATGGCTTTGTGATCTGATATGGTTCTAGGCAACCCTTCTTGGATTAGACAGGAGCAAATAGATAATACCTGAGGGGAAATTAGAAATCTATCCAGTCTTGAGGCTGAAGAGTTAGGACCAAACCAAGAGAATTTACCACCAATGAGTTGGAGATCAATGATACCAAGATTGTCCAGCAGCTTCTGAAAATCTCTGGAGCTCTTTGTAGAGAAATTGGAACATGTTTTCTCACTAGGGTGGAGAATAGCATTAAAATCTCCAGCTATCACCAAAGGATTATTATACTGCATGGCCTTAACTTCCATATCTTTCCACAAAATCTCTCTTGCAGATATTGAGCATGGTGCATATACATTTATGACTGTGAAAGAAGTCTTCTCCTCTGTTAAAAAACCAGACCAATAAATAGCATGCTTATCAATGTAGGAGGTTTGTACTTGACAATAGTCTTTGTTCCATAGAGTAATGATACCACCAGAGTTGCCATTGGATGGGGCAACCAACACCTCCCATGTTTGAGAAAAACCACAGCTAGAGATGAAGTAAACTGGTAACTGCTCCAATTTTGTCTCTTGTATTAAAACCATCACCACTTGTTTTTTAGAGCACATGTTTCTGAGGGCCCTCCTCTTTTGTGTTGAGGAGGCACCCCTCATGTTCCATGAGATAATTCTCATGGAGAAGCAAGCCTCAAAGTAGAGATAGAGGGGCAGGATTCCTCAACTGCTACTCCCTCATCCAGAACATCTAGATCACAATATTCATCCTCAGAGTTGGTTTCCAAGTCCACTGTTTGATTAATTTCATTCTCCAAATTGTCAAACTGAGCTGCTACCAGATCATCTTCAATAAAAGCTTCCAACCCTAGTGCTTTGCAAAATTCCCAAGTGCCTGCCCCTCCACTTTTGAATTTCTGTGGTTCCTTCTTCCTCAAGCCAACTTCACCCAGTATGTTTTCCTTTGGCCTTTGAATTTTTGACCTAGATCTTGTGTTATAAGTAACTGTTGTATCCACCTTTGTAGTTGTCTTTTTTCCTTTGTGGCTGGTTAATATCTCTTCATTGTTATAATCAACTAAAACCAGTTTTTTAGCACTTGAATTCAAATTAATCCTTCCCTCCAAAAGATTAGTGCAAGCTGGTGTCTGCAACTGGGACCCCAAAACAGTGGATGGGAGAGTTGAGGTCTCTTCCCCATTAATAAGACCAGCCTCCAATGTAACCTTTTGTACTTGTGCTTCCTTCTCAGTCCCATCATCCTCTCCAGATTTCTGAGAAAAGGTTGCCGGAACAGTACTCAATATTTCAGTATGAATAGTACCTTGAACTTCTTCAGCTAATAAGACTTGTTTAAAATTCAACTGTTGGAAATTTGGAAGAGAAACTGCAGGTGGAGAATGAATTGATTGAGCCTGCAATGGTGGAAAATCAGTGAGTTGCATGTTCTGAATGTCTTCAGATAAGGAGTCAGGAACAATTAACTCCTCTCCCCCCAAAACCACATCAGAATCAGTCCTTCTTAAAGAGGGAGATTCAACCACAGTTTCCTTTGCACTTAAAGTATTAAAGCCCGAGGACAAAGATTCTTCAGCAACTATATTTTCAGAATGGGTAGGTGAAGCCATAAATTTTGGAGCTTCACAAATGGGGATCACTCTTGCTTCCACTGAACTGACCATGAACTTGTAGATATTCCCTTCCAATTCCAGAGTGTCCTCTTTAAAGACTCTCAGATACTCTTGTGAGTGAAGGAGTATGTATGCCACTTCATATGAATTCCCTGTAAGAGAATTGGGATGAGCACAAACAAAACTTCCAAGATCAGCTACCACTGCCTCAAAGGTTTCTTGGCACCAACCCAAAATGGGTATCCCATGGAGTGCTACCCATGTAAATTTTCCCCCAAACTTGCATAAATTGCTTTTATCATCCAACCAAGTTAGCCAAAAACTTAACCAGGTACTTCCTTCTTTCAGAGCCTCCATTTCAGCTTTTTCATCATCAAAATAAACCAGAACCACTCTGTTCCCCAGCCCAATAATGCTGAATTCCACTTCTCTTTCAAGTTTGAAATCTTCCATGATGGCTTCCAATGAGTAAGACTTGTGCAGAAGGGCCAAGTGCCCTTTGTTAACCCACTTCCTCTTTTCCTCTGCTACCACTCCTTTGATTGGCTTGATGGGATCCTCAAATACTCTTATCTTTTCTCTTGCTTCCGGCTCTTGTTCTTTTCTTCTCCACATACTTCTGTCTCTAGAAAAACGAGATCCCGATCTCTTGTCCCATGCTTTCACCACAAACAACTTGTAACCCTTGAGGATATACCCATTAAAGGTTTGGATGGCTGTTTGTAAACCTTGTTCTGTAGCAAAGGATACGAACCCAAACCATTTGCCCCTGTTGTTTGGGCCTGAGGGTGTCTCTGTCCTTCTTATCTCTCCACATTCTAAGAATAGATTTCTTAGCCAGATGTTTGAAGTTCCAGGAGGTAAGTTATGAACAAAAGCTCTTAACTGTTGATCCATTCTTCCAATAACATTCTGTGCACGAGTTGAAGGTTGTTGATCTGAGTCTAGATCTTGTTGAGAAACAATGATCGACTTTAATTTTCCCCTCTGATCTCTCTCAACATTTTGTTTCCCCATTCTTACTTCAAAACCAGGAGGAGGTCCCGTTGATCCAGATGAAGTCATTGGTGTTGAAAGCAAAACGAAATAGGCCGAGAACCAAAAAAGAGGTAAAAGCAAACTCAGTTGAGACTCCGGCGAGATTCCGATTGAAATGAAACCACCTGAGAGAGATCCAGAAAACGATGGTCCGATGATCTCAGTAGACCAACCAGGACACTACACCGTAATTACTGACCTCTAATCCATGTTAACAGGTGACGAAGACACGATCCAACCCTCCCAAGCAGCTGAAGTTAAAGAACACTACTGTAGCATACTGTAGCTTCAGAGAGAGTTTGTAAATTCTTTTAGAATTGGAATGGACATTTGAACCCAAATCTTGATATACTTTTATGTCGGGTTGTGACATCTAATGACAATGTAATTGAGTTGTGAAGTAATGTAATTAGGGTGATAAATATGAGCTGCTGGACTTAAATTTGAACTAATTTGATTTGGCAAAGGTATCAATCTAAATACATAGATGTTTCAAGGTGATTCAGTGTTTACACAGAAAACATAATAGTATATACTAATGTTTCATTACTTATATAGCTATAGTTCATTTCGTAAGTACTAAATAGTTCTCGCTAGTGTCATTAAAGAATTGTCTTGCATTTGGACAAATTTGCTTTTGCAAATGTTTCTATCTAAATACATAGTTGTTTCAAGGTGATTTAGTGTTTACACAGAAAACATAACAGTATACTAATGTTTCATTACTTATACAGATTTAGTTCATTCCGTAAGTACTAAATAGTTATCATTAAAGCATTGGTCTTGCATTTTGACAAATTTTCTTTTGCAAATGTTTCAATCTGATATGCACAATTGTTTCTAGGTGATTTACTATTTATTCTGAAAACATAATATTGTACTGATGTTTCATTATGTACACATGTATAGTTCCAAGGTGTGACTTAATGTTAACTCAGAAAACATCAATGTATACTAATGTTTCAGTAGCTACCCACATTTAGCTGATTTTGTAGTAACAAATAGATCATACTGCCATTTATGCTTTTCTCAATAGTAAATTACATATTGAATGCATGTTCTACATAATTTCAAGTTATGAAAAAAGAATAAATGTGAATTTACTTTTCCGCTATTTTTATGTATTTACTCATATCAGTAAAGCATTGGCCTTGAAATTGAACAAATTTAAATTGCAAATGTTTCAATCTATATACACAATTTGTATTAATGATATGTCCAAATACCATAATTGTTTCAAAAAGAATTATAGAATTGTCATGAGCACAATTTGTGGAGAAATTTAAGTTTTTTCCATTTTAATCATTATATTCTTGTTTTGTATATGCTTCATTATTCTTAAACAAATGTTTTATACTTAATATACTAAGCGTTCTTGTAAAACCTGAAATTATTTTCATATGCAGCTACAAATAACAGTCCTATTATGCTGGATGAATTTGAGACTCCCACTTCCAATTATGCACCGGAACCGGATAAAAAATCTTCAAGTAAGACATCAACGACGAAGGACTCAAATGAAGAGTCATCATGTAAAATGAAACATACGATGGAATATATTTTTTTGGATACCTGATTTGCTAAATTATGTAACCATCAAGTCTAGATTTTAATATAAAATATAGTTCTTTGAATTAGCTACGGATCATGTAATAAACATATTATCTATAAACATATTATCTAAACAATCATAAGACCCAAATTTATTCAAAAATTCTGAAATATTTGATATAATTTTTCTGATTTTTGGGAATTTCCAAAAAAAAGGTACTTCAACTGACTTTGAAAACCCATGAGAATAAAACATATGTACTACTTTTGAAAACTGAGGCGCGAACTGCAATTTGCAAGAAATAACCGTATAACAGTTTTGCAAGGAATTTGAAATGGAGTATAATTCAGTTTTTTTTTTGCTGAAGGAAGAGAATAGTTTCATCCCTACTTTGCCCTTGTATTAATTTAATATATAGTTAAATTCATTTAGATGTCAAAAAAGAAGAGCCATTAGATGAGTTTTAATCAATGGTTAGATTTAGTTTCTAATTTATAGTAAAACATTAGTTTTCATTAGATAGCCCCCCTATATATATATATAGGGTATAGGTGATTCTTTTTCCATGAACGGGCCAGAGATATGAGGATGTAGGTGATTCTTTTTATCTCTACAATCTCTTAAAAACCAGAGCCAACCCCGATATTAATGGCTCCGATCTGTGGTTGTGGCGGCGCTACGGAGAAGGGAAGAGGGTCACGGCCGTCGAGCCATCATGGACGAAGGTGGCCACGCTTATCACCTCTGAACTGCACCAGATCTACACGATCGCCACTACTGCCTACGACCTCACCTATATTGCCAGGAAGGCATATATCGTCAAGCTCGGAAAGAAATCATCACCTACAACCAAAACCAGGAGGTGGATCGAAGCATGAACGAGCGGCCAAACTCATGGAGGAGACGAGGTGGTTATGAGACAGAATGGAAGATGAGAAGAGTGATAATTGTAATTAGGGTTGGTGGGATAGGTAAAAATATTAGTTAAAAGACTTAATTAACCTTATGATAGTGTAAAAAGTCTAAAATAAAAACAAAGCTGATCATAATTACAATTGTGCCATTAATGTTGTTAACAAAATCTGGACCTTTTATTTTTCTAATCTTATGGCTCAAATCTATTTACATTTTACAACATAAGAGCCTATTTACAACGGATTGTGTACCTATATATATATATATATATATATATAATGTAACTAGATTAGGGTAGTGACAACTATATTCTAGGTGAGTCCTTGGAACTGATTTACCCCGCGCTTCCCTGTGGGATCGACCACTACTTCATCGTAAATATATAATAAGATTATAAGTAATCAGGTGCATGTATATATAGAGTCTTGTCTTCAACATGGAAACTATTTGCAAGGTATAACTTGCTTGTCGAAAACGAGTCACTACGACTGAGCATATTAATTAAGGAAACCATGCCAGGGATTTGATCTTAAAATCACTCTCCTGATATGACCCAAAATAGAAGGTATCACTCAGATGACTTTCCACATGTGCATAAAAATATTGACGTGGGTGAGCCAACGACCACTAGTCGGTCACGTCAACATTCCTCCGAGATGGCATCATTGCCAGGAACCAAACTTGGTGTGCGGACGCAAGACTCTCAGGGAACACTAGCGTGGTTGTGTACCCAAGATAACACCTTTTTTCTAGTACCAACTGTTGGGTTATGCCCTAGGCCCAATCGGGTTTAATCCCAATTGAGTCTTGGACCCAATATACTTAATAGTATATTAAGAGAAAATTAGGTTTAGAAAAGATGATTCATCTTATTCTGTAATAACCACTCCCGGTCAACGCCAGTCAAATCTGCGAAAAACAGGAAAATTTAAAAAATTTCAGCAGACACTTGATTGAACCTAAACTTGACCCCGAGGGTCATACCGGGCTTAAGTTGACCCCGATATTGACCAAAGTGAGTTCCAGGGGACTCAGGGCAACTTTCTTATCAATTTGGGAAATGTTGACTTTTCGCTGGAAAAGTCAACCGAGCGACGTTTTGGTCCATTCGAGGACCGTTTTGAGTCCAAAAAGCTTAGCCGTCGTCGCAGCGGTCTTAGTTGAGCCGTTTCCTTGTAGCCCGCCAAGTTTCGTAATTTCTTGGAAAAAGTGCCCCTTCGGGGCCCGAAACGTCTAAATTTCGCGAATCTGATCGGAAAATATCTAGAAAATATTTCCCAAAAAGGTGTGGGACCCACCTTACCACTTGTCAAGCAAGTGGTGGTGTTAGGTGTGGGACAAGACAAGGAAGACTACTTTAGGTGTTAGTTTGATATTTTTTAAATTAAAACAAAAGGGAAATAGATGACTTAGACGTTCATTTCAAAAAGGAGAAGAGAAAAATTGGTTTTTAGAGAGAGAAAGGGAGATAGAAGAAGGAGAGAAAAGAGAAGGAGGTGTTGGAAGTTTAGTGATTTCCCGTCAATCAAACCGTTGGATCGTCTCAAAGATAGAAGAATCGAGTTCACACCGTCATTCTCTACGGTGAGCACCTAACCGATTTTTGTTTTGTTAAGTTCGAATTTTAGGGTTTGAGTTTAAACGATTCAAATATGGTTGGGTTTTGGTTAGATTTGGTTTAAAGATGAATGGTTGAGGTTTGGGGTTCGTTAGGAACGTTTTGGGGCAAAAAGGGAATTTTCCCATTGTGGCCGTGTGGGGCCCACATGCCCGGGTATCGGGTTTTCGTGTTCGGGTGGTTTAGGACGTTCTCCAAGTCGTTAATCCACACCCGGATCGAAATTTGGAATTAAATTGCAAAAGTTGTAATTATCGGGTTTAGAAACTTTAAACGCGAATTAAATCGCTCGGAAGTCGGAAATTGATTCCGTCGATTGCATTGGAACTCTTGAATTATTCTAAGACCGTAGAAATGAAAACGGGAATTTTTGGAGCCCCGGAAGGGCGTTTTCAAAACCCGGGCAGATTCGCCATGTCAGGCGAATCGGGCTTTTCCGGGTCCAATATCGACAATGTCGAGTAATTGGGGAGTTTGGGAGTGATCGACATTGTCGGGGTTACTTTTGGGCGTCAAGTTTATTAAAATTCAGCTTATGCCTACAAGCTTAAAAGCGTTTAAAATTGTGTTCTTATTAGATCGTGCTGCAGACCGAGGGAAAGGAAAGCTAGGCGAGTGACTGAGATCACGCCGGAGCTTGTTGGTTAGCTTTTGGAGAACACGCACGACGTAGGGAAAAGTAGCCGGATCTCGGCCCTGACTAGGGAAAGTTAACAGTAGAAATGCATGTGACACCGGGGTGTCGTGGGTTAAGTAGGTTTATCGAATATTAGAAAGGCATGATACGGGAACGTAGCGAATATTAGAAAAGCATGTGACACTTAGTAGTGTCGTAGGAGCAGAGAACTTATCGATGTTAGAATTACTGGAGGCATATGACCATGCCCGGAGGTTGATTGTGAAACTGTTGATATTAGAACTGTTGGAGGCATTGGTTATGCCGGAGGTTGTTGTGCTTTACTTTTGGTGTTTTGGGTGGCCATGAGTGCCCGTAGGGGTTGTTGAACCCGTGTCTTTACTTTTGGTGTTTTGGGTGGCCATGAGTGCCCGTGGGGGTTGTTGAACCCGTGTCTTTACTTTTGGTGTTTTGGGTGGCCATGAGTGCCGTGGGGTTGTTGAGCCCGTGAGTTATTGTTGGTGTGTTTTGGGTGGCCATGAGTGTCGTGGGGTTGTTGAGCCCGTGAGTTACTGTTGGTGTGTTTTGGGTGGCCATGAGTGTCGTGGAGTTGTTGAGCCCGTGAGTTACTGTTGGTGTGTTTTGGGTGGCCGTGAGTGCCGTGGGGTTGTTGAGCCCGTGAGTTACTGTTGGTGTGTTTTGGGTGGCCGTGAGTGCCGTGGGGTTGTTGAGCCCGTGAGTTACTGTTGGTGTGTTTGGGTGGCCGTGAGTGCCGTGGGGTTGTTGAGCCCGTGAGTTACTGTTGGTGTGTCGTGGGAGGCCGTGAGTGCCCGTGGGGCTGTTGAGTCCGTGTTTTACTGTTGGTGTCTTGGGTGGCCATGAGTGCCTGTGAGTGTTGAACCTGTGTTGCTACTGGTTGTTGAACTTGCTTGTGATTGTGATTGTGGTTACCTGAGGTTGGGGGCCCGCTTCATGAAACGGGGGTCCACGAGCACACGCGTCTGCATGTTCAGACGGGGTAGGGGGCCCGCCCGACAAGAAAGGGGTCCTGGCTGCGCGTGTGTGGTTTGGGGTTGTGAGCATTCTTTGGCTGGCCTGACCGAGTTAGAGTCTCGGGAGGTTGCGAGCGTTCTTTGGCTGGCCTGACCTTGTTAGAGTCTCGGGAGGTTGCGAGCGTTCTTTGGCTGGCCTGACCGAGTTAGAGTCTCGGGAGGTTGCGAGCGTTCTTTGGCTGGCCTGACCGAGTTCGAGTCTCGGGAGGTTGCGAGCGTTCTTTTGCTGGCTTGACCGAGTTCGAGTCTCAAGAAGTTGCGAGCGTTCTTTGGCTACCCTGACCGAGTTCGAGTCTCGGGAGGTTGTGAGCGTTTTTAGGCGATGAGAGGGAAGCTCCCCTTCCGACTAGCTATCGGAAAAGCAGCGCTGTATATATCGCCAACAGGTCGACCGCTTGGAGCCTGACAGGGATCGGCAAAGCGCGTGGGGCAGGCTCGAGCCCAGCCGGTTAGCAACCGGCACTGAGCAGCTGACAGGAGTGCGATCCTTTGTGATCTTGTTTGGTGTGCGATCCTTTGTGATCTTGGGTGTTGTGTGGTGGTCGGTCGTGTCTTTGGAGGAGGTCTTCGATCGTTGTGTCGGGTCTACCTTACGTGTCCGAGTGTTGAGTCGGCTGAGGAAAGTATCAGTGTGTGGGTGTCGGTCGGGTTACTTGAGTTTGGGGATAGTGATCCCCGGGATTGAGTTGGTTGTTGGTGTTACCGGCATTGTCTGCTAGTTATGTCGTAGTCAGTCTGTTATCCGTGGTGGTGAGCGAACGCTCACCCCTAGTTGTTTTTCCTGTAGGTACCGGTCGCAGGTTGGACTGGGTGAGCTTCTGAAGCTTGAAGAGCTTGGAGCGGGATTCTGGGTTTATTTTGAGTCTAGCGACGGATACCATACTTTTGTCCACTTGTTGGGACGTATTTTAAGTTGTAAATATTATTTGTTGAACAAGTGGTGTTTTTAAAGTGATTTAATGTGAAAGGTTTCAAAATGTTTTATTGTTTTAAATGTTCCCGTCCTGAGTTCGGTTTACTGAAATTGGGGCGTGACATATTCTCTTGTAGCCTCCTTTTCTCTTCTCTCCTAAACACAAATTAGAAGAATCGTTCTTCATCTCCATAGCCATCTTAAAGGTTGAAAGCATCAAGTCGTTGCTCGGTGTGGATACACTAGAGGCTTCGTATTTTCGAAGCTATATCAGTTTTGTTCTACGTATCAAGTAAGTAAGCCTTACAATTTTATCATTGATTTAGATGTAATATTTTTACTTTGGATCGAATGTTTTAATTCCGCTGCGAACATGTGATGTTTTTCGATCCTTCAATTGGTATCAGAGCTTTGGTTTTTTGCATTTAAATCATATATAAAATGTTTCCCTTAATCTTTGATTTGCCGAAACAGTAACTTTTGTGTTACAAACCAATATGAAATTGTGTTGTTAACCGTGTGTATGTGTCTGTGGCTAATCTTGTATAATCTTGTATAAGGGTGATATGTTAATTAGTTGACTAAATATACATGTCAATCATTACTGTGGATTGTATGTTGTAGTCATCATTTAAGCCTATATATATATAGGTTGTGTCATATACGTGTGTTTTGAATAAGTGAAACAATTTCTTTTGATGCACATGGCCCTGTTCTATGTGTATATGTATATGTAAGTATAAGTATATTTGATGATTAAATATATATGTATAAGTGATTCATATACATTAAAGATCGTGATTTTTTGTGTCATTACATACGTAAATATATTGATTGATATGATCAAGGTGGATGATTGGGTAATAATCAATTTTATTATTAACGATTATATACGATATACTCGTTAGTGTTATTAAAATTGTTTTAATGACATAAAGTTGATTATGTTAAAATTATTGAGTTTGAATTGACAAAATATGAGATATTTTATCAAAGGCTTTTCCTTCGAAGTAGATAAATAAAATTAATATTCGTTTACAAGAAACGACCTGACAACCAGGGGACTTGTAGTTCGGAATAAAATTATCATTGTTTACAAGGAACGACCTGACTACCAGGGTACTTGTAGTTCAATGATAAATGATATTTTTTTTCTCTATTGCATACGATGCAAGTACAAAATTTATTTTTGTTTACAAGGAACGACCTGACTACCAGGGGACTAGTAGTTCATAGATAAATGTTTTTCTTCCTCCGTTGTATATGATACAAGTAGAAAGTGTATAAATTTTTATTTTTGTGTACAAGGAACGACCTGACTACCAGGGGACTTGTAGTTCAAAGATAAATATACTTTTTGATTGCATGTGATGCAAATGGAAAGGGAAAGTTATCTAATATTGTACTTATAGTCTGGACTACCCAGAGGGTATAATATTAATTAACTTTGGGAGGAAATGGTATATTCTGTTGCATATGATGCAAGTGAAATTAAAATTATTTAACATTATACTTATAGACTGGACTACCCAGAGGGTATAATATTAATTAATGTTTAGAGAAAAATTAATTTATTCTACTGCATATGATGCTAGTGTGAAGAAAAATTATTTGATGTTACACTTATAGTTTGGACTACCCAGAGGGTGTAATATTAACTAGTTTTCTGTCACTAGGATGGATAAACTCAAATATACTAATAGGGCTGACCTGACAACCAGGTGACTATGTAGTATATAGCCGTGTGAGTGAAGAAAAATTATTTGATGTTACACTTATAGTCTGGACTACCCAGAGGGTGTAATATTAACTAGTTTTCTGTCACTAGGATGGATAAACTCAAATATACTAATAGGACCAACCTGACAACCAGGTGACTATGTAGTATATAGCCTGCTTTGATTTTATATGATAAAATCAAGATAAGAAAAATTATTTGATGTTACACTTATAGTCTGGACTACCCAGAGGGTGTAATATTAACTAGTTTTCTGTCACTAGGATGGATAAACTCAAATATACTAATAGGACCAACCTGACAACCAGGTGACTATGTAGTATATAGCCTGCTTTGATTTTATATGATAAAATCAAGATAACTTTAATTATGTGTGAGAAACGCCTTGACTACCAAGGGGCTCATTCATTTTTAAAGTTTGTATTATCATTTTGATGAAGTCCATGTCTTAATGATGTATGCTTGTGCTATTGTTGTTTTTCCTTTATAGTTATTTTATGAAATGACTACTATTTCCCTGCGTGACATACTGGATGCTAACAAAAATGTTGGTAACATTTTTAATGACTGATACCGGAACTTGAGAATTGTTCTCATGCATGAAAAGCTTATCGATGTGATCGATAACCCCATGATGGGAGCTCCCTCTGAGGGAGTGACTGATGTAGTTGCATTAGATGCATATTCGAAGTACCAGGAACGAAGTACTACTACTCAGTGCATCATTTTGGCTTCCATGAGTCTTGTCCTTTAGAGAAAACATGAAACTATGAATCCACCACAGATAATAGAACATCTTAAGAAGATGTAGGAGTATCAGAATATGAATGCTAGATATCAGATATCTAAGTCTCTATTCATGTTTGAATTAAAGCTCTATGAGCTGGTGCGCATCCATGTTCTAAAGGTAATTGATCTTATAGAATAACTTAAGAAGTAAGGATGCACACTTATAGCAGGGTTTAATCTTGCAGTCTCTTTATGATACTTATGTTATGTTAATTTTAACATGAACAGGGTGAATTGTGATATTCATGAATTGCTCAATATGTTGATTAATTATGAAATACAATTCGCATCGAGAAAACGAAAGTATCAGGATCTGTGCATTTGATTGATGAATCTTTAAAGAGTAAGTGGAGAGGCAAATGGATGCCTGAGAGAAAACCGCTTGCACTTGAGAATGCTGTTATGAAAACATTCAATAAATTAAAGATGAACATCGATCAACAGGATGTTGGACGTTTCTTTTGTAAGAAGTAAGGGCATTGGAAGAGAAATAATCAAACGAATCAAAACTACTTTTAGCTTTTTAGGCTTGGTCATATCAATGAGAAAAGAGTAAACAAGTTGCATAAGGAAGTGTCTCTTAGGTAGTATGATTATGAATCATATGATACTTGGGAATCATGTCTCATTGGGAAACTGACAAAAATCTCCTTTTACTGGAACTGGAGAAAGAGCTAGTGAACTTTTAGGACTCGTACATACTGATGTATGTGTGCCAATGAAAGTTCGAGTTAAAGGTGGATATTCTTATTTTGTAACCTTCACGGACGATATGTCGATATATTGTTTTATATATCTCATGAGACATAAGTCAAAATCTTTTGAAATGTTCAAAATATTTAGAAGTGAAGTTAAGAAACAAACCGATAAGAATATCAAGGCACTGAGATCTGACCATGGGGGTGAGTATCTCATAGACGATTTTATTGATTATTTGCCGCAAGATGTGATCTTATCATAGTGGACATCGTACCTTATTAGATATGATGCGATCGATGAATGAGATTTATCGATCTTTCTATCTTCCTATGGGGATATGCTTTAGAGGCTGTTACACGTTTGTTAAATAAGATTCTCACTAAAGCAGTTGTTGAAACACCATATGAGATATAGAAAGATAGCCTTAAACATCTAAAGGTTTAGGGTTGTCCAACCTATGTTAAGCGACTGCAATCAGACAAGCTTGAGGCTAAGTCTAACAAATGCAGATTTGTTGGTTATCCCAAGGAGACTATGGGATACTATTTCTATCTTCCTTATGAACATAAAATGTTTGTGGCTAGGAATGCGACTTTTCTTTTAGAAAAGAAGTTCCTTGATATCGGAAGAACTGGAAGTAGAAATAGATCTTGATGAAATACAAGATACCAATGAGTCAGCGCCGACTCAAGAGCATGAGATGCATATTGAGCAACCTTTTCTTGATGTCTTACAGTTGCCACCGAGGGTTCCAACCTCAAACGCTGAGGTAAATGATTTGTTAATGAACCAATTCAGGAACAAGGGTAACAACAAAATCAAGAAGTACAAGAGCCTCCTAGAAGATCAATTAGAGAACGTCGTGCACAAAATAGGATTAATCTATTAGTGTGCGATAATGAGGACAATCATATTGATGATGACCTTATTACTAAAGACGATCCTAAATGTTTCCAAGAGGCGATGGCTATGTCCAAACCACGAGAAATGGCTTGATGCCATGGGATCCGAAATGGTGACAATGAAAATCAATAAAGTATGGACTTTAGTTGATGACTCTAAGGACTTAAAACCTATTGGGTGTAAATAAGGTTTTAAGAGAAAGATTGGAGCAGAGGGTAAGGTTTAAACCTTTAAATCCCGTCTGATTGCTAAGGGGTATAATCAAAAGGAAGATATTGATTATGAAGAAACGTTTTCCCCTGTAGTAATACTCAAATCTATTCTAATTTTGCTTGCTACTGTTGCATACTATGATTATGAGATTTGACAAATGGATGTGAAAATGGCTTTCCTTAATGGTGAGCTCAAGGAGGATGTCTATATGACTCAACCTGAAGGTTTCACATTATCATCTGCTCCTATTAAAGTATGTAAGCTACAACGATCCATTTATGGATTAAATAAAGCTTCTCATAGTTGGAAAATTCGTTTTCACACGACAATCGAAAAGTTCGATTTTATGCGTTGTGAAGAGGAGTCATGTGTGTACAAGAAGGTTAGTGGGAGCGTTATTACTTTCCTAGTGTTATATGTAAATGGAATATTGCTAATAGGAAATGATGTGTCAGTCATGCAAGAAACATAGATTTGGCTATTTGAAAAGTTCTCCATAAAAGATATGGGAGAAGCAACTTATAGTCTTGAAATAAAGGTCTATAGAGATAGATCAAGGAAGTTGCTTGGGATCTCCCAATCTGTGTACATTGATACTATCTTAAGAAAGTATCACATGGATAATTCCAAAAGGGGGTACTTACCTATTGGAACTAGAGTTTCTCTTTCTAGGGGGATAGTCCTAAGACCCTCGAGGAAAGAGAACGCATGAGTAGAATCCCATATGTTAACACAGTGGGAGCTATCATGTATACCATGAGATGTACGAGACCGGATGTTGCCTACACGCTAGGAGTAGCAAGTAGGTACCAAGGAAATCCGGGTGAGGCACATTGGAAAGTTGTTAAAACTACTCTTAAGTACTTGGGAAGAACTAAAGACCAATTCCTCATATATGGAGATAATGAGCTTAAATTGTTAAGCCACATCAATGCAAGTGTTGCATCAGATAAGGATGATAGCGAATCTAATTCTGGTTATGATTTACATTGAATGGTGGAACAGAAATTTGGAAGAGTTCCAAACAAGCTACCGTAGCTAATCTAGTAACCAAAGCAGAATACATAGTTGCATGTGATGCTGTTGAGGAAGGTGTATGGATAAAGAAGTTCTTAACTGAGCTTGGAGTGGTTCCTTCAGTAAAGGGAAATGTTCCTTTATTTTGTGATAATACAGGCGTTATTGCACAAGCCAAGGAGCCAAGAGCACACCAAAAATCCAAACACGTTCTTCGGAAGTTTCTTCTGATTATAGAAATAGTTGAACGTGGAGATGTTCAAATTCCGAAGTTGGAAGAAAAACGAAAACGATGCAGGTCCTTTCACTAAGGTGCTTGGTTCAAAGGAGTTTGATAAGCACAAGTGGAATATAGGATTGAAATTCATGAGTGTTTGGCTCTAGTCAAATGTTAATCTTCATGAAAAAATTTATTAGCACATTTCATATCGCGTTTTTCTTATTAGTGGTGACTAATATAATGGCTTTTATTGTTATCATATATGAATGTTTATTGACATTGGATATGATAAGTCCTTTATTAAAATGATATACTTGTCATCATAATAGGGATTATGATAATGAGAGTTAAGTATTGTAGAGTTTGATCTAAATGTGTTCTTGGTCATAGGATCATCCTACTAGGACTAAGGTGATCCAGATAGACCAATATATGTATAACAGTACTCAACGGATGAGTATTAATGGATCTCATTCATTAAGTTATAATATAGATGATGCATATAGTGGATACGATCATTGAATTAACCAAAAGTGAGATTTCCAAATGGTTTATTTTACCTATACTGTCAATGTGGAAATTTTCTAAAGGAGCAAATGTATGTTGTTTTGTCCTTTGACCTGAGATCACCATAGTGGTTAATAGAATGCTTGTTATACTTTGATATCGGACACCTAGTGTGTAAAAATGCTATTTGAAAGGTCATTGGGTATAACTGAGTACCTATATAATCAATGGCAAGTCAAGAGGGGATCCATCAACTCAAGGTAACGAGTTTGAACTCTATGTTGTTATGAATCTTATGGTTGGAAAAGATCCTTGGCCAAGGCAGAAGAATGATTTAAGAAATGAGTTTCTTAAAGTCATTCAACAACCAGTAACGATCAACATGAAACATAGTGGTTATCTATTAGGGTTTGACAGTCAAACCATACCCTAGGATAATCCGGAATTGGAAAGATGGAAGGAAAACAAATTCATCGTCCTTAAACCAGCTTCGTCTTTATTGGATATTGATATTCACGTTATCTGGCCGTCGGGGAGTGTTGTTAGACGCCAACCTCGATTAGTAGTTAATGAGATTAATTACTACCGGTTTAGCGTTGAACCTATGTGGTCACACACTTACGAGTGACGTTTGATGTTTAAGATCATTTAATCTATTATGAGATAATTTATTGAAATGATCTAGATGGCATGTTTGTTATATTTTCTGCTAACACCGAAATATAATAAATATTGGAGTTCTTGACTGATTGGATCTAGGTCAAGTGGGAGATTGTTGGGTTATGCCCTAGGTCCAATCGGGTTTAAGCCCAATTGAGTCTTGGACCCAATATACTTAATAGTATATTAAGAGAAAATTAGGTTTAGAAAAGATGATTCATCTTATTCTCTTGTAGCCTCCTTTTCTCTTCTCTCCCAAACACAAATTAGAAGAATCGTTCTTCATCTCCATAGCCATCTTAAAGGTTGAAAGCATCAAGTCGTTGCTCGGTGTAGGTACACTAGAGGCTTCGTATTTTCGAAGCTATATCAGTTTTGTTCTACGTATCAAGTAAGTAAGTCTTACAATTTTATCATTGATTTAGATGCAATATTTTTACTTTGGATCGAATGTTTTAATTCCGCTGCGAACATGTGATGTTTTTCGATCCTTCACCAACTGTTCAGTTATTGGTCATCCTTCTTGTGGGTGACAACTCTGTACCGTTAGGCTCTATCACTCATTCGATTGGTTTTGTTTCAAAAAGTTGAGATGGTGCCTTAGAGCAGCATCTTCAAAACCCAACATCGCCTCATGAACCATATCGTGCTCATAAATACCTTCAAAGAGGCAATATTGTTGGAACTTTAGGTCCTACCCGTAGAAGTCGTTGTCGTCAAAACTAGGAGGGTTGCTGCTCTTGTATCTCGACGGAAGGGCGGATCTAAGTTAGGCACATGTGGCACAACTAAAATTAAATAATGAAACAGAGGCGTGACCATAATTGGACCCCTAATCAGAGATGGTGATGTGAGACTTAATCTTGTAATTGGTATACGTAAGTTTATATTTTATATTGTTAGAACTAATAACGTGTATGAAACCTTGTCGTAGTCGTTAGCTATTCTTAACAAATAAGGTATTAGTGGGATAATGGGTTAGTTTAGAGGTGGTCATATTATATAGGGATTATGGAACTATAATTGTAGGATTGGGTGATATTTCTTCTATTTTTGTACTATGCTCTACCTATAAAATGAGTCTGATTAGAGCTTTTTATAAGAAGTAATAATAAAACAATTTTCCATTTGCTCTCTATTTATTTCTCTATGTGTTCATGTGATTTGTGTTTCCCTTATTCATCTTAAATTTCTAACAGGTGAAGCATTGGGATAAGACCCTCGAGGTGAGTTGAGGATTTTATCAACCAGAGCTTGAAGAAGCTTGAAGATGTCACCCACCTTAGACTGAAAATCTTCCACTGATTCCTTAATATGAATGACCTTTGTGTTAGTGGGTGTAAGACTGTCTTTAAGCTGCTAGGAAGCATGGGAAGAAGACATGGTTTTGGCCTGAAAGGGAATTTGATACCAGTGTTAAAATAAGAAATGGGTACGAGAGGATTGGGGCCAGTTGATCCTAGAACTATAGGGTTAAGAGTAGGTAGAGAGAGAGAGGTATTGGAAAAATCATGCTCTGCAAATATCATTACCGCCACGTAAAGACACTGAAGATAGAGATGTAATAACCACTTCTGGTCAACGTCAGTCAAACCTGCGAAAAACAGGAAAATTTAAAAATTTTAAGACCGACATTAAACTTAACCTAAATTGACCCCGAGGGTCATACCGGACTTAAGATGACCCCGTTATCGACCAAAATGAGTTCCAGGGAACTCAGGGCAACTTTCTGATCAATTTGGGAAATGTTGACTTTTCGCTGGAAAAGTCAACCGAGCGACATTTTGGTCCATTCGAGGACTGTTTTGGATCCAAAAAGCTTAGCCCTCGTCGCAGCGGTCTTAGTTGAGCCGTTTCCTTGTAGCCCGTCAAGTTTCGTAATTTCTTGGGAAAAGTGCCCGTTCGGGGCCCGAAACGTCCGATTTTCGCAAAACTGATTGGAAAATATCAACTAGATATTTTCCAAAAGGTGTGGGACCCACCTTGACACTTGTCAATTATATGGTGGTGTTAGTTTTGGGGGGAAAATGTGTGGTTGTCATAGGTGGCCGGGCACACATGGGTTTAAAGAGAAAAAAAAGAGAAATAAATGAGTTAGTTGATTTAATTAGAAAGAAGAAGAGAGTTAGAGAGAGAAGGAGAAGGAGAAGAAGAGAGAAGTTGAGAAGCTAGGGTTTGGAGGAGTATCAAGCCCTTGGATCGATTCAAAGCAAGAAGGAAACGTCTTCCCCTCGTCTTCCTCTACGGTTTGTACTAAACCGATCGTCGTTTCGTTTATTTTCAAAAGCTAGGGTTTCGTTTTATGATTGGGTTAGGGTTGTATTGAGGTTGGGGAGGTGTTGGAGACATCTTTGAGGTGTTTGGAGGCGTTTTGGCACGTTTTCTGGTGACCGGAGGCTCGGGAGGAGCTCCGGCCACCGTGGGTGGTGGCCGGCCGGCCATGGGGTGGCTGGCCGGAGTTGGTACCAGCCACCACCATGGTGGCCGAGCCCCTTGGAAACCCTAGGGCTCTCGGCCCAATGGGCCGGGTGGGGCCCACGTACTCGGGTGCTCGGTTTTAACGTTCGGGAGGTTTAAAACGTTCCCCGGGCCATTTACCCTAAACCGAATCGAAAATTGGAATTAAATTGGAGAAGTTGTAACTAACGGGTTTTGGAAACTTTAAACGTTAATTAATTGACTTAGAAGTCGGAATTCAATTCCGTCAAGTGCGTTGGGTTCCTTGAAATATTCTAAGACCGTAGAAACGAAAACGAGGGCTTTTGGAGCCCCGGAAGGCAATTAACAAAACCCGGGAAGATTCGCCATGTCGGGCGAATCGGGCCTTTACGGGTCCTTTATCGACAATGTCGAGTAATTGGGAAGTTTGGGAGTGATCGACATTGTCGGGGTTACGTTTGGGCGTTAAGTATATTAGTTTTCGGTTTATTCGTACTAGTTTAAAAGTACTTTGAAATTGTGTTCTTTTAGATCCTGCTGCGGACCGAGGCAAAGGGAAGCTCGGCGTTTGACTAAGATTGCATCGAGGTTTAGTGGAGCACTTTTGGAGTTATTTACGAGGTAGGGAAAAGTAGCAGGATCTCGGCCCTGATTAGGGAAAGTTAATAGTAGAATTGCATGTGACACCGGGGTGTCGTGGGTTGAGTAGATTTATTTAAATATTAGAAAAGCATGATACGGGATTGTAGCGTTTAAGATAAAAGCATGTGACACTTGATAGTGTCGTAGGAACAGAGAACTTAGCGATAATTGAATTACTGGAGGCATATGACCATGCTCGGAGGTTGTTTGTGAAACTAGTGATCTTAGGACTGTTGGAGGCATCGAGTATGCCGGAGGTTGTTGTGCGTTATTTATTGTTGAGTTTGAGTGGCCTTGAGAGCCCGTGTTATTTATTTTTGAGTTTGAGTGGCCTTGAGAGCCCGTGTTATTTATTGTTGAGTTTGGGTGGCCTTGAGAGCACGTGTATTTAAATTGGTGTCTTGGGTGGCCATGAGTGCCCGTGTCTTACTGTTGATGTTTTGGGGTGGCCGTGAGTGCCGTGGGGTTGTTGAACCCGAGTCTTGACCGTTGGTGTGTCGTGAGTGGTAGTGAGTGCCGTGGGGTTGTTGAACCCGAGTCTTGACCGTTGGTGTGTCTTGAGTGGCAGTGAGTGCCCGTGGGGTTGTTGAACCCGAGTCTTGATTGTTGAGGTGTCTTGAGTGTCCTTGAGTGCCTGTGTGGTTGAACTTGCCTGTGATTGTGATTGTGGTTACCTGAAGTTGTGAGTTCGAAAGGTCGATAGCCTGATCCGACTTAGTGTCGATGAATTGCGAGTTCGAAAGGTCGACAGCCTGATCCGACTTAGTGTCGATGAATTGCGATTCGAAAGGTCGACAGCCTGATCCGACTTAGTGTCGATGAATTGCGAGTTCGAAAGGTTGACAGCCTGATCCGACTTCGTGTCGAGGAATTGCGATAGGTCGAACCCTGACCTGATTGAGATTGGTTACTGAGCAGCTGGTGTGCGATCCTTTGTGATCTTGTTTGGCGTTGTGTAGTCTTTCTGTCATGTCCTTGGAGGAGGTCGTCGATAGTTGTGTCGGGTCTACATTGTGTTATCGAGTGTTGAGGCTGTTGAGGAAGGTAATGGGTTGTGGGTCAGTTGAGTACTTGAGTTGGGGACTGTAGTCCCGGTGTTGGGTTTGGTTTTAGTGTTACTGGCTTTATCTACTAATTATGCCATAGTCAGTCTGTTATCCGTGGAAGTGAGCGAACGCTCACCCCTAGCTGCTTTTCCTACAGGTACTGATCACCGGACGGACTAGGTTAGCTCTTGAAGTTCATGGAGCTTGGAGCGGAGTCTGGTCTTTATTTTGTTGAGTCTAGTGACGGATATTGTACCTTGTCCACTTGTTGGGACGTTTTTGTTTTGTAAATATTATTATTATTTTTGGTAACTAAATGGAAATATCAGAGTTTTATTCAAAACAGGTTTTAAGTGTTTCATGTTTTAAATGTTCGTGTCCCGAGTTCGGTTCGTTGAAATTGGGGCGAGACATAGAGATGCCCAGGGTTGGGCCGAAAAGGCCCAAAACTATAAATCCAAAATATAAATTTAAAGATAAGGCTAGCTGAAAGCTTGGCTTGCAACTAACCATAACATAATGTTTTGTTGGTTCATTAGGTTGTTTCGAATTTTAGACTAAAGGCCTTTCGTTATTTGAACTTTTGTCCATTTGTTAGACCCACATGTGATTGTTGTTGTCGGGGTCTTTTTACAATGTTGTAATTGAGGTGAACCGAGAGGGTTACCTTGACTCTTCTTTCAGGTTTTAAAAATTGAGTCTTTTATAAAAATTTGCAAGTGGAAAATTGTTTTGGAAATAATAGGTATGGGTTTTGGAAATAGAAAATCAGACCACTCGCTAGAAGAATTTATATTTTAAATCGTGGATTTGTCAATTGATTTAAACTATATAAATTGAGAAAAATAATATATGTTGTTGTAATTCAGAAAGTATCTCATTCATATTCGATAATGTAAGAATTATGACTATTTCAACAAACTATCCAAAATACATTTACTCAATTCTTGATTACTTATCTGTGATACTCTGTGATGCTCGTTTGTCGCAAGAATCGTTATTTTCGATAGTATCTAATATTTTTCGTGATCATTTTGATATCCTAATTATTATCACATGTATGTCTCACAAAGTCAGGACATTAGTCAGATGGTTCTGATATTTACTATTCGATAAGTGTTCGATAATCCCTATTGTAGATGGTAAACTGTTGTTGGATTTTTTGGAGATACTTATGAAAGAGCTGCCAAACATCGTTAGCACCTAACCCTCACCATCGAAAAGGTGTGCTCCTCATCTATTTTCGCCACAAGCAACTACCTTATGGTCTAGAGGACCCCAAAACTAACCTCTCATCAGACTATGTTGTTGCGGTCGAGGCTGAAACACAAATGGAAGTGACAGAGGTTATTTCCCCATAAACTACGTTGTAAATGTGGAACCGACATGCACACATTCAAAGCCTGGACACTGTGAGGTACAAAAAATTGGTTCATTTGATATTGCATGACATTGAGAATTTAAATATGATCGATGTCAAGATCACATACATAGGCCCGACTTGATTTCTCAATCTTCTGACTGTTTGTAGTTGGGTAGAGGGATTGATAAGTGCAAAGCATCCAATTGGTTTAGAAGTACTAGTTGATGTATGTATAACTAAAAACATTTAAATGATTTCCCATCAACATCTTGATGTGACCCTTTGTTTGTATAAGAAGAGCTTCCATTTTCTAAAGAATGCATACCAGAAAAAAGTTATTGTCCTCGACGTCATGTTTGCCCATAAATTTGTAAGGTAGATATACTATTCCAAATATTCAGGGGACGAGATCAACTGGGAGAACCTGGTGGTGCGAGTACACAAAAGATGTAGAGGAACAATATCTGGTTTGTTGGGTGGGTGCGGCAGACATATTCTTCCTTCTAAACATCAAAAAAAACATTGTGTTGCCTTCCACGTTGAGCTTTTATCTAATGTCTGCTTGGTGTATGATTCTGACTGCCACAAAGAAAAGGTTGGAAGCCATTTCGGACGATTTTACCTATCACATACTTAAGCTTCCCCATTGTCACGCCCCAAATCCGGTTCTTGCCCGGACTCGAGGCATGACTAGAAATAAATGATTTAAAAGGCAAAAACTCAACAATAAGTTCCTGAAAAACTCCAGTATGAAACTCAAATCCACCAAATTCGGATTGTGGATTTGGTGGATTTGAGTTTCATACTGGAGTTTTTCAGGAACTTATTGTTGAGTTTTTGCCTTTTAAATCATTTATTTCTAGTCATGCCGGATTGGAGTCCGGCAAGGAGTGCCTGCCGGCCCGGCGTGTGGCCCGGCAGGTTTTGGTTACCGGCCCGGCATGTGGCCCGACAGGTTTTGGTTACCGGCCCGGAGTGTGGCGTGGCAGGGGTCGTGTACCGGCCCGGTCCAGTGAGTCGTTTCAAAATTTTGGTGGTTGTTGTTTCGTTGTGTGGGTTGGTTTGTCGTCGCTTGTGTGGTGCACGTCGGTGCGGTCTCGTTGAGGTCTCGTTTACTAATACTATATTTAAAGTATGTTTAGCTTGAGCGGTGTGGCGCTTTAGTGATAAGCACGCTAGTGTAAGCGTAGAGCGGGCGAACGTTAGTGTTTTTGAACTGTTGTCTTTATTTCAGTTCGCAAACTGAACGTTTGCGTGTATCCGTGCAGAGGATACTGATTATGGCTCGCGGTAGACGTGGACGAGCAGCAGGAACACTGGGTCGGGCACCCACGCGAGGCCGGCGGGGACGGTCAGCAGGGGCACCGGGGAGGGTGCCAACCGTTGAGCCCGCCGAGTACGCGGAGGTGCAGGGCACTCCTGTCGGAGAAGACAGGAGAAGCGACGCGGGGCCGTCTACAGACACCCCCAGTGTTCCGCCAGTCGCGGACCCTCCGGTTATGACTGCCCTGGATGAGCTGACCAGGATAGTTCAGAGTTTGGTGGTGGTCATCGCCAGCCAAGAGTCGGCTTCGCCAGCACCAGAGGCAGCCGCAGTCCCGGTGAGGGCCGCTCAGACAGAGGATCATACCTCCCGAGCGCTACTAGATTTCCTAAAGCTTGGGATACCTACTTTTGTCGGGGAGCCGAACCCCGACTTAGCCGAGAGGTGGCTAGAGCAGGTCACGCGAGACCTGGATACATCGGGTGTCGAGGATGGCCGTCGCAGGGTGTCATTCGCGGCCCATCAGCTGAGAGACAACGCCTACCACTGGTGGGGACGTGTGAAAGACACGGTCGGATACGACTACAACATCTTCCAGGAGGTGTTCATGGCACAGTACTTTCCCGAGTCGGCTCGGCTGGAGCGACATCGGCAATTCTTAGACCTGGAGCAAGGAGGGTTGACGGTAGCAGAGTACGAGGCCAAGTTCACATCCTTGGCCAGATTCGCGTCAGAGATGGTGATGAGTGAGACAAACCGTTGCCTGCGGTTCCAGGGAGGACTGAGGTTGGGGATCCGGAACCAGGTTCTCGCCTTGAGGCTGCGGAAGTATACCGACCTCGTGGACACCGCGGCTACAGTGGAGCAGGGCACCCGGGATGCAGCCAGGGGCCGTGAGGTCCGACATCGGCCGATCAGTTTTGCAGGGCAGTCAGACTCACGAGACTCGCGGAGGCAGAGGACCGCAGGGTTTTTCCGACCACCGCCTCATCAGGGTGGATCGAGACAGCATGGGTCAGTAGCGTCAGTGGGACCAGTCGCCTCAGAGAGGAGGCCGATATGCTATCATTGCGGTCAGCCAGGCCACCTACAGCGAGATTTCCCGGCGAAGGTGGGTTCAATCTGGAAACCGTTTCCTCACCGTGGTTGTTCCCCGCTGGTCTCGAGCTCGCCGGAGAAGACATTTGATTAAAAAAAATGGGTAAAAAAATATTTTCTAATCTAAAATGAATGAAAAAATGAAAATAAGAAATAAAAAAAACATATATGATTTAAAAAAATCAGAGTTTAAATAAATATATATATATATATATAGTCAAATTTAAAAAACTAATTTGCTAATTTAAAATAAATGAAAAAAATAAAAAGAAGAAATAAAAACAGATTTGAAATTATATATATTGCAAATTGAAAAACAGATTTTTTGATTTAAAATAAATGAAAAAATAAAAAGAAGAAATAAAAAACAGATTTGATTTAAAAAAATTAAAATTATATATATATATATAAATTTTAAATTAAAAAACTGATTTTTTTTAAATAAAACAGAAATTTTGAATTTTTTGTCATCAATTTATAAATATTTTAATTTTTAAAATAATACATTAAAGAATATTAATAAATATTTAAAAACATTTAATTCATAATGGCATGAGAGTGTAAATTTGAATTACAAATGAGGGTATTTTCGTCATTTTACAACAAAATTAACAGCCATGGATGGGAAGTGACCAACGTCGTTACAAACCGTTAGTTCGGGGTAGGTAGTTGTTACGAGTTAACTTTGGGGTAGTTAAACGTTAAACGCGTATAGTTTGGGGTAGTCAGATGTAATTTACCCTAAAATATTTTAACAATTACAAAAACTTTTGGACATAGTTGTTCAATTTGGGCTATATATTCCAGTTGGACCAATCAAATTTACTCCCCAATTCTTGCTTGTTCAACTAGTCAGACACTTCATGAGACCACAGCTCAAGTCTTAATAACGATATCTTTGCAACCTTTTTTCTCTAATTCCTATTGCATCGTTTTGGGCTTCCCTAACTTAAGTTGTATTTCCTTGATCTTGATCAACTTTAGAAGTCAATTGAGTCAGTTTGGGATACCCTGACTTATGCTGAGTTTATTTAATGTCAATCAATAGGGGTATGCTTTTTTGTTCGTGGACCAGACTGTCCATCAAAACCGGATCAACTATGAACCATGGATGAAAAAATCCTGGTTCAATATATTATGGGCTGGGCAATGGATCATACCATCTGAGATTTTTTTAGAACCGGCCCACCTGACGAACTTTTATTCATGTGAAGATGAAGGAGTGAATCATTAGAGGAGCAACATTTTAGCTAGATAATCATATACTATTTTGTTCTTTTTGATGTACTGTTCAAATTCAAGTTCAACTTTTTTTTACATCTGATGTACTTTAGTAAGAGTCATCTAATAGGCTAGAGTTATTTTTTGTTTATCATTAGGAAGCGGTTATTTCGATTAGCTCTCGAGTTAATCTTGTTGATTACTTCTTAATGAGTTTTCACCAATATGATAGTTATTGAAGCTCAACTTATGATTGAATTTGGTTGATTCAACGTATTTTGAGAAGTTTACAAATTCAAAATGACGGTCGCATTAACTACTAGATCCAAATGGTTCCAAATTTGCATTCGAACGGGTCGGTTTCAGTCCTTAAAATTAAGAACTGGTAAATGACGGATCGGTCCTAAAATTTAGATATCATCCGTCCTACTTGACCCATATACATCCATATCTATCAACTCTATGTTAGAGTTGTCTTTTACAAAAGGGATGATCTTGAATCAAATTCTTGATACATCGAAATAATGATGAATAAAAATAATTTAAATTTACTCACCATTAATTATAGGGCAATTTTCACCTCAATACCCTAACTATTGGGTTTTCGTCACCTCAATACCCCTAACTTTCGTTTGTGGCACCTCAATACCCTAGAATGTCATTTTGCGTCACTTTAGTACCTACCGTTAGTTTTTGACTATTTTCCATCCATTTTTTCATCCAAATACTTGAAAAGTCTATAATACTCCTCACAAACAGTAAAATTTTCAAACTCATACCATTGGTTTTCAAAAATTCATTTTATTTCTTTATTTTTTAAAAATCAGTTTTATGTTTTATAAAAATTATATTTTATTTCAAAAAATCAGTTTATTTGTCCTAAAATCAGATTTTTTTAATTATAAAATCAATTTATTTTTTATTAAATCAGATTTTTTATTATAAAATCAGTTTTTTTTATTATAAAATAAGTATATTTATTATAAAATCATTTTTTTATTATTATAAAGTCAGTTTTTTTTATTATAAAATCAGTTTTTATTTATTATAAAATCAGTTTTTTTATATAATCAGTTTTATTTATTTAAAAATCAGTTTATATTTTATAAAAATCAATTTTATTTATTTAAAAATCAGTTTATATTTTTATTTTTAATCCTTTTTTATTTTATTTTTTATTTAACATTTTGATACCTGGACATTTTGTTCAACCATTATTTCATAAACATACCCAAACTTCTTAATCTTTTTTTTTCAAGTTCAAACCCAAATCCTCTTCCTCATGTGCAATCAAGCCATCAAACCAGTGACCTGAAACAACAAATCAGATAAAGCCAAAACCTTCAAAACCCATTTAATCCATTAGAGCATCATCAACACAGTTCAAGTCATCTCCTACACAATCTCAAAACTCTTAGAAAATTGAATCATCTTAATCTTTAGAACATCAATTCTCCATAAACCCTAAAAATCAACAAATATTGTATATCCAAAACAATATAAACAAATGTTTTATGCGAAGTCAAAATATGATAAAAATAAGGGTAAGTTTCACCTCAATACCCTAACTATTATTTTTTTCACCTCAATACCCTAACTATTTTTAGTGGCACCTCAATATCCTAGAATGCCAAAAAAATTCACCTCAATGCCCTATCTTTTTTTGTGGCACCTCACTACCCTAGAATGCATTTTTGTGACATTAAAAACTGATTTTTTAAAGAAATTTTGAAAACCAATGAAATGCTTTTAAAATTTTGATTGTTAGTGAGTGGTATTATGGACTTTTTAAGTGTTTTTATCCAAAAAAAATGGATGACAAATTGACGACGAGTATCAAAGTGAAAAAAAATGCATTCTAGGGTATTGAGGTGCCACTAAAAATAGTTAGGGTATTGAGGTGGAAAAAAAAATTAAAAGTTAGGGTATTGAGGTGAAAATTACCCTAAAAATTTATAAAAAGGAAACATAATCGATTGGGGGTTGTGTGGAAGGAGACTGATTAACAACTATCATTACCAATGAACTCAAATCAGACCCATATTCAAAACCTAAAACTCGAAATCAAAAACAAAAATTCATAACCCATGAACTCAAAATTGAAACCAAGTTTCAGAACTCAACTCCAAAAAAAAATCAGTTAGTCTATAAACCAACCTAGAACAAAAAAAATCAATTCGTGTATAAACCAAGAAGTTGTCGGCCGGAGAGGAGGTCGACCAAGGAGTGCCGCCGGTCAGAAAACGAAGAGAAAAAGTAGAGCTGGAGCGAGAAGAAAGTCAGGCGAGAGGGGGTGGAGGAGCAAGAAAATCAGAGACCGATTCGAGAACCCCCATGGACGAACTCCGACGAAAATGGTGGTGTTGGGGTGAGTGACGATGATGTGAAGGTGGAGTGGTGGTGTTGGGGTGAGTGACGATGATGGTGAAGGTGAAGTGTGGTTTTTTTTAGTGTGAAGGAAATGTAATAATAGGGTATTTAGGGTTTGAAAGTCAAAAGGGGTAATTTGGTCATTTTGTCCATCCAAAATGGATGGAAAGTTGACGATAGGTACTAAAGTGAAACAAAATACATTCTAGGGTATTGAGGTGCCACAAATGAAAGTTAGGGTATTTAGGTGACGATGACCCAATAGTTAGGGTATTGATGTGAAAATTGCCCTTAATTATAACAACACAAGAGATTAGTTGAATAATATATTTCTCGGTCCAAGGATTTCAAAAACCGACAACACTAGTTTTTGTGCACCCGTTTGCTCTCTTTTCTTTAAGAAAAATGGTATCCCTATGGTTTTCTACCACACTCCTTGACTTATCGTCCCCCTGGCTTCCCTACACCTCCTCTTAGACTAGATCCGGGGAACACAACCCTTGTCTTTTCACTGTTCCTTGCTCCTCCTTATCGAGCTTTACGCATGCAACTTGAAGCGTTTGTCTTCCGCCACATGAAAACACGGGTATATGCCTTCTATATCCCATTTGGGGCTCGAACCGTCCAGGTGGGAGAGCGGATTGCGGAGAAGCTGTCATCCATTGTTAAGGTTGAGGCCGATGGTCATAGTAAAGTATAGGGCCCTTATCTCTGGGTCCGTGTCCTCCTAGACGTCTCAGGCTCTGTGGACCTGGTCCCCACACTGTCGACCCAAGAGGACGTTCAGGCCCCAAAATCCCAACCAAGTTCTGCTAAGCAGTGACACCATAGTGGTAACGCATAGGGAGGTGGAGACCCGTCCCTGACTGTCCATAGTCAGGTACCGCTAGATCGCCTCTAGGGGTTGGGTCCTTCTGTCTACCCTAGTGACACAAGACTATCACCAAGCTCCACCAGTGCACTCCACTCCGATAGTTACAAACTTCGAACGAGGGACCAAGGTGTTCTCCAAATAATCTAATTTTACTAGTTTTATAGGATCTTGTGATCCCTTAATTTTTTTTCTGGGTTAATTACTTAAAACTATCTCATGTATTTTTCATGTGCAAAAAACTACCTTATGTATTGTCCATGTGTTTAAACTATCCTATGTTATTACCACAATCATTTATTGACAAATTTTGGAATATTTCGCTAAAATTGATGAAAAATAAAGGTTATGGACAATACATAAGGGTATTAATTTCGTTGAAAGAACTAACAGACAACCGTGGTCAAAAGATGGGGTAGTTTAAACATGTGGACCATACATAAGGTAGTTTTTCGCACGTGGGTACATACGAATAACTTTTGGCAATTAATTTTTTTCTTCTTAGTATTGATTTTTCTCAAGCTAAGGACTCAAATCCGATTGTTTTTTGTGGTGAAGAGAATTGATACACTTTCCGTGGGTGAGGGGTCCAAAATTATACTTTAGACCTTAAGGTTTTTTTTATCAACAAAAGCAAATTTATAAACAAAACCTCTTCAGATGAAGAAAAGGAGTACCAGTAGGTTCTAACTACAGAACCAAAACTTTGGAGATGAACAAGTCTCATCTCCAACCAACAGATAAGAGCGTGCCACATGCACCTCGAACCACCATATCAGATTAGTTCAAAGGATCAAACCAAACAACCAAATACAAACCTGAGCACTGGCTTGAAAGCTCAGCCTCAAAACAATCCCAACAAGGGGAGGAAACACAGAGAAAAGGTCGAAGTACAATATTTTATCAACGTTAAGTACGAAGAAGCCAACAAAGGTAGTAAACTAGGTCTATAACCATGATTTTACTACCATGAAGCACATGAAAACGGACTTGATATCCAAAATTACCACCATGAAGCACAAAGGAGTAGAAACGTCACCAACTTCCTACCTCTAGACAGAAAACCCCCAAGCCTTGTTTGAACTAGTAGAAAACATTCCATCTCATCGGAACTATCAACTCAAAGAGTTGAATGGACACTAACACGTCGTCGGTGAACATCACTGAATGACAAAGATAGTCTGGTGGCCAAAAACCACCGAAACTCTTTAAACCCATAGAAACTAAATTCTGCCGACTTCAAAAAGAGGCACAAAGATAAATAAACACCATTCGGGGGCCAACACCAAAATCGACGAGCCCCCACCAGCAAAGAGGCGGGAAAATAGAGAAATCGAACCAAATCTAGGTCTAGGGTAACAGTAGATCTCCCACAAGAGCCAAGTAAGCAAAGGAATAAAAAAGAACCTTACCAATCGGGGCATGAGGCGACGCTTGAAGCACCCCTAACACCACTATAAGGAAATGCAACAGAGTTCTGCCACGCCACTGAGCCAAGGACAGACGAATCCCAACTTCAACCTTTCCAGTCCGACAACCCTCTCGGAAGGAACTAGGCTCTGCCACTGAAGGAGCAAAACTCTTTCCCAAGAACAAGAGCCAAATAGAGCAAAACTCCGGCCTTCCCCACGAACAGGCCTGAGTAGAAACGACAACTTCAGGACACCACTGTTAATAGGAAGAGGTGGCTACACCGGTGGCCAACACCAAAGGTTCGGTATAAGACCTTCCCCGAGCTCAGATCTTAGAGATTTGCCCATTCCAAACATTGGCCGAAAAGCGGAGCAGAGTTTGACAACTAGAGAGTTGCAGATCTGGAGCGAACCCACAAGCAGTGGGACGGAGAGCTTTGCCGGAAGCGAAGCCCAAGTTGTGGAGACGAGCAGAGCACGTCGGAGAAAGCACGATGAAACAACATACACAAAGGATCCGTGCTCGGTAGAGGCCACCACGCATAAGGGCTGAAGGACATTCACCACAGAAGTGTAGGATCTGTATAAAGGAGGCCAAAAACGAGACCTCATGAGCAGTACCATGGATAAGGATCGTACCAGAGTTGGAGCACCGCCTAAAATACTTAAAAAAGAGGAGGAGACGGGAAAAAAGGAGGGGAAGAAGAGGAGGAGGTCAATAAGAACATGAATTATCTCCCGAGATGCTTGAGCTACTAGAAGAATTCAAAGAGGTGTTTCCCGAGGAGATACCACCAGGTCTGCCACCAATAAGAGGAATTGTGCATCAAATCGATCTTATTCCGGGCGTGCCATTACCAAACAGGCCAGCTTATGGAGTTAATCCCACAGAAGCTCAAGAGCTAGAAAACAAGTTCAAGATCTCATGTCAAAAGGTTATATTCGCGAAAGTCTTAGCCCATGTGCAGTACATGTCCTTCTAGTGCCTAAGAAAGATGGAACATGGAGGATGTGTGTTGATTGTAGAGCCATCAACAATATCACTGTCAAGTATAGGCATCCAATTATGAGGCTTGATGATATATTAGACGAGGTAAATGACGCTACAATCTTCTCTAAGATTGATTTAAGGAGTGGCTACCATCAAGTCAGAATGAAGGAAGGAGATGAACGGAAAACAGCGTTTAAGACTAAGCAAGGGTTATATGAGTGGCTGGTCATGCCATTTAAACTTACAAACGCTCCAAGTACATTCATGAGACTCATGAATCATGTCTTAAGGGCATACATCAGTAAGTTTGTGGTAGTATATTTGATGATATATTGGTTTATAGTTCTATACTTGCAGATCACTTAAACCACATCGAACAGGTTCTAGAGACACTACGAGCTGAAAATCTCTATGCAAATCTTAATAAATGCTCATTTTGCACTGATCAAGTTGTGTTTTTAGGATTTGTTGTAAGCTCGCAGGGATTGAAGGTTGATGAGGAGAAAATCAAATCCATTCAAGATTGGCCAACACCAACAACCATTGTATATGTTAGAAGCTTCCGTTGATTGACCAACTTATATAGAAGATTTGTGAAGGATTTTAGCACCATTGCTGCCCATTTGACCGCTGTGATTAAAAAGAATGTGGAGTTTAAATGGGGTCAAGCACAAGAGGAAGCATTCCAAAAGCTCAAAGATAGTCTCACACATGCACCTGTTTTGGTATTGCCTAACTTTGATAACACATTTGAAATTGAATGTGATGCTTCAAGTACGGGTATAGGCGCTATCCTAACTCAAGAAGGAAAACCAATT
Organism: Erodium maritimum; assembly: GCA_963921825.1. NCBI lineage: Eukaryota > Viridiplantae > Streptophyta > Magnoliopsida > Geraniales > Geraniaceae > Erodium > Erodium maritimum. Next base: position 46,400,037 of record OY997595.1, on the reverse strand, counting down.
GCATATTTTAGTGAGATGCTCAATGGAGCTGCCCTCAATTACCCTACTTATGACAAAGAACTCTATGCTTTAGTAAGATCTCTTGAAACGTGGAAACATTATCTATTATCCAAAGAGTTTGTTATTCATACAGATCATGAGACCCTCAAGCACTTAAGAGGACAGACCACTCTTAAGAAAAGACATGCGAAGTGGCTTGAGTTTATAGAGACTTTTCCATATGTGATCAAGTACAAGAAAGCCAAGGAAAACGCCGTAGCTGAGGCACTATCAAGGAGACATGATCTAATTTGCACAATGGAGGCAAGAATCATGGGATTTGAGCATATCAAGAGTTTATATGAAACTGATCCAGATTTCAAAGAAGCTTTCAAGGAGACAAGCAAGGCTGCGTATGGATCATTTTATCAACAAGATGGATTCTTATTCAAGGATAGGAGGCTTTGCATACCACAAGGATCCATGAGGGATTTGCTGATCAGAGAAGCACATGGAGGAGGGCTTATGGGACATTTTGGTCGAGACAAAACTCTAAGTGTGCTTATGGATCATTTCTTTTGGCCGCACTTAAAGAGAGATGTGGAGAGGTTCTATGCTAAATGCATCACTTGCTTAAAGGCAAAATCCAGGTCACATCCTAATGGTTTATATATGCCTTTGCCTATTCCTAACCTACCATGGATAGACATTTCTATGGATTTTGTTTTAGGTCTGCCAAAGATCAACCACAAGGACTCCATTTTTGTGGTAGTGGACAGATTTTCCAAAATGGCTCATTTCATCCCATGCAACAAAACTAATGATGCTACTCAAATTGCTGATCTCTTTTTCAAAGAAGTAGTACGTTTGCATGGATTGCCATGGACAATTGTATCATATCGTGATACCAAGTTTCTGGGCCATTTTTGGAAAACTTTATAGAGAAATTTGGGAACGAAGCTGCTCTTCTCAACTACGTGTCATCCACAAACAGATGGCCAAACTGAGGTAGTAAATCAGACTCTTTCAACATTGTGAGAGCCACGGTGGTTAAGAACTTGAAGCATTGGGTATCTTGTTTACCATTTATTGAGTTTGCTTACAATCATGCCAAACATTCTGCTACTAAATTCTCTCCTTTTGAAATTGTTTATGGCTTTAACCCTACTACTCCTTTAGATCTTGTACCTTTTCCTCAAGGTGTTATTTCTAGTGAAGGAGAAAGTAGAGCAGATTTTATCAAGAAACTCCATCAAAAGGTCAAAGAAAATTTGGAGAAAAGGATCGAGAAATACAAGCAACAAGCTGATAAGCATCGAAAAGATATCAGCTTTGAACCAGGAGACTTGGTATGGGTACACATGAGAAAGGAAATGTTCTCAAATCAGAGAAATCCAAGCTTTCACCAAGAGGAAATGGACCATTTCGAGTGTTAGAGAAAATCAACAACAACGCTTACAAGCTTGAGCTTCCAAGTGAGTTAAACATTTCTCCAACTTTCAATATTACTGATTTGGCTCCGTATCATGCATATGAATCAGTTCTGAGGTCAGAACCTTGTCAAGAGGGAGGGATGATGAGGACATCAAAGCTATTAGCAACATTCCTATTATGCGACTAGCATCAGACGTCGAAGCTATCAGTACTTTATCCGAGCCCGAAGCAGAAGCTATCAGCAACATTCCTATTATGTGATCAGTACCAAGGACAAGATCAGGAACTAAAGCATTGCATGGAGAATTCAACAAGAAAGTGGAGAATTTAATAGAGCATGGGAAGTCCAAGAAGACATGATCACCAAGGCAAATCAAGAAGGCATTCAAGAACAATTCAAGACTTCAACAAATCTGTTTTTGCCTCTACATCAAGGAATTAATGAAGCCAACTTATTCATCATTTCCAAAGGAGATTCAGCCCCTTAAACTACTCAAGAACATTAAATACCCAAGGTATGCATTTAAATCCATATTATTAATGAGTTACTTTTGTTGTTTTGTAGATTCCAAGCATTTAGTTTATCAAGAGTCATTTAGCATTAATTAGAGTCAAATGTAATCAATTTTAGACCCTTGAAGGTCACTTACTGCTGGACTATTTAATAAAGTCCCTTCTCAGCATGTATTATGCAAGTTTTATGAAATAAAAATTCGAGTTTTCTTTTGGGAAGAACCTATCACATTCAACCTTCTTGTGTGCGAAGCCTTGAAGTTGTTTGTTTGACTTATCACAGACTTTCCATAATTTGTGTGGCGTCATTCAATCCACCATTTATCCTCCTAGTTACTTCGATTCTTCAAAAAGTGTTGTACGAATAGTTGAAGCAATCTCCATCATCGACTCCATCTTCATCCATTGGAACCTTAGAAAATGTTGTACGACCAGCTAAGGTTCTCCATCCTACCACCACTTTCCTTTATCAAGGAGGGAGGTACCACCAGCGACATCTATGACCGGAGGCCATGGCGTTGCCCGTGGAGAGGGAAGAACTGAAAAGACGGTTAGGATTTTGCTTTGCAGAGAAAAGTCTTAATTTTAGTCCCGTTTTCTTGTACTCGGTACCCATTATTTTTTTGTTTGCGTTTTATTAATAAGGGAAAATTTCATTTTGATACCCTGTCAAACTTTTAGTTTCAGTTTAATACCCTAACTTATTTTTTTTCTTCATTTTAATACCCTAACTTGTTTTTTTCTTCATTTTAATACCTGACAAACTATTATTTTCGGTTTCATACCCAACCGTTAACTTTACATCCAAAATGGATGGAAAATGGTCATGTGCTTTGCACATGACCTTGTTATTTAAAAAAATAATACCAAAAACACCCTTCAACCTTTGACCTTGTTATTTTTATGAAACTTCAAGACTGAATTAAATAAAAAATAAAAGAAAATAATACTAATTTAAAAAATTAGTGATTTTTTATTCATCTGTAAATATGTAAAATAATTATGTATACGAATTAATTCTAAAAAATTATTATTCATAAATATGTGAAGTATTTAAAATATTATGGGTTATTTTCACCTCAATACCCTAACTTTCATTTGTGGCACCTCTATACCCTAGAATGTAATTTTGTGTCACGTTAATACCTACCGTTAGTTTCAGTCTATTTTCCATCCATTTTTCCATCCAAACACCTAAAAAGTCCATAATACCCCTTATTAACATTCAAATTTTCGACTCATGCCATTTATTTTCAAATTTTCTTTTTATTTATTTTCTAAAAATCAGATCTTTATTTTATAAAAATTAGATTTTATTTTGTAAAATTAAACTTTCATTTAAAAAAAATCATTTTTTACTTTTAAAAATCAATTTTTATTAAAAAAAAATCAATTTTTACTTTTAAAAATCTGTTTTTATTTTAAAAATCATATTTTATGTTTTAAAAAATCAATTTCATAATTTCTTTTATTTCTTTTTATTTAATTATTTATTTATTTATTTTATAAAAATCAGTTTTTTATTTTAAAATTTCAGTTTTCATTTTGAAAAATCAGATTTTATATTTTTAAAAAATCAATTTTTATTTCTTTAAAAACAGTTTTTTTTAATAAAAATCAATTTATATTTTTAAAATTTTATTTTTCTATTTTAATAAATTTTAATTAAAAAATCTGTTTTATTAAATCTGTCTTTATTTCAAAAAATCAGTTTATATTTAAAAAATAGTTTTTATTCAAATAGTTTTTAATTTTTAATTTTTACTAAACAAATGTTTTTCTTCAGATCTTTTCAGTTTCTATTTTATTATTCACCTTATCAATTAAAATAATTAAAAAAAAAAACAAGAAGAACGTTCTCCATTTTAAGCTTCACCCAAATCAAAACTTTTCTCTGCAATTTCAACTTCAGGCTTGGAAGTTTAAACTATACAATCAAAACCTTTCTCTGCAATCAAAACCTAGCCCTCCATCTCCCTCTAAGCCCATCTCCATCTGCCTCTATTTCATTCCAAACCAGCCACGCCTCTCTGTCTTCGGACCCACCCACCACCATCTGCATCATCGGCAATAGAATCGGCGGCTCCTCTATCGCCTACTTCCTCCGCCAGTACTCTCCGGACCCCACCCCCATCCGCTCATCCGGTTCTTCGAGGGCCATGGGTTTTCGATTCTAAAGATGGGGAGATTCGTTGATATGTGTTTGAGAGAGAGAGAGAGTTTGAGAGAAATAGAGGAGAGAGATGAGAGGTTGGGTTTTGGGTTTCAGAGATGGATCGAGATTCAGAGATGTAGATGAGAGGAACTCATGCCGTAGGATTTGGGTATCTGGATCTTCAGAGATGAGTTTTTGGGTATATAGATGGAGATGTGTTCAGAAATGGAGATGGGTTTAGAGGCAGATGGAGATGGGTTTAGAGGGAGATGAAGGGTTAGGTTTTATATTTGATTAGGAATTAGTTTCGAAAAGTAAGTCATTATCATTAATTAAAAAAACTACTACTATTTAATGTATGAAAGTCAAAAGGTTTTAATAGGGTATTTAGGGTTTTAAAGTCAAAAGGGGTAATTTGGTCATTTTGTGAAAAAATGGGGTCATGTGCTTGTCACATGACCCTTTCCATCCAAAAATGGATGGAAAATTGACGGTAGGTACTAAAGTGACTTAAATGGCACTTTAGGGTATTGAGGTGCTACAAACGAAAGTTGGGGTATTGAGGTGAAAATAACTCACAGTTAGGGTATTGAGGTGAAAATAACCCAAATATTAATTATAAAAAATCTGATTTTTTGAATTACATAAAAATATGATTTTTGAAATATATAAAAATTTATTTTTTAAATATTTTTTGAAATAAAATATAACTTTTTGAAATATATAAAAACTCTGATTTTTTGTGGTAGGTTTTGAAAATTTTGGATGGAAAGTTAACGATTGGGTATGAAACTGAAAATAATAATTTGTCAGGGTATTAAAATGAAAAAATAAATAAATAAGGGTATTAAATTGAAAATAAAAATTTACCGGGGTATTTAAATAAAATTCTTCCTATTAATAATCTAACATCGGTTGCTTTGAAAGAAAAAAATAATTTAATATCATACTCACTAACTCACCTACAAAATTGCTCAAAAAAAAAATTCACCTACAAAAGATTGAGTATAACAATTTTAAAAAATTATAAAAATATTTGTGAAAACAAATTTCTTATACGTCCTCTCGCAAAAAACTGAATGGATCTCTCTGTTAGGGCTTCGCCCACTTGGAACAGGCGTGTCGTCGCCGCCGCTGTAATAACCGCCCCCGGTCGAACCGGTGAAATCTGGTGAAAGTTGACTTTCCGTTGGAAAAAGTCAACCGATGACTCCGGGAGTCATTTGGGACCTTTCCAAGACCCAAAAGCTTAGTCGTCGTTACGATTAGCTTAGTTGGGTCGTTTCCTTTCAAATGACTACTTTTGCGAAAAAGTCAAACCCAGGTCAAACTAAGTCGAATTAGGAGTAATAACGAATTAATTTAATTTGGGATGAGATATTTTGGGTAGAAGTGGACCCCACATGGACACATGTCCATGATAGCTTGGAGAGGAAGAAAAAGGTGAGAAAAGACCAATTGGTCCCCACTTATGGACAAGAGAGAGAGAGATGGATTAAAGGACGAAATGGACATTTCCACCTTGAGGATAAGACCACATGGGGCAACAATTTCAGCATTATTTCCACCTTGGCCGAAAATCCTAGCTAGAGAGAGAAAGAGGAAAAACTCCATTGAAGCTCCATTGCTTGAAGAAGAAGAAAGGGAGGAAAATGGAGCTCCTTTGGGTGATTTCCAACACTAATCTTCTCCAAAACATCCTTTTCCTCTTCTTTTCTCCATTTCTAAGGTAAATCTTCAAATCAAATTCATTTTTATGAAGTTTGGGTTTATGGGTTTATGGAAAAGACATGAAATGGACTTGGGTCTTAGAGACTTAAGGTTCTTAATGTTCAATTAGATAAGTTATGGAGAAAGTGGAGACTAATGATAAAGTTTAATTGGTTTTGTGGTCTTGATGAAACCCTCCTTGAGTCTTGAAACTTTGGAGTGTTTGAAGTGGATTTTGAAGTTTTAGAGCTTAACAATGGTGTTGTGGAGAACCTAGAACTAGTTAGGAACTTGTTGGGAGAAAGAAAGTATTTTTCCGGCGACCGGAGGTTCGCTGGAGCTCCAGCCGATCGCCGGAACCCGGCCACCGGAGGGGGGGGATGACCGGCCATGGTCGGCCACACTTGGACCCGTGACCGGCCTGGTCCGGTCCGGCCACCCACGGCCATGTGTGGCCGTGGGGCCCACATGGCCGGGAATGGATTGTTTCGTGCTTGGACGGTCTTGGGTGAACCCCGGGACGTTAATTTCACATCCGGAATGAATTATGGATGTGATTCATGAAATTTTGGGAAAAACGATTAGAAACTTTAATTGCGAATTTAGAACGCTCGGACCTCGGAATTTAATTCGTCAAGTGTGTTGGAGCAAGTAAATTTAATTATGATTGATAGAAACGAAAAGGGAAATTTTCGGTGTCCCGAGGGACGTTTTCCCGATTCCGGGAAAAATGGGCCTCCCGGGCCCATTTTGACAAGTTGAGCAATTGGGGTTAGTTTGGGTATTTCTCTCTTTAATTCACGCTTGAATTAGCATTAATTCTCGTATTGCTTGTGATCTTAGACGTTGGTCCCGAGCACGGCGGAGGAGGCTACTAGGCGACTCGAGTTGACTAAGCGTTTGGATAGCGATCGAGGTAGGAAAGTAGCAGATATCAGTTTAATTACGGAAAGTTACTAGTATGCATATATGTTTGGTCAAATGATATAACTATAGAATTGCATGTAGGATGTGAGGAACGAGTGAAATGAGAGATAGCTTGCGGGCTATGTCGTGCCCGTAGGTTTAGGAATTGCCGTGCTGTAGAATTGCATGTGGGCCATGTCGTGCCCTTAGGATTGTGTGTTGGTTGTGGTGTTATGATTGATGACTTGTGATGCTTGATATGTGGTTTATCCGTTGTTAGATTGAGGATCATGATATGGTATGCTCGGTATGAGATGTTGGTATGATCAGTGTGGTGTGATATGTTCATTGTGACGTGAACTTGCCTTGTGATATGATCGGATGAATGATAGACCGATGTGGTGTGTTCGGTAATATTGGTTGGTTTGGTAAGCTGTTAATTGAAACATGATTGTGTGATACGTTGAGATATTCGTGGATGTGATCGGATACTATATGTTCCGAGACGAGGTATTTTGGTACGATACCTACGCCGAGGGGGTATGCCGGTGTAGGGTGGTATCTAGGCCGAGGGTGTTGTCCCACGTACGCGGTCCCCCGGTGTTACTAGTTCCGGTATGATACCTACATCGAGGGGGTATGCTGGTGTAGGGTATCTAGGCCGAGGATGGTATGATCCGTACCCCAATGCTATGTGGTCCGGGAAGACATCTAGGCCGATGTTGTGTGGTCCGGTATGATGTATCGTGATTTGTACCCCGATGTCGTGTTTCCGGGAAGATATCTAGGCCGATGATGTGTGGTCCGGTACGATATGGTTGAGTCGGGCTGTGGACAGCCGGCGGAGTTCGGGGACTGATGTACGAGACGTGTGGTTGTTTTACCGTGTATTGTGTGCTTGATGATTGGATAAGTGATGTGATTTGAGTGTGATGTTGGTCATGTAAGTATGTTTTGTGATTATGCGATTTCCGTGGTTGTCGTTAGTTGTTGTGCCTTGCTAGTATGCCCTAATTGGACGGTTACCCGTGATGGTGAGCGGTTAACTCATCACCTTAACTACTTTTTCCTACTGAGCGAAAGCTCACCCCTCTACTTTACTGTTCTACAGGTTTTGAGCGGCATATGATCTAGCGGGATTCTCGGAGCTTGGGAGCTAGTAAGAGTCTTAGTCTAGTATGGTCTAGAGACGTACTTTCTCTTTGTACTAAACTATTTTATTGTGGTTTGAGCTTTGACTCTTATGGTTGGAATTATTGTTTAGACGGTTATTTGAGGAACTATTTATTTCAAATTCACCATTATTATTATTATTACTTTTGGTTCACGTCTCGAGTCCGGTCAAAACCGGATTTGGGGCGTGACAGCCGCTCCCGGCTTCTGTCCGGCTCCTGTTCTCCGCCTCGCCACTCCTCTGCAGGTCAGCGTTGGGTCTACCAGCCTCCGTCTCATCTGTGATGGGTCGCGGTCTCTCCGTGGTCCCAATCATCCTCGCAAGTGGGATCACCTCTGAGATCTCTGGTCTCGCTTCCGGCGCCATTTCCCTCCCCCGCTCATTTGGTCATCCTCTCACCCTTGTTGGCGCCGGTGTCGCCGCCGATCTGGGATGATTCAACTCCTCGATCACAATCCTCGGCCGATCTGTAGGCCCCTACCCCGATTCCACTGATTCCTCTGGACCTGCCCCTGAATCCGATCCCTCCGAGGTTGGTTCCGCCTGTGGATCGGAGCGAACGATAGGTTGTGGGTGTGGGTGCGTCGGATTTCCGGATTATTGCTTGGAACTGCCAAGGATTTAGTACTGACCCTCATAAACAACAATTGTGCCAACTCCTTCGCAACCATCATCCTCATCTAGTGTTTTTGTCTGAGACGATTGCCCATGATCACGAGGTTAAACTTTTGACGCGGTCGATGGGTTTCCAAGGTTACTTTGTTGTGCCGGTTTCTCCTTCAGGAAGGGGATTGACACTATTCTGGGTACAGGGAGTGGAGGTGGATATCCGGGAATGGGGCGATCACTTCATTGGTGCAGAAGTCTCGACGATAGGACGTGTGACCTGCTCCGACGGCTCCACCACCAGGCTCGCCCCAAATGGGTTCTTATTGGGGATTTTAACGGTATTCTGAGCCAGGCTGAAACGAAAGGGGGCGAGGCCTATCCGCAATACCTGACTGAGGATTTTCGGGAAGTGGTGGATGAACTGAATATGGTGGATGTTCCTCTGGTGGGCCATCAGTTCACCTGGTGTCGAGGGGGTATCCAGACGCGGTTGGATAGAGCTCTGATTAAAGGTCCGTTTTATCACTCGTTCCGGAATGTGCACCTTAGCAACCCTGGTAACACCACTTCAGATCACTGGCCCCTCCTTTTATCCTTGGCCCAGCATGTGAGGAAAGTGGCGCCTCCAAAGTTCAAGTTCCAATCTCAGTGGATTCAAGATCCGGGTTGTGAGGAGGTTGTTCATAACCATTGGCGAGCGCCCGGGGGTACGACACTAGGAGTTACCATCCGACATGTGGGTTCGGCTTTGAATCATTGGGGAAATACCCATTTCAAGAAACATGTGAACCATATTAAGTAGTGTCAATGCACGATTGCGGGGTTAAATGGAAGGATGGACAGACCGAGCATTAAACATAGAGAGGCAGTCCATATCCAGTATGAAAGGGTTTTATGCGTTCAGGAGGCGTTCTGGCGCCAACGTGCTAAGCAACATTGGTTAGCGGAGGGAGATAGGAATACAAGTTTTTTTTTCCAGGCGGTTACCTCCTACAAGCGCCGAATTAATGCGGTCGCATCGCTAAAAATGGGGCTAATGAGTGGGTCACCTGGGAATCGGGTATGAAGGAGTTGATAACGGTTTACTTTCAATAGTTTTTCTCCACGGGATCTCCAGACCTTTCGGATTTCCCGATCCATGGATTGGACGTCATATCCCAGGCCCAAAATACGTCCTTACTAATGGGCGCTACGACTGGAGAAATCAGAGAGGCCGTTTTCCAGATGGGTCCATATAAGGCGCCGGAGCCGGATGGTCTGAATCCCCGTTTTTATCAACATTTTTCGCCTATTGTGGGCAAGGATGTCATTCGGTTCGTTCAAGGGGTTACACGGATGAGGGAGTTTGATGCATGACTTAATGCTACCTCAGTGGTTTTGATTGCTAAGAAACCGGATCTGGAACGGATCACGGATATACGGCCCATTTCCCTCTGCAATGTTATCTTTCGAATAATCTCCAAGGTACTTTCCAATCGCCTTCGTCCGATACTACAATCGGTGTTTCTGAGACCCAATGAGCTGTTATCTCGGGGAGGTGCATCCAGGATAACGTTATTGTTGCGTTCGAGGTGATACACCACTTGAAAACACTACGGGAAGGGCCGGTGGGATATATGGTCATTAAACTTGATATGAGTAAGGCCTATGACCGGGTGTCCTGACTATTATGCGTCGTATGGGGTTCTCGGAGGACTAGATATCTCTCATGACCTGCTGTCTGCAAACAGTCACATATTCTATATCTTTTGGGGGCAGAGACACGCCTTGGGTTGCACCGACTAGGGGTATCAAGAAGGGGGGCCCTTTATCCCCTTACATGTTCTTATTTTTCATGGAAGGTCTTGCCCGTCTTATTGAACAGGAACGCGGTTTGGGACGGTTAAAGGGGGTCCAAGTGGCACGAGGGGCACCGGAGATCACGCATATGTTTTTTGCGGATGACTGCTATTTATTCTGTAGGGTATCCAGGAGGATGCAGCGACAGTCTGATCGGTTTTGTTCACGTTTAGTCGACTCTCGGGACAAACGCTGAATCTCGGTAAATCTTCTATTTTTTCAGTTCGAATACGTCTCCTCCGAATAAGAAATCTTGTTGTGATACTCTAGAAATCGAGGAGATCGCGGGTGCCTCATGTACCTGAGTGTCCCTAATTTGGTGGGCCGGAACCGGAACACTGCTATGACATATTTGGGAGACCAGGTGATTACTAGAATCCGCTCATGGGATGGGAAATTGTTATCCCCGACAGGTCGGGAGGTCATGATTCAGTATGTCTTAACATCTCTACCGGTCTACGTCATGTCGGTGTTCAAGGTCCCCCTCAAAATCATTCACCGCATTCATCTAGCTCTGGCGAAGTTTTGGTGGGGCGGAAAGTCACAGAAGCCGATTATTTGGCAGGATTGGGACCGCCTTTGTAAACCAAAAGACGAAGGGGGTATGGGATTCTGTCACCTCCAAGATGCAAATACCGCCTTACTTGGGAAGCAAGCGTGGAACCTTATCCATAAGCATGACGCCTTGGTTACAAGGGTACTTAAAGCCCACTACTTTCCTGCTACAAATTTCCTTTCATTAACTCGGGTGGGGTGCATTCCGAGTTTCGTGTGGGCTAGTGTTTTCTCTACCCAATATATGACCCGACAAGGATTGCGCATCGCTATCGGGGATGGTCTGACCACCCCGATTTTGGACACGCCGTGGTTATTATGACCGTCAGCTCACATACGCGCGAATTCTCCAAACTTACAGGGTTTATGGTGGCAGGTCTCATGATCCCGGGCACTCGACAGTGGGATATCCCGAGGATCGCTCATCTTTTTGGCCAAGAGGATCTGGTTGATATCCACTTCGGCACCAGGATGTCCCATATTGGATGAGGGATAAAATTGGTCAATATTCATCGAAAGTGGGGTACCGCCAACTGCAACTCATTCGGCAAGCAAGTCAGGGACAAGCCTTGGGGGTCCTTTGGGCATCGATTTGGCAAATTCAGGCTCCCCCCCGATATAAGATCTTCTTATGGCGTTGCCTGACGAACACACTTCAAGTGGCCACCACACTCAAGAAGAGATATGTCCCTGCTGATCCTACTTGTACCATATGTGGGTCGCATCCCGAATCGGTCTCTTATCTATTTGCGGCTTGTGGCTTTACAAAGACGTGTTGGAAGGAGTTTGGTCACCTGATCTCTATTGGCCCAGACCAGGGATTTGAAAACTGGTGGCTGTCCTATATCGCGGGATGTGATCAGGACTAAATAGCGGCGATATTATCGGTCCTCTGGGAGATCTGGAAGGCCATGAATGCCCTAGTTTGGTCGGGGGACCGTCCGACGGCTCTGACGGTCTTGTCTAAGGAAAAGGTTAATCTACAGGCCTGGAAGGCGGCTGCTGCAAAGACAACCCAACCCCGTGTCTCCATAACTCGATGGCCGTCGAGGTGGTGTTCGCCCCCGGCGAATACGCTTGTAATCAATGTCGATGGGGCCACCTTCCAAGACACGACCTAGGCGGGTTGGGGCCTTATAGTTCGTTCTTCGGATCCGAATTACGTCAGAGTGGGAAATGGCACGGTACAAGGTATTTGGTCCCCTCTCATGATTGAGGCATATTGCCTCCGCCTTACGTAATGTGGCCGGCCTGGGGTAGGGGCCCATTTGCATTAGATCGGATGCTCAGGTCCTCCTCCGAATGATACATCAGACCGTAACCCCCATATCTCCTATAGGTATGATTATTCAAGATATCCGTCGTATGTTAACCGAAAATGAGAGAGTTTCTCTCAAATTTGTAAAGAGGACTGCGAACAAGGCTGCTCACTGGTGAGTCAGAGAAGTCCGTTCGACATCTGTTCTCCCGTGATCAGACATTTTGCCTAATGCACTGCGTTGTATTATGAACTCTGATCATTAATGCACACGTCATTACTACTCAAAAAATATGTCCTCCCGCTTTTTCATTCAAGCAAAAAATTAAGCAAACCATCAACTAGTTAAGCCCAAACCCACCTGAGCAAGAGCAAGCATGATGCAAAGTAGGGCTGTTAATGGTCGGTTAACCGGACCAGTGGACAATTTCTGGCACCGGAACCGACATAGTCCGGTTTCCCTTTTCTATCATCGGCACCGGCACCAAAAACCATCAGAAACATCCGGTTTCACACCGTTGGTTTCTGGTCGGTTTTCCGGTTTCAACCGGCACCATTTGGGTCGAAGTTTCGGCGTTGCTACCAATGACAGATCCATCAAAAAGGTAAGAAAAAAAATTATAGATTCGAAGAAGAAAGTGTGACAGAGGTTCAAAAGTTGGTATGATTTGTAGATCCGCGAAAAAAAGGGCGCCGGCTTGTAGATACGGTGAACAGACATGACTCTGACGAGCCATCGATTCAAGAATGGATAGAATGACAAGCCATCGAGGAAGAACAGAACGATGAGATGGCGAGGACAGAGAACACGACGAGCCTTCAAGACGGGAGCTCTGAATGGTGTGGTCTACACTGTGGTGGTTGCCTTTAAGAACCAAGTTATCGATGGTGGCTGTTTTAGGGTTTGAAGAAGAACTAAAGAATTCATGTGGTGTGAGAAAAGTGGAGACGTGGCTTTCTAATAACCAATCAATGCTTATGTTGCTGATATTAAAGATGAGATGAAACATGGGCCTAAAATTAAAGAAATATTTAAATGAGAGACAGGCTTAGAATTAGATGAAAATGGCTCAGAGACATGTTATAGATTATTAGAATGGTCGGTTACCGGTTAACCGATTTTATAATTTTGAAACACCGGCCACCAACCGGAAGCATACCGGTTCTGTAGAATAGAAACCAAAGTTGCACCGGGAAATCATGGCACCGCCACCACCGGTGCCGGGAGCGGTTGGTTTTTATCGATTTTCCGGTTTTCGGTTAAATTTGAACACCCCTAATGCAAAGGTGGCTTGGGGAATTTTTTTGGGGGAATATCAATGTTGAAGGTTCAGAATGGATCGACGCGAGCACTTCAGTTCGTTTCATATGCTTATGCAATTATTATAATTGAAGTTTCATTTTACTGTATCAGATAAAGTTAAGCCCCAGTTGCAGAACTGAATTACATGTAGCAGATGTTTCATTTGAATGGTAATTAAAGCATCTTTGCCTGGACATTTGTAATCATAGAAGAAGAGGGTACGTTTTTCTATTCAATTTTGGTGTAGCTAGATGGTAAATTTATTGCTTAGTTCAAGGGTGATCTATTTTGAGTTCGTTTTCATTGATGTACAGGACAAGATAGCTATGCATGTTAGGTGTTTGATAAAATGCCTTGGAGAAATGCTTAGTGTCCTTTTCCTCTCAGTGGTAGATTTAGCAGAGTGCTGTAAGAATATGATGTTTGGTGATCAAAATGCTTGCATTGTTGACGAATAATTGTGGTTTATAAAGTTGTGCTGTTACATTACAAGCATGTGGTAGCCGTCTCATTTTGTGGTTTGCTTTCCATTTTAATGGTGCCTTTATTCTTTGATGGAAATCAGGAGGAAATATACGAGTTGTAAAGTGAATCAACACTGTATTTCCAAGGCAACTTTAGTTATTGGCACCTTTATGCTCAGTGGTGGTGATCACAATTGAAAGAAACTCATGCATGTAAACGTGCCGTGACTAGAAGGTCAAGATCAATGTATGGACAACAATTAAAACGAATCTGCTACAAAACAGAATGTTAGGTGTACTAATCTCAAGTTTCTGCTACATTAACTGCAGCTTCCTCCATACTACATCCCTCAGCAAGGTTAGTTTTTCATGGATTTGTCTTGTTAGCACTCTTTTTTCACAAGCTGCTTCGTCTTAAACATTTGTTATTCTTGTGTATGCCTAGTTGCAGTGGATACAATATTTCTGTTCTTTGCAATCAGATCATCTCAGGATTTGAAGAGTGCTACTTCAAATCTTAGTAAGTATCCAGTAGTCTTGTTCATTTTTTTTTGTGTGCCTTGTACTTAACATAGAAATCACTAAAGTATCTAACTTTATAATATTTGGAAATTGCTTAATTAACAATTCCCCTTTCTAAATAAAGCATTTTGATAAAAAAAAAAATTGTCCTCCCACATGATTACATAAGAGGAATAGACCATCTAGTATAGTAGTATGTTCTTTTTCGAGTTCATCTTCTGGCAATAAGTTTTCTACTGTTGACCTGCGTTGAAGTGTATGCAAACTCTAAACCTAAACTTGTATCGTTATTTTACTCGCTGCATATTGTTTTTTCAAGTTATTTTGCGATATAAGCATTAAATATATATTTGGGATGTTACTAGTTTCTTTTAGGCTGTTATGTAATTCAACATGTGAGATTTAAAAACTTTTATCATTTCATTACTACAGTATAGTTGTTCTCACCATTGAAACTTGATCAATATTATTTGTTTTATCTACTTAAACTTTTCGGGCAACAATAGAACCTAAAGTCTCTATGAACATGAAACGAGGATGATGGTTTATGATTTCTACACAAGCACTGTATTGATATATACAGTAATTCAAATTAATATACACATTTAGAAATACTGCCAAACATCTAATTCTGGCACAATAGACACTGATACTGAGAAAGGAAAATAGAGGGGAGGCCGGAGTTTTAGGTTTGTTTTTCTACAAGAAGTAACTTGAAAATTCAAGAATAAACGGTTGAATAAGAAATGGAATGTAAGAAACAAGAAGGAATGAGACATCATGTTTTGTTTCTACTTTATTTAACTATTTATATAGTTTCAAGATTTTATATTCACATTTGTGTTTGACAAAGGTTTAAATGTGGGTTGCAGAGGTCAAATAGGAACAAATAAAAGAGATGGACGCTTTTGATCCTGTGATTGAAGGGGTTATTGGACATGTTTTAACAGCTCTGGAAGAGCAAGCTAACATAGCTCTTGAATTCAGAAGTCAGCTGGAGGAGATGAAGACGCGCCTTGATATGATGAGATCATTTCTGGCAGACACAGACAACCTCAGGACCAAGAAGAAGCTTATAAAGACAAGCTTGATTAAATTGAGGAACATTGTCTATGAAGCTGACGACATCCTGACAGACTGCTCGCTCAGAGACGAGTACCGGAGAGATGGACTGTTCTCATGTTTGTCACTCTCAGAACCATTCTTCAGGTATCTAATCGGCAAGAAGTTGAGGGACATGAATTTGAGGATGAAGAAGATAGAGAAGAGCCTAGGGATGTATTTAAGTGCACAACATAGTATTGGGGAGGACAACTGTGAAACAGATAGAAGATTCATCCCCACGCATGATCTAAATTCATCTGAGGCAGTTGGGTTGGAAGACGATTTGAGGAAGATGAAAGAGTGGATCTTGTGCAAGAACATTGGGCAACTTCATAAGATTGGGATAGTAGGGATGGGGGGCTTGGGGAAGACAACCGTTTGCCACAAAGCTGTTACAGACAGAGAGGTCGCTTGTCACTTTGACAAGACAATTTGGCTATCAGTCTCTCAAGCTTTCAGCGAGGAGAAAATTCTGAGAAGCGTGTTGAAAGAGATGGGAGAGGATGACATGGGGTTGAATAAAGCTCAGATGTTTCGCCAGATCCACCTCTCACTTCTAGATAAGACATGTCTCATTGTTTTGGATGACGTGTGGAGTACAAACCTGGAGTGGTGGAATGAGTTCTGCCGCGGCATACCTGTACCACCCGGCAGAACTAGTTGTCTCATTGTCACAACTAGAATTGAGGATGTTGCCATTAGTATCGGAGTTGATAGCTCTCAAATCCACAGGCCCAAAATTCTAAATGAAGACGAAAGCTGGTGCCTATTCTGTAAGTATGCATTTCCAAGGAGTAGAGGACAATGCCCTGATGTTCATTTCGAAAAATTAGGCAGAGATATTGTAGAGAAATGTGGGGGGCTTCCTCTGGCAATTAAGACAATTGGAGGCTTACTGTCGTCAAAAAAGCGTTCATATAGAGAATGGAAAAAGATTCAAGAGAATTTCCATGACGAATTGGTGAAGCTAGGAAGTAACAGTTCAATAATGGCTTCTCTGCAGCTGAGCTATGCTGAACTTCCAAGTAAATTGAAGCAATGCCTATTGTGCCTCTCCCTCTATCCTGAAGACGCGGTTATAGATGCAGAACAATTGATCCGTTGGTGGGTTGGAGAGGGACTGATCCATGGGAAAGCCTCAAGAACTCCATCAGAGGTGGGTTATGAATATTTGTTGCAACTGACCAGTAGGTGTCTGGTTGAAGTCGATAAGCGAAGAGGTTATGATGGAAGAGTTTATAGTTGCAGAATGCATGATATGGTGCGTGAGCTGACCATCATGAATGCTGAAGATGAAGGTTTTTGCAGCTTTGATGAAAAGGGAAGGCAGATATTGTCAGCAGAATCTAGGTGGCTGGGATTGAACGACCAATTCAACAAGAAATTGCTAAAGAAGCATCCAAAGCTCAAGGCATTGATACTGCTGTCGACAAGTCTCGTAATTCACTTTGATAGAAACATGGCTTTGCTCAAGTCTCTCAGGGTCCTGGACCTCTCACACATCAACCTTGCAAATGACAGTGATGTAAATGGTTTATGGGATTGGATCAGCTCGCTTGAACGCCTTGCGTATCTCAACCTAAGTGGTGTCACAGGCTTGAAAGAGCTACCGCGCTCAATCAGAAAGCTACGCAATCTCCAGCAATTGGTATTGACAGATTGCAACAGTTTAAGTATGGTGCACGAATCAGTGATAACTTTGAGGAGGCTGATCGTTTTGGACCTCGGGTCATGTCGTGTCCAGTACCTACCTCAGGGGATAGGAAGGCTCTCCAATCTTCAGGAATTGTCTGGGTTCAGGATAGTTTCTATGGCAAACAAATCATGCAGCCGATTCTTCGAGCTCAAGGAGCTGACCCAGCTGAGAGTGCTGCGCATAAACCTGAGTGATGAAAGTGTAATCTCAGAAGATGAACTCACGGTCCTTTCGCAGCTGGAGAAGCTCAAGGTCTTAGCTATCAACACTGATGAGTGCAGTTCATCAGAAAAAAACAAGGAGTTGGGAGATGATCATATTGTAAACATACTTGAAAGGCTTTCTCCCCCTCCAAGTCTTCAGGAGCTGTACCTCAAATGTTACAACAGAGAAACTTTATGGAGCTGGATCAACCCAATGGCACTATCCAATCTGCAATATCTCTGTATCGAGGATGGAAATCTCCTTCACCTGGAAAATCAGGGGATGAGCTCTTCTGAGAGCTCCTGGAAAATTGAAGGACTGTGTTTGAAGTTCTTGCCAAGGCTGGATGTGCACTGGGACGAGTTGAACAAGGAAATGCCTCTGCTGCATTACGTTGAGGTTAGTCGTTGCTATAATCTGAAAGCATTTCCATGCCCCGTAGACAAGCCAGGAGTCTGGAACAAGAATGATGATTGAAGAAACTAGTTGTACATTCGTACACTGGTTAGCTGAAATGGAACTTAGAATATTAGTGTTTGGCAGAATGTGGGTTTGGAGATAGAATAATGTGTTGTGCAGTGTAATAACAAGAGCTCATTGTTTGATGGAGTATTGGGTGGATTGTCATTGAAATGAGAGATATAGGAGGGTAGATAGTAATTGCTCTGAGTGTTATTAGTGAGGTTTTTTTTTCAATGGACATGTAATGTTTCATTAAATTATTTGGTGTTCTCTTTCTCGTTGTTTTAAAATAACAGAATCCTTTTGTGTTTCATTTTAGTTTAGTTATAAACTTGATTGGTGAAACTCAGTGCCAAAGTTGTGTGTTTTGTTCTAAACTAGGCGTTACCACGTGTAATGTCATCGTCGTAAAAGTGTTCTCTCTCCCATGTAGATATAGTCTTTAGAGTTTCCTACTAAAACAGGTGCAATCAACAGAATCTCAATTGCCAAGAGTGATATAACTACTACAAAATAGCTCTTCTCAGCAGGAGAAAAGACAAGAGGGCTGATGGACTTCTGTATGAAACGAGTCAATTCCAAAGCTTGGATAATTTCAGAAGAAAGAAAAAAAGAACATATCCAGAGCAGATTAAAGTGGCTTTGATAAATTAAAGAACTGAAAGGATGGTTTGACATGATCCAATTACTAAAGATGCTCCTAATCTCTTGATAAAATTGAAAGATGGTGGGAAAAAGAAGATTTAGGACATGAAGCATTGTGCTGTGAGTCGAAAACAGACATGCGATGCTGTTGGTTTCTGAGATTAGACAAATGAAGACTTGTACTTGTTGGGAGGGTGAGATGAACCATAATGTTGTTACTGCCTAAAGGTATACTTAGATGAACAATAATTTTGTGCTTGTATTCAAAATTTTAAGCCTATTGAAAAATAAACTCCAGGCGTTTTGTTTTCTACTATCTTACAAGTTAATAAAAAGATTCTAGTGTTGCATAGGAAAGAACTTTATAATGAGTGGCATCAAGCCACTTAAAAAGAAAGGTATAGTTTTCTGCAGAAGGTATAAAATGACACAACACTATATCTGAAAGAATTTAAGCTCACAAAATCAATAAAATTGTTCAATCATCAACTTGAATCTTGTTCCAGACTCCAGGCTTGTTGACCTTAAATGGAAAACCTTTCAAATTGTAGCAACGGCTAGCCTCTACGTAATGCAACAACGGCATGTCCTTCCTCAGCATCTCCCACTCCACATCCAATCTTGGCAGCAACTTCAAGCACAATCCTTCTATCTTCCAGCTACTGCTTGTGGCAGATTTAGTGCTGCCGTTGCTTCCATTGCTTAAGTTCTCAAGGTTCCCATCCTCAATGCAAAGATATTGCAATTTGGATAGCTGTGTTGGATTGATCCACCCCCACAAGCTATCTCTGCGGTAGTTTTTGAGATAGAGTTCCAGAAGATTTGGGGGAGGACAGAGTCGGTCCAGCATGTTCAATATATGATCATCCCTCAAATCCACTTTATTGTTACTTGAGGAGCTGCTGAATTCATCCACGTTATTGATTGCCAGAACCTTGAGCTTACCAAGCTGCATGAGGACCTTGAGTTCGTCTTCAAGGACAGCACTTTCATCGCATATGTTTATTCGCAGAACTCTCAGCTGGGTGAGCTCCTTGAGCTCGGAGAATCTGCAGCATGACTTGTTAGCCAGGGTGGCAATTCTGAAACCAGACAGCTCCTGAAGATGCGAGAGCTTACATAGTCCTGGAGGTAGAGATGGGAGGCGATGGGACTCGAGGTCCAAAATAATTAGCTTCTTCAAATATGCGATTGAATTGGATACTGAACTGAGGTCATTGCATCCTCTGAGCACCAAAAGCTGGAGGTTGCGGAGCTTTTTGATGGAACCTGGAAGCTTCTTGAGGCCTGCTAGGCCACTTAGGTTCAGATATGCCAGTCGTTCGAGGGAAATGATCCAATCCCAGAAGCTCTTTTCATCAATATCTTGTGAAAGTTTAATGTTTGAGTTAGAGAGGTCCAGAACCCTGAGGGACTTGAGCTGCAGATGGGTAATTTTTTCATCAAAGTGAGGTGTTGGGGAACAAGTAGGCATGAGTAGGAATGCTCTTAGTTTTGGTTCTTGCGCATTCTTGAGAAAATTTATGTCTGTTTGACAGGTTAAACCAAGCCATCTTGGATCAGTTTGAAATATTTTCTGCCTCCCCTTTTCATCAAAGCTGCAGAATCCTTCCTCTTCTGCCACGTTCATGGCCAATTCACGAACCAAATCATGCATTCTGCACTTATAAACTCTTCCATCATAGCCTCGCCGCTTCTCAACCTCAATCAGGCATCTGCTAGCCAATTCTGAAAGACAATCATAGCCCATTTCTGTTGCAGTTTTGGACTCGTTCTTCTTGCCCTGTATGAGATTCTCTCCCACCCACCAACGGATCAATTGCTCTGCGTCTATGGTGGCATCCTCTGGATAAATGGAGAAACACAATAGGAATTGCTTCAGATTAGTTGGGAGCTCGGCGTAGCTCAATTGCAGAGAGGCCATTATTGCTGAAGTGCCACTATTACTCCCCAACTCATCATGGAAGTTGTCCTCGATCTCTTTCCACTTGCTGTAGGAGTGGCTTCTTGATGCCAGTAAAGCTCCTATTGTCTTGATTGCCAAAGGAAGTCCTCCACATTTTGCTGTGACGCTCCTGCCTATGTTCACAAACTCCTCGGGACATTCATGATCTCTTATTCCCTTGGGAAAGGCATGTTTGCAAAACAAAGACCAGCTTTCTTCGTCATCCAAGGTTGAAGGGCGGTGAATTCTTGCACTTTCCACTCCTACACCAATAGCAACTTCTTCATTTCTGGTTGTGACTATGATGCAACTGCATTTCCGTTTACCATCAACAACATGATCAGTGGTCATTTTGGGCATGTCAGAGCACAACTTTTTCCAGAATAAAAGATTAGTATCCCACACGTCATCTAAGACAATGAGATAGGTCTTATTGGTAAGCAGTTGGTGAATTTGGGTAAACATCTGGCTTCCGTTACAGCCTGAGCCATCGCCTCCTAGTTGTTTCAGTATGCAACCGAGCATATTTTCCTCATTGAAAGCCTGAGAAACCGAAACCCAAATCCTGTAGTTGAAGTAAGAAACTACATCCTTGTCGTTAAAGACTTTCTGGGCAATGGTGGTCTTTCCCAAGCCTCCCATCCCCACAATGCCAATCCGATGCACTGACCCAATATGAATATCCTTGGAGAACATCCACTTTTTCATCTTCGCAAGATCGTTGTGCAATCCGACAACCTCAGACGAGTTCAACACCTGTGAACTAAACATTCCCAGGGAAGAATCTCTCTGAATGATGCTTTCGGGGTTACTCTGTTGGGCAACCAAGTAAGTTCCCAATCTATCCTCCAAAATCTTCATCCTTGAATTGATGTCCTTCAACTTCTTGTCCATTGTGATGTGCTTGAACCAAACATCCTTAGGGGACAAGGAGGACAGCCTGTGGCGGTACTCATCCCTGAGCTGGCAATCTGTGAGGATGTCGTCGGCTTCATACATGAGGTCTCTCAGATTCATCAAAGTAGTTTTCAGAAGCATCTTCTTAGTCCTGAGATTATCAGTGTCCGCGAGATAGGACATCATGAAGCCCAGGCGAGTCTGCATCTCGGAGAGCTGCTCTTTGAACCCAACATCCTTATCATAATACTCAACAAGACTGATCACTTGCTCAACCAGGAAAATAATCACAGGCACAGGATCCATCTTCTAGTTACAATTAATGTATATGAACTCCTGTTTAAATATTCCTGTCCATACAGTGGATTTATGCAAATTCATAATCAATATTGCGGCTTTTCCACACTATAATATGTAGAACCAGATTTAATTAAGAGAAAACTAGGCATACAAAAAAAAGTACATCATTCAACTCCATGGTACCAATCCATTAGACAGTTAAAATGAGTTCACTAAAACACAATAATAAACCTGGAAATATATGAAGAAGAAATTAATTGAATGCAGTGCAAGTCAAAAGAAAAGGAAAAACATTTGACCCAGATTTACAAATGACCTCAGTTTTGTAGGGGAAATGTCACTGACTTTGAATCTATGTACACAGGACTGAAGATCCAACAAAGAACTTACAAGTTACTTGATAACGATGAAAAAAAGTAGACAAAATCAGTGATTAATGGAGCAAAATAGATACTGAAAATCAAGATATGTTTGTAGAGAGAGAATAAAAAGATGAAACCCAGAAGTTACCTTGTCGTTTCTGAAGGTTTAGGTGTTCTGAATCGGAAGTTGAATCAAACTGGGTATTGAAGTTGAGGTTGAGGTTTTGTCAATCAAATTGGGTATTTCTGTGTATATTTTTCTTTCCTCCCCCAGTTTCTTTTTCTTGTATGAATTTAATATTTTAAGGTGGATATATTGACCCTTTGATTTCTTGTATAGATTAGATAAAACACATAGAGAGATAGATGAGTGGACTGGAGTAGGAGTAGGACAACAACACCAATAATTAGACTAAAGTGACTTTAATCTATAAGAAAGTAAAGGATATGGGTTGGACTCATGATGTGCGAAGCAGCACAAGGACTCCAGTTGAATTTCTCGGAAGATGCTTAGTACATAATATGTTTATTTATATAATATAAAAAAAAGACAAGTTGATCAGATTCTGTGAATAGTTGTTCAATGGATGAGGACCACAAAGTCATCGTTGTCGCATTCCACTTGGTGTCAAGACCGTGGATGATAAGAGCATGTACAACAGAAAGGACCTTGGTCAGGGAGTGGGAGTACATACCTTGTGCTGACTGGACAAAAATCAGGGAGTGGGAGTGCAGAATAGTGGGTGTTTTGCAACAGTGCTGAACCTTGAGGTCCTGGGAGTGCAGAACAGTGCTGACTGGATTATTAATTTGTTATTTTCCTGTTTTATTTAATTCGTTATCAGATACCGTTTAATTTAGTCATAATTTAAACAATTTTGGAAATAAATAATTAAAGACAACCAATAATTAATAAATAAATTCAACACGAATATAAATGAACTTCTAATTTTATTCAACCCCTTTTCATACAACCCAAAACAAACCAGCTCCAAGAGCACAAACGACTACTCGTCGTCGTCACGGAAACCAGCTCCAAGCGATCCCATAAGTGCTCCATAAGATCTTGTTGTAGTTGATGGTGGATCTCAGGATTTATGACACTTTGTTGAGCATCCACTCGTTGCTGGTATGACAATGGCCCTGGTCCGTGGTGCCATCGTTCCGGTGGTGTCCAATTCGGCATTTCTGGAGGTTGCGCCCACAACAACTCCTCCTCCCCATACTCGTACCGCTCGCGCTCATCCTCCACAATCATGTTGTGTAGAATTATGCAAGTGTGCATGATATCAGCCAAAGTGTGTTTGCTCCAACTACGAGCGGGACGGGAGATGATGTGCCACCTTGCTTGAAGTACTCCAAAAGCCCTTTCAATATCTTTCCGAGCACCTTCTTGGCATCTAGCAAACAACTTCTCTTTGGGCTCGTAGGGATGCCGAATAGTCTTCACGAACCGTGCCCATGCTGGGTAAATGCCGTCCACCAAGTAATAAGGTCGGTCGTACCGATGGCCGTTGATCTCGTACTCAACAGCAAGTTCTTGGCCGTAGTAAGCGTCTTGGAATAAGTGGCTGTGGTTGAGGACGTTGATGTCGTTGTTCGATCCAGCCATCCCGAAAAATGCATGCCAAATCCATAAATCACGGGACGCTACAGCTTCAAGCATAATCGTCTTCTCCCCGTGGTGACTTCCCCGTCCATGGGCTCCCTGCGATTCGGTTGGGCAGTTCTTCCACTTCCAATGCATACAGTCAAGACTCCCCGCCATTCCGGGAAACCCTCGACCATACCCTTCTCGGAGTAAGCGGTCCATGTCAGCAGCTGTGGGTGTACGCTCGTACTCGGCTCCGAATACCTGAATGACGGCCTTGCAAAACTTACGTAAACATTCAAGTATGGTGCTTACCCCAATGCGCAGAATTTCGTCCAATGAATCGGCCGAGGACCCATACGCAAGCATCCGTATAGCGGCGGTGCACTTCTGCTCCGTTGATAAGCCCGACCGTGAGGCAGCGTCGGGCCTCCATCCAATGAAGTAAGGGTCGTGAGCCTTCACCGCGTCCATAATCCGTTGGAAAAGTGGTCTGCACATACGGAACCGACGCCTGAACATTTCAGGACCATAAAGGGGTTGTTCGGCAAAATAGTTCGACATCAACTGCATGTGGGCTTCCGCACGATTTCTGTTAATCTCTCGGCGCATTGGTTCCCCACGCATGGCCCTCTGGACCCTTGGCATTACTGCCTGCATCTGCCTCTCCATCATCCGCCGGAAACGTCGCACAGCTGGCTGCATTTGGGCCCTCATCTCCTCATATGTCGGCAGTTGGGCTGCCATCTCCGCATGCGTCGGCATCCGGGGAGCCAGCTCCTCGTACGTCATCTCCTCAGCGTCGGACATAACCTCGTCGTCGGACATTTTCGAAAATAACGAGTAGGAAGTGAGAATGAAAGAGTGAAAATAGAGAATGGTGTGAGAAAAATGAGAAGTGGGGTTGGGTATTTATAGGGATAAATTGTATCTGATTTTTGAATTAAAAAAAAAAAACTAGCCGTTTGAGGTGCAACGGTCGGGACACGTGGCACGCCCACAGGCTGCCAGCGCAGCTGGAGCGCGCAGGCGCGTCCAACGCGCTCGGCCAGCGATTGCGAAGCGGGAGCGGGACCGGGACCGGGACCGGGATTTTGGGCGTCTGCAGCGGACCGGCCAGCGGGGAACGTTCCCGGAGCGCGCGAAATGGGACGCGGGCGCGTATCGTTGTTCTTGCTCCAGTTGAATGGGGCGCGGACTCATGATGTGCGAAGCAGCACAAGGACTCCAGTTGAATTTCTCGGAAGATGCTTAGTACATAATATGTTTATTTATATAATATAAAAAAAAGACAAGTTGATCAGATTCTGTGAATAGTTGTTCAATGGATGAGGACCACAAAGCCATCGTTGTCGCATTCCACTTGGTGCCAAGACCGTGGATGATAATAGTTGTTTGGACATTATCATGAGGAATAAATAAATATTGAAATAATCTCCATTCCATCAGCTGTTATAAATTCGTGTACTGGAATAAAAAAAAGGTTAGAAATGAGCAAGGTAGAGATGATGAGAAAGATAGTAAGGAAGCTTGGTGGTTTGATTGCGCTTCTGCTTCTGGTTCTAGTTTGTGTATCTGCTGCAAAAAGTAGAGGATACGTCTCTTATGGTGCTCTTCAGCGTAACCACGTTCCTTGCTCCTCCCGAGGCAGTGCTTACTACAATTGCAGATCTTCAGAAGAAGAAGATACCAACCCGCTTTTGCCTCTCTCCGAAGGTCTCAACACTCTCTTCTCCGTCTATATACCTCGTTTTGTATAAATTTACATTTTCAAAATCAAAATTACTCCAACCAACGGAGTCTGAGTTTGAACAGTGGAAGCTTATAATGAGATGGTGTCGATGTTAAAAATCCCGACTCCGCCGCCTGCATCTTCGTTGTGCAACCGCACAAGGACCAGAGGCATCACTATCCGTTGCGATTGCGAACCCGGTGCTCATAACTCCACAACTCCTACTTGTCACGTCACTCAAATGTACCTACTTGGATCATTCCTTCAAGTTTTTTCCAAACATTTTAACGATTCTTGTTTCTTTCTGTTGTTGCAGAATTATATGGAATCTGGATTTGAGGGGGACTGTTCCTCCATCCTTGTCCAATTTCACTCGATTAACAACCCTGTAACTACTTAATTAATCATATTAGTTTATTTTAATTCTAATTTGACCATGCTATTGCTAATTGCTATGGTTTTGATTTCAACAGTGACCTGTCGCTCAACCAACTTCAAGGTGGGGTTCCGGCAACTCTAGGTCAACTTCTTTACCTTGATCAACTGTAAGTTAATCATAATTACTTATTTTTTCTTATTGCCATTCGATATATTTTAAATCTGACATTAATTGTGCTTTTTTGAAGAAAGACTTCTGGTAACACACCAGTATTTCTTGTTACTTTTGTATTCTGAATTTCTCAATCAACGTTTCTCTTATATGTTTGTAAATGCAATAAGTTAGTAACTAGGCTAATCTTATTGTCTCTTTATGATTTTACATTTGTTATTTACATACATATCATCTCATTTTTTTCAAGCGTCTTTCAACAATTGTTATTAATATTACCAAGTTTTTCTCCCTGTGTCTAGAGATCTTTCCTCTAATCAACTAAATGGATCCATACCAACATCTTTGGGATACTTGAAGAACCTCCGTTCCCTGTAAGTATGATTTATTATCGGGGTGGTTAAAGTTATTACTGTATATTTATATGGCTCTGAACTCATCGTGATATGTCATTTTTTTAGCGAAAGGTATTATTATTTTATTAAAATTTAAAGAGAATCGGTTCATAGAATGGGCCCTTAGGGTCTCTTTCAACAAATTCTATGATAAATCGCCGTTGTCACACACAGTTTTGAAAAACAGAAAGGTAACTAAAAATCAGTATTGTCGAGAACCGTTCACGATGGTGCCTAAAGGGGCACTAGTAGAGTACGTCCCGGAGAAAAGGGAATCAGAGTAGAGGCCATCGGGGATCGAGGTTCCATAGTGGTGACCGGTGGTGGAGACGAAGTTGAGGACGAAGGCTTCCTTTTCCTCCTCTCCATAAGAGGCCTAACGACCTCGGAAGATGGGCGCGGAGGCATGACCAAACTAGTCGATGAGACGGCTACCTCTGGTGGAGGGAAAGGTGCGTCAGAAGCTATTGGAGAGGTTAGCGGTGGTGAAATGACAGATGAAGGAAGCGACAACATAGTTAGGGTTTAAGGCTAGAGAGAGACCTCTATAAGATTAGGCACACAAAACAGTAAGAGATCAGTGGGCTGTTTATGTATAATGTTTAGACTCAATTCACCTCTATAGGAATTTTTCCAAAAGAAACTTTGTATTTTTTTTAATGGAGATTTCATTATATATGACAAAACACTACCAACAGAATTTCAAAATGCCAATGTAAATCTAAGGGTGAAATCGAGATTGTAGATCATCCCTTAGAGTTGTACCTCCCCATAACCAATCTACTGGCTAATTAGTAGGGGAGAGTATGGCAGACCCAGACTTGAAGTTAAAGACCCGAAATGATACTGATAGTTCTCGTTCCAAACTGAAGAGATGTCTTGAGGTGACACGCGGGAGACCACTAAATAATAACCTTTAGGACGTTTACATACTCAACTAGGATGGTTGTTAACAGACCGAGTATAGGTTCAATGAATACTCGGATATTCCTTTAATGAAATCTCGATTGGCTGTGCTCATCTCGATCGGGCCCAATTATTTCAGTCCAATCGAGACTCAAGTCTAGTCCGATAAAGACTTCATTAAGGGCAAAGATGCAACTTCGAAAGAAAAAAAAATAGAAATAAGGGTTAAGGTTGTAAAAAAGTTTGAAACAGAGGCTATTCTACCAGAATACCCAAAAGTTTCACCTTTGAGAAAATAAAAATAACAAGATTACTTGAGAATTTTTCATAGAACATAAAGATTTTTTTGGAGTTTTTCCTAATCTTGATACTCCATGGATTAGATTGTAGGTCAGAGATTAAAATAAGAATAAGATGACAGATTTTTTTATTTCAATTCCAAACCCATAGAATGGGTTGGGTTGGAAAGAATCATATCCTCACTTCTAATTTTGATTTTCCCGCCATAGGGATCTGTCCTCCAACCTGCTCACTGGATGGATACCACCTTCATTTTCTGCTCTCAAGTTTTTGGAAGATCTGTAAGTAAATCAAAGTAGTGACCATCCAATCAATTTGCCTTGCCATTGCCACCAATCCATTCGATTGATTTTGTGTTTGGGTTTTGCAGGGATCTTGGAATGAATATGTTATCAGGCCCAATTCCTGATTTTCTGGGCGAACTCACCAATCTCACATCTGTGTCTCTCTCCATCATTGACCTGTTCAATTTTCCATGAATTAGTTCTTTTACGTTATTGATTATCCGTTTTGCTTCCTTGAAGGGATTTGGGCAACAATCAATTCAACGGTAGTCTTCCCACAGGATTTGCAAATTTGAAGAATCTTGGTACCCTGTGAGTGGTCTCTCAGCAGTGACAAAATCAGTTGAAATTTTGCACTCATTAGTCAATGTTTCAACTACTTTTTAATTAATAACGCATTGCAGACGTGTTCCATCCAACAATCTGAGCGGGCAGATTCCTTCCCAGTATGCTCAACCTACTCAGATATTTTCCTTGTAAGTATATCTCTTCAAAGCTGAATTGAGCACGTGATATGAGGATGGAAATATTAAGCTTCTTTTCAATATGAGAATCGCCTTAAATTGTGTGTAATTTATCATCATTTTGATTGTCATTCCCATTTGTTATCCCGTACTCAGTAGGCGTAGTTTGATTTCATTTTGTAGAATGGGAATGAAAATAGGAATTTCAAAATTCTTACATCTTCTCTGTTTACCCACAAAGGAATTAGTATTTCCATTCCCTCACAAAAACTATCCAAACAAGACAGATGATAAAAAATGTTTGAGTCAATTGACTCAAACAGTTAACTTTTTCCTTCTAGAGAAATGCATGTATACCCGGTTGGAAGCATGTCTTACTCCATGGATACAAATTGTTTCATGTTTTGGTTCAAAAGTACACCACTTAAATCCAATTACATGGTTAGTTTAAAGCTTGTTATTATTAGTAGTCTCAAGGTACTTAATCCCTTATTCCATCTGTCTTAAAATAGGTTTCACGCTTTCTTAGAGTGGATTAATAATGCTGTTCCCCATACGTTAATTAGTTGTGGGTTACTAATGTCTAATGCCACTCCCCCATAAGTTAGTTACAGTCAACTTTAGTAGTGGGGACATGGGAGCACATAACTTGAGGGTAAAGGGGGGGGGGGGGGGGGGAAGTCAAGCACTAAAAATTGAATTCTTCATATTCACAAATAGTTAAATGAGACACTTATTATAGGAGGGAGGGAGTAAATTTTGTGGTTGCAATTAATATCAAGGACTATGCAGTTCTGTGGCTGGCAACTATATGTCTGGGAGGATACCCAGCTTCAAGCAGTGGACTGAGCTTACTCAATTGTAAGTGCTTGTTTAAGGTTGTGTACTTAGAATTACAGGAAGAATAAATTTGGACAGTAATATTTCAGATATCAAAGACCTACTCGATCATCTGATTTTATTATCTTTGATGATGACAGAGACCTTTCGGGAAACAATTTTGATGGGCCCCTGCCTACCGAATTTTTTCAGCTTTCAGATCTTGAGTATCTGTAAGTTACATTTGGAAGTAGAAGTGATACATGTTATTAGTTAATGCTACATGAAACACTGCTTTTGTTACAGGGCTGTAAGTGATCTGAACAACTCTAGTTTCCAGTTCCCACGATCTGCAAACCTGTCAAGCATAAGATACCTGTGAGTGTTGTATTCTGTGTTACATACAACTATTCTACTTAAAAGTTTGGAAATCCAGCTTCTAGTAACTGTATATGTGTTGCTGGCTTGTGACCTTTGAGGGCCTGACTCGTGAGTATGAATAAGGGAAACAGCCTCTCTACTAAACCAGGGTCGTGTTGCATACATATATTACTCTTTCCAGTTGCTTCAATAGTGGGTGCCTCATAAATTGGGCCACCCATCTTTTTTCTGCAATGTCTTATCAGTGAAATCCAGTTCGAATCAATTCTGACCCCCCTATATTTTTATGATTTCTATAGGACACTGAGACACTGCGCCATTTCCGGTGAGATCCCTCATTACTTTGGGAACATGACAAAATTAGGGTTCCTGTGAGTTTTTCCCCCTCATACTTTACATTTCTTTTGATGTACTTAACCAATCAGTATAAAATACCACTGGGTAGTGTTTGTATTTTTAGATCTTCTTTGCAGTTCATGATTTCAAATATTGGATTTTAATGATAATTATAATGTTTTGGAACCATCATATTTCAAATGAGATGAGAGTGTTTTTAATTTTTTGTTTTAGTCATATTTGGAAGTAGCTTGGATTTGGAGTAAATCTAAATCCAAATTCTCTGTTATCAAAATGCTCTAAAGTTTTCAAATCCAGAATTCCAAATCAAATACACAAGTTTGCAGACATGAGTTAGGGAAGAATTTCATACTGGTAACGTCTACATAACTGAGACGTATATGATATATTTATTTAGACGTTCGCATGATAATCTGTAATAGCAAATGTGATATTTCATTATATTTTTCTCTGTTCACATATTAGAGTATATATAGACTTACAAGCTAACAACTTTCTAAATTATAAAGTACACATCATCCTTATCTCATCCTATACTGATAGAATCTATTATCTAACAGATAATAGATATAATTTAGCAATCTGAAGTTCTTAAAATACGTTTTCTCTCCAACAAGGGTGCTTCATTGAGCATATGACTAGTATTTACAGAAAACCATTTTCTGATTCTTAGTTTTGAATCACTAATTAATTGCTAAATATTTATTAGTGTCTAAGAATTTCTTATGGCAAAGAAAGGAAGTTGTTTGCATATTGCAAGCTTTCTTGTCCAAGCATTTTTAATTCATCCTGTATAGTGCTTCTCAGGGGACCCAATGTTCATCATCTGATGAATGCTTCTTGTTTTGTTCAACAGTGATTTGAGCTTTAATGACATAACTGGTGACATCCCATATGCTATGCAGAATTTGAGTTATTTGTCTAAGATGTAAGTGAACAATAGAACTAAACTCCAAGTTTTTATTTCTGATAAATTGCACGGTTAACAAATTGCTACTCCTGGTAATTGGTGTTTTCTACTCAGGTCTCTAGCAGGAAATAAATTTAATGGGATGTTTCCCAACTGGCTCACAAAGGATGACATTATAGTGTATGTTTTGACAGCCATGTAGTATTATTACTTTACTTAAGCTTTAGCTTATAGATAATTGGACTGTGTGGTTCATGAGATGGTTTTAATCCTACTTTGTCCTCAGGGAATATTGCTAACTTAGTCCTATGGTGCATGAGCTTAGTTACACTCTTGTTTTAATCTGGCATGTCTTTTAGTTACACAGCATAGTATCTTTCTTCTTAAGTTGTGATGACAAATGAGTTACGTATTTTGGAAAATTTCTTCAATTATTCCATATGAGAAAAATCAATTTAGGTGATAATTAGTGAAATAGTTGTAGCAATGGCACTTGGGCAATGTATCATTACTGAATTATTGTCTTGTGTAGCAGGGATCTGTCACTGAATAATTTTCAAGTGCAAGAAAACTTCAGGCCACATAATCTGTCAAACATGTAAGGAATCATACTACCTCTCATTCTTACAACTTTAACTATATTTGGGATAATTGTCAAAACATGCACTAAAGTTTCGTCCACAAATGAAATAGTGCACAACGTTTCGTCCACGTTGTGTGGCTACCCTAAAGTTTCGTCCACAAATGAAATAGTGCACAACGTTTCGTCCACGTTGTGTGACTATCCTAAAGTAATTTGCTGATTTAGGTTTCATAAGTAATTTTACTAACAAATGTTCGTGGACGAAACTTTAGGGTAGCCACACAACGTGGACGAAACATTGTGCATTATTTCATTTGTGGACGAAACTTTAGTGCATGTTTTGACAATTATCCCACTATATTTTGCATTTGGAGTGATTCTCCTGAGAAAATCTCATTGTATCACAGAAACTTATTTGGATGCTGCTCACCGGATAGTTCCTTTGAGAGACTAAACATGTATGTTTTTTTCTTTTCTTTTTTTCATTAAACTACTAAATATGTTTCATAAATACTCTCTCCATCTCATGAACACTGTCTAATTGAGTCACTGTCTAATTGAGTTTCTGCAAACATTAAGGATTCTTTGTAGTTATGTTATGGTCCTGATTGATGGATCTCGTTATGGAACCGAATACGGGCTCGTTAGAAAGGAACCCGAAGACCTCGTAGAGACCATGTCCTAATACAACTTAAAGTAATAAACTAGGTTACCAAAATCCTAACTTTCCGAAACCTAATACAATTCATTAACTAAAAGATATTAATAAAAAAAAGAAATCAAATCCCCACACCACCCTTTGGCCGGCCACAATTGATGGTGGGCTTATCCCACCCTGTACCGGTTCGTACGGCCCATAACAAATTATTAGTTGTCCTTTCACTTGCATCTTGATGAGACAAACTCAAGGTTATTAATTAAATAATCTAAATGATATTATAAAAATATCTATTACGATTTACCGTGGAAAAACAAAGTGGGCAATTGAAATGAGACATCCATTTAGTATAGTGAACTATTAACAACGGATAGAAGGAAGTATTTTTTAATTTCTGAAAGGGATAGTTGATATTCTATGCTTGAAAGCATGGAAATTTTGGTTTATATGCTAGCATGATTAAATATTGGATAAACTTCATCTCACTACCCTAAAAATACTTGGGTTTTATTTCGCTACCTTAACCAAATTTTGTTGCACCTCACTACCCTAAAACTGAAACTCAAAGTTTCAGTTTTAGGGTAGTGAGGTGCAACAAAGTATAGTTAGGGTAGTGAGATGAAACCCAAGTATTTTTAGGTAGTAAGATGAAGTTTACTCCGAGATCTATGCTTTTCAAATGTTTTAGGACAAAAATACCCTTATAACATCTAGTTTATAATAAATTGTATTCGTGAGAGTTCGAACCAGGGTTGCCCAAGACAAGTGCAGAAACTTAACCACCTATGCTAAATTACGTACATGCATTACGGTCCCCTTTATTATATATTAGTCCATTTTATTATATTGGTGCTCTATCAAAAAATCGAGACAAGAAACATATTCCTAGCATATCATCAAACTTCTTAAACCACGCCATCAATCAATTTCTGTGTAAAAATCAACGGCAATTCCATCTCTCTGCACCTTTCCTTCTGCCGACAAACCTCCCCAATCTCCCTACTGTGAAATAGGATTTATGAGGATGAAATTGGTATTCTTCCTGAGCCCTATTTCGTGGTGGGAAGATTCGTCGCGGAAGTAAAGGTACATAGAGATGGAATTGTTATTGATTTGAACAGAAATTGATTGATAACTTGGTTTCAAAAATTTGATGATATGCTAGGAATATATTTCTTGTCTTTCGGGTGTTTGATGGTGCACCAATATTAAAATGTTGACTAATATATAATAAAGGGCTCTAACACATATAAATAATTTAGTATAGGTGGTTAAGATACTTTATTTTTGTCTTAGACACCCCCCCCCCCCCCGATACAACTTACTTTAAACTAAATGTAATAAGGGTACTTTCGAATTTCCCTGAACCAACTAGAAAAGTTACCAGCAGAAGCAGCTTGAAGGGGACTTTTGCCGGAATTCATAAAATGCAATAACAACTTGTGAGTTTCCAGAAGAAAAATATGCTCTAATATGAAGCAAAGTGGTGAATCTCGCCGTCGCCGGAGGAGGTCTGTGGTAGGTGACTCTTCTCGTGAGGGTGGTCTCGTTGGTTGAGGGTGGTCTCGTTGATCTGCTTGGAGAGGTCACTGGCGTGTTGGGTGCAGTCGCGAAGGTCCTGAGCAGAGTGACCGAAGTCACAACTGCAATTCAAGCCAGGGCAGTGAAGACAGGGTCGACCAGCCATGCCGAGACTGTGAAAGGTTCTCAGTGTAAGAAGCCATCTATTCCAGCTCGTGTCCGTGGTCAACAGCACCAGTTAGGGTCGAAGGTATCACCACCAGTTTCGGTGGAGGTCCCAGTGGCTGATAAGGCTCCGATGCTTATGCAGGGCGCTGTGTCCGCCAAGGTTTCTGGAGAAAAGCTTACAAGGGAGGCAATGGTTATCAGTAGTCATTGTCGGCAGCCGGTGCAGTTTGTTGAAATCCCTACTGAAATTTTCGTTCGTAACTTACCCTTTGATTCTTCTACGGAGTGGGTGAGGGGTGTGTTCGGTCCTTTTGGAGAGATTGAGTCGCTCTCGGTTTTGCGATGGCCAAATCTAAAAGGCCAGTATTTCGACTTCGTTAGATTTTCGTCGGAAGGGGCAGTATCTCAGTCTATTGATCATTTAAATGGTTACAAGATGAATGGCTATGTCTTATTCGTTGCTCGTGCGCGGCGTAGGGTTGGAACTCCTGACGTTCCGGTGTCTCGTGCGTTTGCTTCTCTAAAACAGAGTATATGCTCTGTTCCTCGGTCGTTTAAGAAGAGCGTCGTCTCTTCGGACGTGCAATCTAAGGAAGGTCAGGTTCATAATGTAGATGATTCCAGTGGTTTGAAGCTCGACATATCAAGGTCGCCGGAGTCCAACGATCTGACGCTCGAACCAGTGTCGTCGGAATCCGTTGGCAAGGGTCGACGATCTATCTCGTCCGATTCGGGTGGGATTCGTGGGAATAAAGGGGATCCCGTGATTTCCCCGAATCAAGGAGATAATTCGGGTGCTTCGAATTCTGAAATTCCCGTGTTTACCGGGGAAGATGATGAACAGTCCCCCTTTCCTGTTTCATTACACGACACTGAGCGGGCTGGGTCCATTGTGGAGGCCCAAGTTATTTTTGGGTCTGGCCCATCCGACTTCTTTGAGCAGATTGACCCTTCTGCAGGTCCAGTTGCTAATAGGACATATCCGGTAGGCCCAGATCCAACACCATCAGCACGTCCATTATATCTTGATGTTGGGTCAGATCCGATAAGCCCAGAACCCGGTTCAGGTAATGTGGATAAAGAGGGGGGTGTTTCGTCTGAGGATCAATCCGGTTCATGGAAGGAAGCTTTGCTTAAGTCCCCGAAACGCTTATGCCGTGCCCCCTCTTATCTTTCGGATTATAAAGTGTTTGGCGTGAAGCTCCCACCCCTGAAAAATGTGTCCCAAAAAGCTTTACAAATGATCGATGGTTGGGTGGAGGATGCTTGTGTGACTAAGGCACGTAAGGGACGACCTAAATCTAATATGTTTCCTCGTCCTCATAATACCAGATCCAAGACCCGAGCACACATTGTTTTTGACTAGATGATTCTGGTCGCTCTTTGTTAAGGGTTTGAGCCCGGTTTCTCCTATGGAGACTTTTGTAATCGTGGTTGTTTGCTTTTTGGCTTCTCCTCCTTGGAGAATGTCCATCGAATAAATTTGGGATAATTGTCAAAACATGCACTTATGTTTCGTGCTCAAACGAAATAGTGCACAATGTTTCGTCCACGTCATCTGGCTACCCTTATGAATCGTCCACGCACTTCTGCTAGTAAAATTAACAGAATATTCGAATCTGTAGCCTCACGTGCTATCATGTGCTTGTGTCTGAAATTTTTTTGGACGAAATTGCCCTAACAATCCTCAGCCACTCATTTTTTTGGATGAAATTCTTATTTTTGAATTTTAAACCAAAAGGGCAAAATTGTCAATTCAGGTTCTGCTATTACACTTTTCTAACAGAAGTGCGTGGACGATTCATAAGGGTAGCCAGACGACGTGGACAAAACATTGTGCACTATTTCGTTTGTGGATGAAACATAAGTGCATGTTTTGACAATTATCCCAATAAATTTTTAGCGCTTATCCAAAAAAAAAAAAATAAGTTTGATCCTGCATTTTTTCTTACTGTTTAGTGGCTTAAATGTCCAGGACACTTTCAACTCAGAAGCTGGAAAAACGATGTCCTAATAGGAAATCAAAGTGTAAGCTCTTCCTTCATAACTTTATTCTTGAGAAATTTACACTAGGGACGGTTTCTTGGCATATTTTAAGCTTCTATTTCCTAGAAATTGAATCGTAGCTTCAACTATCTTTACTTTATAGAGTTGAAAATGGGAATTCGGAGTTACCTTAACCTCTGGATAACCTGCTTCTATGTACTGTAAAATCAACAATACTAGAGTCAAAATCACCCTGTACTTGGTATTAGCAGCTTTCTTCTATATCAATGATTCGTAACTCTTAAGTCTTTAAAAATGAAAGTACAACTGTATTCTGAACAATCTGGAGTTGAGGGATGGAATATCCGTTCCAGCATGCATTTCTTTTATTGATATACTCAAGCTTGAACACTATTTCGACCTGTTTGAGTAGCTCTTATCAGCTTAGATGAGTACCATTTCAGGATCTCTTTCATTTATTAATTTACTGTTCCATTGCCGATCACAAAGAAATTAATGCTGATGAATCAGCCAACCAACCATTCTTGGTTCATCCTTTTCCATCCTTTATGGTCAAATTTCTCGGTTATTTCAATACAAAGTAAGCAGAATCTGCTTAGAAACTTGCTCTGTGTAGCAACCTTTGATGCCGCAAAACTAAAGAAGGTTTTCCCCCCTGAAGTTATATTACTGAGTACTCAGCAAACTTTTTTCATTGTAAATCAGAAATTACTGATTACATTGTTTTTTTGTGTGCAGATAAGTCCTTATTTATAAATTGTGGTGGTGGTGAGAAATTTCTTCCCGAGCATTACTATGCGGATAATCTCACATCAGATTTTCATATATCTGAGGGACAGTGGGCCTACAGTTGTTCGGGACAATTTATGTCTGACAGTTCTAGCGGTTACATAAAGAAGGCAAAATGTGGAGTCTTTGATGTCAATGCACCCTTGTATGAAACAGCTCGGCTTTGTCCTGTCTCACTTACATATTATGGATATTGTTTGGAAAGAGGAGATTACACTGTGCAACTTCATTTTTCTGAAATTATATATACAGAAGAGGATGACTATAGCAGCTTGAGGAACCGTGTATTTGATATATATATTCAGGTAATCTCAATGTTGCCACATTACTTAGTGAGCCATCTGATGGTGAACTGCTCTTCATTTCAGGATGAGTTAAGAGTGAAGGATTTTAACATCAAAGAGAAGGCAGGGGGTCCAAATAAAGCATGGGCTGAACCTTTCCTAGTCCATGTGAATGAATCATTAATGAAGATCCAATTGTTTTGGACCGGAAAAGGTTCTGTGAGTGGTGATCCTCCTCTGAATGGACCACTGATATCTGCTATCTCTGCTGGTAAATAAGTCCTATTAATTTTCTTAATGAATCTCACAACAGTTCAGTTTTTTTATGTTCCTGTCATCTTTCACTGGGTTCAGTCAAAGTTAGTCACTGGAAACCAGATGTTTGGAAGATTGGGCTGATCGTAACAGCTTGTGCAATAAGTGCTATGTTGCTTTTACTGTTCTGTGGATGGAAAATGGGCTGGCTGGAAAATAAAGATTTGTATGGTGAGACTATAACCATAGTGCACACTTTAGCTATAAAGAACTTTGAGAATTATGGAGGTTTGACATATGCATTATATTTGTATTGGAACAGTGAAACGCATAGAGCTTCCAGGAGGATCAGTCACTGTCAAACAGTTAATTGATGCTACTAGAAATTTTAGCCAAAAAATGGAGATAGGAAAAGGAGGTTTCGGGACAGTTTACAGGGTTAGAATTCGCCGTCTTCATTTTTTTTTTCAACTTTGCGGAGAAAAAAAAAGAGTGCAGAGGGCAAGAAGTTTACTGGTTTTGTGACAAACCGCTAATTGCCGGTCTTATTCTCACTATTTCTTGGTTTGTTTATTTTTGTGTCCCGCAGGCTGAACTGCTAAATCAAATTGTGGCTGTGAAGAAGCTTTCTAGTCAGTCGAGGCAAGGAATGGATGAGTTCAATACTGAAGATTTTACATTAAAAACCTTGAGACACGAAAATCTCGTTCAATTATTGGGCGCCTATTCTGGGAACAACCTACATTTGCTAATATATGAATATGTGGAAAACAACAGTCTTGCCCATGCCTTATTTGGTATGTGATCTTTTTAGTTCTAAGTAGTAATGTTGATTTAAAAAATTATTCTAGTTCTATATTGCAAATTGCAATATTTAGTAACGCTCTAGAATAGTTTGTATATGGTATTGAAGTGTGTGTCCCACATCGGAAGTATGTGGATGAATTGACCTCTTGATTGGCCTATTGATGCATCCACCCATCAAGCTTGAGCTTTTGGGTTGGATTGGGCTTAACATGGTAACAGAGCTAGTCTGGACCCAGGAATCTGCCCTTGTGTGTGTTGGAACCTCCCTCCGGTGCTCTAGTGTGTGACCCACATCTGAAGTATGTTGATGAATTGATTATTTGATAGACATATCGATGCCTTTACCCATCAACTTAAGCTTTTGGGTTGGATTGGGCTCTAACATATAGGAATATGAATACTCCCCTGATTTCGTATAAATTTTAAAAAGTTTTCTTTTTAAAAATCTTTATGTCCATTCTCATTCCCTGACATCACCTGTTTCTATTCCCACTCTGCATAAAAATCATAACATATTTATGGGAGAGTTAAAAGGATGGGAGTGGGAAAATGGGGATGATTAACTCTTGAGTTCCAAAGCTTATTCAAACAGACCCTAAATGTTACTTTTGGAACATTTTGAGGGCTGTTTTTTTCTCCGGAGTACAAGAAATTAGTGGTATTCGTGTTATGAATCTCATGTATGTAATCAAAGATGTAATATGTATAAGCCACGTATATATTCTTAACCAATAAACACCCTTGCTTTATTTTTCTCATTTCCCTCTCTGAAAGTCCCCATGCAACATACTTCTAGTACCCTACAAAAAAAACGAACTAGAATGATAGTCGTCTTCTGCAAAGGTGGTGTTTCAGCATAATAAAGACGTAGCACGGCGTATATGTAATTATATCGTGCCGTTTTGATCATTTACTTGTTTTCTTACCCATATAGGATGTTGTTGATCTTAGTCAAGGTTGTAAAAAACGTTAGGCGCTAGTCGGGCGGGAAGGGGTCATAGACGCTAGGCGGGGATTAATCGGAGATTAATCGGGGATTAATCGGATTATTATTTTATTATTTTTTATTATATATTATCAAAATTTATATAATACTATAAAAACATATTAATAATACCGAACATTAAATATATTAAAAAACATAAATAGTCTACCAAACTAAAGTATTATACAGTTCTTAAAAGAATATCAATAAGTATGACCATCAACTAGCATAATTTTATGGTTTCACTTGGTTTGTAGAATGTTAGAAACTGTTTTCTTAACTACGAATCCGACCCGATGTATGATCGACCCGCTCAATTAATCGGTCAGGCGGTGATTAATCGGCCGAATCGGGGATTAATCGGTGATATTGCGCTCAAACGGCCTAGAGCGCCCTAGTAGAATAAATCGGGTTGGCAGAGCCCATTTCAACGCCTAAGCGGAGCCTAGGCGCCTCCAGGCGGGGATTTTTACAACATTGATCTTAGTATATTAGTTTTGGGTAACCTAGTAGTTTGTATCGTATGGCAGATTCCAATTCCTCTTCCAAACTTGACTGGGGAACTAGATATGGCATCTGCCTGGGAATTGCCAAGGGCTTGAGATATCTTCATGAAGAATCAAGAATCAAGATTGTTCATAGGGATATCAAAGCCTCTAATGTTCTACTTGATAAAGATTTCAAGGCCAAGATATCCGACTTTGGGTTGGCTAAGCTCTATGACGGAGAGAATCAGACTGCGGCCACTAAAGTAGGAGGGACACAGTAAGTACCTTCATGCAGTATCGTTTACGTGCAACTTCCATTTGTGATCTGATTGCAAATTGAAAGTACGACTCAACTAATGCTCTCGAATGCAGAATGTTTCTGCTTTTACATTCTTAAGTCATTCACACGATTGCATTATTACTCTTGTTACAGTGGCTACATGGCACCAGAATATGCAATGCGAGGAATCTTTACATATAAAGCTGATGTATATAGCTTTGGAGTTCTTCTACTTGAGATTGTCAGTGGGAAGAATAATGCAGAACAAATTCCAAGTCAGGAGAATGTGTTTCTTCTCGATACTGTATGTTCACTCCTCTTTTTATTTTTGAAATGTATTGTCTATTAAGCTATAATACACAACCGCATTCCTACTGAAATGTGATAGTTCTTTCATTTAATGTGCAATGAGCTAGCTGATCATTCAATATGTCCATACAGGCTTATGTTTTACACAAACAAGGCAGGCTAATTGACCTGGTGGATAAAAGGTTGTCAGGTCAATACAACAGAGATCAGGCCAGCACAATCTTGGGCCTAGGAATGATATGCACCAGCCAATCGCACGCTCTCAGGCCCACTATCTCTGAAGTTGTGAGCGTGCTCGAAGGTGAGAAGACCATAGAAGAGGTTTCGGTTGAGCGTAAGCCTGGCTCTGGTGATGAGAGTGATAGGACAATGGCTTATAGGGAGACTTCTGTCACTGACTTCTCCAACACTTCCACGGAAGGGACTTCAGACTCATCAACTTCCTTCTTTGTCATCAAAGACAGGTTTGAAAAGCATGCAGACCATATCACCGAATGAGAGCATGGGCTTATGCTTGCATTGTTCTATGTTTATTGGGCAAATAGTTTGTTGTTAGTGCCTTTGTCCATGTCAAGGATAGTCTGTGTTTCCAACTTGGAATGGTTTGTTACATTTGGCAGGTGAACACTTGGGGAGTGGTTGATTGAGTTTTTGTTGCTGGTACATGTTTTAAGAATAGTTTTGTATCGATGTCTGATTTGAATCAACAATTTTCTTATTAATATATATGACTTAATCGATATTCAAGCAAAATAGACCAGATAAACTTAGGGAAAACGTTGGTTCCAAACCTTTTTGAACGTTTCGTTATCACGTCCTAACCTAGACCAACGTTTCGTTGCAATTCCATACTTAAAAGGTAAATGGTGGATGATGTTAGTTTTAGCTGCGAATTGTTTTTTATGCCCTCAAGCCCTCTTCTTCAACCTCCCTCACTGTCTTTTATACTCTGTTTTCAGACCTTGAAGCTTCTATGGATGTTAGGTCAAAATGTTGCACATTTTTTTTCGTTTCCTCGCTATCCAAACACCCAGAAGTGAATTCATGAAAAAAAGCTCAAACCCCATTAAGGATTAAAAGTCAAATATATATTTTTTGTGCTTCTCATATTTACTGTTTTTCTTTCCTTTTCTCTCTATCCAAACACCTAGTAGCAAATTTATGAAGATAAGCTCAAACCCATAAAGGTTTCATCGTCGAGATTCATGAAAACAAGCTAGAACCCAGAGCAAATTCATGAAAAGAAGCTAGAACCCATAGCAAATTCATGAAAAGAAGCTAGAACTCGTAAAGAATTCAGAACTATTGAGTTGTGAATGTGATTTTGATGGTTTGTGTGAAATATTACATAGTCAGGGTTAGGATGTGTAACAAAGGTCGAGGGCGAAGGTTAGGATGTGTAACAAAAGTCGAGGGCGAAAGGCCTCTCACCTCCACTCCCACATCCTTCTTTGGGGGATCAGTCACAGAAATCCTCACCACCACCTTTTCTATCGATGAGAGACCAATCCACCCTACTAAAAAGGTTATTCAATAAGCATCCTGATGTTGAATTGTAGTGGGTAGCGACCATGATACACCGTCAACACCTGAAATTCTTCTCAATACCCATCGATCGGAGGATCTCTTCCTATATGAAACCACACAACAAGCACAAGAAACTGCAATCCTTGGTAGGAATCTAGGATTCTAGGATAGAACCTGGGTCCCTCCTTTGAAAGGACATAAAAGAGGTTTGTCCCTCTTATAGGAACTAAATGTCCAGGTCACAATTCTACACAAAGACCAGTGGTACATTGATAGAAGAGTAATTATACCATAACAAGCACCACTACGGGTAACTGGGATCTACGACGAATGAAATAAGAGCCTTTACCAGAACACTTGGTCGGTATTAAGAGGACTATCTCAACGGGGTACAAACTGATGGGTTTTACTTGGGGACTTCAATGCCATCCTGGCACAAGATAAAACTTGGAGAGGACGACCATATCCTTATGCCCTCATCACAAAATTCCAGGAAATCCTAGAAGATATATAGCTCATGGATATCCCAATGGAGGGGCACCCTTTTTACATGGTTCAACACTAAACATGAGGGAATTAGGATGAAAACCAGACTGGACCGAGCCTTGATCTCGGGGGAATTGGCAAGGAAATCCTCACTATCCGCCTATAGAATACGGGCACCACAACCTTTAACCACTATCCCCTACTACTCACCATGGCTTCGTCAACTCGTTCATACTGGAAACCTAAATTCTGATTTGAAGCAAGTTAGACACAAGAACCAGAATTTGGTCTACTCATACAAGAAGCCTGGAACGGCCCTATCATAGAGGGTATAGGCAACCGGACGACACATGTAGGTGAGGTCCTTCAAGATTGGGGTCAAAATGTGTATCAGGCTTCCGTTCAAAAGATTAAATGGTGCTAGCGTCAGATAGCTAATCTCAATGGTAGGATAGGGAAGGAAGGGATCAACCATAGGGAGGCATTCCAAATCCAGTGTGAAACGGAGTTGCCTCAAAACCAAATCTTCTGGAAACAATAAGCCAAACACCATTAGCCCAGAGAAGAGGATAGAAACAACAAAAAATTTCATGCAGTGGTACCTTTCTGTTTACCAAGTTAATCAGATCTTCTCTCTACATAATGACCAAGGATGAACAGTCACATGGGAATCGGGCATGGATGGCCTCTTCCTAACATATTTCAAGAAACTTTTTACCACCTCTGAGGCTTCCCTACTCACCATGAACCTCCGTATCCGCCCCAAGATTACGAGACCTCGAAACCAAATCTATCGGCGTAGATAATGGAGGGGAAAGTGACCCTGACTGTGCTTCAAATGGGATTGGATAAGGCTCTAGGACTAGACAACCTTAACCCGAAATTCTACCAACATTACTGGCCTACCTTAGCACCAGTTGTCACAACTTTTGTCCAGCAAGTAGTAGGTGCAGCGGATCTGGAACAAGGAATCAAAGACACAACGATAGTCCTTATACCGAAAATAATAGGACCAAAGCTTGTTACAAACCTCCGCCCGATCACATTACGCAATGTCATCTTTCGAATTATATCAAAGTTCCTAAGAAACCTCCTCGAAGGACTACTCCCATATATCATCTCACCAACTAAGGGGGCCTTTATCCCGGGAAAGTCCATCCTAAACAACATTTTTGTCCCGTTTGAAGTGATCCATTACCTTCGCAGAAAGAGTAAAGGACTTATGGGTTTCATGGATTTGAAATTGGACATATGAAAGGCGTATCAGATAGCGGACAATGATGGTTTGTATGGGGACAATGTCATACCAGATCGTCTTGAAAAATACTACGCCAGCACCTATAATCCCAATTATGGGGATTCGATAAGGAGATCCACTATCCCCGTACTTTTTTTTCTCCTCTGTATAGAAGGCCTATCCAGACTCATTTATAAAGCCAAACAAGGAGGACGACTACATGGATGTCGGGTGGAACATGGAGCTCCCATCATCACTCACATGTTCTTTGCGGATGATTATTACATTTTTGCAAGGCTACTATCGAGGAAGACACACAAGTACGAGATATAATATCCACCTTTGGCACCTAGTCCGGACAAGTACTTAGTCTAAGAAATCATATATGCTCTTCAACAGCAACACAGACCAATAGAATCAGATTGTGTGTTCCTAAATCCTCCACATCCCGGAAACCTTAGAAGCATATATGTACTTAGGTGTCCCTAACATGGTTGGTCGGAATCATATAAGGATCTTGGTCTATCTAGGGGATAGGGTCATCTAACATATTCGGTCCTAGGATGGAAAACTTTTATCCCTGGTGGGGAGAGAGGTCATGATTCGGTCTAACCTGGCAGCACTACCTTCATATGTTATGTCCATCTTTAGGGTCCCTCGGTCGATCATTGATAAGATTCGTGTATCATTGACTCGTTTCTAGTGGGGGAACCGTCGGAGAAGAAATGACCCGTAATATGCCAGGACTGGTCGAAATTATGTCAACCG
Source organism: Erodium maritimum (assembly GCA_963921825.1). NCBI lineage: Eukaryota > Viridiplantae > Streptophyta > Magnoliopsida > Geraniales > Geraniaceae > Erodium > Erodium maritimum. The sequence continues at coordinate 46,356,160 of OY997595.1, read as the reverse complement.
AAGGAGGCTAGAGGAATGTCATTCAGGGACCTACAGTATGTGAATACCGCATCACTCGACAAGAAAGCATGAACTTTATTACTCAACCATACTCTTTATTAGCCCGATTTTTCAAGGAAAGATAATATACAGAGTGAAACTTCCAATCCACACAACAATGTTTAAATCCTACCTACATTTGGACAAGCATTCGGGCTACCCTGCCCATTTTGGAATCATGGATGAGACGGACTTTGGGGGATGATAGCAACACTCTTATTTTCCACACACATGGCTCCCGGCTATTGAGCCCTATATTCATAAAGACTCATCGAGACTAGAAGGCACCAAGGTAAAAACATTAATCCTCACAACACCACGATGATGGAATGTCTCACGCATAGAGGCAAACTTCTCCCCAAGGGACCAAGAAGCTATTCTGGCTATTCTATTCTCCGTCACTCAAACAGAGAACACATGATACTGGGTGGATGATCCTAAGGTTCTTTACTCCACGAAGGCAGGATATAAATCACTACGGTCTAAGGGGACTCCCACCATTGATAGCCCTCCAATTTGGTCGGCTATCTGGACATTGAAGGTACAACCCTGCATCCGGATCTTCCTCTGGCGTCTGCTGACATGTAGTCTCCAACTGGAAAAAAATCATGTCTTCGCTTTGTCCTCATGTCTCTTTTATACCCTATATCTTGCCACCATAAGGAGACATAAGACCATTTATCCCTCCATTGCTCGTTTGCTACAGACAACTAGACCAAATGTGGTATACCATTGACCGAAGTGCACACCTCCACTATTCACATCCGGTGGGAATAGTGGATACATAACCAAGCATCGGAGCGCACAACTGAGATAGTCATATGGATATGGGAGATCTAGAAGGGAAGAAACACATGGGTATGGAATAAGGTCCAACCCTTACCCATGGCTCTTTCTATCAAGGCCTAGGATCACATTCACGTTTGGAAAGAGGCCTTACTTCAACCTGCTGGGACAAAACGAATCCTACACATACCAAGTGACATTTTTTGAAAGCTCTCCCCTAGATATAAGGTCATCCATATTGACGGTGTAGTTTTCCGAGATAGAAAATATCAGGATGATGCCTTATATGTTGATCCGACTCTGGAGGGGCCCTAGAGGTCGGTAATGACACATTTGCTGGAACATGGGACTCAACCCTTGTCGAGGCATATGCGATAGATATGGCTCCTAGGCTGGTCCGAGAACAACAATGGACCAGAGTCATCATTCGAACTAACGCATTCAATGTGTTGACACTTACTATGACCAACCCCCCCCCCCCCCCATAGGAAACTTTATCTAGGATATTCAACTATTTCTTTCTCAAATAGAGGATTCTTAACTCGAGTTAGTGAAAATATCAGCGAACAGAACCGCCCATTGACTAGCCAGGACAATTTATTCTATGCATGTTCTTACAGGATCTAAGGACTTGCTCCCGTATAACTTCCTTTAGATCCTTTATTCGGATATTCAATAAAGAGCTCTCGTATGTTAAAAAAAGGGTACTATGTGGCCCTCTCATTAAGAGTTCAAATGAGGATTATGATATTATTCTTCTAAAGAAACTTAATAGCATAATTAATTTTGGTTGTGTCGTTGACATATGCGGAATTGATGAGAAGTACAAAAAGGATACAATGCCAAATTGGATTCATTTCATATAAAGTAGGTTGCTATCGGCACTTGACTTTTTTCAAAACCTATTCTTTGAATCGAATCTTACTACTTTTCTAGGATTAGTTTGATTATATTAAATGATAACAACACTTGTTTCTATGTAACAAATCCACCATAAAATGAAGAAAAGGGATATTGCAATTTATGTCTGGTTAGTCCAAATGATATCGTTTTCATGCTTTTCCTTGATGTCTGGGTTGGTTGAGGTTTCCTTCACGTGACTGGGTTGGTTGAGGTTTCCTTCTATGATCGGGTTGTTGGGGTTTTGATAGTGTGAGCCATAATGTTCGCTTAGTTGAGATTATAATCCCTGTTTCGAGGTTTATCATACTTGAGCGACTACTTGAGGTGTTGTTAGCGTGAGCAGTGGGACGTTTGACATTCGGTTTTAAGGTAGTGGTTGCCCTAGTTAGATCGGTAAGTCTTTAGTGCGTTACTAGTATGCCATAATCGAACGCGTGTCCGTGGAGGTGAGCATAACGCTCATCCCCTTTACTACTTTTCCCGCAAGGGAGGAGTAGCGAACACTGGTTTGGTTGCGGAAAGTTATAAGTAAATGCCTACAGGACCGTGTGAGGGTTGCACTAGACCTTACCGGAGCGACTAATGGAGTGGGTGCTCGGTCTCCGATTTGGGCGTCAGTTTTATTGGATACCGGGATGTCACACTCGTTTGTTCGTCGAGTTGTGCTGAGAGGTTGGGGCTGAGTTTAGAGCCGTTGTGTCCACCCCTGCGTCTAGACACGCCGGTTCGCGTGGGGTGGTGTTGACTAGGGCCTGTCGTGCCTGCGAAGTTAGAGAAGCGAGCTGCTACAGGAGGTTCGAGAGAGGGCTCAAGAGCCCTGATGCTGGATCGAGTCCTCACCCCGAGGATCGGGTATGTTCGGAGTTGGTAAGCACGACGACGGTAGTGGAGCGAGGTCTTAGAGAGACTGCGAGGATCCGTGAGGATCGGAAGCGACTGAACTTGTGCGTGCATCCGTGCGAAGGATACTTACGAAATGACAACCTTTAAACGTAGTCTTGGGAATGGATCGGCTGGCGAAGTACCGAGCCAATACCGACTGTTACTGGCAACGAGCTGCGAGAGTTGCAGCATTCGCGTCTGACAGTGCACGTGGGTAGCACTAAGAGGAGCGCGACATCAGGTGACATGTCTAGTGGAGCGGGATGTGGAGAGCGGTCGTGGAGTTAGTAGCGCGATGCCTCACTCGTCGGCAGGTGAGAGCCGAACCACAGCATCCCGCTGGATTATTGCAGCCACTGCGGGTTGCACAGTGAAAATGGGAGCACGTCACGATGGGCTTCGTGAGCGGTTAGCCGGGTTCGCCTACAACGACAGCTTTCAGGTCAGTATCAAGATGGCACCGTTTGAAGCGTTGTGTGGTAGGCCGTGTCGATCGCCCGTGTGCTGGGCAGAAGTGAGAAATAAGATGTTACTGGTCTAGAACTGGACCGAGAGACAGCTGAGTCGGTCGTGCCAAAGCGTGAACGGTTGAAGACCGCGCAGAGTCAGCAGGAGTTCTGCTGACTGATGGCGCCGACCTCTCGAGTCAGCAATCAGTGGTCATGTATCCCTGGAGGTGAGCCCGAAAGGTGGACTAATGCGTTTCAACCGCGGCGGAGGCGGGTTAGCCCCGCGGAGTATCGGGCCTTTCGAGGTCTTGAGTACGTCATTGAGTGGGCAGATGTCGAGGTAACGGGTGATGTCCCGTGTAAGGAGAAACCGATGTGGGAAAGGGATCCACGAGAGCAGGTCCTCCACGAAAAGGTTATCCGCTTAGAACTGGTGTTGTGGCGACACCACGAGGCTGAGTCGACTTGGGAACGCGAGGACGAGGTTCGCGCGATGTACCCCGGCCGGTTCGATTCCTGAAATGCGTTGTTCTAAATTTCGCGAACGAAATTCCTTTAAGGGGGTAGATTGTAATAACCACTCCCGGTCAACGCCAGTCAAACCTGCGAAAAACGGGAAAATTTAAAAAATTTGAGCAGACACTGAATTGAACCGGAATTGGACCCCGAGGGTCATACCGGACTTAAGTTGACCCCGTTATCGACCAAAGTGAGTTCTGGGGGACTCAGGGCAACTTTCTTATCAGTTTGGAAAATGTTGACTTTTCGCTAGAAAAGTCAACCGAGCGACGTTTTGGTCCATTCGAGGACCGTTTTGGATCCAAAAAGCTTAGCCGTCATCGCAGCGGTCTTAGTTGAGCCGTTTCCTTGTAGCCCGTGAAGTTTCGTAATTTCTTGGAAAAAGTGCCCGTTAGGGGCCCGAGACGACCGAATTTTGCGAATCTGATTGGAAAATATCTAGGAGATATTTTTTAAAAGGTGTGGGACCCACTTTGCCACATGTCACCAATGTGGTGGTGTTAGGTAACATTGAACAAAGCAAAAAGAAGAATGTGTGGTAGTTGTAATTAAGAGAGTTAGTTTGATTTTTTAAAACAAAATGAAGATGAAGGTTGGAAGTGTGTTCGGCAATGGTTCAAAAAAAAGGAGAAATGGAGAGAGAAAGAAGAGAGAGAGAAAGGGAAGGAGAGAAAAGGAAAGAAAATGGGAGATTTTGGTGATTTCCCGACGATCCGACCGACCGATCGACTCAACGATTGAAGATTCGCCATCCGTCGTCATTCTCTACGGTGAGCACCTAACCGATTTTCGTTTTGGTACGTTTGAAATTTAGGGTTTATGTTTAAACGGTTTTATTATGGTTGGGTTTTGGTTAGAGTTGGTTTAAAAATTGAATGGTTGAGGTTTGGGGTTCGTTAGGAACGTTTTGGGGCAAAAAGGGAATTTTGCCATCGTGGCCGTGTGGGGCCCACGTGCTCGGGTCACGGGTTTTCGTGTTCGGGTGGTTTAGAACGTTCCCCGGATCATTTATCCACAACCGAATCGAAATTTGGAATTAAATTGGAAAAGATGTAATTAACTGGTTTTAGAAACTTGAAACGCAAATTAAATGACTCGGAAGTCGGAATTCGATTCCGTCGAGTGCCTAGGAACCCTTGAATTATTCTAAGACCGTAGAAACGAAAACGAGAATTTTTGGAGCCCCGGAAGGGCGTTTCCAAAACCCGGGCAGATTCGCCACGTCGGGTGAATCGGGCCTTTTCGGGTCCAATATCGACAATGTCGAGTAATTGGAGAGTTTGGGAGTGATCGACATTGTCGGGGTTACTTTTGGGCGTCAGGTTTATTAAAATTCAGCATTATTCCTGCAAGCTTAAAAGCGTTTGAAATTGTGTTCTCTTAGATCGTGCTGCAGACCGAGGGAAAGGAAAGCTAGGTGAGTGACTGAGATCACGCCGGAGCTTGTTGGTTGGCTTTTGGAGAACACGCACGAGGTAGGGAAAAGTAGCCGGATCTCGGCCCTGACTAGGGAAAGTTAACAGTAGAATTGCATGTGACACTTGGGTATCGTGGGTTAAGTAGGTTATCGAATATTAGAAGTGCATGTGACACTTGGGGTGTCGTGGGTTGAGTAGGTTATCGAAGATTGGAAATGCATGTGACACTTAGTAGTGTCGTAGGAGCAGAGAACTTAGCGTTAGTGGAATTACTAGAGGCATATGACCATGCCCGGAGGTTGATTGCGAACTTATCGAGATTTGGAGTACTGGAGGCATATGACCATGCCCGGAGGTTGATTGTGAAATTGTTGATATTAGGACTGTTGGAGGCATTGGTTATGTCGGAGGTTGATTGTGTATTTTGTGTCTTTGGTGGCCTTGAGGGCCTGTGTATTATTGTTGAGTTTTGGGTGGCCATGAGTGCCCGTGGGGTTGTTGAACCCGTGTCTTTACCTTTGGTGTTTTGGGTGGCCATGAGTGCCTGTGGGGTTGTTGAACCCGTGTCTTTACCTTTGGTGTTTTGGGTGGCCATGAGTGCCCGTGGGGTTGTTGAACCCGTGTCTTTATTGGCGGTGTATCTTGGGAGGCCGTGAGTGCATGTAGGGTTGTTGAGCCCGTGAGTTACCGGTTGTGTGTCTTGGGAGGCCGTGAGTGCCTGTGGGGTTGTTGAGCCCGTAAATTACTGTTGGTGGTTTGAGTGGCCGTGAGTGCCCGTGGGGTTGTTGAGCACGTGAGTTACTATTGGTGTATCTTGGGAGGCCGTGAGTGCCTGTGGGGCTGTTGAGTCCGTGTTTTACTGTGGATGTATCTTGGGAGGCCGTGAGTGCCTGTGGGGCTATTGAGTCTGTGTTTTACTGTTGGTGTATCTTGGGAGGCCGTGAATGCCTGTGGGGCTATTGAGTTCGTGTTTTACTGTTGGTGTCTTGGGTGGCCATGAGTGCCTGTGAGTGTTGAACCTGCGTTGTTACTGGTTGTTGAACTTCCTTATGATTGTGATTGTGATTGTGATTGTGATTGTGGTTACTTGAGGTTGGGGGCCCGCTTCATGAAACGGGGGTCCACGAGCACACGCGTCTGCATGTTCAGACGGGGTAGGGGGCCCACCCGTCAATAAAGGGATCCTGGCCGCGCGTGTGTGGTTTGGGTTTGTGAGCATTCTTTGGCTGGCTTACGAGTTAGAGTCTCGGTAAGTTGCAAGCATTCTTCGGCTGGCCTGACCGAGTTAGAGTCTCGGGAGGTTGCGAGCGTTCTTCGGCTGGCCTGACCGAGTTAGAGTCTCGGGAGGTTGCGAGCGTTCTTTGGCTGGCCTGACCGAGTTAGAGTCTTGGGAGGTTGCGAGCGTTCTTGGGCACTGAGCAGATGGCATCTGGTTTGCGATCCTTTGTGATCTTGTTTGGTGTGCGATCCTTTGTGATCTTGTTTGGTGTTGCGTAGCTTTCTTTTGAGTCATTGGAAGAGGTCGTGATCGTTGTGTCGGGTCTACTTTACGTGTCAGGGTGTTGAGTTGGTCAAGGAAGGTAACAGTGGGTGTGTGTTCAGTCGGAATTTTGGGTTGGGTATAGTGTTCCCCGGTGTTGAGTTTGTTGTTGGTGTTACCGGCATTGTCTGCTAATTATGCCGTAGTCAGTCCGTTATCCGTGGTGGTGAGCGAACGCTCACCCCTAGCTGCTTTTCTTACAGGTACCGGTCGCAGGCTGGACTAGGTGAGCTTCTGAAGCTTGAAGAGCTAGAAGCGGGATTCTGGGTTTATTTGAGTCTAGCGACGTATACCATGTTTTTTGTCCACTTGTTGGGACTGATTTTGAGTTGTAAATATTATTTTGTTGAACTAAACTGGTATTTTAAAATGTTTAAATAGAAAAGGTTTCAAAGTATTTATTATTTTAAATGTTCGCGTCCCGAGTTCGGTTTACTGAAATTGGGGCGTGACAATGTTTTTGCAAATGCATTTGTATGTATACTACCCATAACTTTTCACTTTAGAACATAAACATACATTAAGTTTAGCGTACACATACAACTGAAAATTACAAAACATACATTCATTTCGTTTCTTTTTTTTGTTTGAGTAAATCGTTTTTTTATTGCTTCAAAACGTATTCAATATGCTACTTGATAGATAGGTCTTGGAAAAAGAAAATTATTGGCGCAAGAAAAAAATTAAACCGGAGTTGAAAAGAAGCGGGAAAGATCAAAATAGTAAACTTGGTGAAAAAAAAGTCAAAATTACCCTCAAATTCGAAATTAAAACCAATTTCAGCATATTTTTATGCGCGTGTAGTTAAAATTGGAAAACATATCTCACCCATCCAATAAAATATTTCAAAGGATGAGATTAGTTCTACGTTCTTACCAATTTGTAAGGTTTGTACCTGATAGTGATTATATATATATATATATATATAGGATAACATTCAGGTACGACTTGGCCAATTTTGTGCGAAATACGACTAAATCCCAGCCTTGAAATCGCAAATCGCATGGCTTAATTTTTTTATTTTTTTTTCACCAAGTTTCTTATTTTGATCTTTCCCGCTTCGTTTCAACTCCGATTTAATTTTTTCTTGCGCCAAAAACTTTCTTTTTTCAAGATCTATCTATCAAGTAGCATATTGAATATATTTTGAAGCAAAAAAAAAACATGTACAAGCAAAAACACAAATTGTTAGCCGTGCACTAATGTATGTTTTTGCAACTGCATTTGTATGAATAAGCTAATCTTAATGTATGTTTTGTATGTATGTTTTTACAACGACATGATTTTAAATTTTCAGTTATATATGTACGCTGAACTTAACGTATGTTTATACAATTTTAAATGTATGTTCTTGGCATTTTCATATGTATGTGTAAGCCAACCTTAATGCATGATGTTTCAGTTGTATGTATACGCCAAACTTAATGCATGTTCTTACTATTTTCATTTGTATGTGCATGTATGTTTTGTACGTGTAAGCTAATAAATTAAGATTAGCTTAAACATACATTAAGATTAGTTTATTCATACAAATGCATTTGCGAGAACATATATTAGTGCACGGTTAACGATTTGTGTTTTTGCTTGTACGTGTTTTTTTCTTCTTCAAAACATATTCAATATGCTACTTGATAGATAGATCTTGAAAAAAGAAAGTTTTTGGCGCAAGAAAAAATTAAATCGGAGTTGAAACGAAGCGGGAAAGATCAAAATAAGAAACTTGGTGAAAAAAAATTAAAAAATTAAGCCATGCGAAAATCGCAGCCCTTGGGCAATATGCGATTCCAAAGTTGGGATTAAGTCGTATTTCGTATTTAAAGATTGTGTTGTACCTGAAAGCTCCCCTATATATATATATATATATATATATAGGGTGGCTATCCAGTAAAAACCATCCTTATTGTGCAAACTACGAACCAATCTAAGTCACAGGATGCGGTCAAAGTGACGTCAGCAGAGCGCGCGTGATGCTGACACGTGGCAGATGCCCGCGCACCTCTGCCCGCGCGCGTGAGCGTGTTGACCACGCGCGCGCACGGTGCTAATAGTTTGGCGCGCACAGTGCTAATAGGTCAACCTATTAGCACTGTGCGCCCAAACTATTAGCACCGTGCGCGCCACGTGTCAGCACTGTGCGCGCGCCCACGTGTCAGCACCTGGTGAGTTCGTAGTTTGCACAATAAGGGGTGGTTTTTACCTGATACCAATCCTATATATATATATATATATATAGATATATATATATATACTTAATTTATTATACCCCGCGAGTTTGCTCGTTGTGCGGTTATACCTATATTTAATTACTGCACTTATTATGTTTACCCCATGAGTTCGCTCATTGTGTAGTTTTATATATCTAATTTTGATGACTTAAATGTTGTATATTTGTAACCCGAAGTTTACAAATATTGAGGTACTTTGGGCCTGAAGTTCCAAAATTGTTAAAAATATGTTTAGTGGGTCAATCGTTCAAATGGAATAGATATGGGTCAATCGTCTTGGTCATCCTAGATCAACGATGATGCATAAGATTCATGTGGACATTCATTAAAGGGCCGGAAGATCCTAATGTCCAATGAGATATCATGTACAACTTATTCACAAGGGAAATTAATGGTGCAACCATCTAAAGACAATTTTAGTATGGAATTTTAATTACTCAAGTACATAATTCATGAGAATATATATGACCATACTTATTTTATAAGAGACGCATCCAAAAGAGTTTCTTATGGTATCTTGATATTTAGTTTATAAGAGACGCATCCAGAAGATGGTCTTATCGTGTAACATTGCATTTGCTAAGTTGTTGACACGCTTTATAAAATCGATCGCCTTGACAATGCTAATATCTTGAGTACCTGAAGGACAAGATGTTTATTGCATGATCTGTTAGTTTCATTTTGATGAGACGATATCGTTCACCTTGAAGAGAAGAGAGAAGATCTTCCTGAAGTAAGGCATGAAATGTTCTTGGAAGAATTATTTTTGTCTCATCATATGTACCTGAAGTATATAAGCTCGCACATTTGAAAAATGTTGCAGACCGAATGCTATACGCGCATTTATAAAAATAATAAGGTCATACCAAGATACCAACAAAGATTTAAAAGGTTTATGAAAGCAGGGAATGACTCCTCTTGTACACGCCAGAAGCGTGAGAGGATAATTGGATCAAATAATATTGATTCCAAGAGAGAAAGAATTAGGCGAATTTTAATGATGAACATAATATGTCTTCACTATCGGAATATGTTCCAACATAAATATCGGTTTAAGAAAAACCATTGATTCCAGAAGAATCAATCGCTCCTGCCAAAAAGGCAGATCCTGAATGAGCATGATATATAATTATTCTCGAGGTTGATTTAAGAAGAATAGCAGTTAAAACAAAGCGTTAGTTCCAAAGAACAAAGGAATGAGCAAATGCATATTGTTCTCACATATCGAGAACCATGGAATCGAAAATTGATTTCCATTGATAAAGGCATTACATTTTCATGAAAATGAAATGATAGATGATTTTGACATTGAACCACGTGGTGTTGACTACTGTCATTTAAAGACATGTTTGGCCAATACGAGAAAATGTCATTCCAGAAGAATTGACTTATTTGCATAATGTCCAATGTTCAAAATCATGATCAAAACATCAAAAGATGTTTTCCAAGCTGGGTATAGATGAATGAGAAAACAAAGATGCTGAATATAAAGCGTGCCTTATAAAGGTATTGTTCTCAAATGACTTAAACCAAACTTTTGATAAAGTTATGTTGTATTATCACCATGGTATATTAGATATATGTACCCAATGCTAATGGTACTTTTAAGTGCCGACATTTATAAATGTCCCCGAAGAACCTGCATTGCCTGAAGCATTGTAGTTTGCCTGAAGCAAAACCCATGCATTGCCTGAAGCATTGAAACTTGCCTAAAGAAAATATCTTGAAATTATAAATTGCCAGAAGCAATGTCATTCCCCAAAGGACTGATGATTATCTAGAGAAAGGACTCTCTGAAGGGTTTGATTTGCATGAGACAATGAGACATGGTATGAGAAACCATGTACTCAATAAGTAGTGTGGGTCGATAGTATATGGACTCCTGAAGAGGTCCTTGAAACTGTAGTATGTCTAAAGAAAGACTTTTAAATGTAAGCTTTGATGATGAAGTATTGTCTCGGCCTGAAGATCCAACATACTTCAAATGAATTCATAAATATGCATATGATAAGAAACGCCTGAAGCATGTTCTACTTGATATTCAAACGATCGATCGATATTTAGATCCTAAAGAGGATATCATTTCTCTCAAAGAGATGACAACATATTTGGTCTTGAAGTACAATATCTAAATTTGAGATGTTATAATGTATAAGGCCTGACAGAAAATTCGCAGTACATAAACTAACCAATTTTGATCTTAGAAACTATTTACCGGTTTTGAGATTGAAGCATATTTGCAAAGCATGTCCCGGGACAGTTATAGTTCGGGAAGACAGTTTTCAGCGTTTAGTGTTTTGGTTGCAACCACTAGGTGCTCAGAAATCCTTGTATCATGAACTCCAGAAGAGTCTTGAGATTGACGTCAATCAGTATCACGTAGTGAAAATCCTGTAGGTTTGGTTCATTGATATTTGGGCAACATCGTTTTTGAGAAAGTCAAAGAACAAGAAAATATGAGCCGAATTTTCAAGTAGCCGAGATTAATCATTCGGTCTTCAGGGGAAGTATGTTTCCGTGCGCTGCACTCTTTTTCCCTTATTCAGGTTTTGTCCCACAAGGTTTTCCTGGAAAGGTTTTTAACGAGGCAGATGTTATGCACGTCCAGCTCACCAAAAGTGAGTAAATGGAAGAAACACTCTACTCGGTATGACTTTCCTGACATTCAGTTGTTGAGAATTTAATGTTCAAGATCAGGATATGTCGACTCAACCGAACACCCAAAGTAACCTGCCTGAAGTCAGGGGGAGATATGTTTTGTGCATTGTACTCTTTTTCCCTTATCCAAGTTTTGTCTCAAAGGGTTTTCTTAGAGAGGTTTTTAACGAGGCAGCATCAAGCACAACTTCAATCACATTTCGTGCGTTGCACTCTTTTCCTTACAGGTTTTGTCCCACCGAGTTTTCCTGATGAGGTTTTTAATGAGGCAACTTAAGGCACGTTAATGTATTCGTAAATGGTGGTGACCAAGGGCGAGTGTTGTGAACCAAGTACGAGGCCCTCACCATTGCTTAGATAAGAAGTCTTCTTATGACTAAGACAATAGTTTTATTTGAATTATTACACGTGGAAGCATTTGTAAATAAGTTTATGACATAAGCTTTATACTTGGCCTATATATGGTCCTGTTTTTTCATTTGCAGAGTATGACAAGTTTTGAGAAGAAATGAAAACCAAATTATGGTGTTCCTTCATTTTCTTATACAATCTATTTGTGTAGTATATGTTTTGGTGTTCTTAAAGGAGTTAGTCCAACACAAAGTCTTTGATACAATCTATCTGTGTAGTATATGTTTTACTAAAGAAAATGGAGAGGACTCAGACGAGTTAGTCCAACACAAAGTCTTTGATGTTGGTTCTTAATTTACAATCTGTTTGCTTCCATACGTTTTTTAATTTCGCACAAAACCGAGGGGTGAATCCGTCAATCATCCCTTTTTCCCCCTTATAAGTAACCACTCTTTCCTGTACTGCAATATCAGCGATGAGGTCACAACTCCATCTCTTCGCTCTTGTTGCCGCTCTTTTCTTCCTCTCCGCCACCGCATCCGACGCCAAGAGGTTGATCCTTTCCGAACGGTGGGAACCTATTAAAACATCAACGATCCCCACATCCTGGAGGTGGCCATATTCGCGGTGACGGAGTACAACAAGAACAAGGCAGCTAGTGCGAAATTGGCGTTCCAGAAGGTGATTTCTGGAAATACATAAGAAGTTTCCGGCGTGAACTACAGGCTCGTGTCGCCGGAAGAGGACCGCGTCGGAATCGAGAATTACGCGGCCATTTTGTGGGAGAAGCCTTAGGTCCACTCAATGGCGGATCCAGCCTTCTTATCGAGGGGGGCACTTAAACATTTTTTATAATCACAAATAACATAAATATAATACTACAAAAAATAGATATCACATACAAAGTTATTTTTAAAATTACTATTTATCATATAGTATGACGTCAAGTTTGAAAATTTTGTAAACCATTTTCATTGTCGATCATATTGTTATTCGATGTAGTTGGCATGAACTAATCTTTGATATTAGGAACTGGTGTAAAGTATATGGTTTCTTTTATATATTTGTTTTAAAACTTTCTTAATTGATTTTTGAACTTCTCTCTATTGTTTATATCATTTTTCTCATAAAAAAGCTAATCTAAGTTTTCTTTTTATCGGGATTAATAGTTGATTTTTTTTGAAATATCTCTACATAATTACAATATTTTTATAGATAATTCAAAGCTTAAATTGATAATAATATAATAGGGACAATAGTCTAAAAAGCTGAATACTAAATTAAATAAGAATCATTTTTTCATATTATTTATAATTAAAAACTCGAAATAATATAAAAAAATTACAAAATTTTCAATACCATTGAAAATTTCAAGGGGGGGGGGGGGGGGGGGGGGGGGGGGGGGGGTGCACGTGCCCCCCTCAGCCCTAAGTAGATCCGCCTATGGGTGCACTTGATGAACCTCACTTCCTTCCAACCCCTTAATTACAATATTTAGTTTTGTAGAATGTTCTGTGTTGGAATGCACGAGGTTTTGTTCTCTTCGTCCAATAAATTCAAACTCAGAAAACGCTATTAATATTCTCTCTTCTACTCTGTTGTTTGTGTCAACATATCGTACGCATTTAATCAAGAAAATATGAAACTGTATTATTTTGGTAGGATGTATTCACTCCACTAATGGATATGCTTACGTATCAATATTTTTAATCGTAACTAAATAAGATTGTGTTAGATCATACGTATTGACTCTTGTCAATTTTAAGCCGCTTAATATTTTAGCCATGCAGAAAATTATAAGTACATTTTTTTTGTGCCAACTTTGACTCGTTTGTTTAGGTTACTTATGTATACTCGTACGACATAGTTTTAATTTTTTTTTTTGGGGGGGGGGGGGAATTGACCTAATGTTGTTACTCAAAAATTGTCTTTCGACAAGATACAAGTGAGTGCATCAGGAATAAAAAATCTTGACCACGAAGGGACAGACAAGGATGTAGCAGCCATGTCTAACCAATGAGTCGCAACATTCGCTGAACTATTTACAAATACGAGTTGAGCATCCTCGATGGAATTTAAAAGAAACTTACAATCTTGCAGGATAACCCTTAGGGGGAAGATAAAACAATATTATCTGAAATCAGATTAACCATCACCTGAGCATTTGAATGAAAAATAATTCTTAAATAATTTTCGTCCTTTGCCCATTGCAACGCCTGGAGGATGGCAATGGCCTCAACAATGGGAGGGGGAGACTGGAGAGTACCTGTGACCGTGTCATTCCTCCCTTCCACAAAATCATCGATCTCATTCCTACAGATAAAAGCCAACCCAATTGGGTTGCGTTTTGAAAAATATTCCTATTTGTGTAGACAAATAGCCAGTCCGGAGGAGGAGGTGTCCAAGTAGCTGAAATCTTATTGGTGTTGGAACTCTGCTTCATAGGCTTAGAATTAGAGTCCTTTCAAGCATTAAAGTGGATCTTTGAGGAGATTTCAATAATAGCTAAAGCATATGTTCCTCATTCCACACAAAACTGTTTCTTTTCTTCCATAAATTCCATAACCATAAAAGCACCTCAGACTTCAGATCATTACTAGGGAGTTGAAGTACTTTCTCCCACCACAACCGAAAATTAATTCCGAGGGAGCAAAGATGGGGTAGGTCTGAATATGACCAACAATCCCGAGCGAAAGGACAATAAAGTAAGAGGTAGGATGTCGATTCAGGTTCCAAGAGGCAAATTGGACAAAGAGGTGAGATAGGAACACACCTTGAGTTAATATTTTCAGCTACCTGGAAGGAGTTCGTGAGACAACTCCATAAAAAATATTAATTCTTGAGGGAACCTTGACATTCCACATATCATTCAAAAAATATTATGAGCCCGTGGGGAACCACTCACCCATTAATTGTTGAAGAGTTCAGTATCCATTCTTGGTGGTATAGAGGCCCTTGTTGTCCCTAGTCTAATACTAGTTGTCATCCACCCTAGCGGTAGAGAGGGGGTAGCTAGTATAAGTTCTTGTTCCCGGCAAATAAACCTGCTTCGAATTTTCTCCACATTCCAAGCTCTTTGTCCTTGAAGAAAAAGGGAGTGCATATAGCTCCCAACCAGCTCATGAGATTCCTTCTGAACCCATGGGTCAACGCCTGACAGCCACGAGTCAGCCAACATTTTAGTAGAGGTTCCTGGTGATATGGCTCTCCGTGCACTCTAGACAAGCATGGATTGGGTAGCCCGCACACTAGTCCATAAGAAGCTCGGGTTTACCCATTTTCTTGAAGTTAAGAAATTACCATCCAAAAAGTATCGGGCTCTAAAGATACGGGAAACCAAAGCATCTGGATCCGTCATAAACTCTCACTCTATCTTGCCTACAAAAGTCAAGTTAAAATCACCTGAATTATGAAAACTCATACCTTCATTTTTCTTTGGGATATAAAGCTTCTACCAGTCTTTTCAGATAATCGGGCGCTGTCACCGGCTTGGACCTACCCGCCCAAGTCTAGCCAACGCTACCTGGATCATGGAGATCAACATCCCTGTCTGATATCTAGCCGCACCTCGGGAGGCCGGCACGACAATCACAATAAGAGATGGACGAGCGTCTGGTGGTGGTGCAAAAATAACCTGTCTGACTTCTCGGTGTTGGAAATGGTCCTTCCCACCTCTGCATATGGCAGTCGAAGACGAGGCCAGGCTAGAGATTGGCCTTCCAGGGATGTCTAAGACCAAGGATTCATCGGAGCTCTCCCAAATGAGGCATGTAGAGGTGGAGAGGGCCAAGAACATCTCTGTTGGTGGCTTCATGGCCTGGGATGATGGTGTCGTTTCCCCCGACATCGGCATAAATCAATTTGTTGCCTCCATGTCTGGTAAAGAGAGAGGAGTTCGGGATAGCACTTGGCATCATGGACGTGATCGGTGTGGTGGGAGATTTTTCGTGAAAGGCGGCGACATGAAGAAGGATGAAAGAGAGAGAGGTTTTTGACCTAGAATTCTAGTCTTTGAGACTCTAAATTTGATATATAATTAATCAAAGAAAAGTAAACTTAAAAATTAGGGTTGATCTTAATTTCAGTCAAAGGGTAATAACGTAATTTTAGTTACACAATTAACGAAAATAAAAAAAAAAATAAACGTAAGTCGCTACTTTTTGTTAAAACCGATAGGTATAAACATGTTTTTTTAAATCATCTCAGTACATTTGTGGTAAAAAAATCGTTTGATGACATATTTTTGAGGTTTCTCTTCTTGTTATTCACTATTCTATAATTGGGAGTGTTGGGTCTCGAAGTAGGGTTGGAGATGAACCAACTCGGAGCGGAAAATCAAGGAAAACCAAGAGACGATTAAAACCATGAAACAACTAACAAAGAATGGATTCACAAGAGAAAAAATTCAGCATTATTTCTTACCAAAACAAGAACACCGGTTAACGAATGATTGGCTTGAGTCTCCAAGACGCCTACGTATCCACATGGGAATCAAAGCCACGTAGTTCTTCTCTTTGAGGACTCAAGAACACAAAAATGGAGGTGGAAACTAGCCTAACCCGAAATGGTAGGAGGATGGAGAGAAAAAAGTTGATTCCCATTTGTGTCTTGTGTTTGTTATGTTGAAAAAAGATGACTTAAACATAACAAACCCCATACTTGTCCAACTAAAGGCATGGGACAAGCATGGTTACAAGTAAGGTGTAAATATGACAAAGTATGGCAAGACAAGATTGGGTTAGGTGGTGAATCACCAACACCTTAATCCTTGTCTTGCTTACTTAGTACTAATTAATCAAGACTTGATTAATTAGTTCCATGGTCCTTGGTTGCATGGGCCTTTCATGGGCCTCTTGGAACATGGCCCGTGGCCATTTCCAATGAGGTCCCGTCATTCGCGCATCGCCTCCAAGCCTTCCATACCGAAAATGTCCAACATTATCCGACACGATCAATCCCAAGACTCCAAGCCTGGACTCGATCCGGAAAGTCCTATTCACTTACGGACACATGACCCAAAACCCAGTTTTGGTCATGTCCGGAGACAACTCCCTTTTGAACATTCTCCATAAATGTGTCAATGAGCTTCATCCTCTGGTTTGACCCTTAGGTTTATGCATGTAAATAGATCAACGTAAAATCCCATTTTACTTGATCCTATTTAAGTGGCAACTAACGAGACTTTAGTATTGCCTGACACTACATAACGAATCGACCATGTCGATTCTAACCTTTCCGTCGTCCCTGTCATTATCCTTTTATCTCCGATATCCTGATTGAGATAAGGCATAGAGTCGTCATCCTTATTATTCTCAATCACTGTTCCTTGATATGTGAGATGACTGAATATATGATACCCGGTATCATGGGCATGGCCATGCTACCGAGAATCGATATCTTTCTCATGCCTTAGTATGACGGATAAATCCCTTAGCCGTCTTTCGTGTCACTCATGTAGCCCGTCCCCAACCCAATCCTGGCCGTTATGGAAGCCCTGTTACGGACAACGTTAGGCTCAGGTCAAACTCAGTTGTTGACTACATAGCGATCACAAAGACTCCTTGGTCTAAGGATACATGACAAGCTACGACAATGAATATGTTCATGACTTGATCTATGGCACATATTCATGTCGGGTCGTCCAATATCATGTCCCACATGATATCTATGATCAAACTCCGGAATCCCATTCCAATGACTAACAGAACGTAAGCCATAAAGAGCCATCTTTCATACTAGTCGCTTCTAGTGAAGCTTAGTTGACTAGGGACCCATCGAGCGTGATCTATCTCGATCTATGGTTCCATTCGCA
The DNA here is from genome assembly GCA_963921825.1 of Erodium maritimum. Taxonomy (NCBI): domain Eukaryota; kingdom Viridiplantae; phylum Streptophyta; class Magnoliopsida; order Geraniales; family Geraniaceae; genus Erodium; species Erodium maritimum. The sequence goes on along the minus strand of OY997595.1, from coordinate 46,338,578 downwards.
TGGTGGGCATATATCATAGCACACATCGATATATTACTCCAACACATAAGTAATATAAAGTCGCTTTAATTTTATTGCTAACGATGATATATACATTTGGACATTTAGGATTGAACTACGGGCACTAAGACTAACAATCTCCCACTTGCCCTAGTTCCAATCTAAACTCCAATATGTCCCCATCGAGTTTACATGTCTAACATGTTTAGGCACCGACACTGCCTTAGTCAAAGGGTTGGTTATGTTATCATCTATTGCAATATAGGTTATCTTCACTTCACCTCAGTTCCATATTTCTCTGATTAGGTGGATATGCCGTAGTACATGTTTGGATTTGTTATGCGATCTGGGCTTTTAGATTGCGCAATGGCCCTTGTGTTGTCGCAAAATGGATTCACCGGGCTGGATGGGTTTTTAATTACACTGAACCCTGCCGTGAATTTCGAAATCCACATAGCCTCATTAGCTGGCTCTACAACATCCATGTACTTGGCCCCTATCGTAGATTCGTCAATGGTATCTTGCTTTACGCTCTCCCAGATAAATCTCTGTCATTCAGCATAAACACATATCCTGACTGACTTCTAAAGTCATCTGGATTTGTCTTGGAAAACTAGCGTCTACTCATCCTTCGACGACTAGTTCAACATCATCTTTCCCCCGGGTTAGACTGATGTCTACTGGTACAACATAAGGCTTACGAGACGTCCGGTCTCATACATGTCATGGCATATATGATCGATCCTGCCCCCAGGCGCATAGGATTCTCATCATCCTTTTCAGCTCATCAAGTGTCTTAAGACACTGAGTCTTGCTGAGATGAATGCCATGACTAGTGGGTAAAAGTCCTTTCTTTGAATCGAGCATTAAGAACCTACTCAATGCCTTGTTCACATAGGTTCCCTGACTTAAATCAAAGACCCTCTTGGTGCGATCTCTACATATCTTAATCCTTAAAATATAAGAAGCATCGCCTAAGTCCTTTATTGAAAAACACTTCCTCAACCAAGTTTTAGTCTCGTGCAAGGTTGGGATGTCGTTTTCAATGAGAACCAGAAAGGTAATCTTGCTCCCACTAGCCTTCTTATAAACACAAGATTCATCCTCGTTCTTGATTAAGCCAAATCTAATTACAGCTTCATCAAAACGAAGGATCCAACTCCGAGAAGTTCGTTTCAATCCATAAATGGATTTCAACAACTTATAAATCTTTCTCTTATTCTTCGGATCGTCAAAACCTTTGGGCCGAGACATACAAACGTACTCAGTCAAATTTCAATTTAGGAAAGCGGTTTTGACATCCACTTGCCATATCTCGTATTTATGATACGCAGTTATGTCAAGAAGAATTTGGATCGATTTTGACCATCACTATGGAGAAGGTTTCCACATAGTCAATCCATTGGATCTACCTATAACCTTTCGCCACCAGTTGAGCTTTGTAGGTCAGAGGGTTGTCGTCCATGTCCATCTTAACCTTGAAGATCCATCTGCATCCGATGGTCCTCACACCATTGATGGGATCAACCGGTTCCCAGACTCGATTGTCCGACATGGATTGCATTTCCTCCCTCATGGCTCCCACCCATAACTCGGAGTCGGGCCCATCCACGACTTCCTGAAAGGTGGCTGGATCATCGTGATCCACCATGACTTCATTCTCACCTTCGGATACCATATCTTGGAGGTGGAAGATTGATCCTTTCAAATCGCCTTGGACCTTCCGGAATTGCAACAGGAATCGGTTCTTACTCTACGACAATCTCTGGCTCCTTTCTACTGGGTTGTCAATTGGTTTAGACAGATATGTACCATCCTGAATTTCTTCGAGATGCACAGTCCTCCCAATGACGTCTTTGGAAACAAAACTCCTTTTCCATAAAGACCCCACCTAAGCGACGAACACCATGTTCTCACTGGGATTGCAGAAGTAGTATCCCCTTGTTGCTTTGGGATACCACACGAAGGTGCATATCTCAGATCTTGGTTCGAGCTTAGTCGAAACCAAATGTTTCACATAAGCCTCGCAACCACAAACCTTTAGGAAGGACAAAGCGGGCATCATCCCGTACCATTTTTAAAATGGTGTCCCTTCCACACCCTTCGTCGAAGCCCGATTCACTATGAATGCGGTCGTCTCTAGAGCATAACCCCTGAAAGAGATTGGGAGATCAGTCCAACTAATCATGGAACAGAGCATTGTCTAACAATGTCTGATTTCTCCGTTTGGCTACACCTTTCAACTACAGTGTCCCAGGATTGTTAGTTGTAGCTATCTAGGATCGGTGTATGATTTATTTGTGCACTTTGAGACTATTTGAGACATTAAATTGCATCATTGTTTCTACTGATGATTTATCTAGTTTGAGTGATACCAAGTCCCTTATTAGTGGACTTATGTAGATCATACTCTAACCAAGACGTTCACGTTTAATTCGGAATGGACGGGTTAGAGAAGTTGATTTATGCGTAGCTAGATAATTCATTTTTCGTAGAGATTGTGTTCTATGCTTGAGTATTACTAGAACGAGGTTCTATTTAGTTCAACTTGATTATTGGTGTTCGGTATTCGAGAAGTGAACTAAGAGTAGCTAGACATAATTCTTTTTTTGCGCTTGTCTATTTTAGCATTTGTGTGTTACTAGGATTAGCATCGCTTATCCTATGTAAGTTGACGTTTTGATTATTTATCGATGAGATATATTATCAATTAGAGAAGCAACTTAAGAGAATGCAAAATAGATGTATGAAGGTTCGATGATTGATTTTACTCGAACCATAGAAATTCATACTTGCACATTTACTCCGATGATTGGTTTTGGAGCCATGACGGGAGCACTCTTTTCATCATCATCACATTGATTACCTTATGCATTGATTGACTTTATGTATGAGCACGACACCCATGGTTGCGTTCTCACATACAAAGTTTTAATTTTTATTTCCAGTTTTGTCCTTCTTATTGTTCACCTACTTCTCATGACCATTTACTTTTCCGTTTTTACTGCTTGAACCACTTGCTTATTTTTAGAAGAGTGTATTTAGTGACGTTCATACGCTTTTCGCCCTTTTACCTTTTTTTTCATAGATTTAATCATCCTTGGCCCGACTGCTCCCTAGTGTTTGACCGGTTTCTTACCGTTATAAATATATTGCTTGAAGGACCGTGCACGGAAGCACGTTAAAGAGGGTATGCTAAAGCCCCGTCTTCAGGAACACCAAAAAAAATTGATCAATAGTTTTTTTTATTTATAAACCATGTCTTTGAAAATAAAGAACAGGGTCAAGGACGAAATTAACAACAATATTTTACATACAAGATTACTTCAACACCATTATAACGTTCAACATATAGACTAACAAGATCATGTTTGTGCATGTGCATTGGAATTGTTTCCAATCAACCAATGACTTCGATATCCATAATCCCGATCCATGGGAAGAGTACCAAACTTCCTTAAAGGAATGCTTTCTAGAGCTACAGAATCAGGTTTAAAGATTCTTCAGTAAGTTCATCGTGTTTCTTGAATCTTGTCTATTTAGTTTATGTTACTTCATCTTAGTATAAGACCTATGGCCACATTGGGAGAATATTCAAAACAAGAGTTGGGAAAATATACAGAAAAAGAGTTGAGATTTCTAGGTTGCTCACCTAATAGGGAGTCTTGGTCTCCTAAAGGAGCTACGAAATTGTTCAGTGGTAAGAAAGCTTGGGGTCCCTATTTTCAACAAAAATCTTTGCAGCAATCCGACATAGAAGAACGACTTAAAAAACCATCATCGTCCTCATCAGGGCCACCTCCGAGTTTTGAAGACAACAGCAGATCAATGGTCCAAACAGAAAACCCTTCTCTGGGAAGAAAACACAAAAGAGGTCTAGAACATGACTAGTTCAGATTTTGGAAGAAGATGGAGGATAAGACTAGCGCCACCAGTTTCTCAGGATGGGGATAGAGGTTGGAGAAATGTGAATCAAGGGGAGAGTGAGCATTGGGCTTTTATAAGCAATGTACCCCCAAATTCTTCTTCACTTTGGTTAGAATATCAGTTTAAAGAAGTAGGGGAGGTCATAACCGTTGAGCTCCAACAAAACCAAACCTGAGGGACAGATTCTTTGCTTTCATAAGATTCAGAAATGAAGGAGGTCTTAGAACTGTTATAGAAAACTTCAATGGTTGGAATCAATGTGGATGCAAAGTCTTTGTAACAAAATCTTGAAGGAAGATTTCCAGACCTTATCAACAGTCGATGAATAATTTACAATGGAGAGAAAAAATCCACAAAGTCAAGGAACCACTGTCAACTACACTAGAGTATAATGATTTGAAGAATAATCTATTCATTCTCATAGGCTCTGTGGTTACTAAACATCTTCAGAAACTTCAGAGATCTTATGTTGGTATCTCTTAGAGGAATCTTAATCCTCAAGCAATTTCAAAGGAGATGTCTTTGGAATGGGTTTATGATATAGAAGTAAGAGATCTGGGAAGCAGATTTGTGCTAATAACTTTTCCTGATGAAGAACTTGAAAGATTAATGTTGAGCGAAAACTCCAAGTGGTTGGATAACTGGTTTATAATTCTCTCTAACAGTTAGAAACGGTGCAAGATGAATGGAAGGTTTCATTGGGTGACAATCTCAAGCATCTCCTTTCATGGCTAGTGTGAGGAAACTATGGAAACAGCTCTACAAGGAGCGGGAGAATTAATTTATATGCATCCACATTCAATATATGGTCTCAAGTTGGAAGTGCCTTATGTACTAATACACACAACCAGTATCAGAAGATTCAGTAAAAATACTCAGTTAAGACTATAGGAGGTTAGTTTTGAAACTCTTATTTTCTTCTGCAAACAAAAATATTCTTCCACAATGGGAGGTTTCTTCTTCCACTCCTACCAACTTTAATGTTGGAATATCATCTTCAAGTCAGTTTACGACATCCACTCAAACACTCCAGGAGTCCTCACCTCATTCCACTGAATACTTAACAACTCTTATCTTAATTATGGTTTCTGACAATAAATTGGAAGAGACTGTTGAGGAAGATATTGTAAGATTTGAAGTGTAGGATATTAATGTTTCAAAGGAGGCCCATCAAGAATTCGTTACAATCAAAAGGGAGAAAACATTTAATTTGGAGGGAGGAACAAATGGGAGAATGTCTCAAGTCTTAAGTGCTGAAGAATGTGCAGGAATCAACAATCTTCCTCCTCTGAAGCTATCGGTAACATCTGTTATGTCACGCCCCGAATTCGGCATGACCGAACCCGGAATGCGAACGGTGAAACCGTAAAACGATTTTCAAACATTTTATTAAACCTTTTTAAAATTGCCACTTACGTTAATCAAAACAATATTTTTACAGCGGAAAATACGTTCAAAACAATGAACAACACGAGCTACAATGTACGTCACTAACTACCCAAAGACCCGGACTTCCGCTCCCAGCTCTTCAAACTTCGAGGGTTCTCCTAGTCCGCCTCACGACCAATACCTGCAGGAAAAGCAGCAGGGGGTGAGCACTTCGCTCACCGCCACGGATACCGGATTGACCACGGCATACCAACAGAAATGTCGGGAACACCGGCAACACCAACAACCCCGGGGACTACTACCCTAAAAACACAAATTAGACTGACGGTCACGCAATACAACTGTCAAAAACTTCCCAACCATCTCAAAACCCGGACACGTAATGTAGACCCCAAATCAGAGACCGAACAACCATTCCATTAATCACACCGACAAGGTAAAGCACAACCCTCACACGATCCTATATGCATTTACTTGTAACTTTCCGCAACCAAACCAGTATTCACTACTCGTCCCTACCTCAGAGGCATGCGGGAAAAGTAGTAAAGGGGAGGAGCGTTCCACTCACCTCCACGGATACCCGTTCGATTATGGCATACTAGTAAAGCATCAACAACTTACCAATCTAAACAGGCAAACAACTACCTCAAACCTGATACCAAACCGTCACAACTGCTCACGATATCAGTACCTCAAATACTCGCTCACGTAAGGGAAACCTCGAATGGGGATAATACTTTCAACTAAGCAAACACTATTGCTCACCATATCACTACCCCAATTACCCGATCACGCAGGGGAAACCTCAAAACGGGGATCACGTTCTCAACTAAGCAAACACTATTGCTCACCATATCAACACCCCAATTACCCGATCACATAAGGGAAACCTCAAAACGGGAATCACGTTCTCAACTATTGCACACCAGGTCAAGATCACAAAGGATCGCAAACCACAACCACAAGCCTCAACACTTTACCGATCACGCGCCGGAAGGTACGACGCACTTGACGGGAACCACAACGCTCAGCACTTTACCGATCGCGCATCGGAGGGTACGACACACCCCTCGGGCATAATTCCAGTCTCAGTACTTTACCAATCACGCGGCGGAAGGTACGACGCACCTGAGGGGAACCACAACCCCTCAGCACTTTACCAACCGCGCATTGGAAGGTACGACACACCTCTCGGGCACAGCTCAAGCCTCAACACTTTACCAATCACGCGCCGGAAGGTACGACACACCTGACGGGAACCATAGCCCTCAACACTTTACCGACCGCGCATTGGAAGGTACGACACACCTCTCGGGCACAGCTCAAACAGATATCACCAGAACAATCACAGTCACAACCAAATATCACACAATACTCCGCAATAGCAAAATTGACAACACGACTAACTACCACTTAGCAAGTCAGTCAACAACCATACCGGTTTAATGCCTCAAAGGCACTCATGTCCATACCGTGGCACCCCTTATCGATGGCAAATCGATAGGCGGGCCAACCTCCACGCCAATCACACAAATCACACAAATACTCAGCAACCAGCGAAAATAACATAATGACTAGCTACCACTCGGGAAGTCAGTCAACAACCATACAGGTTTAACGCCCCCCAGGCACTCATGGCCACACACAACCACAATCAGTTCCTTAACCCTACGACACCACCAAGTGCCACACGCATTTCTATTGTTCGACAGGTTCACTCAACCTACGACACTACCAAGTGTCACATGCAATTCTATTATTCGACAGGTTCACTTATCTTACGACACCAACAGTGTCACATGCAATTCTATTATTCGACATGTTCACTTATCCTACGACACCAACAGTGTCACATGCATTTCTACTGATAACTTTCCCTAGTCAAGGCCGATATCCGGCTACTTTTCCCTACCTCTTGAAGCGTGTCAAACCCGATGCTCTTGCTCCGGCAAGGCTTCATATTTACCGCTTAGCCTCCTCTTTCCACGGTCGGCGACACGGTCTACAATGATCACAAATTGAAATACTTTTTAAGTTCGTAGTCAAAGCTGAAATTTAATGAATTCGACGCCCAAGAGCAACCCCGACAATCTCGATCACTCCCAAACCTCCCAGTTACTCGACATTGTCAACCACGGGCCCGGAAAGGCCCGATTCGCCCAGCTCGGCGAATCTGCCCGCGATCGGAAAACGCCCTTCCGGGGCTCCGAAAATTCCCGTTTTCGTTTCTACGATCCTAAAATAATTCAAGGGTTCCAATGCAATTGACATAATCAGTTTCCGACTTCCGAGCGATTTAATTCGCGTTTAAAGTTTCTGAACCCGAAATTTCCAATTTTTCACAATTTAATTTCATAATTCGTTCCGGGTGTGAATTATCGATTCGGGGATCGTCCAAAACCACCCGAACACGAAAAACCTGAGGCCCTGGAAAGTGGGCCCCACACGGCCACAATGGAAATATTTCCTTTTCGCCCCAAAACGTTCCTAACGAACCCCAAACCTCAACCATTCGTCTTTAAACCAATTCTAACCAAAACCCAACCATATTTGACTCGTTTAAACTCAAACCCTAATTTTCAAACGTACCAAAACGAGAAAAGAATGGGTTCTCACCGTAGGGAATGACGAGGGGAGTTCGAATACGCAGTCGTTGAGTCGATCGGTCGGTCGGATCGTTGTGAAATCACACCTCCTCCTCTCTTTTTCCTTCTTCTTATTCTTCTCTCCACTTTCTCTCTCTTCCCTCTCTTTCTTTTCTGAAATTGCCGAACCATCTCATCTCTTTCTCCTTTTTATTTTGTTTTAATTTCACACACCTCCTATTTACAAAACTACCCCTCATTTCCTTTTCTTTTATTTTGTTCAAAAACCAACTACCACCACTTGTGTGACATGTGTCATGTGGGTCCCACACTTTACAAACATACCTTGGTAGATATTTTTCAGTCCGATTCGCAAAATTCGGCCGTCTCGGGCCCTGTGCGGGCCCATTTTCCAAGAATTTACGAAACTTTGTGTTCTACAGGAAAACGGCCCATCTAAGACCGCTGTGACGACGGCTAAGCTTTTTGGATCCAAATCGGGCCTCGAACGGACCAAAACGTCGCTCGGTTGACTTTTTCGGCAAAAAGTCAACTTTCCCCAAATTGGTCCAAAAGTTGCCCTGAGTCACCCAGAACTCACTTTGGTCGATATCTGGGTCAACATAAGTCCGATATGACCCTCGGGGTCAATTTTAGGTTCATTTTGGTGTCTGTCCCAAAAATTTAAATTTTTCCGTTTTTCCGCTGATTGACCGGCGTTGACCAGGAGCGGTCTTTACAGTCTACCCCCTTAAAGGAATTTCGTCCACGAAATTTGAATCAACCGTACTTCCGGAGTTGATCAGGTTGGTGTACTTCGCGCGAAACTCGCCCTTACGCTCCCAAATCGACTCAGCTCCGTGGTGCTGCCACTGTACCCGTACTAGACGGACAGTCTTGCCACGCAGGACCTGATCCCGTATCGATTTCTCGAACCGGCGTCTCACCATACAAGACATCACTAGCCACCTCGACATCGGTCCACTCAATGACGTGAGAGGGGTCCGCATTATAATTCCGCAACTGGGAAACGTGGACATTCCCAAGCTGTGTTGGTAGTGCAAGTCAGTATGCAACTGCTCCCACTCTACTCAGACCTCGCAAGGCCCGATATACCGCGGGGCTAACTTTCCTCCGCCGCGGTTGAAACGTACTAGTTCATTCTCCGGATTCACCTACAGGGATGCATGGTCACCCACTGCGAACTCGAGAGGTCGGCGCCGTTTGTCAGCATAGCTCTTCTGCCGACTCTGTGCGGTCTTCAATCGCTCATATTTCGGCTCGACCTACTCAGTCGCCTCTCGGGCCAGTTCTAGACCCAGTAAACTCTTATTCCTCACTTCTGCCCAGCATACGGGCGATCGACGCAGCCTACCATACAACGCTTCTAACGGTGCCATCTCAGTACTGGCCTGAAAGTTGTTGTTGTAGGCGAACTCGGCTAACCGCTCACGAAATCCATCGTGACGTGCTCCTATTTCAACTGTGCAACCGGTAGTGGCTGCAATAACCCAGCGGGACGCTGATGTTCGGCTCTCACCTGCTGACAAGTAAGGCACCGCGATACTAACTCTGCAACCGCTATTCGCATCCCGCTCCACCAGAAATGTCGCCTGATGTCGCGATACATCTTAGTGCTACCCAAGTGCACTGTAAGACGCGAATGATGTGACCCTCGCAGCACGTCGTCTCCACAGCTACGCGGCACGAATAACCCCCCTCGATACTGCAACTCCCAATTAGCACAAAGATCCCAGCCCTCGGCGTCAACACCCCGGCAACTCTCTCCCGGATCTCTGTCGTCTCGACATCCTCAGCATGCGCCTCTAACACTCGGGCAAGCAGTGTGGGCTGAGCCATCAATGAACACATGGCTGCACCGTTAGTAACCTCCTCTAGCTCAAGCCCGATCGTGCCTCACCCCTTCATCATGTCCCACTCCCGGACTGATAACTGGTAGTATCCGGATCGCAGATCGATCTTCGAGAAACATGTCGACCATCTCAACTGGTCGAACAAATCGTCAATTCTCGGCATAGTGTATCGGTTCTTCACTGTAACCCGGTTCAGTTTCTAGTATTCTGTACACATCCTCAGCGCTCCACTCTTCTTCTTCACGAAGAGTGCTGGCGCTCCCCACGGCGATGTGCTCGGACGGATAACTCCTCCTTCCGGAGCTCGTCCAATTGACGCTTCAGCTCAAACAACTCTGCTGGTGCGGATCTGTACGGCGTCAGTGATATCGGTGCAGTCCCTGGCATCAGGTCAATCCCGAACTCGGCCTCGCGAACTGGCGGCAACCCGGTCAACTCATCGGGAAAGACCTCAGGGAACTCGCACACTACTCGCGGTAACTCTCGGCTCTGCGCGGTTGACACTTCCTCCACTGCGGACCATGCCGACAGGAGAACTCCATTATTGCTGCCCAATACACACGAGACCCTCGTGTTGCCTGCTGACACCGTCACCTGTCGCCGGTAACCGTTTATATTCGCTCGGTACTTCGCAAGCCAATCCATTTCCAGGATTACTTCAAAGGCTGTCATTTCGGAAGTGTCCTCCCCACGGATACACGCACAAGCTCAATCGCTGCCGAAACTCACGGACCTGCGCAGTCTCTCTAAGACCTCGCTCCGTCACCGCCGTCGTGTCCACCAACTCCGAATATACCCGAACCCTCAGGATGAGGACTCGATCCAGAATCAGGGCTCTGAGCCCTCTCTCGAACCTCTTGATTCGGTTCGCTTCAACCACCACCATCACTGGTGCAAAGCGAGACAATGATGTAAACTTGGCCTCATACTTCGGCCACCGTGTGGTGGGTCCATAACCCACGCACACGCTTAACTCGCGACTCTCCCAACGACGACACACTCAACACCCTAGCGTTCACCCAGCCTAGACGTTCCGACCTATACTCAACCGGTTAAAACACACGGTTCTCATACTCGCGCTCGTCACACAAAGCTAAGTCTACCCTTAGCAGAGTCACATCCTATTCCTATCGCAATCAACCCGCACACTCGTGCGCCACACACTTTCAATCACATAATTTCAAGACACACAAAAACAATTCACACACCTTCAAATCACACAGTCAAGTGATTTCACGACACCCAATTTCAAATTACACGCAACCACATGGTCAATCAATTTTAAAACACATGCCCACAAGGCCTATCAGTTTTAAAATTTTCTCTTTTTCATCATAAAATCTCATTTTTTTTACATCACGTAGTTACAACCCGGTCCAGGCGTCCCCGAACTACATTGTACCCACTTGATATCAGCACCGTCACGTTCGACTACAAGGGCGCCCCTGGGTCGAGCCGTGACCGTCTAAAAACGTTTCACGCAGCATACACACAACATCATGATAGTCACACAATCATTATGCCAGTAACAACAGTACTGCACATACACACAACAACAAACAAGACTCATGTCACTACGAGTCTACACACGGTTTTCGACTTGCGCAACCGGCGCATGACGGGAAATTTTAATGACTCAATCCTCCCCACCTAATTGACGTACAGTCCGAGGTGTGAAACCTCGAGCTCTAATACCAAACTGTCACGCCCCGAATTCGGCATGATCGAACCCGGAACGCGAACGGTGAAACCGTAAAACTATTTTCAAACATTTTAATAAACCTTTTTAAAATTTCCACTTACGTTAATCAAAACAATATTTTTACAGCGGAAAATACGTTCAAAACAATGAACAACACGAGCTACAATGTACGTCACTAACTAACCAAAGACCCGGACTTCCGCTCCCAGCTCTTCAAGCTTCGAGGGTTCTCCTAGTCCGCCTCACGACCAGTACCTGCAGGAAAAGCAGCAGGGGGTGAGCACTTCGCTCACCGCCCGGATACCGGATTGACCACGACATACCAATAGAAATGTCGGGAACACCGGCAACAACAACAACCTCGGGGACTACTACCCCAAAAACACAAATTAGACTGACGGTCACGCAATACAACTGTCAAAAACTTCCCAACCATCTCAAAACCCGGACACGTAATGTAGACCCCAAATCATAGACCGAACAATCATTCCATTAATCACACCGACAAGGTAAAGAACAACCCTCACACGGTCCTATATGCATTTACTTGTAACTTTCCGCAACCAAACCAGTATTCGCTACTCGTCCCTACCTCAGAGGCATGCGGGAAAAGTAGTAAAGAGGAGGAGCGTTCCGCTCACCTCCACGGATACCCGTTCGATTATGGCATACTAGTAAAGCATCAACAACATACCAATCTAAACAGGCAAACAACTACCTAAAAACCTGATACCAAACCGTCACAACTGCTCACGATATCAGTACCTCAAATACTCGCTCACGTAAGGGAAACCTCGAATGGGGATAATACTCTCAACTAAGCAAACCCTATTGCTCACCATATCACTATCCCAATTACCCGATCACGTAGGGGAAACCTCAAAACGGGGATCACGTTCTCAACTAAGCAAACACTATTGCTCACCATATCAACACCCCAATTACCCGATCACATAAGGGAAACCTCAAAACGGGGATCACGTTCTCAACTAAGCAAACACTATTGCTCACCATATCAACACCCCAATTACCCGATCACGTAAGGGAAACCTCAAAATGGGGATCACGTTCTCAACTAAGCAAACACTATTGCTCACCATATCAACACCCCAACTACCCGATCACATAGGGGAAACCTCAAACAACCCACTCATGTGAGGGAAACCTCAAACCACCCGTTCACGTGAGGGAAACCTCGAACAACCCGCTCGCGTAATGTAGACCCGATCCAGCAGTCACGACCTCAATAACGCACGCAATAGTAATCAAGATCACGCTGGGTCACTCAAAATCAACCGATCACACAACACCCAAGATCACAAAGGATCGCACACCAGGTCAAGATCACAAAGGATCGCACACTAGCCAAGATCACAAAGGATCGCAAACCACAACCACAAGCCTCAACACTTTACCGATCACGCGCCGGAAGGTACGACGCACTTGACGGGAACCACAACGCTCAGCACTTTACCGATCGCGCATCGGAGGGTACGACACACCCCTCGGGCATAATTCCAATCTCAGTACTTTACCAATCACGCGGCGGAAGGTACGACGCACCTGAGGGGAACCACAACCCCTCAGCACTTTACCAACCGCGCATCGGAGGGTACGACACACCTCTCGGGCACAGCTCAAGCCTCAACACTTTACCAATCACGCGCCGGAAGGTACGACACACCTGACGGGAACCACAGCCCTCAGCACTTTACCGACCGCGCATTGGAAGGTACGACACATCTCTCGGGCACAGCTCAAACAGATATCACCAGAACAATCACAATCACAACCAAATATCACACAATACTCCGCAATAGCAAAACTGACAACACGACTAACTACCACTCATCAAGTCAGTCAACAACCATACCGGTTTAACGCCTCACAAGCACTCATGGCCTTACCGTAGCACCCCTTATCGATGGCAAATCGATAGGCGGGCCAACCTCCACGCCAATCACACAAATCACATGAATACTCAGCAACCAGCGAAAATAACATAATGATTAGCTACCACTCGGCAAGTCATTCAACAACCATACAGGTTTAACGCCCCCCAGGCACTCATGGCCACACACAACCACAATCAGTTCCTTAACCCTACGACACCACCAAGTGCCACACGCATTTCTATTGTTCGACAGGTTCACTCAACCTACGACACTACCAAGTGTCACATGCAATTCTATTATTCGACATGTTCACTTATCTTACGACACCAACAGTGTCACATGCAATTCTATTATTCGACATGTTCACTTATCCTACGACACCAACAGTGTCACATGCATTTCTACTGATAACTTTCCCTAGTCAAGGCCGATATCCGGCTACTTTTCCCTACCTCTTGAAGCGTGTCAAACCCGATGCTCTCGCTCCAGCAAGGCTTCATATTTCCCGCTTAGCCTCCTCTTTCCACGGTCGGCGACACGGTCTACAATGATCACAAATTGAAATACTTTTTAAGTTCGCAGACAAAGCTGAAATTTAATGAATTCGACGCCAAAGAGCAACCCCGACAATGTCGATCACTCCCAAACTTCCCAATTACTCGACATTGTCAACCACAGGCCCGGAAAGGCCCGATTCGCCCAGCTCGGCGAATCTGCCCGGGATCGGAAAACGCCCTTCCGGGGCTCCGAAAATTCCCGTTTTCGTTTCTACGATCCTAAAATATTTCAAGGGTTCCAATGCAATCGACAGAATCAGTTTCCGACTTCCGAGCGATTTAATTCGCGTTTAAAGTTTCTGAACCCGAAATTTCCAATTTTTCACAATTTAATTTCATAATTCGTTCCGGGTGTGAATTATCGATTCGGGGATCGTCCAAAACCACCCGAACACGAAAAACCTGAGGCCCGGGCAAGTGGGCCCCACACGGCCACAATGGAAAATTTTCCTTTTCGCCCCAAAACGTTCCTAACGAACCCCAAACCTCAACCATTCGTCTTTAAACCAATTCTAACCAAAACCCAACCATATTTGACTCGTTTAAACTCAAACCCTAATTTTCAAACGTACCAAAACAAGAAAAGAATGGGTTCTCACCGTAGGGAATGACGAGGGGAGTTCGAATACGCAGTCGTTGAGTCGATCGGTCGGTCGGATCGTCGGAAAATCACACCTCCTCCTCTCTTTTTCCTTCTTCTTCTTCTTCTCTCCACTTTCTCTCTCTTTCCTCTCTTTCTTTTCAGAAATTGCCGAACCATCTCATCTCTTTCTCCTTTTTATTTTGTTTTAATTTCACACCACACCCATTTACAAAACTACCCCTCATTTCCTTTTCTTTTATTTTGTTCAAAAACCAACTACCACCACTTGTGTGACATGTGTCATGTGGATCCCACACTTTAGAAAAATACCTTGGTTGCTATTTTTCAGTCCGATTCGCAAAATTCTGCCGTCTCGGGCCCTGTGCGGGCCCATTTTCCAAGAATTTACAAAACTTCGCGTTCTACAGGAAAACGGCCCAACTAAGACCGCTGTGACGACGGAAAAGATTTTTGGATCCAAATCGGGCCTCGAATGGACCAAAACGTCGCTCGGTTGACTTTTTCGGCAAAAAGTCAACTTTTCCCAAATTGATCAAAAAGTTGCCCTGAGTCACCCAGAACTCACTTTGGTCGATATCTGGGTCAACTTAAGTCCGATATGACCCTCGGGGTCAATTTTAGGTTCATTTAGGTGTGTATCCCAAAAATTTAAATTTTTCCGTTTTTCCGCCGATTGACCGGCGTTGACCAGGAGCGGTATTTACATGTTAGCTTAAAAAATTTATAGTAAAGGAAACATTTGAGTCTTCTTCCTTAAACCTCATCAATAATCAATCTACAGAAGCGGGAATTTCATAAACACAAGCCCTACAAATCTTTCAGAATTTTCAAGTATAAGCTGCAAAAATTACATTGGAACCAGCTAGGGCAGATGTCATTAATGAGATGGTAAGGGTTGAGAGAAAAAGTACTACACAGGGACCACTAATTGATTTATGCAACGAGAATGAAGTCATTTTGGAGGGAACTCACAACTTTAGTTTGGAGGAAACAATGCACAGTTCTCCTCTTCCCAAACAAAAAATAAAAATGTCAAGAGAAGATCAAAGAAGTCTCATGTCTCCTATGTGTATGATACAAGATCTAAGAAAGGCAAAGAGACATCTCTTCTACAATTGTCAGATAAGAAACAAAAGGGAAAATCTCAACAGTAACAACTTGTGAAGAAAACAAAAGTCTTTAGGATTACTGCAAAGCTATTGGTTTGAAGGCTTTTGTTGCTGATGATTTAGTCATTGATCAGTTTCATAACCTCGAGGTAGAGATAAATCAAAGGATGAACTTTAAAACTGATTCATGAGATGACTTTGTAGATCTGGAAGGAGAAGAAGATGTTTGTCTGGATGAGATAGAATTTCAAGCCACATCCTGCTTTTCTCAATAATTCAAAGGATGAAGATCCTCTCCAAAAATTTGAGAGGATTCTCTATGTGGAAAAAAATCATTTGTGCTAAGCTGGTTGGTGTGTAGAAGATTGGGATGTATCTCAGATTAAAATTTTAGCGAATCATATTTTTCTCAGCCACATTCTGACACTTCTATCTGATCAAATATTCAGTAGTGCAGTAGGTTTTTCAGGCTTGGAGTGGTTTGTGGAAAATGATTTACTTCTTTCTGCAACTTTTTTTGGTGGATGCTGGCCTTAGTTTGGCTGGAGCTGAAGTGTCATGGTGGTTTTCTGGTTTCTATTGTCTTTTGGGTCTGTTAAGAATTTTGTAGTTTTGTTTTGGATTTGGTATTTTGATACAGAAGGGTGTAGCTCAAGCTTGGGCCAAAGTTCTTTTCTAGTTGTTGTGGATTTTTGAGGTTTCTTGGAGCTTAAGTAATTGTTGTTACCCTGTGGGAACCACTCTTATTGGTTCTATTCTGCATAGTAGAAGGATTTCGTTAATCCTTTTGATTTTGTAGTGTTTTTGGTTTATTTTGTGGGGTTGTTAGGTTTTTGATTTTTGGCGGTTTGGGAGTGATTTAGGAGTCTCTTTTGTTTGCTTAGAGTGCAAGCTATTAGTATTGACTTGTGAGAAATATGTAACTACTTCAATGTTCATGAAGTGCTAGACAGTTGTGTGGGATGCATTTCATGAACCGCACTTCCTTCCGACCCATTATTGGAATTAAGTTCAGATACTTTTGAACTAAATATCAAGAGTAGGTGTAGAATGAAAAAGATAATTTATGGTAGCAATCAAATAGAGTGGTTGAATTTTCTAGTTTCTATAAATAAATTGTGAATCCATCCAACAGAGACTTATTTCATATCCTCTGTTTTAAGGCATGAGAATTTTTGGAAATGATCCGTCAGGAAATCGGATTGTAGATGTGAGTTGATACTTTCCAAGTGAAGAAGAAGGTGTGGATTTAGGAAGTTGGACATGATAACACTTGTATACCCTCTCATGCCACTTTGAGCAAATCAGCGGGCCCACGTTCTTCACTCTCATTGGTCGGCTCGAAGAAAACGCGTGGCGCAATTTTCCCCAAAACCAGGTGGCAAATCCGACCATCACCATCCACATCCTCCCTCTGCATCTATAAATTGGCCCATCTAACCAACTACTTTCTCCATATACAAAAACTAAATAGATAAATAAAAGATAAGATCAGCCATGAGGACCCACCTTCATCTGATCGCACTCGTTCTCGCTCTTTTCTCTCTCTCTGCCGCCGCAATCGGAGCCAGGAGGTCGACCCTCGCCGGAGGGTGGCAGCCGATTAAGGACACCAGCGAGCCCCACGTCCTGGAGGTCGCCAAGTTCGCGGTGGCGGAGCACAACAAGGAAGCCAACGCCAGATTGGGTTTCCGGAAGGTGGTTTCCGGCGAGACCCAGGTGGTTGCCGGCGTCAACTACAGGCTTGTGGTGGCGGCAGAGGACGGCGCCGGAGCCAACAAGTACGAGGCCGTTGTGTGGGAAAAGGCTTGGATGCATTTCATGAACCTCACTTCCTTCAAACCCATTTCTCGAGTTTAGTTTTGTTGCTTTCTGGGAAATGGTTTTTTGAATTACTGCCAATGTATTTTTGTCGGTGGAATAAATTGAAACTTGGAATATCCTAATATTCTGTCTCCACTATTTAATTATGTCTAACATTTTTATTTTCAAAATAAATTCGGTATATCAAAAGGGCAACATGATAACTAACAAAAAAAAATGCATTTCATTTTTCCTTGGAACTTCTGAGACCCAACCCGTTAGACACGTATCTTGAAACAGATATGTGAAATTGAGTACAAATCTAGGAAACTCCAGGTTTTGGAGACGAATCTAGTTGACGAGGAGATTAGAGTCCACCAAGAAACCTGCTGCTCTCAGACCAGTTGATTTATCGCTTAACACTAGTCCCAGAGCAACATAGCAGGGATTGAACAGTTCGACGGCCACTACACCAGAAACGAATATGCTCGATGAAAGGAAAATAATTGTTGATGATGGAACATTCATTATTGACGAATCATAAATTCGTCTCTAGTAAAAGTTTCAATACCGACAATTTTGAAATTTGTCGGTCAAGTTACAAGGATTGAAATGACGTTGATAATTTTTAGGGTTATTTTCATCTCACTATTTTAACTATATAATTTTTTTCATCTCACTACCCTAATTATTTTTTGTATCACCTCACTATCCTATAATGCATTTTTTTTTCACTTTCATATCCGCCGTCAATTTGCCATCAATATTTAGTTGGAAATAGTTAAAAAAAAATCCATAATACCCCTCACTAACAATCAAATTTTCAAAAGCATGTCATTGGTTTTCAAAATTTCTTTAAAAAATCAGTTTTTAATGTCAAAAAAATGCATTTTAGGGTAGTGAGGTGTCACAAAAAATGTATTCTAGGGTAATGAGGTGTCACAAAATATAATTAGGGTATGAAAGTGAAAAAAAAAAGAATTCTAGGGTAGTGAGGTGGCACAAAAAATAGTTAAGGTAGTGAGATGAAAAAAAACCACATAGATAGGGTAGTGAGATGAAAATATTCCTAATTTTTATATTGTGGTAGTGAATTGTTTTTTCGTACGTTAGAAAAAAATGATAGATGTTGGATGAAATTATCGAGGCAAAATAAAACTTATTAAAAAGGTGCGCATGATTTTATGATTGACATGATAGAGAATGTGTTGATATGGCGCAGTTCTTTTGCTCTCTACAAACCCTAGAGACTAAACCGATTTTTTCGAGCTTCGGAACGACGACGATGACAACTTCGGGCGATCAACTGTTAAGCAGTGGCGATGGATTTAACGTGGAGCTGTTGAGGGAACCGGTCTGTTCAGCATCCGAACCCTCGATGGATCCGGAGGAGGAGAGCAACAGTGTGATGCCGGTGATGTCTCTGTCTCCTGAGATAGGTCCTTCTCGATCTGGTTCACCAAGGACAACGTCGGAGGAGGACCAAATGAGGCTCTCTGCTCATAGGGAGGAGGGAGACCGGTCGGGAGTGGTTCGTGGGTCGGGACGTCGACCCCAGGAGCACTTGTCGGCATATAGGAGAGGTCCTCTGAGAAGGACGCCGGTACTAGGACCAAGGTCGCGTCAGGTCGATGTGGAGAAGCCACGGGAGATTTCGCAAAGGTGGGTTCTCCGTCGATAGGTTTCCGGTGGGGAACACTGATGACGAGGAGATTGGAAGAGGCGACCGGGGAAGAGAATCATCTACCTCCAATTCCGGCCACCGTGGTGAATGTTTCGTCATCACAAGAAACGAAACGGTCGGGGGACGGGTCACCGAAGAAGGTGGTGACTACGTGGAGAAGACGACTTGGGAAAGAGCCATGTATGGTTTCTCAGGAAGATGGGTTGACTGGGCCGATAGGTCTGGTCATGGCCGTATATTGAGGAAAGTTGCTAGCCAACATTAATCTGGCACCAGACGACAAATGGGCACAACCTCAATGGAGGCGGCATGAAAGGAAGGAACCGTCTAGGGCTTCCACGTAAGGCCTGTATGGGTCGGGTCAAGCCCCCCGAGTCTGGGACGGGTCGGGTCAAGACTCTTGGACCGGGTCGGGTCAGGACTCCTGGATCGAGTCGGGTCAGGGAGATGAAGTATTTGGGCTCTACGTCCGGGTTGGGTCTCACTTTTTGGACCGGCCTCGAACAACCGACACCACAGAAGGGACATCATTTGTAGCGACAGGGGGCTCAAAGCATCCTCGCCTCGCGAAATGAGTCTGGAGAGGTCTAGAGGGGGTCGGTATGTTGGGTCTCGATGGAGGGTATGAGATGAACCAACTCGCAACTGAATGAAAAATAAAACCAAGAGACCATTAAAACCATGAATCAACTACCATAGATTAGAATCACAAGAAAAAAAAATCAGCATTTTCATACCATAACAAGAACAGCGGGTAAAGTATGATTTGGCTTGAGTCTCCAAGATGTCTACGTATCCACTTGGGAATCAAAGTCACATAGTTCTTCTTATGAGGACTCAAGAACACCAAATATGGAGGAAGAACACACCCTTTGCCGAAATATTGGGGGAGGAGGGAGAAGTTGTCTTGCTATTTGTGTCTTGTGTTTGTTATGTTGAAAAAAGAAAACTTAAACATAAAAATCCCCATCAACTTGTCCAACTAAAGGCATGGGACAAGCATGGTGACAAGTAAGGTGTAAATAGGACAAACTATGGCTAGACAAGATGGGGTTAGGTGGTGAATCACCAACACCTTAATCCTTATCTTGCTTACTTAGTACTAATTAATCAAGACTTGATTAATTAGTTCCATGGACCTTGGTTGCATGAGCCTCTCATAGGCCTCTTGGAACATGGCTCATGGCCATTCTCAACGAGGTCCGGTGGCGTGCTCATCGCCTTTAAGCCTTTCATACCGGAATTGTCCAACATTATCCGACGTGATCAATCCCAAGACTCCAAGCCTTGTCTCGATCCGTAAATTCATATTCACTTACAGGCACATGACCCAAAACCCAGTTTTGGTCATGTCCCGAGACAACTCCTTTTTGGCCATTCTCCATAAATGTGTCAATGAGTTTCATCCTCCGGTGTGACCCTTAGGTTTATGCATGTCAATAGATCAACGTAAAATCCCATTTTACTTGATCCTATATAAGTGGCAACTAACGAGACTTTAGTATTGTCTGACACTGACCTTTCTATCGTCTCTGTCATTATCCTTTTATCACCGATATTCTGATTATGATAAGACATAGAGCCGTCATCCTTATTATTCTCAATCACTGTTCCTTGATATGTGAGATGACTGAATATATAATACCCAGCATCATGTGCATGACCATACTATTATTTCAGTCCCTCTCGATCAAGCGGCCGAGAACCGATATCTTTCTCATACCGTAGTATGAGGGATAAATCCCTTAGCCGTCTTTCGTTTCACTCATGCAGTCCGTCCCCAAGCCAATCATGGCCGTTATGGAAGCCCTATTACGGACAACGTTAGGCTCATGTCAAACTCAGTTGTTTACTGCATAGCGATCGCAAAGACTCCTTGGTCTAAGGATACATGACAAGCTACGACAATGAGTATGTTCATGACATGATCTATGGCACATGTTCACGTTGGGTCATCCAATATCATGTCCCATATGATATCTATGATCAGACTCCGGAATCTCATTCCAATGACTAACAGAACGTAAGTCATAAAGAGCCATCTTTCATACTAGTCGCTTCTAGTGAAGCTTTGTTGACCAGGGACCCATCGAGTGTGATCTATCTCGATCTATGGTTCTATTCGCATTGTGGGCATAGATCAGAGGACACATCAATATATTACTCCAACACATAAGTAATATAAAGCCACTTTAATTTTATTGCTAACGATGATATATACATTTGGACATTTAGGATTGAACTACGGGCACTAAGACTAACAAGTCTCTTCCAGCATTCTGGTAGATGACCTTGCGTGTAGCGCCTTGAGAGCCCGACCTGCTCGGCCGTTTGACAGTAGATCCGCCAACTCCCGACCGAATCTCAGGGGAGGAAAGCCAATCCCATGTCCGTCTCCACCTCCAACGCCTAATTATCCAGTGCGATAAGGACTCTACCAAACGTCCATGCACCCCATGGCCATGACGAGTTCATCCCCAATTCCGGGTCTTCATCGCCAAAACCTTGATGGACGTCGAGAACTCCATCTTGTCCCTCACCCCTCCCTCCGGTAAAATGGATGGTAGGAAACCCATCCGGAACGTCGTGGACGGCACCCTAGACCAGGCGGTAGAGGGCCCAGACGCTAGAGCAAGGACATGGTTGGCCCCATCTGGGGGATCCCAGTGCAGGGAGGGAGGGAACCCGTAGCCTGAGGTATAGGTTGGGGCCCTAGGTCCATTGCTATGACTCTCGTACACAAGAGTCAGGTCATGGTGAATGTAGGCATGGTGTTGGCGGCGGTTAACCCGTAGACATGAACTAGGGTTGGTCCGCGGGGAGATGCCCTATACCTTGCAGCACAAGACTCCGACCACCGTTGTTCCCAACGTCGGCCCTCCCATCGTTGTCGAGATATAGCCGCAACAGTAGGGTCAAAGGTTAACGGTGGCGGGCCAGAGGACCTCAATGGTCCTAGAGAGCCCCCTAACAGAGGAGATGAGCCCGAGACGTTTGGGAAGGGGGAATAGTTCGGCGATGGGGTTATCATGCCACCCAGGATAGAGAGGACATGTGATATTGGTATAGAGGGAGAAGGGGTGGTGGTGATCGGACAAGGAATCGATGAATTCACCAAAGGGACAAGAGGAGGGAGAGGCTCTGATGGTTGTGGGATAGTCATCCACTTCCATCCATATTTGAATCCCTCCCCAAGCGTGGTCTGCGAGGAGATCCATGGGATGGGACACTCGAACACGGGGACGGCGAAGCTAGGCGGCGCAGCAGGGGCGGCGGTAGAAGGAAGCTCCATAACGACGGACATGCTAGGGCTAAGGAGGCTCTTAAAACGAGAGAGAACTAATTAACTTTTTATTTATTATTTTGTTAACTAAATATGAATTTAAATTTTTTTAGTAAAAACATAATTAAATATCCAGTCAGCGTTTCAAGAGGAGCATGATCCCCATATATGATCCTCTTGATATAAAACACTCTCAATTTTAGAGGGGAATTCGCCGGACAGTGAGGGCGGGTAATTCGGCTGTGTTGAACAACCCGTGGGTCAACTCTAAGACGGGTTTTATTCAGGATGAGCCGAGAATCGTGGAGGGTTGGTCAATAGATAGGTTGATGTTACATGGCAATCGCATGTGGAACTCGGAGCTGATTAATATGATTTTTTCTGAGAGGGATGCCGAAGCCATTTTAGGCGTCCCGCTTGGCTTATCAGTAGAGGATGACTCTTGGTATTGGAAGGGTACTCAGGATGGAACATATTCTGTTCGATTGGCTTACAGGGAGATCCAGGCTAGAAAGGGTGCTTGGAGACAGGAGGAGCGTGATGATTTTTGGAAATGGGTGTGGTCTCTTCCTGTCCCACCAAAGGTACACCATCTTATATAGAGAGGAGTTTCTGGTAACTTACCAACTAACCAGAATCTCAGAAATAGGTGTGTTCCAGTTTAGGTCAAATGACTGAATGTGGTGAGGTGGAAAGTACTGAACACGTTTTCATCAAATGTTTAGTAGCTCAGGAGTTGTGGGGAAGAATGTCGGGTGTGCAAGTAGGCTACCAGCTATCTTTTAAGGAATGGTTTGAGCTTCTTAGAGCTACTGGTAACAAAGATTGCATGGCGCAAGTAGTTATGGGTTGTTGGGAGCTTTGGAAAGCTCGAAACCTTCGAGTTTGGCAGGACAAGAGGGTCTCGGGAGAAGTACTGTATCATTTGACGATGAGAGTGTGGAAGGAGTGGATGGATGCTCAAGGAAGCAGGGTGCCGGTCGAGCGGGTGGTGGTGACTGATTTGCGCAGATGGCGCCGACCATGCTTGAATACAGTGAAATTAAACACTGATGAAGCAGTTTTGGGAGGCTGGGGAGGGGGAGGCGTTTTTGTGTAGAGGAGTCCGAAGGGTGTGGTGTTGGGTGCCCAGTGTGTAGTCTATCCGGGATTGTAGGAACCGGAGTTGATTGAAGCGATGATAGTGAGGGATGCTCTCAGGTGGTTGGTGCAGGAGGAGAGGGTGAATGTGGAGCGTGAAACTGACTGCCTTGATGTTGTGCTGGCAATTGATTCTACAGACAAATTGCTTACCCCGTTTGGGACTATTATTGAAGATTGTAAGGGTCTTCTGAGGGCTTAATGGGCTGCAGGATTAGTCATATCCGTAGAGAGGCTAATCGGATAGCTCATACACTAGCTCATTTTGCCCGAGAGTGGGCATCTATTTTTTTAGTTCCTAGAGTATGCCAGAACCCGTCTCGGGTCTCTTGGCTTTTGATTATGGTTAATGAAATTTAACATTCCGTCAAAAAAAAAAACTAAGGGATCTGCTTCTTGGCTCCTTAATGTACATGCTCTACGGGTCCAATAGGGTAGGAATTGGCTTCCATGAAAAACACACACGACAGTCAGTAACAGATTAGCTTTCAATTTATCTATCTCTTCATATGCTCTGATAGCCAAGACAGACACAGAGCCAGGCCCATATCACATCACTCCTCTCTTTTTCGTTCTGACGATCGACAATGGCGCACAACGGTAGCTCCTCATCGATCCTCCTACTTTTTTCTTCAAATCTTGGTTCTCCTTCACTGATTACTTCCCTCCTTTTGTCATCGTTGATTAGATTCGCTCACCGAGTTCTTGTCCACTGCGGTGGATGCTGCCAAGAGAGCTGGAGAGGTTTGCTAGATTTGCGAATCCTCGACTTTGTTTTTATTTTTATTTTTTCCGATTCCGTGATCTTTCTTAGCTAATTGTGTGTGTATCTGGTATGTTTCTTAGATAATCCGGAAAGGGTTCTACCTGAAAAAGAACGTCGAGCACAAAGGCACTGTATGTACATCTCACCTATTCTTTGTACTTAACTTTTTTTTTATCGAGATTAGCTGAGGGGAGATTTTTTTGGAATCAAGTTGGAATCTCGTGTACAAGAAATGAACTGATAGAATAGATTTGCAATCTAGAAGCCACTATTACACGTGAGAATTGCTATTGTTCCTTTATTTATGATGCAATGGGATGACTAGTGAACAACAGATAATGGGTCGAAATAATCTGAATTCTAATAACCTTTTATTCTGATTTGAGGATTCTGTGAAATGGGGTTGAATGTGAAAAAAAAAACCCAGTAACAAATGGAGGTTGAATTATGTTTTTTTAATGCTTGTGACATTAAATGGTTAGTGTTTGTCATCATATTTTCCCATGGAATGCAGGTGGATTTGGTCACCGAAACTGACAAGGCATGTGAAGATCTCATTTTCAACCATCTGAAACAACAATACCCGACACATAAGGTTAATTCTTATGCCTTCTTTTTGCTGTTTGCATCTGTATCTAACGATTGTAGTTTGGTGCTTCGAGGTTCTGAGCTTGTTACACCTGGTGTTGCCTTTTTAGTTCATTGGGGAAGAGACGACTGCAGCCTGTGGTACTAGTGAGCTGACAGATGAACCAACATGGATTGTTGATCCTCTTGATGGAACCACTAACTTTGTCCATGGGTAAAATATCAATTTGTTTTGTTGTTGATGATCATAAGTTGTTTTATCAGCTATGTGTTCTCATTATTGTTGTAAAATCACGCTTCTAGGTTCCCGTTTGTGTGTGTCTCCATTGGTCTTACCATTGCGAAGGTCCCCACAGTTGGTGTTGTGTACAACCCAATCATGGATGAGGTGAGGTTCCTTAAATTCCATATTCACAATTGGCAAATCATATAAAGACCGATTCCTTTTGTTCACAATGCACTCCTAGAAAGTATATCAGGGAAGATGTAGTGGTCTTTCCACGAATTTATACCAGTCTTTAAAGTCCCCATTATGCAAGTATCTCTATAATTTATACTGGTTTGTTTATCTTTATGCTGTATGAGATTATTCTGGCCCCAACAATGGAAAATAATGTATCTCTTACAATTACACTAATCAATGTTGAAATTGTTGGATTTTACGTAATAGGAGTGTTACTAACAAAGAAAGTGTGACTTTGTCTTTGTGGTATGTAGCTGTATACTGGCATAAGAGGAAAAGGTGCTTTTCTAAATGGAACTCCCATAAAAGGTCAGTTTGCTTGTCATTTTTTGTCTTCGTGTTTCTACATTTTAGTTATTATGGGTATTTAATTGCTGAATCTTTGTGCTTTGTATATATGCAGTGTCATCTCAAGCGGAACTTGTGACAGCTCTCCTTGCAACTGAGGTAAGTGACTGCATCTAAGGATTAGGTTGCTTTATCACATATTATCTTCGTATTACTACAATTATTGTAACATAGATCTTATTATGGGGCTGTCATACTTGTCCTAATCTAGTTAGTACGTTGTTGATGATAGTTTTGCATATATGATAAAGCAGTGAAATGAGAAAAATAAAACTGTGATTAAGCCTGGTGGATATCATATATGCTCAACCAAAATGTTACCCACATCTAAAGTGGTGTCATGAAAACAAATTGTACATAAAGGAAAATAAACATGGATTGGATAAAATCATAATTCAATAAGAAAGCTTTTGTCATTTCATTCTATGCCTGGGGACATGATATCTGCAATATTTGACAATTCCTATGGCCGCTTTTCATCAAATTTCACTTTCCGGTTTAGGTTCTGAACTTTAGGTATACCTTTGATTTTTTTTTTGTTCCTTGTTGCATTTTGTTTATGCTCCATTCTCTTACTTTCTATTCAACCAGTGAACTTATTTACATGATCTTAAAGTGCATTTCAATATTTTGTTGCATGCCTTGCATCATACCCGAATCCGAATACATGTGACATCATAAATTAAATGATGTGATGAAGTTTACCTGTTGATCAAAGTTTATCATGATGAAAATGCAGGCTGGAACAAAGCGTGATAAGTTAACGTTAGACTTCACAACTAATAGAATTAACAGCTTACTTTACAAGGTAAAATTGAAATTTCATGCAGAGCTGGTACCAAAAAAAAATGAATCCAATTCCAAGTCAATCAGTGTTGTCTTTCGTGATCAGGTTAGATCCCTTCGGATGTGCGGCTCCTGTGCATTGGACCTCTGTGGTATTGCTTGTGGAAGAGTTGATCTGTTCTACGAACTAGGATTTGGAGGACCTTGGTATGATTTTCAGATATTGTTCCTGTAAATTTTTCCTGCCATCCATTAATGACTGACATAAAATGGGCCTTTGCTCAGGGATGTTGCAGGTGGGGCTGTGATTGTCACAGAAGCTGGCGGAGTTATATTTGATCCGTAAGTGACAAGCTCAGTATCTTTTTTTCCATCAAGAGATGCCTCATTATTTGTTTGATCAGAATTAGATAGAAATAAAACACCTGTTTAATCAGAATAGGATTAGTAATGGCGTGACTGTTTTGCATCAGGTCTGGTAAAGATTTTGACATAACGTCTCAGAGAGTAGCAGCTTCAAACTCTCTTCTCAAAGATGCTTTCGTCAAGGCTTTGCAGGAATCAGAATGAGAATCTAAATTCAGTCAATATAATAAAGCATCGCCTCTCAAAGCTTAACATTACATATATACTGTATTAATTCTTGCTATTTAGATATCCGGTGCCGCTTATCAAAATGTTTCCAGATGAAAACTTGAGATTGTTGTTTATGTATTCAAATTCGCACCATTGCTTCACTCAGTTGTGTGATACATGTGTGAACTTGAGCTCGCTTCACAGCTGGACTGGCAGCTTCAGAACTAGTAGTCTCCGTTAATTGATGGTACCAAAATAAAGCATGGGCTTTGCACGTGATTTTAAGTCGGCCTTAATTATTGTCAATACTATTACCGACTGAAGATGAGAACAAAGAAAAGGTGGGTTGATCCCAACGCCAATAAGGAATGAAGGATAAATTAATAAAAATCAGTCCAAATTTGGGATTGGTTCATTCTAACGTGGGACGTCCATTTTTTCTTGTATGGCAACAAATAAGACAGGGATTGAAAATTGACACATGTATGCATGGATGTTAATTATCCCATTTCTTCTCAGTCTTCAGAACTTGTGCAGAGAAGGGTCATTTTCTGTCTGCGCAAATTCCACTATTCTTTTGAACGAATATATTATTAATATTAAAAAATTATTACAATGTTGTGCATCAGAGAACAAGTTCCTTAATCACTTAAAAAAGACAGTATGAAACTAAAGTTCACCAATCCTTTTTCTACTAGAACCGTCACTGGCGATGTTTTAGTGCCACGAAGGCCTAACCAAAAGCGGGAAATGCGAAGATGATACTGAAAATCCTGCTCCGAAAACTGTCGTAGCAGTAATGGCCAAGGATTTCAACAGTAATGGTGGGAGGCAAAACATCGTCATGGGACCCCTTCCTAGGCCAGTCCTTGATGCCTGAATGATCTAACATTCCTTCTAGCTAGACTGCTTCCCCGCCCTCTCCTGATCATCCCGAGGTGCTTCAGTTGCCAACCTCTTAAGTGAGCCAGACATTGTCTCAGCAGCACCCACAACCCCCAGTAATGAGCGTAGGAATTTTAGTGGTAAGTCCGCCAGCGGACAAATCGATCACCATCCCGCTATTACCCCGAGGAATCTGTTGGGTAGGAATAGTGCTTGGGGAAAACCGGGGGCTCCTTCCCAAGGAGAAGGAGCCCTTTAGTACAGTGCTCGGGGAAATCAACCCAGAGCTGTGTGGATGTGTCGGCTTAGGGTTTGCCTCCCAATCTGTGGCATAGGTCTTCACTTGCTTAACCTTATGATACTCCAGAAGGGACGAATCATACCTGAGGGTGCCGCAGATTTCCCATGAGCACTCCTTGAGAACATGACCTAGACGCCCACAATTATAGCAGAAGTGAGGGAGCTTGGTATAGGTCAGGTCCACCTTTACCGGGCCCGGAAACTCCTTGAAGTGAAGTGTCATGCCTCGCCGGAGCAGACAGTCAATGAGGTGCCAGAACCGAACCCGCACCGTTCCTCCCCAGCACATACCCCATTTGTCGCTGGGTACGACGATCGCGCTCCCCAGGGCATCCCCGATCGTCATTCCCGTTCCCTTCGTACAAAGTAGGGGTGACATGCCTTAGACGTGCACCCACAGTTGCACATGATCCAACTCCGGAAAATCCCGAGCACAAGGATCCAAGTCCCCTAACAATAGTGCCCGACCATCCAAGCACCAGGGTTCATGGTCTCGAACCCACGCCCGAGCATCTGTCGAGCGGAAATAGAACCCAAAAAGCCCCGGGCCCAGCTCCTTTACAACCAAATCCGCCTCTGCCTGTCTCCACGCCATGGTGATGACCCTAAGGAGAGTCACCTTCCGAGGCGGTGCTAGCGACCAAAGCTTTCCGACCATGCCCCACTACTGCCTAGTGTTGGTCGTGGAGATAGATGGAGAGAAGGGTACCAGGACCTCAGCCTCGTCTTCATCCTCGATAGAGCACGAGTACATTACGCCCTAGAGAGCAACGAAAGAGGCCTAGATATCAGTGTCCCCCGCCTGCGGGGGTGACAGGGACTCATCCAAACATTGGACTCGCGATCGGCCCCGACACATGCCAGGCGGCATCATCAGGCAGGCAGGTATGATCGGGGTCATATCCCTATTATGAAGACACCTTCCCAGCCTTATTGCTTCCTCCATAATCCTCGGAAGCTCCTCTATCGGAGCCTTCCCTTTTAGCCATATCACGAATCAGGGGCGGTGGTGACGCAGCAGCCGAAGGCGGGACCGCAACCCTAAGAGATAGATCCCCTCCAGCAAGAGGGAACGCAGTAGGAGGAGATGGAGTGGCCGACCTAAGAGGCAGACAACCATTGGTAGATGGTGGTCTAGTAGGATCCGGAACAGCCGGAACACTAGGATTCAGGGCCCCAACTGGTTCCTGGGGAGGAGTAGGTGAGGGAAGAGCCAAGGGCGGCGCTAGCGGCGGTGGATGATGATTGCTTGTAGATGAAGCAACACGCCTAGAAGGCCTTCCCCTTCGCGGTTTTGGATTCGTCGGTATGGGAGACTGAGAGCCCATGGAGAACGGGACTAAAGCCATCGAGATTTCCGGTATAGGGGATCGGTTGCCCAAGGACAGCGGTTGAGGAAGCAGACTGGTGTAGGGGCTTCAATCTCCTCCTCCTTCGGGTCTTATCCGCCTCACCCGATGCGGTCTGTGAGGGAGGAAACCGGATGGGGTCTGTTAACACGGGGGCGGCGGGGATCATCATGTCAGCGCCAGGAGCACCAGGTGTTGCACGACACACGGGAGAGCGGCGGTAGGTGCATGAGGGAGCTCCATAGCGGTAGACGGCTAGGGCTAGAGAGGGAGGCTCGATATACGAGAAGTTGTATATTGAAATCTTTGATTGTTGTAATTCTACTCTTCTTAATCTATCGTTTTGAGTGAGATGCTATGAATCTTGAAAATGAATTAAATATAGAACTATCGTTTCTTGTGTTGATTCACATAAATTTATACTTCAACGTTTTATTAAAAGTTGACTCTAAACTTGTTAATCATACTTCACATCGAAACAGAAACAATACACATATTTATTCTCTTAGAATATTCAAATTAAAAATCTCCTACTCTAGTGTCCCCTTGGGTCTAAATCAGATTAATTTCAGTACTATATAAATTTAAATTAGAAAACAATAAATCTATAGTTTATTTGTTAGAGAAAAATGTCAAGAGCTATCGAAATATAATCAAATAGTTGGTTTTGAATAAGGATGATAGAATGCCCCAACGAGGACCTGACATTCCGACTATTTTGGGGTGGGGCGGGGCGGGGCGGAGTACGGAGTGGTAAACGAGGATTTTGATCGGGCGTACGATGGGGTTTAATATACATACATATATATATATATATATATATATATATATATATATATATATATATAGGGGAACAATCAAGTACAAACCTTATTTCGGGTCAGAACGTAGAACTAATCTGGGCCATTGATTAACTAGATCGGATGACCACCGAAATTCAGGGGGGGTGGGGGTTGATTGATTACGAAATCAATTACAAGATATGCATTAATTAGAAAGATATTAAAAGATATGCATTAAATCTGGGCCTTTAATTCAATTATTCAAGGGCCCAGATTGAAAGTTCTACGTTCTGACGAAAGATGTAAGTTTGTACCTGATTGTTATCCTATATATATATATATGTATATATATAGGGGGACTATCGAGTACAAACCTTGTTTCGGGTCAGAACGTAGAACCAATCTGGACCATTGATTATCCAAATCGGATGGCCACCGAAATTCAGGGGGGGTGGGGGTGATTGATTACGAAATCAGTTACAAGATATGCATTAATTAAAAAGATATGCATTAAATCTGGGCCTTAATTCTATGATCCAAGGGCCCAGATTGAAAGTTCTACGTTCTGACGAATATATAAAGTTTGTACCTGATAGTGATCCTATATATATATATAGTAGAAATCTAATGAGAACCACTCTTAACATAGGAATCGTGAGAACCAATCCTAGCCACTATCACCTATGATCCAACACTCATCAAAATGCCACATCATCACCCCAATCCAACCCACATACACGCCACTTTCATCATTCTCACACAAGTAAGGGCAAAATTGTAATAGCATGGTGCCATGTGGACAAGTGTCCATTTTTTTTCTTCACCAATTCACTAATTTAATATTTCCCGATTCGTTTGAACTCCGATTAACTTCAAACTTGCGCCAATATTTTTCTTTTTTCAAGGGCTTTAAATCAAGATCAGTCATGAATAT
Organism: Erodium maritimum; assembly: GCA_963921825.1. Taxonomy (NCBI): domain Eukaryota; kingdom Viridiplantae; phylum Streptophyta; class Magnoliopsida; order Geraniales; family Geraniaceae; genus Erodium; species Erodium maritimum. Next base: position 46,307,249 of record OY997595.1, on the reverse strand, counting down.
ATTTTGAAGCACGAAAATAAAAATTTATATCAAGGTGATAAAAATAATGTTGAGCATTGATAAATCTTCACTAATAAATGTTTTACATCGGAGTATCAAACTAGTGCTAACTGTTGATAAAAAAAATATGTAATGAGGTGATACGAAACAAATAATGAGGTGATAAAAACCATTTTCAATTTTGATAATAAGTGTGATACACTAGAGTTTAACGTTGATAAAAAAACTTGTGATGGGGAGATAAAATACACGTAATTCAATGATAAATCTAGTGTTTAGTGTTGATAAAATTGGTGTTCATAAAAAGCATGTGATGAGATGATAAAAATCATGATCAGTTTTGGAGAATGGGGTGCTAAAACCAGTGTAAAGTGTTGATAAAACCAGGGTAAAGTGTTGATAAACACAGAGCAAAGTGTTGATAAAAATTACCCATATATAATTTCTTTAAAAACCAGCCCCGAAATAAAAAAAATTTCGTGCTTCAAAAAAACATGTGATGGGGGGTGATAAAACACACGTAATTTGAATGATAAACCTAGTGTTTAGTATTGATAAAACTAGTGTTCATAAAAAGCAGCGATGAGGTGATAAAATCATGATCAGTTTTGGAAAATGAGGTGATAAAACCAGTGCAAAGTGTTGATAAAACCAGTGTAAAAGTGTTGATAAATCCAGAGCAAAGTGTTGATAAAAATTACCCAGATTTTTTTTAAAAAAAAATCAACCCCGAAATAATTTTTTTTCGTGCTTCAAAATATATTCATGACTGATCTTGATTGAAAGCCATTAAAAAAACAAAACTAATGGCGCAAGTTTGAAGTCAATCAGAGTTCAAACGAAGCGGGAAAAATTAAATTAGTGAATTGGTTAAAAAAAGTAATATGATAGTTTTACTAAAAAACTCTTACCACTTACTAAAAAGGGCTGTTTTTTTGCAGTCAACAAGTCAACTACTCAATTGCATTTCATCCATCCATTCTTAAAATGGATGACTTAGATTGGTTCTCGCAGTTCCTACGTTAAAATATGGTTCTCACCAGATTCCTCCTATATATATAGGGACACTATCTACTAAAAACTAATGATTTAATAGAAACTAATGACTAATTGTGACCATAAGATTATAATAAGTGAATGGGTGAGATTAAAACATCTAATTAATGGCATTACCTATAAATAAATATAGCTGAAAATGTATTTTAGACATTTTAAATAGAAGGATAATTTTTTTTTACTGTACGGTTATTGTAGCGTCACTGTAGGAAATTAATTGTTTCATTTGGATGAACCAAATGTTTCATATGCTGTTTTTATATCTGAATCAAATGTTTCATTTGGTGGAACTAAATGTTTCATCTCCTATTTTCGGATTTAATTTTGGTAAACTTTCATTTTGTTGAATCGTGTTTTTCATTTGATATGAGTTTCTCATTTTGCAGTGTTTCATTTGAATGAATATCGTGTTTCATTTGTCACACTTGGTTAGGAACTAACGTATAGCGCTTAGTATAATGTTTCATTTTCTATAATATGGTGTTTCATTTCGACACATATGATATTTCATTTGGTATGAGTTTTGAGTTTTTCATTTTAATGATGTTTTATTTGCTGAGCTTCATGTTTCATTTCGCTGAGCTTTATGTTTCATCTTCCTAAAAGATACAAAATGGTGTTTCGTGATGGCGTTTCATACATAGAAAATGAATAAATAAACCACCATCCAACTCAAAAAAAGTAATCAAAATTCCATAAACCCATACAAATCTAGCATGACCTCACAAACCTGTGTTACACAACTTAATCTAATACAATGTTTCATTTACCTAAACCTAGAGTTTCATTTCCCTAATCCACAAAACCCAATAATAGTGTTTCATACTTACATGTATGACATTGACATACAATCAATTTCAACGATTCTCGATCCACATATCTTAAAGATTAGAAGAATCAAATCCAGATTGTAACAAGATCAAGTAAATTACCCAACAAAACAATAATTTCAATCATATAGAACATGCTAATAGGATTCAGTAAGTGAATCATTTTAACCCTGAAGCACCTAAAATTATATAACTAACAAACCTTCATCCCTCATAAACAAACTCTGAAGCACCTACAAATACAGAACACATAATCCCTCAAACCTTAAATGAATAGAAAATTGAAACTCATCTTGCTTGATGCACCCAGAAACATAAAATCGAGCACCTTTAGTTGAGGAACACCACTGCAACCCCGTTAGAAACGTCGGAGACGTCATACGGGAAGAAGCCCCAAATCAATGGTAACCCAATTCAACGAGCAACACCGGTGAACCAAAATAGATACCACATCCCCCATCCCCAAATCATCGAAACCAACTTAGCGAACACAAAACTTGTTCTTAGCCTCTTACGGATCTGCGATGAACAACAACAAGAGGGAAGAACATGGTGAAAGGATGTGAATCTACGTTGAACACTGACGAGAAGAAAAAGACGGTGGAGGAGAGGAGAAATGCGGTGGCACCTCCATGGAACCACTTCTCTGGTCCACACCTATGGTGATATATGTGGAACCACGCCGGGCGGATGTGGATGGCAGAGGACGGTGGCGATTGTCGATGGAGGATGACAACGGCGGTGGCTGCTGTAAATGGCGTTCGACGGATCGTGTATGAAGCTAGTGGCGAGGCAGCCATCCAAATATGTTTTGTAAAAACCGATGGAGAGGCAAGGATCGTGGTTGATTGTTTGGAGAGAATGACAAATCTTGCACTGAAAGTTGAATTGGAAACGAGAATTTTGAAATATGAAGTGGAGTTGATGGATAACAAAAAATTGATTGATCTCAGTCAATTGACAAATAGTAAAGCTTTGTATAGTAGAGTACTAATTTTGGTGTTTTGGGTTTGTAGAATGTTGTATTTTGTACTTTGTTGAATCTGAGTAATATTGTATTTCTCTGTTTTTTATGTGTTCATACAAGATTGTAAAGGTAATTGCAGAAAAACAATGTGGATGATGTCTTGTGGATGGAGTTGAAATATCTTGTAATGAATTTATGTAGTTAGAAAAATGGTACATGTAGTCTGAAAGATAAAAAAGTCATGTAGTATTAAAAAAATTAGACTGTTTTTTGGAAAAAAAAATTGGCCATGATATTTTTCAAACATACTATGAAAAACTCATTTTGAACTCACTATTATGGAGAAAACAAATAGAGTCCAACATAACTCAACCAAAAAACTTCCTTAAACGATATTATCGATCCCCACAAAACAATGTTATCAATTTGTAAGCACAACTGCCTAAATTACACACAATTGATGAGTCCATCTCTAAGTTCAACTAGCCATGTTTTTAACCATTGACTATCAAAAGACAAAATTGGCACAAAGAATAAACTCTAAATCCAATACTTTCTATACTCAGCGGTTTTTAGGTGAGGCTGTGTATCCTGCTCCAGCATCCATGGAAGTGTTGCTCACTTGATCTTGTTGGGAGATAAGGTGTGGGATATATACATATACACGATGAGAGGGGGTATGAGGTAGGGAGGGGATGCGATCTACGATAATGGGGAAAATAATTGGAGGGTGAAGTGAGTCGAGTGAGACGGAGCAGACCAAGAAGGTAATTGGTCAGGGTTCTCATAGCTACGACTATGGCTCATCGGAGATGATCGTCGAGCTATGAAGGATCGCCAAACGCACAACGTATGCTATACCTATGGGCTACGACTAATGATATTTATGATCGTTAATTAATAGAGAATACATTATTGTAGATTTGCTTCTTTGGCCCTCGAACGTAGAGTCCCGCAGGATGAAAACATCAAGGTTAGTGAGGAAGTGGTTTACCCTGATCCGACTACAGAAGAAGCTCTTATTCCGGTTCCGGTGTCTAACCGGTTTATCTGTTTGAATTCGAGTAGTAAGTAGTTGATTGTTTATCGTTTGTTTTCGTGCTTGGGTTTTTGGTTGTTTCTCTTTGTAGCTGTTTCGGTTTGGGGAACCGGTTCTTTTTATGGATCGTTTTCCAGCTTTGGTTTACTTTCATGTAGAACATTTGCTTAATATATTTTTAGCTTATCAAAAAAAAAAATTGCTCACTTCAATCCTTAGACCATGACAATGATGCTCGGATGATGTGATCCTTATTGTGCTACTTCAGTGTCGTGCAACACCTCCCAACACTAGGAGACGGGCTTCGTGGATTCCTCACACCAAAGAGTACAAACGAGGGAGTGTCTCTCAATAGGAGCCTAACCCTAAGGATAGGTATAAAGTCATCCTCTTTAGCGAGTCGAAAATGCTTATTTGCTCTTTTCTTTTCTGTTACTGCATAAGTCGAGCTCTGTTTAAGAGCTCCAAATTTGTATGAATCAAATGCCTAACTTATAAGTAAAGATCTCAGTATCTATTATTCCCTCATCATCTTATAAATAAAGTCTAAAATTCCCTTATCAGAGTAGCAAGATTCATACATTCAAGTGTTTTTCATCTCGTAAAATTTTGATATACTCATATTTGATAGCAGAGCCTGAACGAGAAATAAACTCAAGAATGTCATAATTAACACTATAGACAGTCAAAACGCCCGGTATAGTGGCTTAGGAACAACAAATAAATCAAGGGGAGAACTTTCCGTCTCCTCTGATTCGTTGGTATATGATAGCAAGTATGGAACCTGGGTGTATAAAATGACAATCATGATAAGGGAATTGGGTGCATGGACTAAGATCGAAAGGGATGAGACCGTGAGTGAAGAGAAGGATCAATGAGTCTTGAAAATAATCACAGAAGTTGTACTTGTAATAACCACTCCCGGTCAATGCCAGTCAAAGACACTTAAATGAACCTAAATTTGACACCGAGGGTCATACCGGACTTAAGTTGAGCCCGATATCAACCAAAGTGAGTTCCGGGGGACTCAGGGTAACTTTCTGACCAATTTGGGAAATGTTGACTTTTTGCTGGAAAAGTCAACCGAGCGACGTTTTGGTCCATTCGAGGACTGTTTTGGATCCAAAAAGCTTAACCATCGTCGCAACGGTCTTAGTTGAGCCGTTTCCTTGTAACCCGTGAAGTTTCGTAATTTCTTGGAAAAAGTGCCCGTTCGGGGCCCGAAACAACTGAATTTCGCGAATCTGATTGGAAAATATCTAGGAGATATTTTCCAAAAAGGTGTGGGACCCACTTGCCACATGTTACAAATGTGGTGGTGTTAGGTTTATTGAACAAAACAAATGATGAGACATTAGTGTTAGTTTTGTAAATAAGTAAAGTTTGTATTTTTTTTAAAACAAAATAAAAGGGGAAAGGATATTAGTCTCGGCCAAGCATTTCAAAAGAGAAAAAAAGATATATTTTAGAGAGAGAAAGGAGTTAGAAATAAGAGAGAAGGAAGAGAGAAAAAGAGAAGAGGTTGGAGGAATTTGTGATGTTTCTCGTTGATCAAACCGGTGGATCGTCTCAACGATAAAAGAATCGAGCTCACATCGACATTCCCTACGGTGAGAACCTAACCGATTTTCATTTTGGAACGTTTGAATTTTAGGGTTTGAGTTTAAACGGTTTGATTAAGGTTGGTTTTTGTTTAAGATTGGTTTAAAGATGAATGGTTGAGGTTTGGGGTTCGTTAGGAACGTTTTGGGGCGAAAAGGAAATTTTCCTAATTGTGGCCGGGTGGGGCCCACATGCCCGAGTATCGGGTTTTCGTGTTCGGGTGGTTTAGGGCGATCCCCAAGTAGTTAATCCACACCCGGATCGAAATTTAGAATTAAATTGTGAAAGTTGTAATTAACGGGTTTAGAAACTTTAAACGCAAATTAAATGACTTGGAAGTCGGAAATTGATTCCGTCGAGTGCGTAGGAACCCTTGAATTATTCTAAGACCGTAGAAACAAAAACGGGAATTTTCGGAACCCCGGAAGGACGTTTCCAAAACCCGGGCAGATTCGCCATGACGGGCGAATCGGGCTTTTCCGAGTCCTTTATCGACAATGTCGAGGAATTGGGAAGTTTGGGAGCCCGTACTTTGCAGTTGTGTCTTGCGTGGCCATGAGAGCCCGGGTACTAAGGTTGGTGTCTTTGGCTGGCCTGACCGAGTTAGAGTCTCGGGGGGTTGCGAGCATTCTTTGGCTGGCTTACGAGTTAGAGTCTCGGTAAGTTGCGAGCGTGTATTATTGTTGAGTTTTGTGTGGCCATGAGTGCCCGTGGGGTTGTTGAACCCGTGTCTTTACTATTGGAGTCTTGGGTGGCCATGAGTGCCCGTGGGGTTGTTGAAACCGTGTCTTTATTATCGGTGTGTCTTGGGAGGCCGTGAGTGCCCGTGGGGTTGTTGAACCCGTGTCTCTATTGTTGGTGTACCTTGGGAGGCCGTGAGTGCCTGTGGGGCTGTTGAGTCCGTGTTTTACTGTTGGTGTGTCTTGGGAGGCCGTGAGTGCCTGTGGGGCTGTTGAGTCCGAGTTTTACTGTTGGTGTCTTGGTGGCCATGAGTGCCTGTGAGTGTTGAACCTGTGTTGTTACTAGTTGTTGAACTTGCTTGTGATTGTGATTGTAATTGTGCTTGTGATTGTGGTTACCTGAGTTTGGAAACCCGACTTTGTGTCAGGGAAGTTGCGTGGTGTGGCTAGCCTCCCGACTGGGATCGGGGGAAGCAGAGAGGTTGTGGGCTAGCCCCCCTGACTGGGATCGGGGGAAGGATTGCGAGGTTGGTGGTGTAGCTAGCCTCCCGACTGGGATCGGGAGAAGCGGAGAGGTTGTGGGCTAGCTTCCCGGCTGTGTGTCGGGAGAAGTTTCGTGGTTTGCGCGATTGTGGCTAGTCACCCGATTATGATCGGGGGAAGGGGAGAGGTTGTGGGCTAGCCTCCCGATAGAGATCGGGAGAAGTTTGCGCGGCAGGTCAACCGCCTAACCTGACTGGGATCGTTAAAAGCGCGAGAGACAGAGATGGGGTTACTGAGCAGCTGGCGTGCGATCCTTTGTTATCTTGTTTGGTGTGCGATCCTTTGTGATCTTGGGTGTTGCGTGGTTGTCTGTCGTGTCCTTGGAGGAAGTCGTCGATCGTTGTGTCGGGTCTACTTTACGTGTCCAGGTGTCGAGTCGGTTGAGGAAGGTCACCGTGGGTGTGTGTCAGTTGGACTACTTGAGTTGGGGGATAGTGATCCCCGGTGTTGGTTTTATTGTTGGTGTTACCGGCATTGTCTGCTAAGTATGTCGTAGTCAGTCTGTTATCCGTGGTGGTGAGCGAACGCTCACCCCTAGCTGCTTTTCCTACAGGTACTGATCACAGGACGGACTTGGTGAGCTCTCGAAGCTTGAAGAGCTAGGAGCGGGGTCCGGGTTTTATCTTTTGAGTCTAGTGACGGATACCTTGTACTTTGTCCATTTATTGGTACGTTTTTGAGTTGTAAACATTATTTTTGAGTAATTAAATGTCGTTTTTAAAGTGTTTAATCAAAACAGGTTTCATTTGTTTTATTATTTTAAACGTTCGCGTCCCGAGTTCGGTTTACTGAAATTGGGGCGTGACAGTACTAGAGTCAATGCTTATGGTCATTTCACACAAAAGGACTAAAAGAAAGTATGAGAAGCTGTAGAAATAACATATAGTTTTGACATGTTAGTCATGGATGATTTGAAATCAATCAAGTTTTTTTTTTCTAAAAATTCCTAACGTCGTGAATGAGATTTGATATCACGCTATGAGATGCCTGAGGCACAAGTCATTGAGAAGTTGTTTAGATTAATACCTAATAGATTTCTGCCTATTGTTGGAATGATACACCAATGAGGGGATTTGGGAAAGAAGTCACTTGCAGAAGAAATTGGTAGACTCAAAGCGGTAATCCCCCTTATGGGAAGAATACAAGAGCGAGAGAGAACGGTTGTTGCATACCAAGGCACAATGGGAGTCCTTGTCCAATAAAAGGAATCGAACAGGAGAAAGCTCAAACCGAAGGGGGGCAATCCAATATAGGGACTATAGTGTGGACAAATGTGGCGCAGCTTATCACCTAAAACTCAAATGAGGTATGCCAAAAGAAATTTAAAATGTTACAATTATGAAGAACTCAGTCATTTTGCTTATGAATGCAGAAAGACAAAGAAGTGGAGAATTGAATTTGTCAGAGCAGTTTGATGTTGATGATCCAACCTTGCTTGTGGTTGAAGCAAGTGTAAGAAATGAGGAGTTCATCATTATAAATGAATCCTATGGTAGGATAATAGAGAAAAGATACAATGATGCATGATATCTCGACACGGGAACCATCAATCATATGTCTGGAAGAAAATGTGTTTTCTCCTCTCTAGACAAGAAGGTTGAAGGAGTCGTAAAATATGGAGATGGCTCGATCGTTGAAATAAAAGGTTGTGGTATAATTCTCTTTAAATGAAAAAATGAGCAGCCCAGAGCTATGTCTGGTGTGTGCCTCATACCAAAACACAAAAACAATATCATCACTCTTACGAAACTCGATGAAACATGATGCAAAACTGAGATAAGAGAAGGCACTCTAAGTGTTTGTTCAAGGTCAAGAGGTCACCAAATAGATTGTACATACTTCGACTCTAGTGAACAACCCCAATGTGTCTGTTGTTAAAGTATGAAGAAAGGCATTGACTTTGACATGTCAAGTGTGGCCATATCAGTTTCCAAGCTATGAAGAAAATGAAAAACACTACTGCAGAAAACCACTTGGTTGACGGATAACATGGATCCGTCACTAAAGTTTTGGCACTTTAGCCACAGATACAGACATCCGTCAGCCAAGTGACAAAACTTTGGCCACGAATGTCGCATCCATTAGCCAAGTTGTCACTTGGCTAACGGATAGAATATATGTGGATAAGGCCACTCGTATCCGTCAGCCAAGTGAGAAAACCTTAGCCACGCATGTTGCATCCGTCAGCCAAGTGAGAATACCTTAGCCACACATGTCTCAGTCGTCATTCAAGTGAGGAAACCTTTGTCACGCATGTTGCATCCGTCAGCCAAGTGAGAAACCTTAGCCACGAATGTTGCATTCGTCAACCAAGTGACTTGTATCCGTTGGTAAAGGGAACCAGTGTACAAATTTTATACGGAATCATTTATATTAATCCTGATGAACATATCTACATAACACATGAACCTGTATGAAACAATCGGTATATAAGCACAAAAACAGTTCATAGATAATGTGTTTTGCAAAAGTACATTGTTTTAACAAACCATTAATCATCCGAAATACATTAATATTCTAGCTAGAGCATCTAGTCTTCGAACTCGCGCTCCGCGTTATCTTTTAGCCACTGCACGTACACCCTTGCGTCATGCTTCGGGCCGCGCATGGAGGTGGCTCCATAAGATGTACGAGACTCCGAGGAAGCAGCAAGTCTTGCATGAACACGCCTAGCTCTTTCAGCAAGCCTAGCTCTTTCAATAGCTATTTCAGCAACTCTTGCAGCAATAATCCTTTCTCCCTCTCGGTTAATGAGGCCCCTTAACCTCATCCGAGCTGCTGCCACCGCTCTCGTGCGTGGAAAAGCCTCTCTTGGAATGCTGTTAAATAATCTCATCATCTCAGGATGCAAATCAAGCTCCTCATGTTGTGGTTCATCATATTCGTCATATGAGACTAAGTTCTCTTCGACGCTACTTCTATCATCCATTGACTAAATGAAAGCAAACCGTAGTTATATCAAAACGAATATACCAGAAACAAATTTAAATCAACCCCGACCACTCATAACATAATTAGCATACTTATATTAGCATTCATAAAATGTATTAGCATGGGATATTAATTATCGAGTCATATAATTCAAACTTAAATATAACCTAATTTAAACATCGTTCATATACTAAGTAGTAAACTAGTCTCGGAACGCGCGCTTGGAAGTCGATCCATCAGACGGAGTCCGTCTTGCGCTTTCAGCAGCCTATCTCGCAGCGGCCAGCCTATCTCGTTCTGCCCTTTGCCTTCTAAGTCTAGCTCTTTCAGCTGAAATCAGACGCCTAATATACTTGCAAGTCTCTAGTTCGTGAAGCGAGGAAAATCCCCTAGGCAATTTGTGCATGTCTAATTTCATTGATTTTTCCCAATCTACATCCCTCACTAGGGGCACTTCTTCATCAATGTGATCTTGCACAGTTAGGCTATTCTCCCCAACACTACTGCTATTGGTTTCATCCATCGAAATGAAAACTTAATAAACACAGGCATGAACTTGTTTTTCAGGATGTTATAAACATATCGTATATTATATTAAAACCTACATTTCTAAAATTTTGAAACTTTTCCACACATGTATCGTATTTTATTAAACCCTAAATAAATTTGAAACCAAACTGCCCAGAAACCCTGATTAAACTCAAGCTTATTTCTGCAACCCTAAATACCTGAAACCCCAAATTTATCATGCAATTCGGATTTTAGATCTACATTCCTAAATTTGTGAAACCATACATTTTCGAAAGCCTTGGACTTAAACCCTAAACTTCCTAAATGTCTTTATTCCAAACAAAATTAAGTGTAAATGTCTAAATGTATGAAATAGTTCTAAAACCTAAAATGTATATATACAAGAACAACAAATATATATAATAAAAAAAATCGATGTGTTTGAAAATTTACGTACCTGAAGGAGAGGGACGCCGGAGCAATGGAGGTTATCGACGGCGGCGTTAGCCTTGGAGCAGAGAGAGGTAGAGGGGAGGACGCCAGAGCAAGACCGGGAGGAGAGCGGCGACGGCGTTGCGTTGGAGCAGAGAGAGGAAGAGGGGAGGACGCTGGAGCAAGACCGGGAGGAGAGCGGCGGCGACGTTGCGTTGGCAGAGAGAGGCAAAGCGGCAGCGAAGATGGCAGAGAGAGGCAGAGGGAAGTCGGAAGTGAGGGGAATTAGGGTTCGGCTGTGTTAAATAGGCGAACCTTTACCGACGGATACATGGATCCGTCGGCCAGGCCAAAACGACAGCGTATCGATAAGTTGGGCTAAGAAGCTCGCAGAAACGTTGTCGTTTTACCTGTAGGGTAAAGCTGGCCGACGGATCCATGCATCCGTCGGCCAACTTTTCTGTGTTGTACTATTTCTAAGCCACCCAAAAAACTTTACCTTCTCTCCCATCTCTTTTTCATCTCCTAACTCATTCTTTCTTCCCAAATCTCTTTTTTCTCTCCCACCTCCATTTTTTAATTTCTACATAAGATTCCCTTGTTTATATCGATATTGACAAGAGTTGGATGAGTTTGAGTAAGTACGATCCAAAGTTTATGGAAGGGGTAGCGGTTTTTATCGAATATATACAAACAATTTTCCCTAATATTGAATCACACAAGTGTCCATGCGATAGTTGTCTTAACGCATTTTACCAAAGTATGCCGGATATATATATGCATTTGATTAAGAACGAAATGATGAGGGGTTACGATGTGTGGATTTTTTACAGTGAAAAATGTAACATGCCTACCTTAACAGAAGTAATGAATAGTTCTAGAAGAAGTTGGGACACTAGAGCTTCATCAAGTAGCACAATTGTAGTAGTGAATGAAGCTCACCGTAGTGATCCAGTAATTATGGAGTATATGGACGATGTGTTCTCATTTCGGTGTGACGGACAAATGGATGAATTGGTATAGTATGACGATGCGTGACATTGCGGATGTTGACAGGTCGATTGCGCAAGAAGCGGCAGACAACTACACAAAATTATTGAAAGAGCATAAAAAACTGTTGTACAAAGATGCCACAACGGATAGGTTGACGGTGATCATGGAGCTGATGGCTCATAAGGAGAAATATCAGTTGTCCAATGAAGCATTGTAGCTTATTACGGTGTGTTGTTATACATAGTTGAGTTTCTCTACACTGGACGGATGTCGGTTGTTTTGTTTTACTATCGATGGTATGATCTAAATACCGTGAAAGTAGATAGTGGTTTGATATCGATAAATACCAACACAAATGCATATCGCGATGATCCATTTTACCTAGCAACCATGGCCAAACAGGAAAGTTATATCATTTGTGTCACGCCCCAATTTCAGTAAACCGAACTCAGGACGCGACCGTTTAAAAATATTTCACATTTGAAACCTTTTACATAAATCACTTTAAAAACATCAGTTGTTCCTCAAAAATAATCATTTACAACTTAAAGGTACGTCCCAACAAATGGACAAAATGCAAGGTATACGTCGCTAGACTCAAAAGTAAACCCAGAATCCCGCTCCTATCTCTTCAAGCTTCGGAAGCTCACTTAGTCCAACCTGCGACCGGTACCTGTAGGAAAAGCAGCTAGGGGTGAGCGTTCGCTCACCACCTCGGATAACAGACTGACTATGGCATAATTAGCACTCCTGTCAGATGCTCAGTGCCGGTTGCTAACCGGCTGGGCTCGAGCCTGCCCCACGCGCTTTGCCGATCCCTGTCAGGCTCCATGTGGTCGACCTGTTGGCGATATATACAGCGTTGCTTTTCCGATAGCTAGTCGGAAGGGGAGTTGCCCTCTCATCGCCTAAAAACGCTCACAACCTCCCGAGACTCGAACTCGGTCAGGCTAGCCAACGAACGCTCGCAACTTCCCGAGACTCGAACTCGGTCAAGCCAGCCAAAGAACGCTCGCAACCTCCCGAGACTCGAACTCGGTCAGGCCAGCGAAGAACGCTCGCAACTTACCAATCCCTGTCAGGTAAGCCAGCCAAATTCCACACCACTTCCCGACACGAAGTCGGGTCACTAACCTCGGGCAAACACAATCACAATCACAAGCAAAATTCAACAAACAGCAACAAGACCGGTTCAACACTCCACAGACACTCATGGCCACCCAAGACACCAACGGTAAAACACGGACTCAACAACCCCACAGACACTCACGGCCTCCCAAGACACACCAACCATAACTTATGGATTTTTTTTATTCTTTTAATCACTCTTATTTATTGAACTTGTTCAAAGCTCTATATGTTGGATTATGTGTTTTATAAACAAGGCAGAAAACGAATATTTTGTAGCATAATTCTAAGGGAAAATTTCATTTTAACACCTTACCAAACATTTAATTTCAAAATGATACACTGGCATACATTTTTGCACTTTCATACCTAAACCAAATATTTAATAACACTTTCATATCCAACCGTCAGATTCTGGTAACCCTAACTATTACTCAAATTTTCAAACTCATGCCATTGAATTCAAAACTTAAAAATAAGTGAAATGACAATAATACACTCTATTGTTAGGGTGTTAAAATGAAAATTTCACTATTTTTAAAATAAAATAAGTTTTTTTTTATAAATTTAGTTTTTAGTTATGAAAAATATTTTTATTTTTCGAAAATTCAATTTATTTTTTATAAATTCAGTTTTCATGTATGAAAATTATTTCTATTTTCAATTTTTTTTATAAGTTTAGTTTTTATTTATGAAAATTATTTTTATTTTCAAAATTCAGATTTTAATTTAAAAATACATAAAAACAGATTTTATTTTTAAAAATACATAAAAATCATTTTTTTAATTTAATTAATATTTTATTACATTTTTTTATATTTTTTTTCATTTGTCTACCCAACAATCTATTTTTAGGCACCCACATGGTCACCTTCTTCTTCTCCACCATTCCACTCACCATTCTCACTCACACCTCTGATTTTTCTCTCAACCCAACAAAAATGGAGCTTCAAAACCCAAACCCAGAACCCAACAATGTCGAATATTTCGACTTTTCCCACGATGACAACGACAGCTCCGGGTCCATGAACTCCGTCGACGAGCTGTTCCACAACGGACATATCCGGCCGATGAAGCTCTCCTCCCACCTGGAGAACCCTCAGGTACTCGTTCCTCTGCTAGATCTGGAAGTGGAGCAGGACGAGGACGACAGACCGAGGAGAGGGAGAGATTCAAGGCTGCGCAATGGATCTGTTCACCGGAGAGCCAGATCAATGTGGTCGATGATAAACGTGTCGTTTCCATGGATAGAAGACGAGGACATTGACGGAGCTATATCTGAAATAAAAAGGAAATTGAAGTAAAAAAGGAAACTGAACAAGATTTTAAAAATGAAAAATAAATAAATAAACAAATGTAATAAAATATTAATTAAATTTATAAAAAAAATGATTTTTATGTATTTTAAAAATAAAATCTGATTTTGATTTAATTTTAAATGAAAATCTGAATTTTTGAAAATGAAAATAATTTTCATAAATAAAAACTGAATTTATAAAAATAAAAAATAAATTTTTGAAAATAAAAATAATTTTCATAAATGAAAACTGAATTTATAAAAATAAAAACTGAATTTTTGAAATAAAAATAATTTTCATAAATGAAAATTGAATTTTCGAAAAATAAAAATAATTTTCATAAATAAAAAAATGATTTATAAACACAAAAATAGAATTTTTGAAAATAAAAATAATTTTCATAAATGAAAACTGGGTTTATAAAAAATAAAGTGAATTTTCGATAAATAAAAACTGAATTTATAAAAAATCTGATTTTATTTTTAAAATAGTGAAATATTCATTTTAACACCCTAACAATGGAGGGTATTATTATCAATTTACTTATTTTTAAGTTTTGAATTCAATGGCATGAGTTTGAAAATTTGAGTAATAGTTAGGGATATTATGGATATTTTACCTATTTGGAATGGAAATTTAACAAAGTCTGACGGTTGGTATGAAAGTGTTATTAAATGTTTGATTTACGTAAAGCAAAAGAACTAAAGTAACTAGGTGGTTTTCAACACGCCCCACGCGCGGCGATCTAAGAGCTTCATCGTCCATATCGCGCCACCGTCGGGGTCGACTTCATCGTGTGCCGACGTTTCCCATCCGTTCTCAAAGTCTTCTATATAGTCGGGGTGTGGTTTTGCTGGGGATTTCTCTTTTTTTGGGGCAATCAAAGGTCGAGAGTCGGCGGCGAACAAGGGCTCCACGCTGGAGCGTCTTTCCTCGTCGGTATAGTTTTCTATTTCATGGTCTTATGTTGTTGAAGGAATCCTTGTTGTGGATTCATAGTTCAGGTTCTGGAAGAGGGACCAGAGAGTTCAAAAAACCGAAGGAAAAAAAGAGCAGAGTGAAATTGTTGTCCCTCTCTAATCGTTCGGCGATGACGAAACCTTCACGAAAGATCAAATCCCAAATAGTGATTCTGGTGGGCAGCTCTCACTCTCAATCGAAGGGGGTTTTGACTTAGACAGAAAATGGCGTTCTACCTGAAATTGACGAACAGAAGAAGTAGGGACTCAATGAATTTGAGTACATATATGTGGTGATAGAAGGGACTAGAGTTTCAGTCTCGCGTTTACAAGCGTTAATCAAGAATTATGAAAGTTCGTCCTCAGTCCCTCCAAAAATGGACATTCAAGGTTCATTCTCAGTTTCTCCAAAAGTTGTGTGTGAATCTGATAGAGTGAGTTGTAGTGCGATTAAGAAGCACAACAATGTTGGGTTGGTTCCAAGACACAGAGCCCAGGATCGTCAATCACAAAAAATATTTGTGTGCAACATTCCTCCAGGGAAAAATCGAATATGGTTGAAACGTTTGTTGGAGCCAAAGGCGAAACTGTCTAGGGTTTTCGATAGTCCTAAGCCGAACAAAGGAGGGGCATATTTTGGCTTTCTGAGTGTGGATTCAGTTGACGATTCCTCGACCTTGTTAGAGGCTTATAATGGGAAATATTTTGAGGGTCATAAGTTGTTCGTTTCCTTAGCTTGGCCGGAGACAGTGAGAAAAAGGCTGGGAAGAAACGCAGTTAATCAAGTCTGGAGACCGAAAGTTATCAAGGAGAAGAGGATTGATACAAATTTATTATCAAAAAGAAGCCAGGCAAGCCCAGTTCTCTGTGAGGATGAAGATAATAGAAATCATTAGTCAAGAACAAGGTTAACCGGTAAAATAAGCCCCAAAATTTAGAATATGGGGATGAAAGGGGTTGTGAGGATTGCAGCTTCTGATCTACAGGTGGAAGTGTTGAAAAAGGAATTGGGTAAGTTGCATTTGGATGATGTTGAGGTTCGTTCTCTAGGTAATAGAGCGTTCTTGTTTCACTCCGAGGAGCACCAATTTCAAGTGGATCTGTTGGCATCGAAATGGAACTAGAGTCATGATCTCTTTATTCATTTTTGCGAGGCCGAACCAGTGTTGCTTTATCCAGGTAATCTTGTATGGATTAAGATATTAGGTGTTCCTATTGGAGGCTGATCTTTAGACTCCTTTGTTACGATCAGAAATAGATATGGAAAGGTGATCAAAGTTTTAAGAGATGAGAATGCAGAGGAGCTGGATGCAAATTATATACTATTTCGATCAAATTCTAGAAAAGGTTAAAGACAAGGTTATTTTAGTATTACATAAACAGGAATACTCGGTGTCAATACATAGTGTTCAATCGTGCGAGGTATCGGCTCAGAGGGACTCAGATTATAATAACCTACGTGACGAATACAAGAATGTTACTTTATCTGGAAAACCTCTAGAACTGTGTTTTGATTATCCGGTGACTTTTCCTCCGATTTCACAACAGAAGAGTAAGGGGACAGCTCAATTGAAAGCACAACATTTAAAACCTGAGTGTAGGGATTTGATTGTCAGTTTCGCAGAAACTTTAAAAAGTCCAATTCAGTGTTGTGGGACGCAAGAGTCAGGGGCTTCCAGCTCTAGAGGGCGTCGTTTGAACAAAAAAAATCTCCAGTAAGTAGAACGTATGCAGCCAAACCGCGATCGATTAGTAGAGAAAGAAAGTCGAGAGTTGATCGGTGGAATTTACTTAAAGCCCTAAGCCACAAGGCCCTCAGTTTAGATGGCACTTTGGTAGATCAGATTGATGATTTGGCATCGGTGGAGGGAGAACGTATTGATCTAGAAGGGAGTGAATCCAATACTATTATTCGAGTGGCGGAGATTCTTTATCCATGCAGGATAAAGCCTGACGTCCGAATTGTTTGAGGTGTGGTTTTCTTGTCCAGGCTGTTGCATGGTTTTTATCGGAATCGGTCATAGTTTCGATGCCCGTGTGTTGAAACGGGCTTGCAGGTGTATTCTGTTTTTTCAGCTTTGTTGTGCAGGTTCCCTGATCTTGTATTTGGTTTATTTTGATTGTTTTGTGTCCTTTGAGAAGGTTTGTTTAATCCCCGATTCGGGTTGTATAATTCTTTCCCTGTTTTCCACCTTGGAAGACGGGTTTTCTAATAATATTTTCGCCTACAAAAAAATGTTTGATTTAGGTATGAAAGAGCAAAAAAATTATGCCAGGGTATCATTTTAAAATTAAATGTTTGGTAGGGTGTTAAAATGAAATTTTCCCTAACTCTAATACCCATATTCATCGATAAGCTATCTATTTAAGTCAAAACGCGACCCTCATTTATCTTCATCCCTTTTTAGTTTCTCCTTCCTCATTTCACAACCGCCCCTAGTTCTCTCCTTCCTCTCTTTCTCTCTATCCAGTCATTTTATGACGCCGCTCTCTCCATTTCTAGTCATTTTCCACACCAGGTAAGTTCGTTTACCTCTCTTATTTAGTTCTATCTCTCATTTCTTGTTCTATCTATTAATATCATCTCTTATTTCTTGTACTTTGGCATGCAAATTTTTATCTAGTTCGTGTTTGTTCTTATTTCTTTTTGCTGTTTATTTTTTTATTTATTGCTATATGTATTTAGGGCTATTTAGACTTGTTTTGAAATCTGGTTTAGGGTTATGTAGAGTTGTTTGTTCATCTCTAATTTAGGGTTATTTATGGTTGTTTTTTATAACAGATTTAAGGTTTGACGAATATGATCAACCACATAAGCAATTTGATTTCTATCGAGAACGTTTTCCAGAGCCCCTTAAGATAAATGAAGCATGTGCTCGCATAATGATCATGCACCTAATCTCTACTGAAAGAGATAAAGTAGAAACTGCACAACCACCAGTTACTTCTTAGTTTAGACTAGATGTCACATCAAGTGACCTTCAGGCGCAGTCCTAAGAATCATGCTCGATTTTATGTAAGTTTTCTAAAAGATAACACCCGCCACCAACAGAAGGAGGACAACTAAACTTGTTCTAGTTTTAGCTCATGAAAATTTAATTAGAATTTGTAATATACTTTTGATGACATGGGTTATGCCTACCAACTATATGCATGGTTTATTTAGTTTCATAAATGCACCAATGTTCAATATGTTTTATAGTTTCATATTCACTGAATGCTACTGTTTGAGTTTGTCACTGTACTATCTTTCGGAGAAGAGAGTCACTTGTAAAACGGATATTGTATCCATCGGTAAGTAAGAAACTCCTTGTCGACGGATATATTACTGCCGTCGGTGAAAATCCTCCATGAAGGGGGCGAGAGTCGACGGCGGGACATGATCTCCAACAAAAACCCTCGGGCACAAACGATGCTTGATGTAGTTGGGTAGTGCTTCCCTCACATATAGCCACGCCACCAAGCATGGTTTCGGCTTCATCCATTCAAGATTGTGGGCAAAGAAGGGAACGAAAGAGAGAGCATTGATTATTCTGAATTAAAGAGAAATATTAACATGAGTAATGAATAAAGAAGGGAAAACATGAGAATGATATTAGGAGCGTGAGAACACGGGATTTAGGAAAGACGTGAATAAATACTGTCATGTAGGTGTGTCTCTCTTCTTAGAGTAATGTAAGATTTCTTTCTTTTTTTTTATTAGAGAGAAATGAAGGGAAATTCTACTTTACCCTAATCTAACCCACCACTCATACTTGCTCCCAAGCAAGTGTACCCACACTCACCGGGAATCAAACTTGTGACTTGAAGAAGAGGTGAGACGTGAAGAGGTATTTACCATTAAGCTAACCCAAGTGGGAAATTAATATACGATTTTCATATATGAATTTTGAGAAAAGTAACTGTTATAATTACAATCAACCAATATTTATCTTGAAGCAGCATTGAATTAAAATATTTAGAAGTTCTCCAATTCTAAGTTACTGTGGGATTGAATTAAACCTAGAGGCGACGGCTCTTCTTCTTCCTCTCCTTCTCCGATCTAATGTTTTCTAAAGATCTCTTTGCCTTTTGACTTTCATCATATGTGGTATATTCATCCCTAGCGGGTTATCGTCGGCAAATCCCTCGACTTTAGGTCGATTTGGTCGTCTTATTATCTCTTGTGCAGGGCTCGACAATGGTGCTACTATGGAACTGTTCTCCAGTGGTTCGTGGATGACAGAGATAGTGGTGGGCGACCATACGGGGGCTCATCCATCCTATGGTTTGGGAAGCAGCGACATCAACGAGACAGAGACTAGGAACGCCAAACACGTGTTCTGATGATCGTGGGACGTCGATGAGGAGTAGCGACCCGCTCTTTGATCCTACTCCTCATTCTCGCATATACCTCCTCGGATACTTTTGGGTTGAGACGCGAGAAGAGCACGAAGCGCCTATTCATACAGATAGGGTTAGATCCCTTAAGTTTACACCTAGGATAGTCACCGCCTATATGTCTTTCTTATGTGTTTCACTACATCCTTTCAAAACTACGTTGCAAAGCAGCGTTAATTGTTTCAAAATTAACGTCTCGAATCTTACGAGATCTGAGACTATACTTAACTCTTCTTTATGTCTTTCATTATATTATTCGTAATAAAAATAAAGTCTAATTGGCTTGTTCAACCTTAGCATTGACTAGGGAGTTTATGGAGGGAGCAAACACTGCTCGGCTAGGGTTTCTTCTACTCTGCTAGGGTTTAGTGATTTTTCGAGTTCTCACTATTACCGATCATGAATACGGAGGGGAGAACATCGGAGTTTCCTGTCGTGTCTGGCGTGGTGTCGGATGGGTGCGGGGAAGGAAACACGGAGGTCGTAGGGATGGTAGGAGGTGCGGCCGAGGTTTTTGGGACGGGGTCGCTGGCGGCGAGAGAAAACTGGACCAGCCAGGCGCCATCGAGAACGGAGGGGGGATCACCAAAGCCGGCGGCGTTCTCCCAAGGATGGTCGTCGAGTGAGGACGCTGATCCAGTGGAGTTCTCAGCGACGGAGGAGGTTGGCCGGGGCATTGGAGCAAAGCCACATCGTGTACAGGGCGTCGGGCCGCGGCCGAGGAAGAAGGTGGTCCGGCGTCCGGTGGTGCCGCCGGTGGAACAGTCGAGGACGGGCTCGGGGGATGAGTCGGGTGAATCACTCTGTGACGGGGCGGCGTTGATCCCGATCGATATCTCATCGGCGACGGATTCGGAGGCAACGAAGCTGGAAGAGACGGTGGCGTGGAGGCTACGGAAGGGCAAGGCGCCGATGGAGGCTAGGGTTCCGGCCAGGGGACGTGATGAGGAATTGGGCCCGGGCCTGATGGTAGATGCCCGAAAGTCAGGCTGGCAGCCGCGAGGCCCAGGGGATTTGGGCATGGGTAGGAACTCGCACGCGGGCTGGACCCGGGCTAGCCATTCCGATGTGGCCCAATGGGCTGCCCGGTATGGGGTGGGCTCGGCCTGGACAACCGTGTCCAGTTCAGGCGGGTCGGCCTGTGCAATCGGGTTGGTTTCAGGCGAGTCGATCCGTGCAGCCGGGTCTGGTCCAGGCACCATTTTCTGGGCAGGTTGAGCAGTCAGGGTCGGGTCGGGGAACTCGGATGATTCAACCCGGGCCGGATCAGTATTTGATGGGGCAGGGTTTTAGCGGGTCAGACGCGGCTCCGGCTCTTGAGGGAACGGACTTCAACCCATTCGGCTCACAGGGTTCTCCGGGATCTGGGAGGCCTGATCAGATGGGGGTCTTGGACTCCCAAATGGGATCAATGAGGATCAGGGAGGTAGTGGTACCAGTACAAGAGGTCACGGGAAGGGGTAACCTGTATCGTTTTGCAATGGCGGCCAAGGTCCTAACGTCGAAGAAGGTCTACTGGAAATCAGTGGTAGACAGGTTGGAAGACGCATGAGGAATGAAAGTGGAAGCCAAACCCCTGGAAGGGGGTATTATAGCTTTCTTCTTCAGGACAGCGAAGGAAAGGGAGAGGGTTCTTCTGGGGGGACCATGGTCGTTCTTGGACTCTCTTGTTCTATTTACAGACCTTTGAGCTCACATGCAGGTTCAGGACCAGAACTTCCATCACTTCTCGGTCTGGGTGCGGGTCTCCAACTTGCCAATAGGGGCGTGGACAAGGGATGTGGGTTTCCGTGTAGGAAATGCCCTGGGTGTATGCCAGGGAGTGGATGTTGATAGGGATGGGTTCTGGTGGGGCGACTTTATGAAGATCAGGATTAGAGCGGACATCAGGGTCCCCCTGCAAAGCCAACTCTTGTTTCGGCTATCGGTGTCTCAGGTACGTACCCGTTTGGTGCTACCTTATGAACATTTTCCTGAACATTGTTTTGGATGTTGTTGTGCGGGCCATCTGTTCCCTGTCTGCCCAGTGGTGGGTGGTAAACGAGGGCCATCGTTAAAGGCACCGGCTGACCCCGGATCTGGCTTAGAGAGAGAGCAAAACATGAGAAGGCTAAGCCAGGCACAAATTGGACGTACCTTCGAGATTATAGGAGTGGGGGTGTCAGGATTGGGGAGCCAAGTACTCCTCCACAAGTTAAGGAGTCAAGGGTGCAGGGGAAACAAGACTACTACAGGGAGGAGGAGACGCCGACGGGGTGGCTCCCTAGGGAGATGTCGCCATCCTTGTCGGGGAAGAAGCGAGGCGAGAGGGAGGAGGAGCCTGAAGAGGAGACAAGATCCACAGACTCGGGGGAAGCAGCGAATGTAGTGGTTGGGGGCGGCAAGCACCCCCGCCTACAGGAATGAGAGTCTGGAGACCCAAGAAGGGATTGGTCGACTGTATCCCCTTCCTGGCAGTTTGGTGGCATTGGTTATGCCAACATTCGATGAGATACTTCCCTACCACTTCGGATTCAGCATTCCCGCGTTCAGGAGCCCTACACTTATCATTCAAGGGAGGACGACGCACGCTGACATACCGGAGGAGGTATCGGTCCACCACTGTTCGATGTTCAACTGATTTGCTCGATCAGTATTTATGGTTGGAGCATACTGTATCGGTGTCCCTGGATGCTACCGCAGTCAACCCCCCCCCCCCCCCCCCCCCCCGACCGCCCCTATGCCTATAAACACAATTTGTTTCTCAGCACTTCTGGTTATTTCCTTTTGAATTGTACGGGTTTCGTCGACAGACGAACACCCAGGTACTTTTAATAATTAATGATATTTTCGGTTCTCTCAAAAAAAGTAATAAAAATAAAGTCTCATTGTATTATAAAAGAAAGAATTAAAATATTTGGAAATACAAATAGGACTAAAGCATAAGAAATTGCATTACATCATATGGAGATGGAGTATGCAGATCCAACTCATGACAAGTTGGCCATTTTGATTTTATTTTTTGCCTGGTTGGGGTTTATGGCCTTTAGCATAGGAAAAGACAACACGTAATTTGAATTTTCTTATCCATGTTTTGATTTTTTTTAAATTTTACAAATATATATATATATATATATATATATATATATGAATAGTTGGACCATATCAATTTTAATATTAAATTTGTAAGAGTGTAATTTGTTGGGAAAATGGGCGCTAAAAGCCTGGCACCTTTGTGTTGTGTTTGATAGTTGTCCCACATCGGAAACAAATGGAGAAGCCAATGTGTTTATAAAGCTTGTTCTCCATTCCCTGTTTAGAACCTGCCACTGGGCCTATGCCAGTTGGGCCGGAACGGGCCTCGCGCGTCGCCGCCGCCGTCCGTCCGGGCGCGGGTGGAGTCCCTGCGGGGCGGGCAAAACTATCTTTTTATTACCCAAAATACCTTTGATTTTCAACTTTGATTTATTCAAATAATTTCAAACGGTTTTTGAACGAGTCAGTCAAATGAGGTTCCGATTTTTCGTGGGTTTGACCCAGTAGTGGAGTCGTTGAAACAGGTTGATTCCCAAATATCTGATTCGGTTTTACCTTTTTGCCCTCGCGGTTTTTACCTATAAAAAGAGGCTCTGGTGCTCTTCATTCTCTACGTTTTTTACACTGCTTCCAGAGCCAGATTATACACAACTCGTTACTCCCTCCATATTCTCACCACCCGAGTTATGTCGCTGTTCTACTGTCTCCACGTCCGGCAGAGCGAGTGGGCGCGCTGCTGGATAAGAGCTGAGAGATCCTTGGGGAGCAACCGCTGCTGCTCGCCACCTCGGGCACGCCGGAACTTTTGCTTCAAAGTCAGTGTACTTCCGTGCCACGACTCAGCTGTTCCTTTTGTTTCTGCACGTCACACCGGTTGGTCTTTCCAGTTTTTCGATTTCTATTGCATGCTATTACTGTTTCTGTGTTTTGTTCTGCAATTCGTTACCCAGATTGCGAAATTAATCCAACAATTTTGAAGCAAAAGTAGTTAATTACAGAATCTGTTTTTAATCCCTGTTAATTTCGTAAACTGTGTGTAATGACGAACATGAACAATATGAACTCTGATATGCATGCTAATATGAATTCTGGATCCTCTGCTGCTGCTCGTACTTATCCCCGTGTTGAGCCACTCGACGGTACCAATTACTGTCGTTGGTCTCAAAAACTTATTATCTTTTTTGAGCAACATGAAATTGATTATGTACTGTTTGAGGACCCCCCTGTGCCAGTTAATCTTTCTGGTGAATCTACTCCCTTAGTGGCCTCAATTGTTAGGGACAATGAGGCCAAACGTCTTAAGTATGCTAAGGACAACAAGGTTGCCCGTGGTCAACTATTGGACTCTATGTCCAATACCCTTTTCGACCTGCTTGCTGGCCACAAGTCTGCCAAATTTATTTGGGAGACTTTGGAGAAGAAGTATGGGGCTGACGACACCGGGAACAAGAAGTACGTCGTGAGCCAGTGGCTTGCGTTCCAGATGGTTGACAACCGTTCAATCATGGACCAAGTTCACGTCTACGAGGATCTGTCTGCGGCCATCGTCAAAGAAGGGATGGACATGAATGAGGTATTCCTCGCTCATGTGCTGCTGGAGAAGTTTCCACCGTCGTGGAAGGACTACCGATGCCACCTGAAGCACATAGAGAAGGACCTGACGCTTCAGGATCTCATTCGCCACATGAAGATTGAGGAAGCGAACCGTCTGAAGGACGCTCTGAGTCTCATCCCACCTTTGCCACCTCCATCTGTGAAGGCCAACATAGTGGAGTCCGGTGGACCGTCTCGTCCGTCAAGGTTCAAGCCGAAGCCGAAGTCCAAGGAATCTCCCAAGCGAGGACCTCCCAACAACCGCAACAAATTTGTGAAGCCTTTGTCTGCTATCAACAAGTCGAAGCAGAACATGTTGTGCTATGTCTGCGGTCAAGCTGGACACAAGGCCTATCAGTGCATGAACCGTGGCGATCGTCAAGATCACAAGAAGACTGGTGCAAGGGCCTACATTGCTGAAGATGACGACATTGTAGCTGCTGTGGTTGTTGAGGCTATGCTGGTACACAACACCGTTGACTGGGTGTTGGACTCCGCATCCACCCGTCATCTCTGCAACTCGAGGGAGCTCTTCTATGAGTTTGAACCAACTGCACCTGGTGAAGTGGTTCACATGGGAAACGACTCTACTGCGGTGATAGCTGGAAGTGGGAAGATTATGCTGAAGTTGACATCTGGGAAGACGCTTGTTCTCAGTAATGCCCTTTGTGTCCCTACCCTGCGACGCAACCTCGTCTCTGGACCGCTGCTGATGAAGGCTGGCTTGAAGACCGTCATAGAGAATGACACGGTGGTGTTTTCCAAGAATGAAGACTTTATAGGGAAGGGGTATTATTGTGGGGGGCTCTTTCTGTTTAATGTCGATCATGTAATCTTGAGCAATAATAAAATTTCCGCTTCCGCTTATATCGCTGAGTCTCTTGATCTATGGCATGGTAGACTAGGACATGTGAATGTTGCTTCTATTAAACAACTAAGAGATATGTCTATCATACCATCGTTATCTACCTCTGAACTCTCGAAATGTGAAGTTTGCGTAGAGGCAAAATTCGCTAAAAAAACCTTGTAAATCAGTCACAACAAGGCATACGAACCTACTTGAATTAATCCACACTGATCTTGCGGATTTCAAGAACTCGAGAAGCAAGGGAGGCAAACATTATTATGTTACCTTCATCGATGATTGCTTTAGGTTCGCGAGAGTTTACCTTCTTACTACAAAGGATAAAGCTGAAGAGATGTTCATCAAGTATAAGAATGAGGTAGAAAACCAACTTGAGAGGAAGATCAAGAGAGTGAGATCCGATAGAGGAGGAGAGTATGGCTCAAACTTTTTAAAGGATGTTTGTGAATCGAATGGTATCATCCATGAAACCAGTGCACCATACATGCCTCAACAAAATGGAGTAGCTGAACGTAAGAACCGAACACTCAAGAACATGATGAATGCAATGCTTCTTAGTTCAGGCCTTCCTGATGAAATGTGGGGGGAAACCGTCTTATCTGCTTGTCACATACTTAACCGTGTGCCGCACAAGAACCTAGATAAGACTCCCTACGAGTTATGGAAGGGTTATGCTCTTAACCTAAGGTTTCTCAGAGTGTGGGGGTGTTTAGCAAAGGTAGGCTTAACTGACCCCAAGAGAACCACTATCGGATCTAAGACCTATGATTGTGTGTTCATAGGCTATGCTCAGACCAGCGCGGTGTATCGCTTCATGTCTCTAGATGACCGCTCCATTTCTGAGGCTAGAGATGCTGAGTTCTTCGAACACATCTTTCCAATGAAGAGGAACGCCGTTGCTGATCCGGTTGAACCCACTATCCCCTTTCCGTCGCTTCGTGATAGGTGGGTTGCCGAAAACTCTACTTCACGTGGTCAAGATGAGGGACCAAGGAGAAGTAAGAGACCCAGGATTGAGAAGAGCTTCGGAGAAGACTACGTCACCTCCTTTCTAGCCGAAGTTGGTCCTGAAGGTGTTGTTTCAGACGAGTTTGCTTCAGCCTTCCTGTTAGAAGAAGATCCAAAGACCTATGGCGAGGCTTTGAGATCTGTTGATGCTAACCTCTGGAAAGAGGCCATCCAGGCTGAACTTGATTCTATTGTATCGAATCAGACTTGGGATCTAGTAGACTTACCTAATGGTTCCAAAACCATTAGTAGTAAGTGGATCTTCAAGAGAAAGCTGAGACCCGATGGTACAATAGAGAGGTTCAAGGCAAGACTCGTGGTTAGAGGTTTTACACAACGGAAAGATGTCGATTATTTCGACACATATTCTCCTGTGACCAAGATTGCAACGATAAGGTCTCTAGTCGCTTTAGCAGCCATTCACGGTTTGATAATCCATCAGATGGATGTCAAGACCGCCTTCCTGAATGGTGATCTAAAGGAAGAGATCTATATGTCTCAACCCGAGGGGTTTGTGATCGCTGGTCAAGAGAACAAGGTGTGTAAACTGAAGAAGTCTCTGTATGGTCTGAAACAAGCACCTAAACAATGGTATGAGAAGTTCAATCGAACTCTGGTGACTGACGGATATGAGGTGAACAACTCTGATTCTTGTGTGTACTCGAAGTTAACAGAATCGGGTTGTGTGATTATCTGTCTTTATGTCGATGACATGTTGATTCTGGGTGACAATATCGATGCAGTGAATGTTACCAAGAACTTCTTGTCATCACATTTTGAGATGAAGGACTTAGGAGAAGCTGATGTCCTTTTAGGTGTTAAGATTATGAGACACACCAATGGCATCTCCTTAAGTCAATCTCACTACGTTGAGAAAGTGTTGAAGAAATTCAACCACTTTGACGTTATACCTGCTAAGACCCCCTATGATCCGAACGTACATTTAGTAAAGAACTTGGGTGATAGTGGCTATTTGTGTTGCGAAGAATGATGTGTACAATGGTAAGAAGAGACACATTCGTATCAGGCACAGTGTCGTCAGACAACTCCTGAAAGATGGAGTGATTTCTTTGGAATTTGTTAGATCCGAAAGAAATCTGGCTGATACCTTTACCAAGGGTCAACCAAGGAGAATTCTCCTAGATATGTCATTGGGGATGGGGCTCAAGCCCATAGGTCAAGAAAGTACGGATGACTTGAGTTAGTGGTCATATGTAGCCGTACTTGTCTTGATGCACTACATCTCCTATTCCTATGACATTTGTAGTGCTTGATGATCTATAGCCAGGTTTGGTGGTGCTTTGAGACGCACTTGATAGATCTTGATAATAATCTATAACCAGTGTTGGTGGTGCTTGTGAGACGCACTTGATAGATTGTAATCCATAACCAGTTTTGGTGGTGCTATTGAGACGCACTTGATGGATTCTGCTGACAGGATGGACTTTATGTCCTTAATAGCTCGAGACCCTTTTGGGACAGTGCTTGTGAGAAGCACTTGATGAGCTACCTACGTGTGTGTGATGGTGGGCCGCCATCTATGAAAGACTTGGGGCAAAGTCTTCCTAGGGAACTCATTAGAACCAAGGTATACGCAGGGCCTTTAATAGCGTAGTTGATAGTTTCGCGGATTCAGTGGGATATGAAGTATGGTATGTGTTGTGTGACGTATCAACTGAAGTTAAGTAAGTTCAAGACTTGTTCACTTACTTTAAGTAAGTTGTTATCACACTTCACTATGCATCAATTCAAATCAAAAGATATTGATGTTTAAGTACCGCACCTTCCAGTAACAGAACTTTTGTGGTGGTTTTCCTTCTTTTTAAAATCGTTTTTGTTTTTCGGAGTTTACCGCCAACTTTGTGGGGGATTGTTGGAAAAATTGGCGGTAAAAGCCTGGCACCTTTGTGTTGTGTTTGATAGTTGTCCCACATCGGAAACAAATGGAGAAGCCAATGTGTTTATAAAGCTTATTCTCCATTCCCTGTTCAGAACCTGCCACTGGGCCTATGCCAGTTGGGCCGGAACGGGCCTCGCGCGCGCCGCCGCCGCCGTCCTTCCGGGTCGGGACGGGCCGGGCCGGGCGCGGGTTCGGGTTCGGGTGGAGCCCCTGCGGGGCGGGCAAAACTATCTTTTTACCCAAAATACCTTTGATTTTCAGCTTTGATTTATTCAAATAATTTCAAACGGTTTTTGAACGAGTCAGTCAAATGAGGTTCCTATTTTTCGTGGGTTTGACCCAGTAGTGGAGTCGTTGAAACAGGTTGATTCCCAAATATCTGATTCGGTTTTACCTTTTTGCCCTCGCGGTTTTTACCTATAAAAAGAGGCTCTGGTGCTCTTCATTCTCTACGTTTTTTACACTGCTTCCAGAGCCAGATTATACACAACTCGTTACTCCCTCCATATTCTCACCACCCGAGTTCTGTCGCTGTTCTACTGTCTCCACGTCCGGCAGAGCGAGTGGGCGCGCTGCTGGATAAGAGCTGAGAGATCCTTGGGGAGCAACCGCTGCTGCTCGCCACCTCGGGCACGCCGGAACTTTTTCTTCAAAGTCAGTGTACTTCCGTGCCACGACTCAGCTGTTCCTTTTGTTTCTGCACGTCACACCGGTTGGTCTTTCCAGTTTTTCGATTTCTATTGCATGCTATTACTGTTTCTGTGTTTTGTTCTGCAATTCGTTACCCAGATTGCGAAATTAATCCAACATAATTCTCTGTATGTTTATTCACTTTAAACACAAACATATATACTGGGTTACAGATAGATTAAATATTTCAAAACTTATACAATATTATCTACAGAGTTTGATTTGTTTCAAACTCTAGATATAATCTATCTCTAACATGTAAGAGTGTAATTCTCGGTGTGTTTATTCACTTTAAACACAAGCATATATACTGGGTTACAGATAGATTAAGTATTTCAAAACCTATACAATATTATCTATAAAGTTTGATTTGTTTCAAACTCTAGATATAATCTATCTCTAACAAAATTAAACTCATTCAAACATCATACACCATTACTTTGAATCAAATTATCCATAAACTCTTCTATATATCTGGATATTAGACACTTGAAAACTATATTTAAAAAAGATGGTTGAAAACTTTAGGTGCAATCTCATTCTTGACGTCATTCAACCAGACACTAGCAAGCAATTGATATTTAAAATAGCCAAGAGAAATGCTACCAAAAACCCCAATTGTAAGTAGACTTGATTATTTGCTTTTATATCATTTTAAATATGGGGTAAAATGTATAGGACTAGGAGTAGGAGCATCATTAATCAAATAGTAGATTGAAAAAAAAACTCTCTCGGACTAACGTCTTGAGACTCTCGTCCTAGTCTTAGCTACGCTGTTATGGAGCTTCCTCTTGCCACCATCGACATGTTGGTTCCTGTGCCGCCGCCTGCTGTTGCCTCTGTCGACCGCGTCACTACCGTGTCCCCACGTCCCATCGGGTCATCTCCCTCGCAGACCGTGTTTGGTTTGGGGGATAAGAATCGAAGGTGGGGACGAGAGTTGCTCCAACCGCCTTCTTCTTTCGTCTCTCTTATCCCGGTCCAGATTTCTCCCCATGACGCCTCGTCAGGGTTGATTCAGATCTCTATGAGAACCCGATCTGCGTTGTGGGTCTCGCCGCAGGGATGGTTGCGCCGCCTTGCAACCCTTTTTCCCTCTGGCGACGTAAACACTAGCCCACTGGTCTCCCGCCCTTGCCACGACCTTGCTCTGGCCCCGGGCGGCGGGTGTTCTAGGGTTGTACCGGCTCGGCTGTTTCGCCCTCCTCGGCCGATGCTTCAGCCTCCCTTGGTCCCAGCTCCGCCACTGGGGGTGGTTCTGGAGGCGGTTCAACCGTATCCACGACCTCTAGGGTGTTGAACCGTACTTATCACTTTCCCATGCCGCTTATGGTAGGATGAGAAGGACGGTGGTGACCTCTTCCACACGAACGATCCGCCACAACTATATTAGGGTGCTGGCGTTGGTGTCCGCAGATTCTGTGGCCTCCCATCCCATGCATGGTCACGACTATTCCGACCCTCCTCCATTGCTTCTGGGGAAGGGTCCATTGGGCTCCGGTAGGCCGGTTCCCTTCATTGGCAGGCAGCGATATCCTGTTCAAGGGGTAGCCACGTAGCCGTTTCAGAGCAGGGATCGGAGACATCTTTCGGCGTACTAGAGAGGCTTGCTGCGGCGTACTCAGGTGATCGGTCCTCGTCCCCCGGGCCGGACGGAGGGGGGCTCACCCAACCTCGATGACTCGATCGTCTCCTAGGGCCCATGGGATTGCCGACATAGTACAGGAGTCGGGAATAGAGACTGAAGCTTCGGTCCTGATGACCATGGACCCGATACCTAAGGCTGGATCGTCTCGCGGTAGGGATTTCAGCGTAACCATGGAACCGATACCTAATCTGGGGGTATCTGGTTCATCTGGGACGTCGCCCACTCACGGCCGATAAGCTTCCCTAACTAGTCGGTCGCGTGCCCTCAGGGTTTTGTACACGCGGAGATTCGGCTCTCTGCTGATTCGAGTGTTGCGGTCACGACACTCGATCTCGGTAGGTTTGGAGGTAGAGGTCGCGCGCACTCGGGAGCGTGGCCTGTTGAAGTTCCAGTGCACGTGGCTCCCGGGTCTGGATGTGGGGTGTGTGTGGCTTTTGGAGCAATGAAAAGAGTTGCAGCTGAAGAACCTCGGGCGGGCAAGCATCCCTGCCGGGAGGCATGATGTACCGGTTGGGCATCAGGGACTGGCCTGGGAGGGGTCCCTTGATGATGTTGTGTCTCCCACTTCTGGAGATCTCCTTGGCCAATACTGCTGCGACAGGTTTTAGGAGCAGGACCTCCAGTTTCATCTTCGCATTTTTTGTTCTTTTTTTTTATCAGCAAAACAGAATTTAAATTAAAGCCTCCAACGAGGGAGAAGAGGAATACAAGGCCGATCTTTCACTACAGATCAAGGCACAAAAAAGAACATCACACAATGAAGGGGAATGAACTGAAAACCCCACCCCCTAGAAGGACGCAGCCTTCATCTTCGGGAGGTGCCACAAATGAAAGTAGGACGCAGCCTACACAGATGAACAAGTTCTAGAAACTAGATTTTACAACTATGAAGACCTGAAAAACCGAACACCAACTGCCGAACCTTACCGGAGAAAATCCAAATCCTATCCTTGATATGCTGAACCAACTCCCATCTCTATAGATCTGCCCATCGAAGGGGATAACTATAAGCCAGTGGCCAACACCACTAACGGCAGAGATAGATCCGAGTTACCATACCAACCCTAGCAGTTGGCTTCTGAGGGGCGAAAAGCACCCATGAAACTCGCCGGCGGACAACGCCTTGACCGACGAGCTCGACCCACCACCGAGTCGAGATGAAGCGAAACCAAATACCAAAGTAGCATGCACGAATAGGAGAGGCTTAGCTTACCAATGGGATAGGACGAAGACAACTTCAGAGCTAAACATCAAGACATGAGCCCGTGCCGGTCCTCGACACGAAACCGGCCAACACCGAGAATCGCCTACAGAGGACCCGATATTTCTACCGAACAACAGGCTTGCCTTTCTGTCAGACCTCAGCTACCAACAGAGAGATCCAAACATCAACCACAGCCAAGAACTCCGGAACCAAAAGCCACCCAAAGCCTTACCCTAGAACCGAGTGTTTAGCCTAGCAACGAACCGAGCTGATACCACACGTCTTCACGCGCTCCTACTTTCGCCTGAAAGTCCCTTCAGTGAGAACCTCGTCTCAAACCATTCCGACATGGTGCAGGTGAAGGGCTTCAGTGAAAAAAGCGCGACAACAGACTCGGACGACTTCGAACTCACGAAGGGTCCGCTTAACGTTTCGGCCAACACCGAGAACGCACAAAGAGAACCAGAATTTATTCAAACCGGAGCTGAGAGAGGGGAGCAACGATTCTGCCCCTGGGAAGCCCAAAAAAGGCCGGGATAACCATCCGAGCCACCGGGGTGGGTGAAGGGCAAAGGGCGACATCTCGATGATTCCAGATGAGATCAGTGCAAACTAGGCCTGAACCTTCAAGAGCCAGCAAACAGCAAATGCCCAAGAAGACCAGGCCCAAAAATAGCCTGACCCAAGAGGCTGTGATTGAGGCCCGACCCGGCCCAAAGGCCCAAAACGTACCAGACCCGGCCCAGGGTGAACCCTACCCGAACCCATACCTGAACCCGGGCCACTGAACCGACCCGAGTGAAGACTGTTTGCCAGAACAGAGACGGGCACCGGAGAAGACCACCACGCCGGAGCCACCTCAGATCAGTACAGCCACCAGGGAGAGGAGTAGTCGAATTCCGGCCACCAAGCTCCACGAGGATCCGACGAGAAGAACCCAACCAAGCCTCAGATCTACTCGCGCGTCCCGTCGACCGGAAACAGAACAGAGTGAAGCTCAACCCAGATCCATGCTCAGAGGCCGACGACCGAACTTCAAACTGCCGGAGACGACCACCAGAAGGTCCGAGCTGTCAGAAAATCCCCTGCGAGCGCCGTCGAGTCGAGGCCGGGACGGCAAGCGAATCAGACGCCAAACCCAGCAACGATGAAGAAAACGATGAAAAAGAAGGGAGCTTGGATCCGGTGCCGGCAGTCGCCGCTTCAACCACCGCTTTAACCGCTCTGGCACCAAGGGGACCGAGCTGAACGACTCCGGGAAGCTGGGCAAGGCTCAAGCAGCAGTACGACGACAAGAACGGAGAAGGAACGGATGGATTTAAGTGAGAAGAGGTTTGGATTAAAGGGAGAGAGACATCTCGCCGGCAGCAGCCACAACCGTGATGGCCGTGGCCGGAGCCGGCGAGAGAAAGGGGTGGCGACTGGTGCTGAGTTAGGGTTAGAGATAGAAGGGCACGGAAACCAAGTCAGAGAGAAAAAAAGGTTTTTTTTGTCTCCAGTATGACATGCAAACACCGACAGTGGGGTTTTTATACAAAAGAACTGGAAAATTTCAGTTTCGTACTGTCCTTATTGGAGTTTATTTCCTTATGCACATTATAGTTCAAATATTTGAATTTTAATGCAATTTACTCTTTTCGGTAAAAAAAACAATAGATTGAAATGAAAATGAGAGAGGCAGTGATGATAACTGATGGATATCCCCATTATCAACTCAACTTCTCATTGCAGCCACACCACCTGAAATTCATTATCAAAAATAATTTGAATGATATAATATAATTTATAATCTTTTAATTTAAAGTTTCCGATGATATATATTCCTTCAGATTTGAATCATTAGCAAACCAATTTAAAAAGATTGATTAATCTTAATTAAAAATTCAGAATAATGAAAACACGTTTAAATTGTTGGGATAGTAACAGGATATATTTTTCATTGACTGCGGGTCAGCTCTTTAATTGACTTTTAGTCTCCGCAACCATCATCAAAACAGAGTTTAGGAATCGAATCGAATCGAATCCAAGAAACTTGTAGCTCGTAAAATATGTGCTAAACTCCCTTTAATTCTAAATCTTTGGGATTTTTAGTCTGAAGAATTAAATAGTTCATTAAATACAGAATTCCTAAGCACCTTTTAAAAGGAGCTCATAAAAAGCGTTCTCCCGAATCCTTCTAGGGTTACTATTTCAAACCCCTACAAGGATGAGTTTTCGTCGCTGTCGGCGTCACTACACCGCATTCCTTCGGCTCTCCTCCCTTGCTTCAACATGCAACCGAATCGACCTTGGATCCCCTACCCCTCATGCGACCATCCGGCCCATCCCACCGTCACCCAGTCTCCAACCGAAACATAGGATGGTAATCACGACGGCCTCTCTCCCGTCGACACACCATGCACCATCACTCCCTCTTGGATCCGCTGTGTGGTCCACCTTGGTACCCTCATCCGGTACCACCATGACATATGTACAAACCATACCGGATGCACGATCACCCGCCCTACCCAATGATTCCGCTCGTCACTAACAGAGTTGGCAGGTATTATCACTCGTGCCTGCTCGGCCATCGGTCCGGTGGACGGGTACATGATCCCGGGTACGCACGGCCACCGACACCCTCTCTCCAGATTCCCCGCGACCGTTGGGACTCCACTAGGGCTTTTGCACCACCAAGGCTGACGACCAAGCGACAGACCTTGAGGGTTCCGACGTCGAAGGCCGTGATCATACCCGAACCGGTGGCAGACACCACAACACCGAAAAACCCCCAAGCCGAACCCGGCGAGGGAACCCAGAACGATAATCTCGTACTTCAGGCATGGCTGCCCTCAAAAACCGCCATAACCGAGGTGGGGGGCGACGTCGCGATCGCAGGGGAAGCAGATACGCCATCCGACAATTTCTAGGGCTCCAACCCGTCGCTACAACCAGTACCATCTGCATGTGTACCTCATAGGCTTGTTGAAGTACAACCCAACAATCGGTCCCCGACCCCGGAGAAACAGATTTGAGAATATAAGGACTGGCACGGGACTGCAGGCCTCATCCTCATCAAACCCTACAGGGGGATGAGGACTATGCCATCCATGCTGGACGGGGAGACGGGGGAACCAATGGAGCCGGCTGAGTACCCACACACATTACAACCGAGTGAGGACGGGGTACCTGACGAAGTCAGCACTCTGGAAGAGAGTCCTAAGGAGATCTTGATGGAGCATGATCGGGAGCTGCAGATGGAGGGTACGGACCCTCCAAGGGAAGAATGATAGGACACGGAAGGGGTGGGAAGACCTCTCCGGGACATATACCCACAGACCCGGGACCACTAGTGCTGGGGAGTGTTGGGAAAGTCGCACTCAAAGCACTAGCCCGTTTCCTATTACTTTTGCTGTTTATCGATTTCGTAGCTCGGTTAGGTATTTGGTTATTTTGTCTTAGGACTTTGGATTTTCTTTCTTTTGAAATGTCGGTAAGGGGAACTCTTGAGTTCAAATCTACGAGCACAAGCAGACATTTTTTACGGATCCATGGGCACCTGGTGGACTACGGTCCACCGGGACAAATGCCTGGAATCCTGGGCAATTATGCCTTATCCTGTAAGGTTTACTCTTTACAGTAATACAATACCTCATTACTCGTTTCAAAAAAAAAATCTAAATCTTTGGCACCTTGTTAAGTATAATACTCAATCACCCAACCGTGTTTGAAACACTTATCAAACCTCCCCGAAAAGGCTTCTTCGCAACTATTTCAATGGACTATAAAGATTCGTTTCACATCCTTCATGTAAGTTTTTTAGAATTCTACAAATTTCTTATGTTTCGGTCGTTGAACAATGAGAATATTTTCACAAAAACTGGTAAAAAAAGATAAATACCATAAGTAAGATAATACATAAGTATATATTGGTGACCATTTACCTTGTATTGGACTGATGGTTGCCAACCATTGATGACGTCCGCAAACAATTTGGAATAGTTGGAGCACAATTAAGTCGTTGTTGGATTCCGCCATGCCAAAGAACGATTGCCAAATCCATAAGTCACTCGTGACAACCGCCTCGAGAACCACGTTTGGTCTATTCCCGTGGTCCCTCCTTGAATGTGAGCCTCTCAGAGCCGTTGGGCAATTCTTTCACTCCCAGTGCATGCAGTCAAGCCTGTCAAGCATCCCGAGAAATCCACGCGCTTCATTCATCGATAAAATGTAGTTCATATCAGCCTGTATTGGCCTGCACTAGTACGTCGAGCCGAAGATAGTAACAACTCCCCTGCAAAATTAGATCACGCACTCAAAAACCGTTCTTTAGCCCATTTTCAAGTACTTGTATAGTCCATCAAATGCAATTCCATAACACAATTGCCTAATGGCCGTAGTACATTTTTGATACGAAGATAATGATATCAGACGCACAACGTCAAACCGTTGCCTGAAGTAGTCATCGTTATCCTCCAACGCACGGAGAATTCGGATGAACAAGTCCTTTGGCATTCGGAAACGACGACGAAAATGCACCTCCTTAAACACGGAGTTCCTATTGAATTAGTCTTGCATTAAACGTTCGTTCGCAGCTTCCCAGTCTCGTTTGATGTATTGCGACCATGGCTTCATCTAAAAAATCTTGAACGACCTCGCTAGACATGCGATCTCCGAGTGTTTTTTCCAACATTCGCTCGATCGCAAGCTCGTTGGTACGAGCATCAACATTGTTCGCCATTTTGATGGAAAAAAAAAGACTTAGAATTCAAACTTTGGAAGAGATGGTAATGAAATGTGTGTTATTTTTTATACAAAAACCTAAATTCATACATCATTTGGAACAAACTAGCATTTAATTTATTTATTTTTAACATAATTTTTTTTTCAAGAGTCAACTATTGGTGAAAGAAGAAGTAGTCGTTGGGACCGACACATGTTGTTGTCGGTTGTGTCAGTGTTGATAGTCCACGCCAAAACCGGATCGTCTACAAATCGCGTGCAAATCGACGTCGCTTCGTCTCTGCCAACACCAAACAGCAACAAACCGTTCAACATTGAAGATGCTCTTAGAGCATCTGCAATGTTAGGTTGTAAGTGTTGGTGGTAAGTGCTGACTATTAGAATATTAAATTAATATTTCAGCCTTGCAGTCAACACTAGCAATCAACACCCTCCAATGCTAGTCTTTTGGTGCTGACTGTTAGGTGCCATTTTCTTCACAATTTTTCAACCTTCGATGGTGAGCTTACCACCAGCGAATGCATTGCCAACTGTAAGAGATTATTTAATTACTAGTTTTTTTTGAGCTTATCACCTAACATTAAAGCATCTCCAACCTTGATGGTGACGTTGGCGGGGAGCTGCTAACAGTGAGGAATCATTGACAAGGAGTTGACGTTTCGTCGTTGGCAGTGAGGGCCGACGCTGACTCCACCATCAGCACTCACCGTCGGCGATGAGTATTATTTTATTCTTTTTTTTACTTTTTTTCTTTTTTAATGTTTTTTAGTTTTTATTTCCTTTCTTTTATTAAATTTTATATACACTTTTAAATTTTTTAATTCTAATTCTTTTTCTTTATAATTTTTTTATTAGTTTTTATATTAAGTTTTCTATTAATTTTTTGTTAAATATTTTTAAAAAAAAAAATTATGAACTATTTTTTATTTTAAAAAATTCATTAAATATTTTTTTATAAATTATTTTATTAATTTTCATATAATTTTGTTTAGAGGCTATTTTTTTAAAATAAAAGTGTTATGTTTAATATTACTTAATTCTAACAATCATCAACTAACAGTCACAAAAAAAATTAACATTGGAAAGTGTTGAGTGTTAATACATGTTCAAAAAATTGAAATATCATTTTTATTCTAACAGTCTACACTTACCATTGGCCTTAGCATTTAATATTGAAAATGCTCTTAGGTTATCCATAGTGGCGTCTCGGGGCCGTCTAATCATGCGTCGAATCGGGTAAATTTTTTTCTTTTTCCCGCCGATTTGTCGAATCTAAATCTCGTGTCTAGTTGATTCGGAGAATCCGCTTTAGGCGGTCTAAGAATCTGAAAACTCGCAGGCCCGTCGAACTGACCAAAACGGTGCTGACCACACGAATCCTAGCCCGACACGTGGTGATGTTTCGGCAACCAAACCAGAAAAGGCGCGGCGATTCAGCAACGTTGCATGGGTCAGCAGATTCGTTTGACCCTAAATTTTTTTATTTAAACAAAAAAATAATAAAATTGTATCTATAAATACATGAATCCCCACACAACAAATTTCATAAATTGTCTCTCAAACTTCTCCCAAAGCCGCCCCAAATTCTCTCCTTATTCGTTCTGATACCGTATAGTGTTCATGGATTCATCGAGCAATGACGAGTACGATCTCGACGAAATGGACTACACAACGTTACGTGTAACGACTCGAGAAGCCGAGGAACAGATGTTGGAGTCCATACGAGTACAAGTTAGGGAGGTCGAGGCAAGTATGACGAAACTGGTCCGGGAGAAGCAGAAAAGGAAAGTCGTCCAAAGAGACCGAGTAGGAGCTCACGAGGGGCTTATTTCCGACTACTTTGTAGATACCCCGACGTATGATGCAAAAAAAATTCACCGGCGTTTCAGAATGGGGAAATCAATTTTCTTCAAAATCGTAGACGGGGTGTCCGAGTACGATTCGTATTTCGTCCAAAGAGATGATTGTCATGACCCACTCGGTTTCTCATCCATCCAAAAGTGTACGACAGCTATACGGATGTTGTGTTACGGTTCATCGGATGATAGACGAGTATTTGAAGATGGGTGAGACAACTACCCTCGAGTGCATACATCGATTTTGCTTCGCCATAATCAACGTCTTTGGTGATATCTATCTCTAGAAGCCCAACAATAATGATATTTCTTACATTACACGTATAAATGAAACCCATGGTTTTCTAGGTTGTATCGGCAACCTCGATTGTATGCATTGGGCGTGGAGGAATTATCCAAAAGCCCAACAGGGGGTGTATGAGCGGAGCGATCATTCTGGACCTACAGTGATGCTTGAAGCAGTTGCAGGCCCGATACTTGGATTTGGCACACTTACTTTGGTATGTCGGGTTCAAAAAACGACTTTAATGTCCTAAACCAATCGTCCATTTTGCGCATGTATTTCGGGGTGATCAGTCTTTCATCGAGTTTCAGGTCAACGATACGTCATACAACACTCCTTACTACCTAATAGATGGAATTTACCCATTGTGGGCGTGCTTCGTGAAGTCTATCCCGGCACCACAACTACCGAAGCACATGGTATACTCCAGAAATAGGAAGCAGCAAAGAAAGATGTGGAGAAAGCATTCGGGATACTACAAGCTTGTTTCCATATCATCAGTAGGTCTGCTCGAGGTTGGGATGATAGGAAACTTGCGATGATCATACGGTCATGCATTATTATGCACAACATGATAGTGAATGACGAATGAGACATCTACTAGGGAGACATTGACCGCCTCTCATCCGAAAAATAATGTTACCAGTGATCTGATAGCCAATACCAGAGTACGATGACGTCGTCGTGGTCGGTTCGAGCGTACATGGGCGAAGCTGATGCAGTACCAACTATTACTCACCAGGCAGTACACCAAAGCAGTTGCGCTTGACACAACTGATTGGACTCCACTGGAGAAGGCCATCCACGAGGCTCTTATGTTCGAGATGCTTCAATCTATGAATGTGTAAGGTTTTCGTGTACATGTATCCGGTATCGAACGTGTCAGGTTTTATTTTGGACAAGGAAAACCTAATAAAAAATTGTGTAATGAATATTTATTCTGTTTGGTTTTTGTTTTCTTACCATTTAATGTTCACCAATTCCACAACTTGGTCACATGTCCCGATTATGCCTCCATAATAACTCTAACCGATTCAGTAAGATAATATTTTAACCGATTCTTTGCATTAAAAATTTAAAACCTTACGATTCTGCCTCTCATACTTAAACAACCATCTTTACAAAATCGGCCTCTACAACTCCTCTTACTTCCTTCAAGCAAAACAGGTTCGGCAACCCCCCAAAATCCTTCCCAAACCGATTTCATGGAACCTTTGTGGACCGACGTCGAGGAGAGGCGGCTAATCGTGGTGTGGATGATTAACGGGAGTGGCCGTAGAGAGTATTGGTGCGATCTCTATTCGGATTGGCAAACCATGACGACCGAACCTTACCCTCGGACCGAGAAACAACTCAAAGATCACTGACAGAAGAACAACCTCCGGGTCTTACGATTCGAGGTTGTGTTCTTGCAAGCCCGAGTGGAGCTCGGCCCAACCGCCACCAATATCGAAGTGCTCCTCGAGGCCAACCGGGTTTATGCCCGTAATGTGGTCATTCCATTCAACAAGCATGAGTGGTAGGCGACTATTCGGGAATGCTTGAATGGTGTCGGATGCACGGCTTTCCGAATCTCTAGGGTTTTTCCGATCAGGTTGTTCAGGGTTTGTCTGGTAGAAGTTTTTTTCTTAGTTCTAGGGTTTTATGTTTATCAGATCGGCTTTGTAGTCTCGTTCACTTTTTTATCGAAAATAATAAAATATATTTTTCATATTAATTTATATATTTTTTATCCAAATATCTTCGAAATAGACCGAATCAGTCTATCCGAATCAAACTAAACCTAATTTTTTTAAAATTTATAACTTCCGGATTAGATCAATTCTGTCCAATTCTATTGTGGATAGTGTTATAGATACTTTTAATGGCACTGTATATCGTTTCCACGTGAAATTATAATTATTAAGTGTCTTATTTTTAAAAGAGAGATTCATTAAAACTTAATAAACCTTACAAATAGAACAACACAAGTGTTGTATCCACTGATCGTTATCGGAAATCCAAAAAACGACTGGTGAGATAATAACTCTCACTAAGGGCGACGCAGCGCCTAGACAAACAAGTACCAGATTGTTCTTTCTTCTTGACGATCCGAACAGATTCGTCGATAAAAAGACCCAACCGATAACGCCACCAATGGTGGTAACCACACTTCCCGGAGATTCACCAGTCAAACACGAGTCTTTGACAGCGAAAATCCAGAAAGGGGACTTAGGAATACCTAACGAAAAACTAAACAACAACAACGAAACTAAAGTTCTCGAGGCCGGTCTCTGGTGGTCGGGGCTGAAGTCGGAGCGAGGGGGGAGATGGATGGCACCGACGATACAAATCTGATCCGCTTGGGGCAAGGGCACGGGACGGGCCGGGTGAGCTCGGTAAAGCAGGACATCGTCGACTGCGGAGCTCTGGCAACATGTGGGAGCAGATCTGATCACCAGCCCAGATGAGAGACGTAGTGGAGAGACGTCGCCGAGATAAATCAGGTTGTCGATGTCGGGACAAAAAGCCGGAGAGTGAAAGCGCAGCCGCCCGTCGTCGTCGGAGGCCGGGAGATGGGGGGCCGAGGTGGGGGGAGGCGGATCCGGCCGGGGACCTGCAGGAGAAGGGTGGAGGAAGTGGGTTTTTACCGGATTTGGGCTGTGGAAGGCTAGGGAGGAAAGGGCGGACGAAGGCCGGCAGATCCGATCGCTGAGGCAGCGAATCTGGCCACTGCGGGCGGCGGAGCAGGCCGAATGGTAGAGGGTCAAGTCGTGGGGGGCGGAGGAGGTCGTAGCTGCTCCGGCGACGGCGAGAAGAGGAGGTTGGCCGGCATGACTTGTGGGGTGGCTGTGGAACGGCGGGCGCGAACGGTGGAGGCTGGTGGACTGAGGGAGGTGAACGGAAAGTGGGAGAGGGAGTCGCCGGCAGCAATCATGAACGGAGTCACACAGTGCCCGCTCAACCACTTAAGTGTCTTTCAAGAAAGGATTGTTTAAAAAGAAAATATACGGTTAGTTAGTGTTCCTCAAAAGCCAGATTGGAAACGACTTAACAGATTAATCTTGGTCGCCTGGGTTCATTAAATGAGAGTCTCTCCGCGGCACGTGCAGGTCCAGCTCTTTCTCAAGTTGCAGTTTGGGTTCTGTGATCCCACCTGAACCGTCAGATGCACTGAAAAAGAAGATCACGTACTTGACTCGTGGGCTCAGTAATCGAAGCGCTAATCACACGGCTAGATAGCACGCGCCTGCGCTGGGTCCTCGAAATGCTCTAGCCCCAACCTGGCACCACGTGTCCCCTCTCTACAACTGTAACTGACTCTTGTCGTACCCCCCCCCCCCCCCCCCCCCCCCCACGTATGACACACTGATTCAAGGTCAGTGCTTCATGAATTCAGGTTATTTAAGAGAAAAGTGATGCAAAACGACGACGCTTGAATCCATCGCCGACGGTTTAAAAATACTTTCCTCACCGAGCTGTGTGTATAGGAGTTTACAACCCTTGAGATATACGACACGTAAAGATCTCTCCGTTTGGCCCCACCAGATAGGATATGGTGACAGTTGAGTGCGTGCTCTATTTATGTTTGGGGTGGTGACCTTATCATCGTCACCGAGATACCGAAATCAGTAGACAAGCAAAATCAGCCTCACACTCTCCTTTCTACAATTCTACACTTGTTGTTGTTCGAATCTCCATGAGAATTTCTTCAACATTCACTACTATGGCTGCTACCTGATTTTGTGTTTATTGTAATTCCAAAATGGTGTCTCTTCAAGATTCCAGTTCCAATCGGTTCCCTCTGCCACGGAACTTCTACGGCGCGTCGCCGTCGAGAGTCCATCGGAACATCGGCCGCTCGATGCGAACGATACGCTCTACTCTTTATCAGGACGACCACAGCAGCTGCTCCTTCTCGTGCTCCAGCACCCACCACTCTGAGAACTTAACTGACTCCGTCGTCGACATGCGCCTCGGGGAGCTCGCACTCAAGCCGGCGAAATCCTCCTCTTCCGACGAGGAGTATCTAGACATTTCCCATGCCTTCAGCGATTTCTCGTCTTGCAGCAGCGATATTTCGGGCGAGTTGCAGAGACTGGCGAGCGTACCGGTTTCGGAAAATGATGAGAAGAACGAGCTCGAGGAGGGCGAGCAGGAGCCTTGTCAGGGGTTTTTGGAGAGGGAGAATTTCTCGACGGAGATAATCGAGAGTATTTCGCCGGAGGATCTCCAGCCGACAGTCAAGATTTGCGTGGACGGGCTCCAATCCTCGTCTGTGGCGGTGAAGCGATCTGCGGCGGCAAAGCTCCGGCTGTTGGCGAAGAATAGGTCCGACAATCGGGCTCTGATCGGCGAGTCTGGCGCGATTCCTGCCCTGGTTCCTCTCCTACAGTGCAGCGACCCCTGGACACAGGAGCACGCGGTGACGGCGCTGCTCAACCTCTCGCTGCTAGACGAGAACAAGTCGGTGATTACTAATGCCGGCGCAATCAAGTCGCTGGTTTATGTACTCAAGACCGGTACAGATACCTCGAAGCAGAACGCGGCGTGCGCTCTGCTGAGCCTTGCGCTGCTGGAGGAGAACAAGAGCTCGATCGGCGCGTGCGGCGCCATCCCGCCGCTGGTGTCGCTGCTGCTGAACGGGACCAGCAGGGGGAAGAAAGATGCCCTGACGACGCTGTACAAGTTGTGCTCGCTGAAGCCAAACAAAGAGAGAGCGGTGAGCGCCGGCGCCGTGAAACCTCTGGTGGCGCTGGTGTCGGAGCAGGGGACAGGACTGGCGGAGAAGGCGATGGTGGTGCTGAGCAGCCTGGCAGCGATCGCTGGGGGAAAGGAGGCGATGGTGGAGGATGGTGGAATCGGTGCTCTGGTGGAGGCGATAGAGGATGGGTCCGCCAAGGGGAAGGAGTTTGCTGTGCTGACACTTGTTCAACTATGCGTTGAAAGTGTGAGGAACCGAGAGATGCTAGTCCGAGAAGGTGGGATTCCGCCATTGGTAGCGCTTTCGCAGTCAGGAAGCGTCCGAGCTAAGCATAAGGTAAGCGCTGAAATGTGAATTTTGAATTCTAAAAGTAGCAGCTTTTTTTAAATTACTTGGAAAAGTTCAATTTCCCCAATTTAATTTAATTTTTGGGTCTGGTTTTGCAGGCTGAAACTCTTCTTGGGTATCTGAGAGAGCCTAGACAAGACGGTGCAGCCATGGCTTCAACGTCGGGTGCTTAGAGATGTAATTTACTAGTACTAGTCCGATATGTAGATAGGGAGTGCTTGGATGATTCCGTACAGCTTGGTTTTTAAACATGTCAAGGAGTTTGGAGGTTAGAAGATGAAGTAGATAGCGATAATCAGACACTTATAGAATTTGTATTATTTTGATCTCTTCTAGGCTTTGGAGGTCTCTTTTTATTCCCTGTATTGATTGGTTTTTGTGTTCACCAAGTAGCCAAATACAGGTTTTGGCTTTGGGTTATGATCCCAGTTGTATGAAGAGGATCTTTAGTTCAGGATCTTGTCATATTTAATGGAGAAGACAGCCAAGGCTGTTAGGTTCCTTTGCAGCTTAAAATCTGCACTTGTAAAGCTTTGCTTTCAAGGATTGTTACTTGTTGTGTCTGATGATGATGAGCTGTTCTATTCACATTATTATTTGGTTTTAGTGTCTCTCTAAATGTTTTCCAAATTGAAGACTAAGGATGCAAGTTGTGCTGCCCATCATCTAACTTACCCATTTGAGAAACTCTGCCTCTCAGCCACGTAACATAGTGAGGAGGATAACCAACTCTGGCTATGTGTACTGGTAAGCAACTTGTAGGTGTTAGTTGAAATTGAGAAAAAAAGGGTAAGTTTGTATTTGGGACGGCTGGCGAAAATAACCAAACAACCCTAGACCCTTGTGGATAGGGTAGGCGTTGTCTACTTTGTTTTGGATGATTCAAATGTATATTCTAGTTTTTCCATCTTTGATAATGGTAAGAGCGTTTATAGTGGTGGGCTGGGAGGTGTTGGTGGCGAGTAGTTGGCGACGGGGAGGTGGCGTGGAGCCGCTGGCGGGAAGCAGTGTCTGGGAGTTCCACGCCAGCACTTAGTGCCGACGCCAATGG
This sequence comes from Erodium maritimum, assembly GCA_963921825.1. Lineage (NCBI taxonomy): Eukaryota > Viridiplantae > Streptophyta > Magnoliopsida > Geraniales > Geraniaceae > Erodium > Erodium maritimum. The sequence goes on along the minus strand of OY997595.1, from coordinate 46,263,034 downwards.
CTAAAAATCCAATTGTTCTATGACTTGTTCTTGACTAACTAAAAAAGATTTTGAAAATAACACAAAAAATAAATGTTATTATCTCTAATACATTATAAATACATGTATGATTCAAATCAAAATCACAAACCATCTTCCCCTTTCACATTCTTGTTCTCACAAATTTGTTCGTCAAAATGGTCAATTACCTACCCAACGATTTGGATTTGAATGCTATTTTGGACGAATTACTCGAAGAATGCATGTCCACCAACTTCAGTGACGGGTTGTTAGATGACGCATTGGTAGATTCTCCAGCACGTAAGCAAAAATACATTGCACGTGACCGGGAAGCAACAAGCGAACGTTTAATGATCGACTACTTCAACACGAACCCTGTGTACACGGAGGTGTAGTTCCATCGTCGCTTCAGAACGCCGAAGGCTGTGTTCCTCCGAATTGTTCATGCATTGGAGGATCACGATGCGTATTTCACGACAAGGTTGGAGAAAATGTACTGCAGCCATTAGGTAGTTATGTTATGGAATTGCAGTTGATGGATTAGACGAGTACTTGAAGATAGGCGAAACAACGTCATTGGAATGTTTGAGAAACTTTTGTAGTGCAATGAATAAAGTCTTCGGTCCTACGTATCGGCGTAAACCTAAACGGACTGATATGGACCACATTTTGGCGGTTAATTAAGCGCGAGGGTTCCCAAGCATGCTTGGCAGTCTTGACTACATGCACTAGGAGTGGAAGAATTTCCCAACGACACTGCGAGGCTCCCATTCACGGAGGGACCACGGGAACCGACCACCCGTTGTTCTCGAGGCAGTTGCTACTCGTGACTTATGGATTTGGCACTCGTTAATTGGCATGGCGGGATCAAACAACGATTTAACAGTGATGAACCATTCCAAACTGTTCGTGGACGTTATCAATGTTTGGAAACCACCAGTTGAATATACGACAAATGGTACCCACTACACACTCCCGTATTATCTTGTTGATGGAGTATACCATTCGTGGCCAGTTTTTGTGAAAACAATTCCATTAACTCAACGACTGAAACAGAAGAAGTTTGCTGAAGTCCAAGAAGCGTGCATGATAGATGTGGAAGGAGCATTCGGTGCACTCCAAGCTTGGTTTCACATGATCACTCGACCGAGCCCCTTGTGGATGCCCTGGGACCTTGGCTTGGTGATGAATGCATGTGTTATCATGCAGAATATGATAGTTGAGGAAGAGCATCATACTTACAACGACTACATTGAACAAACAAATGAGGGTGAGCCAAGTTAACCAAATTTTGCACGAGAAGGCTTCGTCCCGTCCCAAGTCATACTTGGAAACACTGCGAGGATGCAAGAGGAACACATACATTACCAGTTGAAAGACGATCTCGTCGAACACATTTGGAATAAATTTGGAGACGCCTAGCTTAGTCTATCGCTTCGTAGTTTAAATTTCGATCGGTAATCTTGTACTAGTCCTTTTATTTTGTTTTAATTTAATGTAATTTTTTAAAAAAATTAATGCATTTTTGTTTAATTTAAAGTACTATTTTTAAAGAATATTTTGGTGGCTCCCCGTCGGAAAAAACGTCAACCATTGCAGGTTGCTGGCATTTACCGCAGGCGATGAGCTGGCGGGGAGACAAAACACTAATATTTTAATGCTCCCCACCAACAGCCGGCAGTATCACTGTGGATGCTCTAAGAACATGTCTATAAACTTGCCTTTTTGGATTTTTCCAGAAAAAAACTCTCTAGGTCTACGAGAACCCTCACCCCCAAAACCTTAACCGCCATCAACGGCCTCCATGGCTTCAGCCATGGAGGTTGTCGATGGAGCTCTCTCTTTCTCTTGTTTTCTTTATTAATCCACTCTCTCAGCAGTCGCCTTCGTCTGCACAATAACTGCACCTTTCTTCCATTCGAGCACACCCGCCGTTATCCCCGTCATGTCCCTCCACCATCGTCGGATCTACGCTTCAATTGGGTGAGCCGCAGGTGGTCAATCTCCTCATCATCATCGATATAGGTAACACAAAGTCGAGAAAACTATAATGAACCATCGGGTTTATTAACGAGCCGACCTCCACATTTATCCACTTGGAGAAGGTTGTGGAGCGATACAGTCTGCGGAATTGGGAACCGGGACCTGCCCATTATGACTCGGGACCGACATTGCTTGGCCGTCCCGGGAGGAGAAAGGAAGCATATCGTTTTTCATGTTTTAGGTTGGATTCAGTTTTAATTTCAATTTTGAATTGCAAGGATTGTTTTAGTTGGATTTTATGTTACTGTAGGATTTGGCTTTTAGGTCGTTTAAATTTCTCGTTTCGTACTTTTGAGATGTCGGTAAGGGGATGTCCTAAGTTACTATCTGCGATCCAAAGCAGTATCCTTCTACGGGTCCATGAGCGTCGGATTGGCTACGAACAATCAGGACATATATCTAGAACTTAGGGCTTTTACGCCCTACCTTGTATGGCTTATTTCTTGCATTAATGCACTTCCCCGATTACTTGTTTTTTTAAAAAAAAAAACTTAACTTTTTGTCTCCTGTAAATTTGTTTGAAAAAGATGACTATACTTTTAAAATTTTAATAAAAAGTTAGAACAAGAAAATCCAAAATATTATTTAGGAACGTTGATTCTTCTAAAATTGGGTTTAGGGCTTCTCTCCATCGTGCGCTGTTGTGCTTTCTCTACATAGTGCCATCACCACCAACCTTTGTCGTTTATGTTGTCGACAACATGTTCGCACATCCCTGTTACACCCATCACCGTCGTATTAACCACTACAATGCCATGAAACAATAGAATTTGGAGAGAGATGAAGCTTTCCAAGGAGCCCATTGTCAAGCTCAGCCCACCATTGATATTCTCAGCACCCCACTCGCCGTTGTTCAATCACCCCTCCCTCCTACACCACGCCTCCTATCAAGACTCATGCTACATCGTTTCATCGGGAAGATGGAGACGAACAGGACGCCGGAGTCTCATGGAACCCGTCCCTTGGGATCCCGTACGATACCTACCCCCAACCCCTAGGCTGGTATACTTTGGAATGGAAGTAGTGGCGGGTCCTACGAGATTGATCGAGTTGGGTCGATATTGATACCTCTCATGGAGGGTTAGCAGCGACAAATAGCTCAGTGGTGGTGCTGAAGAACTGGGATAGACTACAAGGAGGAGTTCTAAAGGATTGGCCCCCCATATGAAGGCCCATTGCCTCCTTGAGGTATGCCCCTGAAATATTAAATCCCATTGATAGTGTACCCATGACGCAGCCGGAGGCATACCTAAAGAATGGGAAATATGGTCGAACAAGCCGATATGGCCACTGATAGACAAGGTCAGGGTCCCCTATGGAGGGCTGAAACTAGTAGAGGATATATCGCTGGTGGTGATGACCCATCGTGCCTCACGAACAGGTATCCTCCATGATCCCAAAAACCTGGCGAGGTCTGCTACACAACCTCGTCATAACCAATGTCTCGAAGGCCGAGCAACGAGGTGTGTATAGGAATGCACACCTTGCCCTAACAAGTTCGGTATAGGTTCGACATCCTTGTTCCCTCACTCCCTGGTGTTATCCCTGGAATCCCGTTGCCCACTCCAACGCCTTATATCAATTGGCGTGGATATTTTCAGGTCGAGTCAAGAAATGATTTCCATGAGCTGCTATTGAGTAGCCATCGGTGTGGAGACTATCCACCATTAGATATCCATAGATTAGCCAGGTAGTATGTTATATGCCAATGTCTGATACCTACGGATCAAGACTCAAGTCTCACTCTTTTCCTTTGTTTCTTTTTGTATGCATTTTAATTCGGTTTTATGTTTTTGGTTGCACTATAATTTTGCTTTCTATCTAATAAAAGTCTTATATGCATTCATATTAAAAATCATCACTAGCTCTCGGAGAACCTTTTGGGTTGCAACAAAACCCTTTAGGGTTGAACTCTCCTCTTTCCAGTCGCCGCCATCTTTTTCGATCCATTTCCCATGAAGTCCGACCACCAATCCCCTCCCCACCCATCCCAAGAGATCCCGGCCGCCCCGGGGTTTCTACATGGCATCCCTTTCCCCGCCTCAAACGGCGCCGCCCCCCTTGTCCCTTCATATGTGTCACGGAGACCCGACCACACTGCGCAACATACTACCTGCTCGTCAGCGCTGGTCGTCCCGGAGACCTCCCGTCTCAACCGCAACCGGGAGCAATCGTTCCCTACGACCCCCTGCCCATGGAGAAGGCTAAAGCACCGGCGTGGATGACTCCCCTACGCCCTCATGCCGAGCTCGGCAGGAATCAGGCCTGCCAACGTGAACCACACGAGCCCCCGAGAACTAGCGACGCCCCTCTGTCGGATCTGTACCCAAGGTCTCCTCTTTCGGGCGCGCACAAGGCGGATCTGGTGGCCCGACCACCATCCTACGCCAGATCTGTTTCTCGGTAGGTCAGGACATAGTCGGGGCGTATCGCACCGGTAAAGGATTGGGAGGATGAAGACGAGGTCTTGGATGTCCCGGTTGAAGCCATCCCGACGGCTACATACAAGCCGGGAGTGGAAGAGGAGGATCAGACTACACAAGTGGAGGCAGTGAGGCCTCCTCTACAGGAATGAGAGGACCCGACGGGGGTGTGAGTGACCGTCTATGACCTATACCCACAGACCCGGTACTGCCAGTGCTGGGAGGCCTCGAGAAAACCGCACTTACAACTCTTTATCTCTGGTCGCTTTATGTTTCTCTAGTTTTTTGTTGGAACTATATATTTTATTGTTTTTGCTGGACAAGTTTGTTTATGTCTCGTTGTTTTAAGACGTTGGTAAGGGGATGTCGTGAGTTAGTGTCTACGATCAAAAGTAGACTATTTCTATGGGTCCATGAGCGCTGGGCTTGATACAATCGGCCCGGACAAATATCTGAAAGCCAGAACGATTACGCTTTATATTGTATGTTTTTTTTTGTTTACAGTAATGCATTTTCCATGTTACATGTTTAAAAAAAAGTCCTATATGCTAAAGATATCCAAAAAAATTACCATAATTATAAATTGCAAAAAATTATGGATTTGGAAATTTTACTTTTGGTTTTTTAAAAGATAAAATCATCTAAATAGTTCCAAAATGTTTTTCTCTTTGCCTATAATTTTGTGTACAGTGTATGAATGATGAAATGGAATAGGGTAGGCGGGGTCCATATTCATATTCATATGGATGGTAGCGGTGCATAAAGTTAACCAGTAGTTTACCGACTGTTTGCTATACAGCAGCATCACCCCCACCTCTTTGCTATATAGCATATAGCAGTCCCACCACATGTTTTATATATGTGCTCCAATTGCTTTCTTTCCCTTGTTTATGTCGAGAAGCTTACTTGTATTAGCTGGAACATTCACCTTTTTTTTGTCCCTTAGTCTTCACTCTCAATTCATTTTGTTCCAACCTCAAGCTCTGCTCCCATTACAATTACAATTAGGTACCTCTCAATACCATATTATTGTATTTTCAGGGTGGAGCAAAGATGTTTTCTTGATAGCTCTTACATAACTTTTGAGATGATTACTCCAAAAGAAAAGGCCAAACTTGTGTTTGTACTTTTGATTTAAACATGAAACTAGTAAACTCTTACACATATGTTGCAAATTAATCAAGTAAAATATAAATTATTCTGAGCACTCGACACCCACACCTACACTTCACTTGTTGGTCTTCCATGGCTTGTACCCTTTATCTAACATATCTTCAATCTCATCGAGTTGCAACCCTTTTGTCTCCGGAACCAACAAGTATATAGCTATCATCCCCACCGTTGAGTACCCGGCAAACACTAGAAATGTGCCCTCCGACCCAACAGCCTTGGTCAGCGACAAGAACGTTCCGCTCACTATCAAGTTGGCCGTCCAGTTGCACACCGCCGCAATCCCTCCCCCGATACCTCTGTACCTCAACGGGTATATCTCCGAGTTGACGATCCACGGGGCCGTCCCCAGACCGGGAGAGTAACATATGATGTACAATGCCATGAATATCACCGCAAGGAACCCGATCTTGCTGGGGCATCCGTCCGGGAACCATGTCCGGTGCTCTGCCCTACATTGATCCTTGACATCGCTTTCTCTCGCCAAGCACGCTCCCGGTAGGAAATCGCTCTTGGCGCAGAACCCGCACTCAGCTTTCAAGCAAGTCATGCAGCTCCACTTGGGGGCGTCCGGGGCATTGGCGTAAGCCAAGCAAGTCGCGTTCCTCATTCCTATCGACCCCGCCTGGTCCAGAGCCGGGGAACGGGCGCCGGAGATGTAAAACACGACCGACAAGACGACAAGGCAAGAAATGATGCCCATCAAGGATACCAACATCATCCTTCTCCTCCCGTACCTGTCCACAAACGTCATGCTGACGATGGAGCCGACCGCGTTGAGGCCGGACGTGATGAGGGAAAGCGCCATTGCGGTGGAGTTTGACGCGAATCCGGTGAATTGGACGATGGAGGCTCCGTAGTACATGACGCTGTTGATGCCGCAGAACTGCTGAGCCACCTGGGTGCAGACCCCGGCGTAGAGCGCCCGCCTGGTGACCTTGTCCGTGAATGCCCCTCTCAGTTTCTTCCACAAGCTGCCTCCGGCCGCGCTGTCCAAGGCCTTCTCGTGTTCGATCGACGCTTGCAATCCCTTCATTTCGTTCTCCACTTCCTCCGCCGGGTAGATTTTCTCCAGTATCGCTCTTGCCTCCTCCACCTTGTTCTGCATACACAACAACATTTATGTCACAAGAACATGTATTTGTTAAGAGCTATGTTTATTGAGTGATTCTTCCCAACCTTTCTGTACAGAAACCGCGGAGACTCTGGAAGTGTCAGCATGAGGAAGAACTGGATAAATGCAGGAAGTCCTGCTACACCAAGCATCCATCTCCATGTTCCATTCACCTGAGACCAATTCAAGGGCTTAACGACTAGTCACAAGGGGTTTTGAGTTGGTGATGACAATTAGTACCTTGGTGAAGCCGAGGTTGATGAGGTAGGATAAGAATTGGCCTCCAGTTATGAGCAGTCCATTTGTGCTGACAAGAGCTCCTCTGATTCGATGCGGAGAGGCCTCTGATATGTAGAGAGGAGATGTCATGGAAGCCATTCCGACCCCAAGGCCTATGAAGAGCCTCCCGACGATGATGATCACGGGAGTCGGAGCAAAGCCCATCACCAACGCACCAACAAAGAAAAGAACATCAGCAAACAGCATAGTCTTCTTCCTCCCGATCCAATCGTTCATCACTCCTCCCAATCCCGCTCCCAATATGGCCGTCAACACAGCAGAGCTCACGATCCATTCCTGCCCAAACCAAAGTTTAACAACAGAGTAATTGAAAAAAAATGAATTGGGATTCGAGAGAAACTCACTTGCAACATGGTGTTCTTGTCTACTTCTTCAAAATCCTCACGAATGTACAGAAGTGCACCGGAGATCACTCCTACAACCCAAAACAGCAGGTAAAGAATCGGCACATAGATTATTGGAGTCACATATGTTATTAATTACTCACCGGTGTCGTAGCCGAAGAGGAGACCCCCAATGCCGGCAGAGAGGGCGAGCCTCATGATGTAAGGTGTCCTCCATGTAGTCTTCCAGCACTCAGTGAACTCGGTCTTGTCCGCTTGGGCAGCCACACCCCCTTCCACCATTTTTCACTCAATAACCCTTTCTACACTCTGCTTAATCAAAGGCCTAATCAAACTAACAACACAGATTAACAAATTAGACACAGCAAGGGGAGTGAAAATGCAGATACCAATTAGTTTACTACATACACAAATACACTGCTTGTATAAATAGTCATATGAGGTCAAGCAAGTCAATTTCAAAAATGTAAAAACGGAAACTTTTCATAGGGATAAGGATGGATGAGGATAAGATGCAGAACCCATATCCCTGATTAGGTTAACAAATCAAATTCTGATTCCAGCGTGAACAAAATGGTAACATCATCAACCAATAAAGATAAAACTTGAAACCATATCGATAAGCAACAACGGTGAATTTAAAACCATAACGTAAACCAGAGGTTTCATTAATGAATATGAGCTCACCGAGATGACAGCAAGAATGTGGAACTCGTCTGATCGTCTAAATAGGAACAAAGCAATCAGTAACTAAAATCTGCCAAGTAAAATCATTAGGTTTCAGAATATCATAATTTCTGGGATTTCTCTCTACAGCATTGTTTTTTCCTCAACTTACTTTGGATGTAAAGGAGTGGTGCACTTCATAAATCTAATCCAAACCCAACACACATAGTTGTTATTATACAAGTAAATAGGTCTGTAAAATGGATAGCTCCGAAAAATTAGCACTTCTATAGCACAAATACGAGGAAGGAACTGTTGGGAACAGATCAGTTGGATAGAGTATCAAGAAAAGATTTTATTTGACTTGACGTTCTATTTTCAATGTAATTAAAGTCTCCTAATGAAGAAGATTAAATGCATCATTATCAGTTAGCGTAATATTTATCATTCAAATATAGATTTACCTTATATTTTGAAAATTAACAGCATTTAGAAATTCGGATAATTGGTTAAAAGGATAACGACGTCACACTGATAATCCACACTCAACATGTCAATCCTAATATTTTTAGATTGTAATCCTCCTTCGGAATAAAAAATATCATCCTCTATTTTACTTCTAACATGAAAGGGTAATTTTATTAAAGAAAATGGAAGCACAAAAATTGAAAGATCTCAAACCAGGTTAATCTCTCCGTATCGCCTCTCCTCCCCCACCATGACATCGTGTGTCTCTCGGTCATAGTTTTATAATCATATGAAACATAATTCAGTGGGAAATTTAAGGGTGTTGCCGTTCTCTTTTTTCTTTTTTATAGGGCTTCAACTCGTCGTTTCTTACATCATTTTCTCCGAATCATCCTACGTTCGACATCTCTATCAGTACAACAGTCTTCTCTATCTTCTATACTGTCTCTACCGACTTACACAACTCCCCGATGCAATGATTGTCGTCCAACCATGGTCCGCCCGGTGCAACGGGGACTATGTTTTCGCCACGGCACCCTTCTCCCAGGCCGGAATCGTTGCCACCTCCTCCCTCGCTTCAAGGGAACCCAATTTCATCGGGAGGACGAGAAATGTTTCAACAACAAGATAAACTTGATTCTGCTCAGTAATCTCCGAACGATGTCATCTTAGCCCCCTGATCTGGCTCATGAAGACTGAGAACAGTGACTAGCTTTGAAGGTGTGGTCGACGTTGAAAAATGGTGATGTCCCTTTCGGTGTGTCGACAACAGCGGGTGAAAAATTAATGACAGTGCTGAGCTGTCATGGATCATGAACATGAGCCTTTGTTGGGCCCAATAGCCAGACAACGTCTGTTACACAGCCTCGTCGGGTCCAATGAGTCGAAAGACAAGCAACAAGGTGTGTCTGGGGACGCACACATCGCCCTGCCAAGTTCAGTGCAATCCGACTCCTTGGTTCCCCCATTTCCTAGTGTTCTCCCTAGATGCTCGTTATCCCCTCAAGTACCCCCGATGTATTACAACAAGCATTTTCAAGTCTAACCAGGAAATGATCATCCTCGACCAGTTCTTGTCCACAACAACCAACAAGGCGATTGCCTCCCATATACTCTCTCTGATATAGTCAAGCATCTTGTAATAGGGTTAGCGTCTATAACCTTCGGGTTCGAACTATGTCTCGCCTTCTTTCTTTTCATCATTTCCATGTTTATGTATGTTTAATTCCCACGATTAATAAAATTTCTGGTACGTTAAAGAAATACTGAAACACAAAGGAAACATAAAACAAAGAGAGAGGCATAGTTTCGGACAAACCCGAAACGATCATCATATAACTACTCTTCCTGACCATTCTAGGTAACTGCTTAGGAAGAGGTTAAATACTTTCTCGGGGATGCATTCTTAACACTTTTCTAGCTCGACTTAGGCTGACTTGTGTTGTCTAAAAAAACACGTTGATTCCTCGATTAAGAACCTTAGGAGAAGGTGAGGATCATGCTAGGTAGTCGAGGAGGTCCTCAAGAAAAGGAAGACACTGGGATCATAAAACCCTATATCCCAATATGACGGGATATGTCTCCTCTGTAACAGCCCGTGGAACCCTTATAGCCTCATCAATCCTAACGAGGTTGATTTGCAGATCTCGTTTCCTACCCCTCGGATCCTGCCTCATCATTGATAAAAAGGGGTTTGAAAAATACAATCCTCCTTTTAGCCGAATAGGGCCCACCAGAAGTCACGCCAAGGGGAAACGTAAGTTGTGGCCCGGGTTCCTAGGAATAAGACCAAACTATGCCCAAGTTAGGGTATGAGCCCAAAGCCAACTTGAGGATCGCCTTCACGTCCGAAATGAAACAGAGGGTGCTCGTGCAGGTGGTCGTCAAGGTGTGTGTGCATCTCCTTATTTCCCAGGCCAGAAGGTTGCCTTAGGACAAGGGGGATGCCTACTTGGATATGGACACTGATGTGAAGATCCCAATCTCGCGGGGCTAGCTATCGGTTGGAGGAAGCCGGGACGACTATGTCACGCCCCAAATCCGGTTTTGACCGGACTCGAGACGTGAGTTAAAATAACAATAAATGAAACTAACTAAATAAATTTTGATAAAATAATTCTCAGAGTAAATCACAAATCGAGTCCAACCGAAGAGTCAAAAGCTCAAACTGAAACAAAATGTAACACAGTTTAAGACAAAAAGTGAAGGTACGTCTCTAACATAGTAACACCCGGACCCTCAGTGAACTCCCGAGCCCTGAGACGTCCTACAACCTACTCAACAATGAAACATGTAAAACAACAGTAAACACAAAGGGGGGGGGGGTGAGCTTACGCTCAGTAGGAAAAAGTAGTAAAGTAAGGAATCCCCGCTTTGACAATAAAACACATTTTGTACAATTATCCCAAGGTTTTGATTAGTACGATTAACCAAGGAAAACGCCATTGTCAAATATCAACGAGAATGTAATGATTAATAAAACAGTAACTCAAGGAAAACAAAGGAGAGACAGTTTATTCCTTAATAAAAACAACTAAAGAAGGTACGTATAATGTCACATAGATAACTTAAACCACAATACTCCAATCCACAATTGGTCAAGGTATCATATCGGATTGCCCCTCGGCCCAGAGGAGACACATATCGTCGAGGCTACCGGAAACATCCATGAGGGGATACCAGGGTCGGCTTAAGCTTTAAGCGAGTTAAGTAATCGCTTAAGGCCACCGATTATAAAAGGCCCTGTAAAATAAATAAGAAGTCATTTAAGGCATCAGGTGAAAAAAAACCCCATAAATTTAAAGATCTTTCATTATTTGATCGAACTTAATCAAGCGAAAATATTAGAATTCTAATCTTGAAATTAAAATTTAATACTAGTTAGACCTAATTTTGATTTCTATTCAAATTTGTTTTTCAGAAAAGCATTTTTCATCCAAATGGAAGATAATTTTTCTTGATGGTTGAACATTCTAACAAATCTATGGACATTTACTTCGCAGTGAAAAAATTTCATTAACGAAACAAAACATGCAAATTCCATTTATCAATGATCAGTGAATTAAAAATAGGGATATAAAAAAGGAACACATCAAAAAAGAAGCATGAATATTTATATTTCAATACAGTATATTACTTGTTTGAGGAATGACAATTATTTTATCAACTTCATTACGAAAATACTCAAACAAAAATAATCTGGAAAAGTAAGCTGTCAAAATTGGAAAAACAATTCAATATTGGATATAAATGTCTGATCAGAGCAAAAAGAATGCAAAACAAACATATGAGAAATCCACTGAATATTTGATTTGATATCTCATACCTCCCTTAATATTTTATAAACTAATTTATAAGACATTCAAATAATGAAACTATGCATCTAAAGATGAATATTAAAGAATATCAATATTCTCTTATTGAAAAGAAAACAAGACATGTATATGTTAACCATCGGTGCTAGAATGTCTGATTTTTGTACGAATATGTTTAATAAAAAAATGATCATTTATCGAAAAATAATCCATGGAATTCATGGACTAAAAGAATGAGTCTCACTGTGTTTGACAATATTGAAAATCGGGGTTACTAATATACACTATAAATTGTCTAGAAAAGATTTTAAGTTAGGAAATTTGTAGAATTTGATGATAATAGCTAGTCATACACGACGTCACATATAAGCTAGCATAATTTGGTGTAACTGTCTAGAATTATCTTGAACCTATCATATTTTAACTTGACATGAATGTATGGTGTTTATTGATAAATGTGAATCCTTAAACTTTTAGATTTTTGTATAGAATTTTAGACAGTACATCTTATCCATAGAGGCTGTCTTGTTAGAAATTAATCTTAATCATTCATTTTAGATTTTGAGCGTTAAGTAGATGTTTAAGCTCATTCGTTCAATATCATCTAGCATAATCTTTCTATACGAACATCTTTAATTATTTTTTATTATATTCTTTCATAAAGAAAAAAAAAGACATCGATCAATTCTCGCTTTAGGCCTCAATAATCATTGGGCCGGCCCTAGGGGACACATATCATCGGAATTCTCGAAAATGTCCCCAAAGAACCATAGATCATCGGGGTGAAGTAAGATGTTCTCCCAGAAACGCTCCCGCCGGAACGCATACCCTCGGTGTGAAGCAACAAGTAACCAATCCCCTCAGGGTAAACAACCTCACGTCATACCGGAATTCGCATCGGCCTAGACGTCTTCCTGGCATTCACACTAGGGCTACCACAATACCGGAATTCGCATCGGTCTTCCCGGGATTCGCATCGGGGTTACCAAAATCCATCGGCCTAGGTACTACCCTACACCGGAATTCCCCTTTGTGTAGGTACCATACCGGAACACAACTCATCTTTAAACACACCTCAAGGAAAATAGCACGCGACATAAAGTCATAATGCAACCATAACTTAGCAAATCCAACAATCTTACCTCAACACGCACAAAGAACCCATAATAACAATCACGCTTACCGACATGACTTACCAAACACGTTCTATCGGTCTATCACTCACCCGATCATACCATTTGGCACAATCAATAATCATTCAATCAATCATAACACGGAGCAACCATTCACATACAATCATCATAATTCATCTAGTTTAGTATGACCCTTTATATTAGCCTAAGATACGGAGCATACATAAATACCAAGGACGAACAATCATCAATAAGTACATTCAACAAGCAATACTAAGGCTCGACATGGCCATTCTACCAGCACGACAATTTCCCAAAGTATTGAAAGCGATTAAACTAGTGAATCACATCCTACATGCATACTAGACTCTTCCGGTTATTAATGTAATTGAAAAGCGGTTAATCTAGTGAATCACATCCTATATACAAACTATGACCTTTCCGATTATTATTAACCTATAAGCATACTATTAACACTATTTAAAAGTGGAGTTACTACTCTTCCCTACCTAGAAAATTCACAAGCTTAATACTCCTAGCTGTTGACGTCCTGGCTAGCTTCCTCTTCGTCTTCTCACGAGGTCATAGGGCCTCCTCCTCCTTGAGAGCTCGGGTCCAAGGTCTTGGATCACAAATTAAAACCAAAATTAAAGACTAACCAAAAATGGTTTAAGAGGCAAGAACTAAGTTAAGGTTCCCAAGCAACCGGTTCAAGATAAAAGTTCGAATTAGATGAAAAACACCCAAAAAGGATTCAAAAGAACCAAGACTGGTCTGCCACGGATCTGGTCACGGATCCGTGGGCTGCGCCGTCAAGGTTCTCCTCACGGAGCCGTGACTGACGCCGCCACGGTCTCCCCCATGGAGCCGTGACGTCTCCCATCACGGTTCCGGTCACGGATCCGTGACGGTTCAACACTGTTTTGCCTTCTTCTTCCTCCGGACGCGATTTTCACAAAAAAAAACACAGAAACCTCCATTGATGACCTTCCAAGGCTCCAAAAACAGTGCCTAAATGTCTATACTTCTAAACCCATCATGGGTAAACATCAAAACTCCATAAATACGAATTAAATCCATCGTCTAACATCAAAATCCTCCAAACTTCATCATCAAAATCCCAAACTCCAAACCAATCCATTGTTCATCAAATTTCTCCAAAACCCAAGAATAAAAAATCCATAAAAACGAAAAGGGATTAGAAGCTCACCTTGGAAATGATGAGTAGAAGAAGAAAATGGGAGAATCAAGCCACTTTGGTGAAGAAATGGCCCAAAAATCCCTCTTTTCTCTCCTTTCTTCTTCTTCTTCAAGCTTCAAACCTCACTTTCTCTCTCCACCCTCTCTCTAATTTCGGCTACCTTGGGAAATATGTTGAAATGAGCACCAAATGGAGCTTAAAACCTAGTGGGGATAGTGCCCAAAATACCCATTTGCTTTAACTCTTCCCAAAATCAACTAATGAGGGTAAAAGGGTCAAAACACACTCAATTCTTCTCTTGCAAGCAAGCATGGACCCATGTCCATGTGGGGACCACTCCAAGCTTAAATAATTTCCAGCACAATATTTTATCGGATTTTAGTTCTTAATCGGACTACGGTTTGACCGAAAAGACTCTGGGTTGACTTTACCCAATATTACAGTCAATTGAAAGGAAACGGCCCAACTAAGCTAACCGTGACAACGGCTAAGCTTTTTGGGCTCCGGAAAGGTCTCGCATGACTCTCGGAGTCATCGGTTGACTTTTCCTGCAGAAAGTCAACTCTCGCCGAAACCTCCGGTTCGACCGGGGGTGGTTCTTACAATCTACCCCCTTAAAAGAATTTCGTCCTCGAAATTTAAAACAGACGTACCTCAAGGGTCGAACAGGCTGGGGTACTTCGCACGAACCTCATCCTCGCGCTCCCAGGTCGACTCTGCTCCATGGTGCTTCCACTGCACATGTACTAGTGGGATAGTCCTGCCCCGCAAGGCCTTCTCTCGCCGATCCAGAATCCTAACTGGTTGTTCCTCATACGAAACATCTTCCGCCACCTCGATGTCCGTCCACTCAATCACGTGGGAGGGATCCGCGGTTTACTTCCGCAGCTGGGATACATGGAAGACGTTATGCACGTTCCCGAGTTGCGGTGGTAAAGCAAGGCGATAGAAAACAACTCCAACTCTACCCAAGATCTCGAAAGGTTCGATAAAACCGCGGGGCCAACTTGCCTCTGCCACGGTTGAACCACAAAAGGCCCTTCTTCGGGCTCACCCTCAGAAACACATGATCACCAACCGCAAACTCAAGAGGCATGCGCCGTCTATCTGCATAACTCTTCTGGCGACTCTGCGCGGTCCTCAACCGATCCCGAATTAGTGCGACCTTTTCGGTCGTCTCCTAGACAAGCTCCGGACCAAGTAGACTCCGGTCTCCCACCTCTGCTCAACACACGAGCGATCTGCACGGCCTACCATACAACGCCTCAAACGGTGACATCCCAATACTGGCCTGGAAGCTATTGTTGTAGGCAAACTCCGCTAAAGGCAAGTGATCCTCCCATGACCCTCGAAAGTCCAACACACAGGCTCGCAACATATCCTCCAGTATCTGGATGGTGCGCTCTGAATGACCATCGGTCTGTGGGTGATATGCTGTACTAAGCAAGACCTCGGTCCCCAACTCTCTCTGCAAGCTCTCCCAAAATCTGGAGGTGAAGCGCGGATCTTTGTCGGACACTATCGACATCGGCACCCCGTGAAGACGGATGATCTCCCGAACATACAACCGGCTCAAAGTATCTACTATGTCCGTCATCCTCATGCCTAAGAAGTGTGCCGACTTGGTCAGTCGGTCGACCACCACCCAAACTGCATCATGCCCTCTTGGTGACCTCGGCAAGCCACTCACGAAGTCCATCGTGACATGCTCTCACTTCCACTCTGCAATCGGTAACGGTTGTAGCAAGCCAGCGGGACGCTGATGCTCGACCTTCACTTGCTGACAAGTGAGGCACCTCGAAACGAACTCTACCACTGCTCTGCGCATCCCGCTCCACCAGAACTGTCGCCGGATAGCCCGATACATCTTGGTGCCACCCGGGTGCACAACAAGACGGGAGTGATGAGACTCTTTCAACACATTATCTCGACAACCACGTGGCACAAACAACCCTCCTCGGTATCGTAGACCCAGATCAGTACCCTGCTCCTAGCCCTCGGTGTCATCACTGCTGATCATCCTCTCTCGGATCTCTGCCGTCTCGGCATCCCCGGCATGTGCCTCTAGCACACGGGCAACAAGTGTGGGCTGCGCCACCAACGAACACATGGGCACGCCATCAGTGATCTCATCGAGCTCGAGCCTGAACGTGCTCAACTCCTCCATCATGTCCCGCTCTCGGACAAATATACTAGCAAGGTTGTGAGTCGACTTCCTACTCAGGGCATCGGCGACGACGTTCGCCTTGCCCGGGTGGTAGAGTAGCTCGAAGTCGTACTCCTCCAACAACTCCATCCATCGCCTCTAGTGCATATTCAAGTCGCGCTGGGAGAAGATGTACTTAAGGCTCTTGTGATCCGAAAACACCCGGATTCGCTCTCCATACAAATAGTGCCCCCAGCTCTTCAACACAAATACAACTGCAGCCAACTCTAGCTCAAGGGTCGGGTAGTTGGGCTCATGTATCTTCAACTGTCTCGAGCCATATGCAACTACCTTCCCGGAATGCATCAACACACACCCCAGTCCTTCTCCGGACGCATCACAATACACGTCATAGCCGACCCCTCGCTCCAGCACTATCAATACGGGTGCGGTGGTCAAACGAGCCTTCAACTCGACAAAGGAGTGCTCGCACTCATCAGTCCACACAAACTCCACTCCCTTGCGTGTCAAGGTAATCATCGGTGCGGCCAGATGTGAGAAGTCCTAGACGAACCGTCGATAGTACCCTGCCAAGCCTAGGAAGCTGCGGATCTCGAAGACACTCTTGGGCCGTGCCCACTTCAAGACCGCGTCGATCTTCGCTGGATCGACGAGTATACCCTCTTGGGACACAACATGTTCGAGGAACTTCACATCGGCGAGCCAGAACTCGCACTTCTCCAAGTTGCCGTACAGTTGGTGAGTACGCAACAAAGTCAACACTGTCCTCAAATGCTCCTCATGTGCCTCCTCACTAGGCGAATAAATCAGAATGTCGTCTACGAACACCACGACGAACTGATCCAGGTAGGGTCGGAAGATACCGTTCATCAAATTCATGAACGCTGTAGGTGCGTTCGTCAACCCGAATGACATCACCAAGAACTCGTAGTGTCCATACCGAGTCCGAAATGCGGTCTTCTCCACATCCTCCTCCCGAATCCTCAACTGGTAGTACCATGGTCGAAGATCAATCTTCGAGAAGCACTTCGCTCCTCTCAACTGATCAAACAGGTCATCGATCCTCGGAATTGGATAACGGTTCTTCACAATTACCCGGTTCAACTTCCGGTAATCAATGCACATCCTCAAATCTCCTCCCTTATTCTTCACGAAGAGGGCAGGTGCTCCCCACGGCGAAGCACTCGGTCGGATGAAACCCTTCTCCTGAAGCTCCTCTAGTTGTCGCTTCAGCTCGACCAACTCGCCTGGTGCAAACCGATACGGGGCCATGGATATCAGCGCCGTACCCAGGATCAAGTCGATCCTAAACTCCACCTCGCGCGATGGAGGTAATCTTGACAGCTCCTCCGGAAAGACCTCCGGGAACTCGCATACCACTCTCGGTAGCTCTCTACTCTGCACGGTCTCCGTCTCATCTCCCACGGTCAACGCAGACAAGAGTACTCCACTCCTACTTCCCAAGACACAGGTAACGACCGTGTCCCCCGACACTACGATCACCTGCCGACGATACCAATCGATCGATGCTCGATACCTCGCGAGCCAGTCCATCCCTAAGATTACGTCAAAAGCCATCATGTCCAAAACAAGTAAGTCACCAACAAAAGGGCAATCAGCCACTCTAATCTCACAATCAAGACAAACGATCCTTAAGACCACATCTCCCGTAACCGGGGTATTAAGACAAAGGGGTCGACTCAACGTCTCCACTTTCAATCCCACAGAATCAGTAAAAGTAGAAGAGATGAAAGAATGTGAAACCCCAATATCAAATAAGAAAGACGCCCAGGAATTATAAAGCAAACACGTAACCTGGGTGGTCTCATGACCGGAGTATTGTCTCTTAGCTCTGGAGTCAGTGACTGCATAGACCCGGCCCTGCTGTGCTTGGGGTCCTCCCCTCGGGGTGGTGGAAGTGCAAGCTGCTGTGAAGTCCTCGACTGGTGTCTCTGTGCTAGTGCCCCCGCTGCCTGACGCGGGGCCCTCGGAGGCTGTGCCTGATGCAGTCGTACAGGGGGTGCCTGGCGAGGCTGCGCCTACTGAGGTCTCGGCGCTAACGCTCCTCCAACCCGATCAGGACACGCGAAAGAGAGGTGTCCCTGTCGGCCGCACTGATAGCACGTCCTCTCACTAGAACGTGGTCTGTCCCATAATCTCGGCGTACATTCAATCTGACGATCTGCAGGTCCGCTGTTCCTCGGGCAGTCTCGGGCTAGGTGGCCCAACTACATGCACAATGCGCACAACTGCGCTACTGGGGCAGGTCCAACTAACGCTACTGCTCCGACCCGGCGCATGACACCAGACTGGAGCTGTGGCTGAAAAGATCCAAAGACCCTTTGCCTCCTCGGATCGCGACTCTCGGACGGCCTCAGGAAGCCACTCGGCCTCGGCCTGAACTCCCGCGCTCTGGCGGTCTCCCGAAAGTGCCTCTCCACAGCTAGTGCCTGGTCCACTAGTGCAGAATAGTCCTCAGTCCTGAAAGCAATGACTCGATCCGCGATGGACGGAATGAGTCCTCTCTCA
This sequence comes from Erodium maritimum, assembly GCA_963921825.1. Classification (NCBI taxonomy): domain Eukaryota; kingdom Viridiplantae; phylum Streptophyta; class Magnoliopsida; order Geraniales; family Geraniaceae; genus Erodium; species Erodium maritimum. The sequence goes on along the minus strand of OY997595.1, from coordinate 46,244,162 downwards.
AAACGCCTGCAGCGGCTCTCCTCGGTCTGTACCATCTCTGATGCGAAGCGAGACAAGGATGTAAACCTCGCCTCATACTTCAAGACGGTCATCCCTCTCTAACGCAGTTACATGAACTACTGGTGTCTGTCATCTCAAACAGATCGAGGGAAATACTGCTCCAGGAACAGTCTACGGAACAACTGGAAATCATCTCCAACCCTGGTCTGCACATGCTGCCACCAGTGGTACGCCTCCCCCTCTAGCTAGAATGTCGCAAAAGATACCCTCAGACGACCATCAGATACCCCCGACGTATCCAGATTATGGGTAATCTGCTCCAGCCACCCCACGGCTTCCTCGGGGTTTGACCCCCCGGAATAGACTGGTGTGTCCAGCCTACGGAAATCTCTAAGAGCCTGGGCCGTATAGCTGTCAATCTGACATGGCCTCTCAACGATGGTTGCGGCAGCAGTAGGCACAGTCTCGGGTGTCGGTGCTGCAGTCTCTCTCTGGGCGCTGATCGCCGCGAGAACTGCGCGAACCACCTCCTCTAGAGGGGTCGCCTGGGTCGGCTCTACGACCGGAGTAGCTCTGAGTGGTAACCCTGACAGCCCAGCCCCAACTCTCTCGTGCTCTACAGAAGTAGCACCCTGAGAACTCGTTGCCCCTGCCTGCTCAATGGCAGGTGGCTGCCCCTGGCCCCTAGCTGGGTGACTCTTGGTGCCTCTCGGAACGTAGACTCGAGACATGTCGTATACCCGCTGCACGGATAACGCACATGTTCATTTTCTCAGTTTAGAACAAAGCGGTTCGAGTAAAACACAAACGTTCACGAGCGTTTCACAAAGAAATAATACTTCATATAAACATAGAAGTCCGCACACTTGTGCATCTCACAGCTTCAATCACACAATTCAACCAACTCTCACAGGAGGCACAGTTTCAAACAAGTCACACAAGCGACATACCGGACCGGCATACACTTTGTCGGGTATCTTCCCATAATAAGGGTACAAACACAACACAACCAATTTCGCAAGTTCGTGCATTAATTCATTTCCACATGTTCTCAACCCTTTATATTTCTATCATAACATTCATGTCGATCTCGCGTCGTTACAACCCGATTCAAGCGTCCTCGAATCTCGTTGTAACCACTTGACATCCCCCTATCACGTTCGACTACAGTGGCGCCCCTGAGTCAACCTGTGATAGTACAAACACTTCAGTTTTGCAGAAATTTCGACTTGACCCATTCGTATATTCCACTAACCATCCGCTTAAGTGGGACATTCAATAAACAAACTGCACACGGTGTTCAGCACAAGAAGCACACCACAAACATCACAAAACACACCACTGTATAACCTCGTAAATACACGACTCGGGTCTCGGTAATTCTCGATTTCTACCCGGCCAAGTCAACATTTCAATCAAGTCAATCATTCAATCAACGGCCGACCAAGACGGCAACCCAATAGCGATCAATTAACCAAGACAACCAATTCGTAATTGGCTCAACCATCACTCGTTAAACACCTCGATCTCAACCGATCGACATCATAGATCAACTAAGGTACAAGCATAGCACAGAGAATAAGGTACAAACCAAGTAAGGTAAAACTTAAACAAGGCACTTTGACAATCGAGACTCTTGTCGTTTCGATTCTACGCAGAGGATATTTCCGACTTGCGTCACCGAGCACTACGACTTTTACCCCCTAACTCTACCCACCTAATCGACGTACGGTCCAAGGTTTTGAAAATAATTTCAAAATGAAACCAGGCTCTGATACCAAATTGTCACGCCCCAAATCCAGTTTTGACCGGACTCGAGACGTGAGTTAAAATAACAATAAATTAAACTAACTAAATAAATTTTGATAAAATAATTCTCAGAGTAAATCACAAATCGAGTCCAACCGAAGACTCAAAAGCTCAAACTGAAACAAAATGTAAATCACAAATCGAGTCCAACCGAGGAGTCAAAAGCTCAAACTGAAAAAAAAAATGTAACACAGTTTAAGACAAAAAGTGAAGGTGCGTCTCTAACATAGTAACACCCGGACCCTCAGTGAGCTCTCGAGCCCTGAGATGTCCTACAACCTACTCAACAATGAAACCTGTAAAACAACAGTAAACACAAAGGGGGGGTGAGCTTACGCTCAGTAGGAAAAAGTAGTAAAGTAAGGAATCCCCGCTTTGACAATAAAACACATTTTGTACAATTATCCCAAGGTTCTGATTAGTACGATTAACCAAGGAAAACGCCATAGTCAAATATCAACGAGAATGTAATGATTAATAAAACAGTAACTCAAGGAAAACAAAGGAGAGGCAGTTTATTCCTCAATAAAAACAACTAAAGAAGGTACGTATAATGTCACATAGATAACTTAAACCACAATACTCCAATCCACAATTGGTCAATGTATCATATCGGATTGCCCCTCGGCCCAGAGAAGACACATATCGTCGAGGCTACCGGAAACATCCCTAAGGGGACACATATCATCGGAATTCTCGGAAATGTACCTAAAGGACCATAGATCATCGGGGTGAAGTAAGATGTTCTCCTGGAAACGCTCCCGCAGGAAAGCATACCCTCGGGGTGAAGCAACAAGTAACCAATCCCCTCAGGGTAAACAACCTCACGTCATACCGGAATTTGCATCGGCCTAGACGTCTTCCCGGGATTCACATTGGGGCTACCACAATACCGGAATTCGCATCGGTCTTCCCGGGATTCGCATCGGGGTTACCACAATCCATCGGCCTAGGTACTATCCTACACCGGAATTCCCCTTGGTGTAGGTACCATACCGGAACACAACTCATCTTAGAACACACCTCAAGGAAAATAGCACGCGGCATAAAGTCATAATGCAACCATAACTTAGCAAATCCAACAATCTTACTTCAACGCGCACAAAGAACCCATAATAACAATCACGCTTACCGACATGACTTACCAACCACGTTCTATCGGTCTATCACTCGCCCAATCATACCATTTGGCACAATCAATTCACAATCAATAATCATTCAATCAATCATAACACGGAGCAACCATTCACATACAATCATCATAATTCATCTAGTTTAGTATGACCCTTATATCTAAGATACGGAGCATACATAAATACCAAGGACGAACAATCATCAATAAGTACATTCAACAAGCAATACTAAGGCTCGACATGGCCATTCTACCAGCACGACAATTTCCCAAAGTATTGAAAGCGATTAAACTAGTGAATCACATCCTACATGCATACTAGACTCTTCCTGTTATTAATGTAATTGAAAAGCGGTTAATCTAGTGAATCACATCCTATATACAAACTAGGAGCTTTCCGATTATTATTAACCTATAGGCATACTATTAACACTATTTAAAAGTGGAGTTACTACTCTTCCCTACCTAGAAAATTCCAAAGCTTAATACTCCTAGCTGCTGACGTCCTGGCTAGCTTCCTCTCCGTCTTCTCACGAGGTCCAAGGGCCTCCTCCTCCGTTGAGCTCGGGTCCTAGGTCTTGGATCACAAATTAAAACCAAAATTAAAGACTAACCAAAAGTGGTTTAAGAGGCAAGAACTAAGTTAAGGTTCCCAAGCAACCGGTTCAAGATAAAAGTTCGAATTGGATGAAAAACACCCAAAAAGGATTCAAAAGAACCAAGACTGGTCTGCCACGGATCTGGTCACGGATCCGTGGGCTTCGCCGTCACGGTTCTCCTCACGGAGCCGTGACTGACGCCGTCACGGTCTCCCTCACGGAGCCGTGACGTCTCCCGCCACGGTTCCGGTCACGGATCCGTGACGGTTCAGCACTGTTTTGCCTTCTTCTTCCTCCAAACGCGATTTTCACAAAAAAAAAACACAAAAACCTCCATTGATGACCTTCCAAAGCTCCAAAAACAGTGCCTAAACGTCTATACTTCTAAACCCATCATGGGTAGACATCAAAACTCCATAAATACGAATTAAATCCATCGTCTAACATCAAAATCCTCCAAACTTCATCATCAAAACCCCAAACTCCAAACCCATCCATTGTTCATCAAATTTCTCCAAAACCCAAGAACCAAAAATCCATAAAAACGAAAAGGGATTAGAAGCTCACCTTGGAAATGATGAGTAGAAGAAGAAAATGTGAGAATCAAGCCTCTTTGGTGAAGAAATGGCCCAAAAATCCCTCTTTTCTCTCCTTTCTTCTTCTTCAAGCTTCAAACCTCACTTTCTCTCTCCACCCTCTCTCTAATTTCGGCTACCTTGGGAAATGTGCTGAAATGGGCACCAAATGGAGCTTAAAACCTAGAGGGGATAGTGCCTAAAATACCCATTTGCTTTAACTCTTCCCAAAATCAACTAATGAGGGTAAAAGGGTCCAAACACACTCAATTCTTCTCTTGCAAGCAAGCATGGACACATGTCCATGTGGGGACCACTCCAAGCTTAAATAATTTCCAGCACAATATTTTATCGGATTTTAGTTCTTAATCGGACTACGGTTTGACCAAAAAGACTCCGGGTTGACTTTACCCAGTATTATAGTCAATTGAAAGGAAACGACCCACCTAAGCTAGTCGTGACGACGGCTAAGCTTTTTGGGCCCCGGAAAGGTCCTGCATGACTCTCGGAGTCATCGGTTGACTTTTCCTACAGAAAGTCAACTCTCACCGAAACCTCCGGTTCGACCGGGGGCGGTTCTTACAGACAACGTGGGAGGGACCCATCGAATTGCCTTGACGAAAAAAAGATATCCAATTCCTCGGTCGGTTGGTGGATCGCGAGTCTCCTATTAGTGCGTGATGTAGACTTTGCCCCTTTCCGATGCCAACACACCCATGCCCCAAGAGCTCAGACCCAAGGGACGGATGTCAACCATTTCCTCTTTGGAGTTGAATTTTCAGTTAAGGAACTCTAACTTTCCTGTTCTTATTACTGGAATGAATATTTTGGATGTTTCGGAGCTTGTGTTTCCGAGTATTAATCTGCCAGAATTGTCGTCAAAAAGAAATTGGGCTAGAAAAGATGATCAGGTCGAAGCTAAAGATAAGTCTTCAACAAGAGTTTATAATTCAAACTCAAACTCTATCTCTCCATATTAGTTTGATAAGGATAAAGGTATTTGTGTTAATGAGATTTCGAGTGAGCCTCTCTTATCTACAGCCCAACTCGTTAATGCGTCTTCTACATCGGGTCAGTCTTTGCGTGCATCGCAAGTCAAATTTTCTCTTCCTCCGATTACAAAAAAAACAAAAGAAGGTCAAGGCGGCTGTCTCTTATCAGACTCCAGTTCTATCTAAATTTCGTTGTCGCAACCAAGACCGTCAGGCGCGATAGGGTGACTGGAACTGCGTTAAACATGTTTGTCACGCCCAAAATCCGGTTTTGGCCGGACTCGAGACGTGAACTTGGAAAACAATAAAAGAAATTATACAAGTAAATTTAAACGAAATTAAATTCCAAATTTTAGTTCCAAAATACAACTCCAAAAATTAAGAGTCAAACGCTCAATCCAACTAAGTAACGGAAAACATAGTTTGATACGAAAAAAAGGAAGTACGCCTCTAATACATATAACCACCCGGATCCTCAAGGAGCTCCCGAGCCCTGAGACAACCTCTAGGTCTACTCATCAACGAAACCTGTAAAAACAATAAACACGAAGGGGGGTGAGCTTACGCTCAGTAGGAAAAAGTAGTAGAGGGAAAATGACTCGCTTCGTCATAAAAAATTCTCGATTAGTCCGATTACCAAAAGACAACACTAATAGAGATCAACAAGAGTTGCAACACTTAAATAAATAACAACACAAATGAAGATCAACGGGAAGACAACTTAACCATCAATAGAAACCAACTAAAGAAACACACGAGTACCGAGGTATACATAATTACATGACAATACTCTCATTCACACATAAACTCATATATTGTACCGGAACACACATCATCCTAGATATCTTCCCGGAACTCACATCATCGGGGTGAAACAAGTCTTCCCGGAACACGTAGCATCGGGGTGAGACAACAATATACCATACCAGAATATCCCTCGGCCTAGGTCTTCCCGGAACACGTAGCATCGGGGTGAAACAAGTCTTCCCCGAACACGTAGCATCGGGATGAGACAACAATATACCATACCGGAATATCCCTCGGCCTAGGTCTTCCCGGAACGCGTAGCATCGGGGTGAAACAACAATATAAACATATCGGACCGACATACCCCCTCGGTCAGATATCTTCCCGGAAACACCCTCGGGGCAAGTAAACAACAAAGACACACAATACCATACAAAACACAATGCAACGAACTCATGTCATCAACCAACTTACCGACACAACTTACCAAACACGTCTCATCGGTCTATCATTCACCCGATCACATCACAAGGTACAATCTTATCACATTCAACACATTCACTCAAACAATCATGTCACGAACAACCATTTATATCACAATCATCATATTCAAATAGTTTAATACGACTCTTATAATAACCAAAGAATGGAACATGCATCGACATTTGAGGACTAAAGATCACACTCCAACACAACCACACTCAATCCTAAGGCTCGACATGGCCATTCTACCAACACGACAATTTCCCATAATTGAAAGCGGTTATTCTAGTGAATCACATCCTATATGAAAACTAGGACATTTTCGGTTATTATCATCCTATATGCATACTATTAACATTCATTAATTAAAAGCGGAAATTTACTACTCTTCCCTACCTCAAAAGCAATCCAAACCAGCAGCGGACGACCTGGCTAGCTTCCTCCTTGTCACGTCACGGGGTCCAAAAATCTCCTCCTCCGCCAAGCTCAAGTCCAACGTCTAAGATTACAAGCAACACAAGAATTAATGCTAATTCATGTCTGCATTAAAGAGGGAAGGCCCATTTTGCCTAGAATCGGGAAAACGTCCCTCGGGACTCCGAAAATTTCCCTTTTTGTTTCTAACAATCCTAATTAGGTTTACTTGTTCCAACGCACTTGACGAAATCCAATTCCGGGGTCCGAGCCTTCCCAATTTCGCAGTTAAAGTTTCTAATCGTTTTTTCCGAATTTTCAAGAATCACGTCCAAAAATCGATCCGGGTGTGAAAACATCGTCCCGGGGTACACCCACGATCGTCCAATTTACGAAAAAACCAAAACCCAACCATGTGGGCCCCACGGCCACACATGGCCGTGGGTGGCCGGACTGGTCCGGCCGGTCACGTCCGAGGGTGGCCAAAACATGGCCGGTCATTTCCCTCCCCGGTAGCCGGATTCCGGCGACCTGCCGGAGCTCCGGTGAGCCTCCGGTCGCTGGAAAAATATCTAATTTCTCCAACAAGCTCCTAACTAGTTCTAGGTTCTCCAAATCACCAATTTTAAGCTTTAGAACCTCAATTTTCACCTCAAATCATCCAAAGTTTCAAGACCCAAGTGGGTTTCATCAAAAACTACTCAAACCAAGTTATTTCCATCATCCAACTCTACTTCTTCTTCACAAATCAACATTTAAACCTTCTAATACCCAAAACCCACTAGTTCAAGTCATCTCTACTCAAACCCACAACATGAATTTCGCCAAATGAGGAAATAAAGCATACCAACCTTTAGAAAATGAAGAGATGACGAAGATGAAGTAAATTTGAGGAGATTTAGTGTAGAATTGGCCAAAAAAAGAGCTTCTTTTCTCTTGCTTTTTTCTTCAAGCTTCAATGGAGCTTCAATGGAGTTTTAGTTTCTCTCTCTTCTAGCTATGGGGTTCGGCCACTATGTGAGAAATGAGCAGAATTTTTGCTCCATGTGGTCTTATCATCGAAGTGGAAAAGTCTCTTTCGTCCTTTAGCTCTCTCTCTTTATTTTGTCCAATATGTGGGGACCATTTGGTCTTTTAACCCACCTTTCTTCCCCTCCAAGCTAACATGGACATGTGTCCATGTGGGGACCACTCCTACCCCAAAAAATCTCAGCTCTTATTATTTTATTCGTTAATAATCCAAAATCGACCTAGTTTGACCCGGGTTTGACTTTTTCACAAAAGGTGTCAATTGAAAGGAAATGACCCAACTAAGCTAACCGTAACGGCGGCTAAGCTTTTTGGGTCCCGGAAAGGTCCCAAACGACTCTCGGAGTCATCGGTTGACTTTTCCGATAAAAAGTCAACTTTCGCCAAAAACCTCTGGTTCGACCGGGATCGACCGGGAGTGGTTCTTACAAGGTTGGCTTAAAGGCTATAAAATATGATGCTTTGGTTTTAGATCAATTCAATAATCTGGATTTAGAAATACCTGAACGCCTTGATCTGGAAATTGATGAAGACGATGACTATGAGGACGTGTGTGATGATGAGGATTTGGATGCTCTAAGCTCCATTCCTCCTTTATTAGCCCGAAATTAAGGAGATAAAGTTCCTCTCATGGAATATGAGAGGAACAAATTTCGTCTAGAAGAGGCGGAGTATCAGTAACACGATTAGGAATATACAACTTGATTATGTGTTCATTCAAGAAACAAAAGTCGCATCTTACTCTCCTGCTTATTTGCGTAGTTGTGGTTTTGTTGGAACCTGGGAACATGCTTTCTCCCCTGCTGATGGGGCGTTTGGAAGTTTATTATCAATCTGGAAACCTTATATTTTTCAATGTGTTGATTGTTTTCCTCTTAAGCATGATATAATTTGGATATGAACTTGGGGTGTGCTGCAAAAACCTATTGTTTTGGTTAATGTATATGCTCCAACGAATGAGGTTGGTAGAGCTGCTCTTTGGGACGAAATCAGAACGTATAGCTCTCGGTTTACTGATGTGATTTGTGTGGGGGGAGACTTCAATTCCGTTCTCATGGCAGGAGAACGTAGAAACAACGTTTTTTCAGAGCAAGACAACTCATGTTTCTTGGATTTTTTTTACCTCTTGGGCTAACCGATTTGAGGTTGGAAGGGGGAAAGTTTACCTTGTACGGTCCAGGTTCTAAGGCCAGCCGTTTGGATAGTTTTTTAGTGTCTCCTGAATTCTTAATATCTTTTGAAAATATTACTCAAAGAGGCTTAGAAAGAGGTCTGTTAGATCACCGCCCTATACTACTTGCATCCAAAGTCGCTAATTGGGGTCCGAAACCTTTTAAGTTCCTTAATGTTTGATTGGATTCGAGTAATTTTACTAATGTTATTCTTGGCTTTTGGAGTTCATATATTTGCACAGGTTCTCCTAGTTACAAGCTTTGGTATAAGCTGAAATGTCTTCGTGAGGACTTAAGAACTTGGAATAAGTAAGTATTTGGCAGAATTGACCTTGTTGTGAACTCTTTGACCAAGGAAAATGAGAAACTCGATAGGGTTCTTGATACTCGAAACCTCACGGATGTAAAGAGTATTCAAAGGTCCTTACTGTAAAACCCGCTTCGTTTCATTAGGGTATTAAATTAAAATCCGAAACCCGTAGGGTAGATTTTTGAAACAAGTGGTAAAGCAAAAAAAAAAAAACTAGACAGGCCAGGCCTGTTTCGGCCAGCCTGGTGCAGGCCCCCATCCAACTCGTTTGGGCCTAGGGCCCGTTTCTCAGCTGAGGCCCGAGAGGGCCGGCCCAACGCGTCTGATATAAGCTGAAACCCTAGGGTTTCAGCATCAGAAACGCGCAGCCGAGACCCTTCCTCTCATTCGATCCTCTCGACCTCACTCTCTCTCCTTCTTCGTCTTCCTCGCCGAACTAGCACCGGCCACCACCGTTTCCGGCCGCCACACCCCTCACAACCCTCGTCCCATCCTTCTCCTTCATCTCCCGACCTATCTCACCGTCTCCGTCCAAAAACCCGGTTCTGTCCCGAGTCCTAACTCGCCACCGCCCCGTTTCCCGTCTCCGACCCCCCCTGTCTCTCTCTCCTTCGTCTTCCTCACCAAACTCCGACCGAGCACCACCTTCCCTTCAACCGAACGCGAACCGAGCTCCCGCCGTCGCCGGCGAGCTCGTCAGATCCGGAACGGGACGAGTCGTCCGGACCCGAGCCGTACACCGCCGCCCTCCACCGTCTCCACCGTGTCGGTACGGTGATTTCTCGGCCTGTTGAACCTCGGCCGATAACGGCATCGCCGGTGGTCGGCCGGACCAAAACGGAGCTCCTCCCTCTTCTCTTATTCTCCCTTTCCCGAGTCCGTTCAGATCTGATCGGTGATAGAACACTCTGTTCTGGATCTGGTTGGGACGGAATGGGACTTTGGAAATGGAAAGGAACAGAACAAGAACATGATCTCGGTTTGTTTAAGGAGTATTGGGTTGTATTGTAAATCTGAAATGTAAAGATTTGTAAAGAAGAACATCAAATTTTAAGTTATTGTTATTATGTCATTTACGTTTTTTTTGATCTGTTTAAGGGTGAAAAAGGAAGGGTTAAATCTGTTTGTAAAATGAAAATCAACTTTAGAATAAATGTTAGATCTTTATCGTTCGGACGTAAAATTGTTATCGTTAAAACTAGGTCGGGTTAAGTTTAACGGGTTTTAAAACGAAAGTCGATTGTTAAGATTAGACTCGAGTTAAGACTAAATCGAAAAGGGGAAATGAAGCCGATCGACTTTATAAGGGTCTTGGACCAAAATATCGACTTTGGAAACGAGCAGAAGGAAATCGTTCGTTTTGAAATCAAAGTCGGAATTAAGTAAAGCAAAGGAGTTTCAAAGACGGTTTTAAGTTAAAAATGGTTTTAACTGGGTTTAGATCAAATCTGAGTTCGGTGCACGGGTGCTCGAACCCGATCCATCGTAAATCCCACTTTTATCCCGCTCGAGTGTAAACGACAACTGTCGGATTTAAACTGGACTAATTGTAACCTTTCACTTAACAGCGAAACCGTTATTAAATTGTGGCTTCGGGTTAAATTTAGAGTCCAGCTCCGATCAAAGGGGAGCCCCGAAAAGCAATTTACAAAACCCGGGCAGATTCGCCACGTCGGGCGAATCGGGCCTTTAAGGGTCCTTTATCGACAATGTCGGGTAATTGGGAAGTTTGGGAGTGAGCGACATTGTCGGGGTTACGTTTGGGCGTTGAGTTTATTTAATTTCGGTCTGTTCGTACTAGTTTAAAAGTGACTTAATTGTGTTCTTTTAGATCGTGCTGCGGACCGAGGCAAAGGGAAGCTCGGCGAGTGATTGGGACTGCTTCGAGGTTTATTGGAGCGGTTTTGGATTTATATACGAGGTAGGGAAAAGTAGCCGGATCTCGGCCCTGATTAGGGAAAGTTAACACTAGAACTGCATGTGACACCGGGGTGTCGTGGGTTGTTTGGGTTTATTTAATTATTAGAAAGGCATGTTACGGGAACTTAGTTTTTATTGGAAATGCATGTGACACTTAGTAGTGTCGTAGGAACAGAGAACTTAGCGATAATTGAATTACTGGAGGCATATGACCATGCCCGGAGGTTGACTGTTTAATTTCTGTCTTGGGTGGCCATGAGAGCCCGTATATTTATTGTTGGTGTTTGGGTGGCCATGAGAGCCCGTGTATTTATTATTGGTGTTTGGATGGCCATGAGAGCTCGTGTATTTATTATTGGTGTTGGGTGACCATGAGAGCCCGTGCATTTATTGTTGAGTTTGGGGTGGCCATGAGAGCCCGTGTGTTATATTGGAGTCTTTGGGTTGTTGAGCCCGTGAGTTAAGCGGTTGTGTTTTGGGAGGCCATGATGGCTCGTGGGGTTATTGAACCCGAGTCTTGACTGTTGGGATGTCTTGAGTGGCCTTGAGTGCCTGTTTGTTGAACTTGCTTGTGTTTGTGGTTGCGTTTGCCCGAACCGACTGTGTGTCGGGGAGTGGTGTGGATTTTGGCAGGTTACGAGCATTCTTCGGCTGGCCTGACCAAACTCGAGCCTCGGCAGGTTCTGAGCATTCTTCGGCTAGCCTGTTCCGTGTCCGGATCCCGAGAGGTTATGAGCATTCTTCGGCTAGCCTGATCCGTGACCGGGTCCCGGCAGGTTACGAGCATTCTTCGGCTGGCCTGACCGCGTACGAGGCTCGGCAGGTTCTGAGCATTCTTCGGCTAGCCTGATCCGTGTTCTTGTCTTTGGGTAAGGTCATTGTTGGTTGTGTTTGTTTTACTTTGCGAGTTTGAGGTTGAGTACTTGAGTTGGTGTCAGTTTTGGTGTTGATTTTGTGTTGGTTTTAGTTTGGTGTTACTGGCTTCATCTACTATTTATGCCTTAGTCAGTTTGTTATCCGTGGAGGTGAGCGAACGCTCACCCCTAGCTGCTTTTCCTACAGGTACTGATCACCGGACGGACTAGGTTAGCTCTTGAAGCTTGTGGAGCTTGGAGCGGAGTCTGGTCTTTACTTTTGTTGAGTCTAGTGACGGATATTGTACCTTGTCCACTTGTTGGGACGTTTTTGTTTTGTAAATACTATTATGTAGAGAAGTAAATGGAAATGTCAAAGCTTTTATTGAAAACAGGTTTCAAGTGTTCATGTTTTTAAAAGTTCGCGTCCCGAGTTCGGTTCGCTGAAATTGGTGCGTGACAGCTTGGTATAAGAGCTCGAGGTTTCAAACCTCGGACTGTCCGTCACTTAGGGGGGAGAGTCGAGTCAGTGTAGACTCGTCACGTCTTGAGTCTTGTTTGTGTTTGTGCGTATGTTACAGTATTTTGTTGCTGGCATACTGTTTGTGTGTGGTTGCGTGAACTGTTTTTAAACTGTCGCGGGTCGACTCAGGAGCGCTCCTGTAGTCGAACGTGACGGTGTTGATGTCAAGTCGGTACAACGTGGTTCGGGGACGCCTGGACCGGGTTGTAACTACGTGATGTCAAGGAACGAAGTTTTAAAATGAAAGGGGAAGGTTTTAAAATTGTTGGCCCTGTTGGCATGTCTTGAACTAGATTGGCCCTGTGGGCGTGTGTTTGATTTTGGTTGGCCCGGTGGGCAAGGTTCGACTCTGGTTGGTTTGTCGTCGCTTGTGTGGTGTATGTCAATGTGGTCTCGTATACTAATACTATATATAAAGTATGTTTAGCTCGAGCGGTGTGGCGCTTTAGTGATAAGCACGCTAGTGTAAGCTTAGACCGGGTGAACGTTAGTGTTTTTGAACTATCGTCTTTATTTGAGTTCGCAAACTGAACGTTTGCCTGTATCCGTGCATAGGATACTGATTATGGCTCGCGGAAGGCGCGGACGAGCATCAGGAACACGGGGTCAGGCACCCACGCGAGGCCGGCGGGGGCGGTCGGCAGGGGCACCAGGGAGGGTGCCAACCGTCGAGCCCGCCGACTACGCGGAGGCACAGGGCACTCCCGTCGGAGAAGACGGGAGAAGTGATGCGGGGCCATCTGCAGGCACCCCCAGTGTTCCGCCAGTCGCGGACCCTCCAGTGATGACTGCCCTGGATGAGCTTACCAGGACCGTTCAGAGTTTGGTGGCGGTTATCGCCAGCCGAGAGTCGGCTTCGCCAGCACCAGAGGCAGCCGCAGTCCCGGTGAGGGCCGCTCAGACAGAGGATCTTACCTCCCGAGCGCTACTAGATTTCCTGAAGCTCGGGATACCTGTTTTTGTCGGGGAGCCGAACCCCGACCTAGCCGAGCGATGGATAGAGCAGGTCACATCGGGTGAAGGACACGGTCAGATGTCGAGGATGGCCGGCGGAGAGTGTCCTTCGCGGCCCATCAGCTGAGAGACAACGCCTACCACTGGTGGGGGCGGGTGAAGGACACGGTCGGATACGACTACAACATCTTTCAGGAGGTATTCATGGCACAGTACTTTCCCGAGTCGACTCGGTTGGAGCGACATCGGCAGTTCTTAGACCTGGAGCAAGGAGGGATGACAGTGGCAGAGTACGAGGCCAGGTTCACAGCCTTGGCCAGATTCGCGCCTGAGATGGTGACGAGCGAGACGAACCGTTGCCTGCGGTTCCAGGACGGACTGAGGCTGGGCATCCGGAACCAGGTTCTTGCATCTCTGCGGGGAGACAGGCCATTTACAGCGAGGGTGCAGAGCCAGAGGAGGGCACACGGACCACCATTGACCAGCCGGACAGGCCAGAGCTCGGGGTCGAGAGCCGACGAGGTCAGCTGTTTCTGGTGCGGCCGGATGGGACACACTATGATATGGTGCCGCGAGCAGTTGGGAGAGACTTCAGCGCAGCGACCGCAGCAGTCGCGGACAGTACAGTCGCCCAGGGGTCGCCCTAGACAGAGTCAGCAGCCGAGGCCGTCACGGCCGTCGACGAGCGCACCGATTCCGAGACAGCTGCAGAGTCACGGGTATCCAGCAGCCAGTGCGCAGGGTCAGAGGCAGCAGGCCTCGCAGGGGAGAGTATATGCAGTCACCGACTCCAGAGCCCCAGGACCTAGCACGTACCGTGAGACCATCCAGGGTACGTGTTTATTGTATCATTTATGGGCTTTATTCTTGTTTGATACCGGGGCATCGCACTCTTTTATTTCGTCGGGTTGTGCTGAGAGGTTGGGGTTGAGCTTAGAGCCGTTGAGTCCACCCCTATGCCTGGACACCCCAGTTGAGGGTGGTGCATCGTTGACTAGAGTATGTCGTGCCTGCGAGATTAGAGTCGCAGACTGTCCTTGCCCTGGTGATCTTCTCGTGTTGGGGATGACTACCTTTGATGTGATCTTGGGTATGGATTGGCTGTCGAGGTACCGAGCCAACATCGATTGCTACAGACGATGAGTGACAGTGATAGTGGGCGGTACGAAGGTGACGTGCGTGCTGGGAAGTAAGAGTGGGGTCCTCCTGTCGGCGTTGTCCGCAGAGGAGGAAGTACCGGCTGTGCAGAGCCGAGAGTTACCGAGAGTGGTATGCGAGTTCCCCGAGGTCTTTCCTGAGGAGTTGAGCGGGCTGCCACCGATTCGTGAGGTGGAGTTCGGGATTGACCTAGTGCCGGGAACGGCGGCGATATCGATGACGCCTTACCGGTTTGCGCCGGCAGAGTTGACTGAGCTGAAGCGTCAGCTGGAGGAGCTTCAGCAGAAGGGGTTTATCCGTCCGAGTGCATCGCCGTGGGGAGCACCAGCACTCTTCGTGAAGAAGAAGAGTGGAGAGCTACGGATGTGTATAGATTACCGGAAGCTGAACCGGTTTACGGTGAAGAACCGGTACCCGATGCCGAGGATCGATGACTTGTTCGACCAGTTGAGAGGGGCGACTCACTTCTCGAAGATCGATCTGCGATCCGGTTATTATCAGTTGCGAGTCCGTGAGGGGGACGTCGCAAAGACTGCATTCCGGACACGCTATGGGCACTACGAGTTCCTGGTGATGCCATTCGGACTGACGAACGCGCCAGCAGGGTTCATGGACCTGATGAACATCATCTTCCGGCCGTACCTAGATCAGTTTGTGGTGGTGTTCGTGGACGACATCCTGATATATTCGCAGAACGAGGCGGCGCATAAGGCACACCTGAGGGCTGTTCTGAACACTGCTGCGCAAGCATCAACTATATGCCAACCGGGAGAAGTGCGAGTTCTGGATCTCTGAGGTGAGGTTCCTCGGCCACATCGTATCCCGTGACGGTATCCTGGTCGATCCGTCGAAGATCGACGCGGTCTCGAAGTGGGCACGACCCACGAGTGTTTTCGAGATCCGTAGCTTTCTGGGATTGGCAGGCTACTATAGGCGATTTGTCTAGGATTTTGCACGACTAGCCGCACCGATGACTCTGTTGACGCGCAAGGGTGTTGGGTTCGTGTGGACAGATGACTGTGAGCGTGCGTTCGCGGAGTTGAAGACTCGACTAACTACAGCTCCAGTGTTAGTGGTGCCCGAGCGAGGGATTGGCTATGATGTCTACTGTGATGCGTCCGGAGAGGGACTGGGTTGCGTGCTGATGCAGTCGGGCAGAGTTGTGGCTTATGGCTCCAGGCAGTTGAAGATACACGAGCGCAACTATCCTACCCACGACTTGGAGCTAACAGCAGTCGTGTTTGCGCTAAAGAGCTGGCGATATTATCTGTACGACGAGGGGTTTCAGGTGTTCTCGGATCACAAGAGCCTCAAGTACATATTTTCCCAGCGAGACCTGAACATGTGTCAGCGACGGTGGATGGAACTACTCGAGGAGTACGACTTCGAGCTACACTACCACCCAGGCAAGGCGAACGTTGTCGCCGACGCCTTGAGTAGGAAGTCGGCTCCGAGCCTCGCCAGCATATCTGTCCGAGAGTGGGGCATGATGGGGGAGCTCAGCACATTCGGGCTTGAGCTAGAGGAGGTTACTGGCGGTGTTGCCACGTGCTCACTAGTGGCTCAGCCCTCACTGCTTGCCCAAGTGTTGGAGGCGCAGACGGAGGACGTCGAAGCATCAAAGATCCGCGAGAGAGTCGTCAGGGGTGACGAGGTGGTGGGCTGGCAAGACAGTACTGATTGGGGACTACGGTACCGCGGGGGGCTGTTCGTACCGGTTAACTGTAGAGACGCCGTGTTACGAGAGGCACACCATTCGCGTCTCACAGTGCATCCGGGGGGCACCAAGATGTACCGTGACCTCAGACGGCACTACTGGTGGCGCGGCATGAGGAGAGCAGTCGCAGAGTTTGTGTCGAGATGCCTTGTCTGTCAGCAGGTGAAGGCCGAGCATCAGCGTCCCGCGGGATTGTTACAGCCACTACCGATTGCTCAGTGGAAGTGGGAACACATTACGATGGACTTCGTGTGTGGACTACCGAGATCGCCCAAGGGAAACGACGCCGTGTGGGTGGTGGTTGACCGACTTACCAAGTCGGCCCACTTTCTGGCTATGAGGATGACAGACCCGGTCGACAAGTTGAGCAGTCTGTATATCCAGGAGATAGTGCGTCTCCACGGCGTCCCGGTGTCGATAGTGTCTGACAGGGATCCCCGCTTCACGTCCAGGTTCTGGCCGAGTCTGCAGAAAGCACTGGGGACAGAGGTCCTACTCAGCACAACACATCATCCTCAGACAGACGGTCAGTCTGAGCGTACCATTCAGATCTTGGAGGACATGCTGCGAGCATGTGTGCTGGATTTCAGAGGATCTTGGGAGACCCACCTACCATTGGCCGAATTCGCCTACAACAACAGCTTCCAGGCCAGTATCGGGATGGCACCGTTCGAAGCGTTGTATGGTCGGCCGTGTCGGTCACCAGTATGCTGGGCAGAGGTGGGGGACAAGAGTCTGTTGGGGCCAGATCTTGTCAGAGAGACGACGGAGAAGGTCGCATTGATCCGCGATCGGTTGAGGACCGCGCAGAGCTGGCAAAAGAGTTATGCCGACAGACGGCGTCGACCTCTTGAGTTTGCAGTCGGGGATCACGTGTTCCTGAAGGTGAGCCCGAGGAAGGGACTGGTGCGGTTCAGGCGCAGCGGGGGCAAGTTGGCTCCGAGGTACATTGGCCCGTTCCAGAACTTGGGCAGAGTGGGAACAGTGGCTTATCGTCTGGCGTTGCCACCGCAACTTGGGAGAGTCCATAACGTCTTCCACGTGTCTCAGTTGCGGCAGTACAACGCAGACCCCTCCCACGTCATTGAGTGGACTGATATCGAGGTGGCTGATGATGTCTCCTATGAGGAGCAGCCGGTTCGGATCATGGACACACGGGAGCAGATTCTGGGGGCAGGCAAGATTATCTGCCTGGTACGAGTGCAGTGGAAGCACCACGGGGCTGAATCGACTTGGGAACGCGAGGACGAGGTTCGCGCGAAGTATCCCGCCTTGTTCATTTCCCGAGGTACGCCTGTTTTAAATTTTGTGGGCGAAATTCCTTTAAGGGGGGTAGATTGTAAAACCCGCTTCGTTTCATTAGGGTATTAAATTAAAATCCGAAACCCGTAGGGTAGATTTTTGAAACAAGTGGTAAAGCAAAAAAAAAAAAAAAAACTTGACAGGCCAGGCCTGTTTCGGCCAGCCTGGTGCAGCCCCCCATCCAACTCGTTTAGGCCTAGGGCCGTTTCTCAGCTGAGGCCCGAGAGGGCCGGCCCAACGCGTCTGATATAAGCTGAAACCCTAGGGTTTCAGCATCAGAAACGCGCAGCCGAGACCTTTCCTCTCCTTCGATCCTCTCGACCTCACTCTCTCTCCTCCTTCGTCTTCCTCGCCGAACCAGCACCGACCACCACCGTTTCCGGCCGCCACACCCCTCACAACCCTCGTCCCATCCTTCTCCTTCATCTCCCGACCTATCTCACCATCTCCGTCCAAAAACCTGGTTCTGTCCCGAGCCCTAACTCGCCACCGCCCCGTTTCCCGTCTCCGACCCCCCTGTCTCTCTCTCCTTCGTCTTCCTCACCAAACTCCGACCGAGCACCACCTTCCCTTCAACCGAACGCGAACCGAGCTCCCGCCGTCGCCGGCGAGCTCGTCAGATCCGGAACGGGACGAGTCGTCCGGACCCGAGCCGTACACCGCCGCCCTCCACCGTCTCCACCGTGTCGGTACGGTGAGTTCTCTGCCTGTGGAACCTCGGCCGATAACGGCATCGCCGGCGGTCGGCCGGACCAAAACCGAGCTCGTCCCTCTTCTCTTATTCTCCCTTTCCCGAGTCCGTTCAGATCCGATCGGTGATAGAACACTCTGTTCTGGATCTGGTTGGGACGGAATGGGACTTTGGAAATGGAAAGGAACAGAACAAGAACGTGATCTCGATTTGTTTAAGGAGTATTGGGTTGTATTGTAAATCTGAAATGTAAAGATTTGTAAAGAAGAACATCAAATTTTAAGTTATTGTTATTATGTCATTTATATTTTTTTTGATCTGTTTAAGGGTGAAAAAGGAGGGGTTAAATCTGTTTGTAAAATGAAAATCAACTTTAGAATAAATGTTAGATCTTTATCGTTCGGACGTAAAATTGTTATCGTTAAAACTAGATCGGGTTAAGTTTAACGGGTTTTAAAACGAAAGTCGATTGTTAAGATTAGACTCGAGTTAAGACTAAATCGAAAAGGGGAAACGAAGCCGATCGACTTTATAAGGGTCTTGGACCAAAATATCGACTTTGGAAACGAGCAGAAAGAAATCGTTCGTTTTGAAATCAAAGTCGGAATTAAGTAAAGCAAAGGAGTTTCAAAGACGGTTTTAAGTTAAAAATGGTTTTAACTGGGTTTAGATCAAATCTGAGTTCGGTGCACGGGTGCTCGAACCCGATCCATCGTAAATCCCACTTTTATCCCGCTCGAGTGTAAACGACAACTGTCGGATTTAAACTGGACTAATTGTAACCTTTCACTTAACGGTGGAACTGTTATTAAATTGTGGCTTCGGGTTAAATTTAGAGTCCGGCTCCGATCAAAGGGGAGCCCCGAAAAGCAATTTACAAAACCCGGGCAGATTTGCCACGTCGGGCGAATCGGGCCTTTAAGGGTCCTTTATCGACAATGTCGGGTAATTGGGAAGTTTGGGAGTGAGCGACATTGTCGGGGTTACGTTTGGGCGTTGAGTTTATTTAATTTCGGTCTGTTCGTACTAGTTTAAAAGTGAGTTAATTGTGTTCTTTTAGATCGTGTTGCGGACCGAGGCAAGGGAAGCTCGGCGAGTGATTGGGACTGCTTCGAGGTTTATTGGAGCGCTTTTGGATTTATATACGAGGTAGGGAAAAGTAGCCGGATCTCGGCCCTGATTAGGGAAAGTTAACAGTAGAACTGCATGTGACACCGGGGTGTTGTGGGTTGTTTGGGTTTATTTAATTATTAGAAAGGCATGTTACGGGAACTTAGTTTTTATTGGAAATGCATGTGACACTTAGTAGTGTCGTAGGAACAGAGAACTTAGCGATAATTGAATTACTGGAGGCATATGACCATGCCCGGAGGTTGACTGTTTAATTTCTGTCTTGGGTGGCCATGAGAGCCCGTGTATTTATTGTTGGTGTTTGGGTGGCCATGAGAGCCCGTGTATTTATTATTGGTGTTTGGGTGGCCATGAGAGCTCGTGTATTTATTATTGGTGTTGGGTGACCATGAGAGCCCCCGTGCATTTATTGTTGAGTTTGGGGTGGCCATGAGAGCCCGTGTGTTATTTTTGGCGTCTTTGGGTTGTTGAGCCCGTGAGTTAAGCGGTTGTGTTTTGGGAGGCCATGATGGCCCGTGGGGTTATTGAACCCGAGTCTTGGCTGTTGGGATGTCTTGAGTGGCCTTAAGTGCCTGTTTGTTGAACTTTCTTGTGTTTGTGGTTGCGTTTGCCCGAACCGACTGTGTGTCGGGGAGTGGTGTGGATTTTGGCAGGTTACGAGCATTCTTCGGCTAGCCTGTTCCGTGTCCGGATCCCGAGAGGTTATGAGCATTCTTCGGCTAGCCTGATCCCTGACCGGGTCCCGGCAGGTTACGAGCATTCTTTGGCTGGCCTGACCGCGTACGAGGCTCGGCAGGTTCTGAGCATTCTTCGGCTAGCCTGATCCGTGTTCTTGTCTTTGGGTAAGGTCATTGTTGGTTGTGTTTGTTTTACTTTGCGAGTTTGAGGTTGAGTACTTGAGTTGGTGTCGGTTTTGGTGTTGATTTTGTGTTGGTTTTAGTTTGGTGTTACTGGCTTCATCTACTATTTATGCCTTAGTCAGTCTGTTATCCGTAGAGGTGAGCGAACGCTCACCCCTAGCTGCTTTTCCTACAGGTACTGATCACCGGACGGACTAGGTTAGCTCTTGAAGCTTGTGGAGCTTGGAGCGGAGTCTGGTCTTTACTTTTGTTGAGTCTAGTGACGGATATTGTACCTTGTCCACTTGTTGGGACGTTTTTTTTTGTAAATACTATTATTTTGAGAAGTAAATGGAAATGTCAAAGCTTTTATTGAAAACAGGTTTCAAGTGTTCATGTTTTTAAAAGTTCGCGTCCCGAGTTCGGTTCGCTGAAATTAAACGTGGATCTCATTAAGAATCAGAAACTTTTAGCCCGTATATGGTGTCAAAAGTCTCGACAGAGATGGTGATGTTTGTTCTAAGTTTTTTTTTATGAGATTAGCAAACTTCAGGGGATCTTGTAACAGAATTTCAGTCATTCTTCATGATGGCTCTATTTTATTATCGAATCCACAAGACATAAAAGAACACGCAGCTGCACATTTTAAGGAAAGGTTTTCGAAGCCTTCTCAACCGTTTCTGGCTCTCCCTTCCTTTCCTTTCTATAGGCTTTCGGCTTCTTAGAATATTTATTTAGAGGAGCCTTTTTTCTGAGGACGAAATACATCAAGCGGTCTTAGTTTTTATTTAACACCCAACGCAGTGATTTTGGAGTTAGACGCGTGGAAGAGACGTTTTCTCTGGAAAGGAAATGTGGCTCGTCGAGTCCTTAACATGGTGGCTTGGTCATCGGTTTGCAGGCCTCGTCCTTCAGGTGGTCTAGGTCTCAAAAGGTTAGAACAAGTTAATGATAGCCTCCTTGCTAAGTGGCTTTGGCGTTTTGCAACTGAGCAGGATTTTTTTGGAAACGGTTTATTTGTGAACGTTATGGATGGAGTATTATTGATTGGGATTTAAAAGCGGTGGACAAACCTAACTCGTCCTCTATTTTCTCTCATATTATGAATTTGGTTTCCAATCCGAACTTCTCCAGCTTGTTCGGGAATCAGAGTATATATCGGAAGGTAGGCAACGACTGTCGTGTTCATTTTTGGGAAGATGTTTGGCTTGGTGATCAAGCTTTAAGTGTACAGTTCCCGTGACTTTATTCTTTGTGCACTATGAAGAAAAATCCGATAAATGAGATATGTGCACGAGGTATGTGGACATTACTCTTCCGGCGTGATTGGTTTGTTTGTGACGATAGAGAGGCACGTTTTCTTTTGTAGCTCCTTTGCGGATTTCCCATTCAGGCAAGGTTGATGATATCTTTGTTTGGTATAAGGCCTCATTTTTTACTTCGAGTACAATGTATTCTCTTTTGGAAGTACCAGATACTCCCTCACCACCGTGGTCTGGTTTTTTGTGGATAAAGGGATGACCTCCTAAGTATGCTATGCTAGTATGGTTGATTGTAAATCAAGCAATTCCGTCTATGATTTTTTTGAAAAGTCGTGGTTGTCGTATATCCCTTTTAGAAATGCTCTGTAAGTCATGCAAGACCATTTTTGAAGGTTAAGATCATATTTATTTGCATTGCAGTTTTGCCTGGTCTTTGTAGACAAGAATATATCGGTGGTGGGGTGTCTTGTTCGTTAATTCTAAATATGTTGCTTCGGTTCTGCTCAGTTGGGAGGGATTATGGCCTAGACAGTGGTGGCTTAAATGGCTTCGTGTGGCCTGTTGCTTTGTGAATGCATTGGTTTACTCTAATATATCTGATCCGGTTGAAGCGTCTTTTTTGAAGTTACAAAATCCATCTTTTAGTCTCCTTCGTCTCGTAGGAGTGATTCATTTGGACTTTTCTTTCGTGAATTGACAGCAAACTCCAGGGCTTTGCTTGAGATTATCACTTTAGTGTTTGGTTATGGAGTCAATATTATTAGTCTGTCGTTGTTAATAATGTTTCAGATTACTCTTGTTTTTCGTTCTTTTTTATCATTTTGTTTTTTTTTCAGGCCCAACCATATTGGTATAGCTTTTACTTTTCATTATACTACCCTCAAGTACAATGAAATTTTTGCTTGCTTATCAAAAAGAAAGGAAGAGAGGTGGGGGCTGTCTTAGTCATATCCATGTTGAATGGATTAGAATTGAATTTGTTTTGTTGGGCTGACAAATTATGAGTAGGCTGTGGAGAATGGGCATAATTATTGGATAATGTATGTTTCATGCCGTATCATTCAAGCCTACACAGTTATTAACATTTCGGCCGAACCATGTATTGCCGGTTGTTGATTTGTCCACCGTATACACACGGATTATCCAAAGTATCGGTACCTCGATATTGGTCCCGGTCAATTTCAACGGTGTCGGTTACTTTTGAATACCAATTATCTCAGAAACGGTAATTGAACACTAATTTTATAGGAGGACTGAAATGCCCCTAGCATCAGGGGTTGTCCTAGAGCTCCTTCTTATTCGGTTTCTCCACGCTACACGCCCATCACCCAATTCTCTCTATTAACCTTACACAACATCGACGACAATTAAGCTCATTTCCATATTCGATTTGGGAATCAAAAACCATAGTCGTATCAATGGGGCGTCTTTACATAGAGACGCTCACTGGACCGAAGATCTTCAAATGCAGGTGTTGCAAGGTTCACTCTGCGTCCTACGCCGACATCGTTTCTAAGGACTTCCAGGGCCGTTACGGCAGGGCCTATCTCTTCAGAAACGTGTATGTGCTTATTAATCCACTCGCCCATCTTCAATAATTTCTTGGGCCTCTATTGCTTCTGGGTTTAATCATTTTTGTCTTCATTTTTCTGGGAAGGTGGAAATTTTGATTTTTTTATTAGTCGCCTGGAAACCCCGAATTCTGAATATTGGAGAACTTGAATTGGTCTTAGGAAACAAGGTAGCTGGTGTTTTTAATTTTGGCTGCTTCAATTTTCTGATAAATTATTATGTGCTCAATGGTGAACTAAAATTATACCGGCCATCCCAAAGAAGTACTACTGATAATAATGGTTGTGAGAGACCACACTTGATCTTCAAGGTCAATCCTCCTAAAATCTAAAGCTGATAGGATTATTTAGATGTGGATGCCAACACTTGAGAATCTCATTCTCTTCCTTGCTTCTCATTTCAAAGCTACCTCATTTTCTTCCCCTTCACAAGGAGAGATGTTTGGTCTAATCCAAGTGTGCTACGAAGGTTCTAGTGGGATGTTAGATGTTCAGAGAATAATTAAAATCATTACTTTTGATCAACTGAGAGGTTTATGTTTTTCTTTTTGTTCTCTTTTTGTAGGCAAATGTAGTTCAGGGACCCGGGTCGATAGGGAGAGGGATAGTTACCGAGGCTAGTGTCGGAAGCACTACATTTGATAGGTATGGTCCTTACAGAATGTATGTTAGTGCATAGTACCTAGAGTTTGGATTAGATCAGATCAATGTTTCTTGAGTCTGTTGTCTGGTGATCGGATGAAACTGAATTGAATGTTTTTTACTAGTCATGTAGTACAGACCATGAGTTATCTAAGAATGTTCACTATTGCACTTCTTATGGCCCAACAAGCCCAACCATGATGAGTAGATGACATTAATCAGTTTGCATTAGTGGTTTTGAAGGTGGAAGGGTTCTTTGTTCAGATGTTTCAAGTCTGAGGTTTTCTAGTCTGACAATGAAAGTTTCTTATATGTAATAATTAGATAGTTCTTTATTTGTAAATCACCAGCTCTAGGACTTATCAATAAGGATCTACCACTATTTCTGCCAATGATGGTAAACTTAAATTCTAAACCTTTCAGCCTCCTCCTCCATACAGGAACTCATAAAACACACACACATATCATTGCTGATTGCTTGAAGCCCAATTGTAAACAAAAAATGTACAATTGTTAAATTTTGTTGTCACTCTTTACTGTATAGTTGGGGGTTTGTCTCCCAAACTGTTTCCTTCAGGTTTCTTATTATGCACAATTGCTCAATTAACCACTGAATGTTTCAGGGTAAACATATTTCTTGGGCCTAAGGAACAGAGGTTACTTCTTAGTGGATTGCACACTGTGAATGACATTTATTGTAGCTCTTGCCAACAGATATTGGGTTGGAAATATGTAAGTTTCATTACGGGATTTATTTGTCACGTTTTGGATTGTAGACTATCCATGCTTATAAGTGCACTACTTCCAACATCTGAAGGGAAAATGGTTATAACTTGTGCGATGTCTAGATCCATAACTAAATATGCGGCCTGCTTGAGGCGTAATTGAGTTAACACCGTTAATTTTTTAGGCTTCATCCTCCATACATTTTGACTGATGTTTCAAAATTGTTGTGAAACTCTTCTGTTTCTCCAAATTTTGAAAAAATTACAAGACAACCTCTCTACCTTGCTCTTGATCTATGCATGCGCTAGTCTCTGTGTGTGTGTGTCTCTCGAACACTGAATATCATGTAAAATATTAGAGCCTGCTCATAAAATTGAACATGCCCTTGGTGGTTTCATGTATAGTTCCCTTGCTATGTATTCATTCTACACACATATTATGTTATCTATCTGCTTGTTTGTTCATTTCCCTACACTTTTTTTTATCAGCAATTGACATACTTCAATCTATCTACCCTGATTTTTTTTACATATGGGAATTTTTATTTAAAGCATAGTATTTCATTCTGTGATTGGAGAGTGTATATGTTGTTTATTCCTGGTGAAGTTATTATTGACAAGTTGTTTCACATACCGCTGCTTAAAGGCAACATCATTTTGTATGTAAATGATTGTATTCAAATATCCTGCTTGCTGTGATCGTAAAGTTAATGTTTATGTTTCTAGGAAAAGGCTTATGAAGAGAGTCAGAAATTTAAAGAAGGCCTGTACATCCTGGAGAAAGAACGGACATTGAAGGAGGGTTGGTAATGCTTTTTATGGAGATTGTATAACAAAACTCAGTAGCAAATAGTAAAGACTACATTCATTTAGCAAATCCAGTAACTTAGCGAGTGAGTGAAATGTTTGGGTACTGAACATAACATGACAAGAATGTGTTACTACTTTAGCCTTACCCTATATAGATGGAAGAATTACATGTTCTCTGTGAAATTTTCCTCTTTAGCCTTACCCTATATAGATGGAAGAATTACATGTTCTCTGTGAAATTTTCCTCGTATTATGTTATGACCGTGACATGTAACCCAACTGTTTGAGTATGTAAGCAAATATGTTTTCATCTGGTGGCAAGATATGGTATCCTTTGAACATTTTTTCTGGTCAGAATTGGCAGAATAGATGAACTCAGAGAGGGCATGATGCCAAATGTATTCCCAAATTTGGCAGATAATGTGATGGAGATTGGAGAGTGGAACATTTGGTCGGTCACTTTCTACTTATCTGTAACCGTCCATTTCTATGTCATTTTCTGATAAGATGAATCTTATGTCATTGTCAGGATTTAAATCTCAACCATTTTAAACTTTTTCTTTATTGACTTTTTACCAATAGTCTCTTATATCCTAGCCAATATAACATTGTGATTTGTAGTTTGGTGTCAATAATTTTGGGCTGATAATAACTGATGTATCCAATAATTTTCTCAAGAAAATACAACCACATCCAAAAAAATACAGCTGTAATGGAAATTTGACCACTATGTATTAACTTATTGTCATGAAAGTTTCACAATAGAAATCAACCAGACATGTTTCAATTCAGCAGAAATAAATGTAAAGAAGCAAAAGACTGGGGAAGAGGAATAGAACAAGCCTAACCAGCAACTTGCTTGCTGGATATTAGGGCGGCAGGACACAGAAGGTAATAATGATAAAACCGAAGAATAAGGAAAAGTTCACTCTTTCTTGCCACCAGGGGCAGGGATGTCCATTTACCTGATTGCACATCTCAATCAACAAAACCTATATTTAAAAAAAAAAAAACTCGGGCTTAAAAACTCCTTGTACCTGTCCTCTATACGTCCTTCAAAACAGGGAAACCGATTAGGCCTAAATCAGATACTCATTGTATCTCCATGTATGAAATTCACACTTCTTCACATGCTTTACCAGATATACTTCACCTACAGTAACCTTTTGAAATCTGTATCATTAGCTCCCTATGCAGCAATTCCTGTCACAAATCATTATCAACAGCTTGTATAAGTACCCCAACAAAGTATTGGAACACCATATTTAGTCCAGCAAACCAATCGGGGACAAAATGAATAGCCAACATTTTGCACAAACACACTAGCTTGGTAATGTTAAGAAAATCCTGCATAGCCAAGCTAAGATCTACTTGCACCGCCACGTAGGGCGATGATCATCAACCCAAGAACGCATACTCTTATATGGTTGATTTGGAAATGAAAAATCATTTACTCTAATGCATATATTCTGGATCAAGAGAAGATACAAAGGACTATTTCCGAAATAGGGATAAAAGGATAATGAAATGACTTATTACCTCTATTTGCTTGTCTACTATAACCACCGACATAACCAACAGGGTTTTTACTCATAACGTCTGAAGCAGCATTTCCAGCTCCATAACCAAATGAGTTGGACCTATCTACCCCTGATGGTGATGATTGCCAATTGAGGTTGAGGTCCCCATAAACTGAACGGTTCTCATAAAAGTCCATGTCATATCCAGCACTTGGCAAGCCATTGCTTCTTCCATACCCTCCACCCACTGAACCATCTCCACTGCCAAAACCAAGGTTCCCAGCACTGTTGTAAACTCCACCACCTTGATTTGAACTAGGAGAGGAGCCCCAAATTGCTCCAATATTACCCATTCCCGAGTTCGCATTTCCAGAGCCCATGAGAGAGCCAGAGTTTGCAGCATAATTCAGACCCCACATATTGCGACTTGGTGAACTCAAGAGAGATCCGCTTCCCCCGTTGCTCACACCATACCCAATTGGGCCACCAAACTTGTTCGGGCTTCCGGTATATAAAGGGCTGGGTTCTCGTCCATACCCAAGGTTAGAACTGAAGTTTGAATTCCCCCCGAAGCCTGGACTCATCCCTGCTTCAAAGTTTGCTCCCATTGCAAAATTAGGACCAATTGGAGAGAGCCCGCTCCTACCCACAGTAACTGGATTATATCTACCATCCATTCGAACTCCAAAACCTGAAACTGAATTTGGATTGTATCCATTCAAGAAGCTACTGACTCTACTCAGACCAAGGTTATTATATCCACCTATCTGAGTTCGAGTGGGCACCGGAGATAACTCTTTAGGAACAGCCCGCTTGACCTCTACCATTTTACCATTGAGCTCATGGAAGGTTTTGTGCAACACTTTTTCAACTGCTTCCTCTGAATCGTACGTGATGAATCCGAAACCTCTAGGCCTTTGGGTGTTGTGATCATACATCACCACGACATCTGTGATTGTCCCAAATTGATCAAAGTACTTCTTGAAGTCACTTTCTGTGACAGTGGATGCTAATCCTCCTACAAATATCTTCTTCGTGCGGGCAGAACCAGGAGACCCATGAATGCTGCTATTGTTTCTGTTTGGTGTGTTCTGATCATCCCTAGGAACAGCCTTTTTCGCCTCAACCTGAGAACAGAAAGTTAGAGAATGATAAGATGAAATTAATGAATATGACATGATGGGTTTGAAACTTTGCAGGTCCCACCAGCCAACTGAAATTATGTATAATTTCGAATGTTGGGGATCTGGAAATATATACTCCTAGGAAAAAGTAACAGGACTTATATGTACTTCACATGTATAGCTAATTGAACCATCCATTGGTCCACGAGAAAGATATAACATGTTGTGTTTACTTCCAAATTCAGCGAAGACGAAGTTATCAACATGTTTGAGAACATAACTTAATGTTTCGAGTTTCTCAGCTTTTGTAAATCTCCTTCTGTTTTGGTTTGTTGTTTTCTTCTTTTTGGGTCCTTGTGACGTCTTTTAGCTCTTTCTCCCCTTCCTTTCCTGTATATCTCTCTTTGAGATTTTGGTCTTGGTTGGAATAAATCCGTTTTTTTTTTTTGTGGATCAAAAAAAAAAACATGTTGTGCAAAGTGGATCTGCAAGTAAACTGCTAACTGTTTCCAGCAAATCATATAGTAAAACTCACATATACATGCACCATCCCCTTGCAATACTTCAATAAAGAATTTGAGATGATCATGCATTATACAGATCAATACTTTTACTGGAGGAACTGAAACCGCTGAAAGAATTGTACTGGTTTAAATTGCATGTGAGAAAAAAAGACCTGATTGATGCTGGCAATCAACTATTGCCATATCTTTCAATATATAATGTGGTACCTTCATCAAGTTGATTCTACTCAGCTGTGTCAACTACATGCAGCCAATTATCCCTTAATTTTAATAGCTAATAAGCATCAAGAGCAAACACTGAGATGTTGAGATCTTGATTTTAAAATTAGATAGAGTGGATATAGACAATTCATAATTTACACAGCCAAAATGCACAAATTGTAATTGTATTGCAACTGAAATATTTCCCGGGATGTGCATTAGCTTTAAATTAATTCAAATCATCCTGTCGTTCTAAATGCAAAATGTTAACATACAAAAAGAAAAGAAGATGGATCAAGTGCAAACTTACAGTTCTACCATCTATTATGTGCTTCTCCATAACAACTCTCTCCGCAGTGGCCGGATCAGTAAAGACAACAAAACCAAAGCCTCGAGCACGACCTGTGGCCCGATCCTTCATGATCACAGCTTCTATTACTTCTCCAAATGTCTGGAAATACTCTCTAAGACGGTCTTCATTTGTGTCCCATGAAATCCCACCAATGAAAAGCTTGCCTGGCTCAATTTCCATTTTTCTGATCCAATTATCAATTATCGGGTCAGTTCAAATTCCAATCAACCAAAAAGAGACGCAACATGATTGAAAAGGAAAAAAAACTTGACTAGAAAGAAATAAGTGAATGAATATGATCGTTGTTTATACTGAACCAAATAATTGGAACAACAAGAAGAAGAAAATAAAAACCGGATCAAGGCACTAACTCAAATTTGGATGACTAAAAACAAAACTCGGTTCAACAATCACTTTCATATTTATCAAACAACATACAATTCAATGTTATATAGCAAAAGTATCTTTTAGAAAACAACGTAATGCGGATTGTACGAAATAAGAAGCATACCTTATCAAATACAGCACACACACAACAAAACTTGGATACAATTACAAAAATATGTATAAGAAAAAGGGTGCAGAAGGATTCAATCCAGCAGCTCAGACGTTTCACCGATCAATCACGGATCGACCCACAATCCAGAGTTCCTAAAAACCAATGAAATCCATGAAAATTTGCATGAAATCAACAAAAGAGCAAGTACCCGGACAAGATAAAAAAGTTGAGATTTTTAGACAAGAAATATACCAAATGAAGAGAACCAAGACGAGAAATCAGGAGAATCTTAAGATCTGAGAGGAAGCATGATAAGAAGAGAGGGCGAGAGGCCCTCCTGTTCCTCTGCGTGTCTCCTTCTGTTCCAATATTGCTGCTGCTGTTGTTGACGACGACAAGGATTCAATTGAATATGTTAAATATATAATGAATGAGTCTTATGCATCAGAGCTAGGATGTATGCGGAGAGAGGAGCTTTGGAAAGATGGAATTGCATCTCTATGTTTGGGATGTAAAAAAAAAGTAAATCTATTTTTCGTTTTTCGTTTTTTCTATTATATAAATATAGAGAGGACAGAGGAGAGACACTCACATGGAGAGATCTCTGGCTATCCTCTCATGTAAGAAAGTTACAAAAATGGAGGAAGAAATGTGACTTGCCTAAGTTAAGACTCTCGGTTGTCATTTCTATTTTCCAAAGAAAAATATATAAATAATTAATTAAATTAAATACTAGAAAGAAAAAAAACCCTTTCTCTCTTTATTAAGCAGGGTTCCTCTCAAATTAACTTTATTATTTATTTTTTGATATAGAATTTAAACTTGGTTTTAATATAATATATATCTAATATCATCAAAAAACAACTCTACCTCTCTATGCGTTAATGACGCCATCACCGTCTGCCTCCACCAAGTCACTTTTGTCGCTTTCAACTACAAATCCGATGGTGTTGCACATCTCTTCCTCGTCATTGATGTTGCCTCCTTGTCCTACCACTGAATTCATCAAACCGATGTGGGGAGAAAACACACTAAAGGAGCCCACAAGGTTATCTCTTCACTCTAATTTTTCGTCACCATCCAATCCTTTGTCATCGCCACTGATCGCTCCTGCTCCAACGCCTCCTTCGCGACCCTCCCACGAGGTCACCCAACAAAAGAGAGTGTCCTGGACGGTAAAGTCTGCATCAACCAGGCCCATGCACCCTGCATGGCCATTACGACCATGAATACTCTTGATATTTCACCTGCTCCACTGATCGATGCCACGCTCTTTACCTCTTCAGGTGGGAGATCCCTCTTTCCATAATTTTCGGGCAGGCTTGTCCCCACCATTGGATCCCATTGGTGGTCGTCATAGATTACCTCAAAAACCACTAGTTCAGAAAAGAACCCAATCGCCACAAAAGAGCTGTCGGCCTCTGTGATAGGGTACCCTCTCCTCCCTCGTTGGAAGGTATCCAATAAGACCTTGCATCATTTTCTCCGGGTCCTCAGGGCACGACCCTATTTTCCAGCTCACAAGACTTATATCATGGGATGTCGTCCCTTGAGGATATTTAGGAAACCCTTGCGGCATGCTCTATCCTCATAAATAAGGATGATGTCATTGAAGTGCCTCTCGCGCAAGTCGATCACACCTCCCCAGTTTGTCTGAGATATGGAATGGAGGAACGGTTGCTAATTTATAACGGAGACGTCATGCTTCGTATTGTCAAGTGGGATGAGGGCCATCAGTTGAGGGGTTGGCCATCAAGGACTTGGCTCCGGGAATGTATGGCTTCTTCTTCGCTTCATAGGAAGCAAGGGATCGGGTGATGGGTGACGAGCCATGGTGTTTTGGAAAAGATCCTATCATCCTGGCCGACCTACCAAGCAACATGCTTACCCTCCCTCATCTTGATCGGATCCAACTATGGGTCTAGGTCTAGGGTCTCCCTCCGAAGCTCATGATGATAGCTATTGGTACCACTATGGGAAACACTCTATGAGGATGTATGAAGGTACACTCAAATAATTGGGGCCTCTGTTGGGGAGGCAAGGTCAAGGTCTGATGCCGACATGACATTGCTACCCCCCCCCTCCTTCTATGTCGCTCAATGGGCCTACAATTCAAGGAGTTTTCTCAACCGGTTAGGGTTACCCTAAAAATGAGCATCTCTCACTCTTCTGTTTCAACTATGGTTGCTTGGGGCATGAGGTTCATGAGTATGACACGCTGCTGTCGGGAACCTCGAGGTTTGACCTTTCTCTCGCTGTTGACAGGCCTGTCAAAATGTGAAAACCAATCAACATGGACTAGAAGGCTTTATCGTTGTTCTGATTATGTTTAAGCATTAATAATATTGGCCATATTCGCTCAAAAAAAATATCATCAAGAATATCCACCCAATGAAATACACGTTCAAAACGTAAGAGTTCTCTTTTTGTTTGAATAGTTAATGTACATGAGGATAAATGTAAATCGGTGACACGCGGTAATTTAACTAAGTTACAATTATGATTCATTAATATGTAGTTGTAATTTTAAAAGTTTATTTTTATATAACTAAGTTATGTATCATATTCAAAACAAGTATAACTTAATTGTTCAAGTCTCATATCTCTTTTGAATGATTAATTAGATAGATCTCAAATCTCAGTGGTATCTATCAACCCCACTCAAATGGTATATCTAGCAAATATGATCAAAAGCATACGAAGCATGACTCTTCACATGTTTCTTTCGTAAAAATCATGGTGTCGTTTATGCATTTTGCGTTCATTGGGTTACTTGGAATACAACAATTCGTAGTTCCTTTATGAAGTATATGGTATATCAAATTTTGTTTGGTTTTTGTCATTTACGTGTCGAAAATTTTGGATCGACCTAAGATAGGTTGATGATTTACCTTTTATTACGCCATGAATAACTTGAGACACGAGGGTCTCAATCTTCAAAGCGACTGCCGCAAGTCGCAGCCCCTCAAGCCTTTGATAATACATGTTTTTTATTCGATTTCATTTCCCTAGGACCTATACTCAATTCATCATTCACAATGTGTGTGATTCTTCAAAATTTGTACCACAAACACACAATGGGACTAACCACATAGACTCTACTAGTACTTTATGCCATATTCAGTATAGTTATCCTCGGATAGTAATGCACCATAAAATTTAAAAACAACATTAATTAGTTTTCTATTGGGCTTCAAAACTTAAGGGATCACACTACCTCTAAATCACACTCTCCAATTCACAAAATAGTTAGGATCGAGTTATTTTGCAAAAATACTCACCCCGAACCTATCGGGAACATTGGGTAAATGTCGGATTCGTGTTATTTTTCCATACACTTAGGGGCTACAGAGTAGAAAGGATGAAAAATGGTAACAAAGTGCATAAAATAAACATATCCCAATAACAACACATTACCAAAGAAATTCCACAACATATATGCAAATGATTGCAATCATGTGAAAATAACAGTATGCATGTAAAACCCTATCAATCATCAAATGAGCATTATCAATATAGTAATAGAGAAAAAGGAACGAGTGTACTGTCTCTTTTGCTAAAAATTTCTCAAGCTACAATTTACTTGTATAGGAGTTCGAAAAGGTAACTCCTTCGGTGGTTTGGTCGTTGGGATGTAGGTGGGCAAACTTTAACAACCAATTCGCCAAAAGAATGTTTTTGACACTAGCTTACCTACAAGCACGTGCATATTCAAAACCAACCATAACCAAGTATCTTTCTAAAAATCGCCAAATACTCCAATTAATCTAACACCAACCCCTTAGTAATGGTAATAAAATGCACTTTTGGGAAGATTTATGGTGTGCGTGTGTGTGTGTGTGTGGGGGGGGGGGGGGATTTTATTTTCAAAGAGCTATTTCCCATAATTTATTTCTTAGCAAATTCAAAAAAGTATGTCACTTCTAAAATCTGGGATGGTGAGAAATGGGATCTCAATCTCAGAAGATTTCCTAGGGGCTGGGAATGTCAAGAATGGGGAGTTTTATGTGTTATTCTAAACAAAGTTCATACAAGGGAAGAGGTAGAAGATAATATCAATTGGGTTGGGGATAACAAGGGTTATACTGTCAAGAAACTCTACTCTTTACTTGCAGTTCAAGGAATCTCAAAACAAAGATGGATAACTCTTTTATGGTGTCCTGGTGTGCCTCCAAAAATTGTTGCATTTTGTTGGCTGTCTTGCTTAGAGGCAATTCCGTGTAAATGAGTCTTAGAATCAAGAAGCATGACCCTCTTTTTTCAAGAGTTAATTTGTCCTCTCTATAACTGGGATCTAGAGGATGGAGCTCATATTTTGATGCATTGTCATTGTCAAAGGCTTGGGAAGTGTGCTCTTTAATCCTAAACTAGTGGAAGCTAAATTGGGTTATGCCTGTTACTA
This sequence comes from Erodium maritimum, assembly GCA_963921825.1. Lineage (NCBI taxonomy): Eukaryota > Viridiplantae > Streptophyta > Magnoliopsida > Geraniales > Geraniaceae > Erodium > Erodium maritimum. The sequence continues at coordinate 46,210,179 of OY997595.1, read as the reverse complement.
TCATAGATTTATTCACTTCTTGGTTCTCTCTTGCTTAACATAAATACAAGAAACTATGGGGGTAATCTTCTTAAAACTACTCTGTGGTCAATTTGGTTAGCTAGGAATAATCAGATTTTCCAAGGAAAAGTTGTATCTTCTTGGGGTATATTTTCTGTTCAATTCAAAGCAAGGTTTTTAGTGGTGATTGGGCTTATTTCAAACAAGGTTATTATTTCACCTTTCGTAATTGGATTGTATATCCAAGGAGTTTCCTTTGAGGATATTGCTTGCTTCTCAAGTCACTAGTATTGAATTATATCGATTGCTTGCTTCGCAAGTCTACATGGTTTGTTTTATTGCTCTACTAATAGGTCGTGAGGAGGGTTGTGGTGGTGTTAGGGAGTGTGGGGAGGAGTGGTAAGGTCTGCTGAGATTTCTCTGGGGTCTTCTTCCTCACGTCCTGTGTGTGGGTAGCTTTTTATTTTTCTTTCCTTCTGATTTCTACCTCTGATGTGTGGGTAGATAAGCTGGTAGGTATGAGTCTTTTGTTCTCTCCTTCTTGTCTTTTCTTCTATGGTTCTACTTGCTGGTTGTTTGTAGGATAATGTAGGCGTTGGCTCCTTATCTTCTACAAAAAGGCTTCATTCATCTTATGGGTAATTGGACGACTTTCTTTATATCTCATCTTCTCAGCTCTTAAGGTGTCCTGTTTTTTTCTGTCCCGGGGTGCAGTTTAGTGAAGCTGCTGAATAAGTTCATCTCATTTTAGGGCCTTGGTTTTTCTTGGCCACTCTCTTTTTCAGGTGCAGTACCATCTGCAGTGCTTCCAAATGCTGCAGGTTCTTTTCAACACTATGAACTCTTAAGGTTCTGAGGATTTATATGCTGGGGTCTTTTTTGGTGAAGTTGTAGTTGTTCAACTCAATACAAGGGCCTTGGTTTTGCTTTCCCAATCAATTATTCAGTTGCAGCCTCAATTCATCTCTATGAGCTTGTTAAGGTGTAATTTTGTGTAGTTGTTCATCTCTATGTTAGCCTCTCTCATTTCATTCTATTTTTTTTGTAGCTAGAAGTTTGATATTTGAGTGTAAGGAAAAATTACATATCAAACCCAAGACAACAATTATTCATGTTTTTATTTTGATTCCCTTTATGGAAGAAGGTTCGAATAGCCGGTGGTAATATCTATACACTACCTTGTAAAAAAACATGTCTCTTTAGAAACACACACCTCCACGTGGCCTTAGGTTGAGAGTGTGTAGGTGTTCAACGAACAAATGAAGACGGTGATGGAGGAGTCGGAAGCATGTCAGCATTGAATAGTTGTGAGTATGGAGTTGTTGATGGAACGGATGAAGAAGTAGGTGGTTGGGGAGGAACATGTGGGGTAGGAGGAATAAGATTTGGAGTTGGAGGTGGTGTGCGTGTAGGGATGTGTGGTTGTGGAGGGAGTTGATGGATATGGTTGATACATGAATTAGGCAGGTCAATGGTTAACGGTAATGCGTCGGCTGCATGGATGCGGGGAAGGGTTGGAAGATAAGGCCGACAAGGGTTGGGGACGTGAGAGGATGAAACTGTATACTCATCTAGGTTTCATCGGATCACATATCTTTCCGAACCAGCTGAATAAATAGATGGAGAGGATTTTGTAGGAATACCTCCATTCATGGATGTAGAAGCACTTGTAGATGATCTTGGTTGGGCATAACGAACTTCTATCCAGAACGTACTCAGATTGCCTACGCATTACCCAATAGTATGTGAGATATCAAAGTCCATGTAGTTCCTCTTATGAACTTCGGATTCTCTCCCCTTCTTATACACTCCTTTAGGTGTTTGTGAATTGTGTACTTATGATGGAATAAGTTACATGTATTTATAGGTGGAGACTCCTTTAGGTGTTTGTGAATTATGTACTTATGATGGAATAAGTTACATGTATTCATAGGTGGATAGAGGACCAACAACAATTCACAATCGGACCCTGAACACAAACTTACATGCTTCATCTCGTCCGTTGGAACCGTGGTGACCCATCGCCTGGACTTACACATTCATTCTATAAATACCGAACACATAACCATAACACAACACACAAATATCGCAGGGATGAAAACCTAATTGTATAGCCTAAAGGCACATGCAGCCAAATAGTATAAGCAGCTTCCTGGATCCGACTACACCAAGCGTTAAAATGGCGACGTGTCCTTTGACGTCCCCAACTATTCTGCCCGACTTATCTTCCATCCCTGCATCGGACGATTTACCGTGGACCAATGATCTGCCTAATTGTACTTCACATGGTCCAATGAGCTGCCAAACCTATGCCGGGAGGTCCGTGTTATTTGTACTCATTATTCAACTCCATTTTCATCTTTCTCATACAGACCAAGATCCACCTTCCCTTCCACCTATTCCTCCGTCTCTTCCGAAGGTTCCAATTACCTTTTTCGGCAACAATATCATTTGATCTCTTATCGGTTGAAGTTGTTTTAAAAGAAAATGACATCATGCCTGAAAATGATACACGTGGAACATTTCTTATTTATTGCGCCTTATTAGACTCTCTGTACAAATATATTTACAAGATCATGCTTCATTGACTAGGCCGACTCAAATCTAAATTATGATTTCATATGTCGTCATCCTTGCCTCTATAAATTCTCATGACATGACTTAGGCTTTATCGTTTCAATTTTTATTATTAAATGAGTCCTATATAAATGACGACACTCCCTTTCAATCTCCAAAATCTCTAAGCATTCTTCTACACCCTTCCACTCTCTCTTTAGTACACGACTTCATTTACTAAAAATGGCCTCCTCGTCAAACACTAAATCGGGAATGATTGCTCTTCCACGATCATTGGTCAGGGCAATGTATGCAGAATACTTCATAACCCGTTACTTGCTCCGAATATAGGAAAAGAAGACTTATCATTATAAAAGATACTTCCACATGATGGACATGTATGATGATGCATTAAAGCTTGACACATCCTTGTGGGCCCGAAAGAAGCTAAGGTTCATGAGCACAACAAGCGCTTGTTAGCAGCCCAAATGAAGGAGACTATAGAACTTATATCCTAACTAAAATAGATGTTTTCGTCCATCAAATATAATGTTGTACATTGTTATTGCAAGTTCTATTTTGCTTAACGTATTATGATATGTAGTTTTCTGTTAATTAGTAAAGTTGAGTCCTTTCGTATTAAGCGTATGGGTCCACATGTAATACGCGTGGATACACATCTAACTCTCTCGTTATTCAGGATAATTACAAGTGGTGGTTTATAGTTCTATGTTCCTATTTATTGTCACGCCCCAAATCCGGTTTTGACCGGACTCGAGACGTGAACTAAAGTGATAATAAAATAATGATAAAAGCAAATTTAAGTAACATGAATTTCTGAATAAAATTCTGATAATACGAGTCAAAATTCAAATCCAAATATATAAGTACAATGTTTAACACGAAAATGGAAGTACGTCTCAACTACATAATAAACCCCCAGACTCTCAATGAGCTCCCGAGCTCTAAGACATCCTCTAGACCGACTCACGATCGAAACCTGTAAAAACAGTAAACAGAGGGGGGGTGAGCTTTCGCTCAGTAGGAAAAAGTAGTAAAGGAAAAACTCCCGCTCCGTTATCAAAATTACACGATTAATAACACTTGCTAAAAATGACAACACAAATGGAAATCAACAGGGACCCAACATTAACAACAGTAGAATCACGCTAACGAAATAAATCAACAACAGAATATGTAAACCAAGATACTCCGATCACCACACGCAACTCAACATATCATACCGGAAACGCACATCGGCCTAGATATCTTCCCAGAACACACAGCATCTGGGTGAAACCACATACATCATACCGGAAACGCACATTGGCCTAGATGTCTTCCCGAAAACGCACATCGGGGGAAGCAACAATACACCATACCGGAAACGCACGTCGGCCTAGGTGTCTTCCCGGAAACACACCTCGGGGCAACAACAACATACCTCATACCGGAAACGCACATCGGCCTAGAGATCTTCCCGGAAACGCACCCTCGGGGTAAAGTCAAACAACATATCATATCGGAAACGCACATCGGCCTAGATATCTTCCCGGAAACACACCTCGGGGCAAGCAAACAATATGTCATACCGGAAACGCACATCGGCCTAGACGTCTTCCCGGAAATACACCTCGGGGTAAGCAAACAACATATCACACAATACCATACCAAACATAACACCGAACTCATCATAACATCAAACTTACCGACACAACTTACCAAGCACACTACATCGGTCTATCACTCACCCGATCACATCACAAGGCAACAATCCATAATACATTCTTCACAATCATTCATTCAATCATACCACAAGACAACAATTCATATTCCATTCTTCAGGTTCATATAGCATATCATGACCTTTCAAGTAATCAAGAATATTTTATACATCGACCTTTAAGGACTATCAACCACAATCACACAACCAACACACAATCCTAAGGCCCGACATGGCCACATGTGATTCTACAGCACGACAATTCCCATAATTGAAAGTGGTTATTCTAGTTAATCACATCCTATATGCAAGCTAAGACCTTTTCCGGTTATTAACCTCCTATATGCATACTATTAGCATTCTTTAAATGAAAACGGAAATTTACTACTCTTCCCTACCTCAAGTGCTCTCCGAAAGCTTAGTCAACACGAACGCCTAGAAGTCCTCTCCTCCGAGCTCGAGAATAAAGTCTAGGATCATAAATTAATACTAGAATTAATAAACATTCAAAGTCGGTTTTAAGGTGAAATACCTAAATTACCCCTAACGATAAAACTTGGGCTAAAAGGTAAATTGGGCCCGAACAAGGACCAATTCGGGCAGCCCACAGATCCAGCACCCGACCCGGACCGTGCCCCTCAAAGGCCCGGAACTAGGCCCGGACCGTGCCCCTCAAAGGGCCGGTCTGGGACCTGGACCGTGCCGCTCAGAGGGTTGGTACCGAGCTCAGATCGTGCCACTCAGAGGGCCGGTACCAGGCACGGACCGTGCTGCTCAGAGGGCCGGCCAGAGGCCATTTCCGTGCCAAAACTGGGCAGACCCAAACTCCTTCTTCCCCAATTTTGTTTCCACGAAAATCTACCTCAAAAACTCCATTTCCAACATCATCAACCTCCCACATCAGTCATCAAAACCCTCAAACTTCAACAACCATAATGGGTTTCCTCCAAACATCAACAAACAAATCATTTCTAACCAAAACCTTCACCAATCTTCATCAAAACAACCATCTAACAACAAATAGAACAAAACCCAACTAGTTCATGCTATTTCTATGAAATATCATAACCCAAAAGCGATTGAAAGTAGATTGTTAGAGGTTACTTACCTTGTGGATGAAGAGAGGATGAAGATGGAGTGATTTTGGAGGAGTTTGGTGGTGGGAATCCCTTAAAGTTGCTTCCTTTCTTCACTATCTTCTTCTCCAAGCAATGGTGTTCTTCTCCTTCTCTCTTCCTTGTAAAATTTGGCCAACACTAGCGAGTGAGCTGAATTTCTCTTCCAAATGGTCCATTTGACCTAAAATTGGATGGACCAAAAGGCCCCCAAGTCCCCTTTCTTCTCTTTTGGCATATGTGAGGGTAAATGGGTCATTATAGACCCATTTCTTCTCCTCAAAGCCACTATGTACAAGTGTCCAAGTGGGGGTCACTTTGCCCTTAATAATTTCCAGCACCTTTAATTTAATTAGGTTTAGTCGTTAATTAGACTTAATTTGACCCGAGTTTGACTTTTTTGCAAAGACAGTCAATTGAAAGGAAACGACTCAATTAAGCTAACCGTAACGACGGCTAAGATTGTTGGATCCCGGAAAGGTCCCGAATGACTCCCGGAGCCATCGATTGACTTTTCCAGCCGAAAGTCAAACTTTGCCAAAAATCACCGGTTCGACCGGGATCGACCGGGGGCGGTTCTTACATTTATCCTTAGTATTGATTGAAAGTCTAGTCGACAAGTCTGGAGACCGACTCTATTCTCACCCATTATTTCAACAGTAACATAAAATATGAAAAATGGAATAAAATTTAGGGAAAACGACAAATACATACCCTTAAGTTGTCACGTTTATCTGATATCTACCCACATGTTTTTTTGTAACCAATACCTACCCCGATGTTTCCTTTTATGACAAATAGCCCCTGCCCTCCAACTCTGTTAGTCTTGTTTTTTGTTAAATGACGAAAATACTCTCAACTATCTTTAAATATTACAACCCTATCTTTCAAATAATTATGAAAATACCAATAGTTATTTACGAAAATTCCATTTGGACTAAATTTAAAGTTTCTTATATCTCTTTTATTTTTTATTTTTATATATATTTGTTAAAATAATTAAAAATTATTGATGAATTTTTTTAATTCTTCAAAATATTTTTTATTTAAGCAAATATTTGGTTTTATTTTAGTAAAATAAAATTTTGAAAATCATAATTCTAAAAGCAATTATTTTGAAAATTCAGTTTTTATTTATAAATCAAAATTATTGTCAAAAAATCAATTTTATTTTCAAAAATTAAGTTTTTATTTTAAAAATACAGTTTATATTTTAAAAGTCAGTTTTTACTTTAAAAAATCATTTTAATTTTAAAATAAAATAAAAATTATATATTTTTGTTATTTAAAAAATTATTTTTAAAAATAAAAACTGAATTTTAAAAATAAATATTGAATTTTAGAAAATAAAATTTTAATTTAAAAATAAAAATGATTAAAAAAATGTTTTTGTAATATAAATAAATTGTAAAATAAAATTGATTTTTTTTGTAAATAAAAACGACTGAAAAATGATTTATTTGTTAAATGGCATTTTGGGTATTTTAGAAAAAGTTAACAGAATATGGATGGAAAATTTGACGGAGGGGTTATTTGTCATAAAAGGAAAGACTAGGGTAGGTATTGGATACAAAAAACATGAGGATAAGTATCAGAGAAACATGACAAGTTAAGAGTATGCATTTGTCTTTTTCCCTAAAATTTATTCCATAACATAGATTCGATAATAAAACTGTTGATAAACTAAACATCATATTTGTTTCATAAAAAAACATCATCTTCTTCAAAATCTGAATGCAACTCAATCTCAATCACGTCCGCATAAGAAGAACTTGTAGCTGGACCAACATAAATACATTCCTCGCTACAACTTTCGGACTTAAAACCATGTGCATCGTTTGTTAAGGGGAGATCGGTGGGTTCTAGTATTTGGATTGGGTTCATTTCCTCAGTCTTCACTGACTTTTTTCCTCTCATACTCGGAACATCATACATTTGTGGTGACATCTTAGAAAGATAAATCCTCCACTAGCTAAATAAATAAAAAATAAAAAGAATTAGTGGATCTTGGTACACAAAAAGTTTTGGAATCTAATTCATACTAACAATAATGCTAGCTCACTGACCTGTTTATTTTGGACTCAGACTCGCCATTGTCAACAAGAACAACTGTAGAGGATGATGGTCGGTCCGGTTTGGTTGGAAAATTTGTCAGGGAAGAAGCTTGTCTTTTCAGATGGCGATCTAGCCTGGGATCTTCCATTGTTGTCATCTCGGAGGCCTACCGGGAGCCTTTTTGGTTTATGGTTTGTGAGAGACGATAGTTTTTTGTCGGCCATTGTGGTTTCTTTTGTGAAAAATATGAACATATGGGTATTTAATTATGCACTTCAATTATATAAGCAAATGGAGTCTTTTTGGGAAAGTATTACGATGATAGTGATAAGTAAGCTTTAATAACATGGATCAGGGCTGGTACCAGAAAATACTTGCAACAATAGCCAATTTTTTAGGGGTTTTTAGACAAAGTCCAAATAAAGACCCGAGGTAGAATGCATTTACAAAAAGTCCAAATAAAGGCACAAGTTAGAATTTTTGTGTTCCTTGCAATTCTAGTGGTTCAATTTTTATGGAGATATGTCTTTAAAATGTCTGTCTTTGGTTATTAATGGCTTCTACTGAGGACGAATTACTACGATTTCTTCTCTATCTATTGGTTGTTGTTCTACTGGTCTACATGGTCGTCCATTCAAATCACTATAATTTCTGGGCTCACTCCATATTATTGAAGGATTACAGCCTGGTAGAAGGGACAAAAACCATTACAACAGAACATTTCTTCCCAACTTCCACATACTGAGAATAAATATTGTCATACTGTGTTAAATAACCCCCCGATAAAATCCCCAACGGAAGTCTCCTTACACCCAATTGGAGTTTTGGGGGAGTACTGAAAACACGAATTGGGTGTAAATCCCCTACGTCCTTCCGATACGGCTCCAAGAACATAATCATCAACTATCTACACCCACACTGAACAAACAGACGTAAGAATGTTGCTCGAGTTCGAATTGGGAGTTCTGGGTTGTTCGATTTCGAGGCGACGTCGCACCCAATATGGCACCGTTGTTGTGGATTGGAGAAGTCGACGAAGATGGTTCTGAACACAATATGGGGAATTCGAATCCCAATAGAGAAACGTTTTTAGTTAAACACAATACGAGGACTTTGTTTTGATAAGGTTAACGTTTTGGGTTCAGTTTAAGTAAGGGTACAATGGTCATTTCACTTCTTCAGTTTTAGAAAAACAACATAAAAATACAAAGAGAAATTTAATTGAGTTTTAGTAAGGGTATACAAGTCATTTCGCCTGTTTAATGGATTAAATGAAAAAAAGATGAAATTCCATAAAACACGAAGCCATGAACCAAAACCATTGGGAGAAACAACATGAATAACTAATTAACCCCAACAGTACAACCAAAAAAGAAAATGCATAGAATAGAGAAGACAACAAAGGTAGGAGAAGCTCTGTGGATGACTTCAATCGGAAATGCCAAAACAGAAACAACAATGGTGACTTAAAGACAACATGTTCTTGAAACTAAATCAAAATATTCTATAACTCTTTGTTTAAATACCTTTTCATTAAGTAATTATTCTTAACTACTTCCTTAAACATTTCTTATGTCCTTAAAATAACAATTTATGAAAAAAAAATGAAGAACATTGTTTTTCAGGTGATGTTGTTCAGATCTGAATCATACTGGAGAAGACGATACTCCAATCGTCGGTGTGCTTCACAACCAAATAGATTTTGAGAACCACAGTAAAGGTGGCGGCGACGAGCTCGTTTCACAAGATAAGATCTGGCCGTGAAGCCCACGACAAGCCCGTTTCACGAGATGAGATCTGTTCGTGTGCTTTATTTGTCGGAGCGATATGGTCTTGGAAACTAGAGCTGACGAACACGAATCTGATGGCTTCATGTTCTTCCTCTGAACTCACAGAGGGAGAAGAAGCCCACAATTCTGGTTTGGGTTATCGCATACACCATACAGTCAGTAGAGACTCCGAATGAAAGGACAATTGCAACCTTGCTAATGTTGAGAATGACCAAGGGAGGAAGCAAGGTGTAGGATTGACCATGAGATTGAGCACAAGTAATAGAGAGATTAGAGTTAAATCAGAGGAAGGTTTAGGTGGTCGAGATTGAGCAAGAGAAATAGAGAGATTATGAATTGATTTTGAGATAGATTGAGTTTTGTGAATATATAAGTTAGATAGATTAGATTTGTTATATATTTATTTATTTTCGGTTTACATATCACTATTTCCTTACATTTATTTATTTATTTCTTATTTTTTATAATTTAATCTATTATTCTAAGTGTAATCTCGTCATTTAGAATTTTTTGAAAATTCTGTTTATAACAAAGTATTTCGGAATTTTCTGTCAAGTTTAACGGAATATTTCAAAATTTATCCGAAAACGATGGTTATCAAAACGTGAGAATTGTTTTTAAACGTTACAAAACATAAAGATACTAAAGATATGTTACCAATTCAAAGAGGTATAAAAGATATGTTACCAATTCAAGAAGGTACAAAAGGTGATTAACCCAAATTTTTATATATTTTTGAGTAAATTGGGTATGTATTCAATTAATCAGAGAATTTCAAAACATACAGGCAATCGTGAAAAACCAAAGTCTAGGGATAAAATCCGACGCAATCCAAGAATATTGACAGATCCTCCTCCTGCCAAATAGAAAGGTGATCCAACACTCATGGATGAAAGTAAAGTAATTCTACAAAACAACCGTAGAATGGGATGATAACTAGTAATACGCCCAAAATAACGAGTCGAAGAAGCTAGAAACCTATGGTGATGGTCGACCTGACTCGTAAATGGTCCCTGAAGGTCTCCCCACGGAACATGGCCCTTCCAGATAGGGTCTGACGTCGGTTGGGGGGTGAATAATTTGAAACCCCTAACTCCGAGACTACCTATCATAATTCCCGACGAGGCTGTTTACTAACTCTCGTCGATGCAGGTAGGCAATCCTTGTTGGGTTTTTCCTACTCCCACATTTCAGCTTCTAGCGGCTCAATAGTCATCTTTCTTGGTCTGAGTGTTCCTTCTGCCCGCCTCTACTTTCCCCTTTGAACCAACTTCCGATAGATTTCCCGTTGCTTCTTATAGTTTCCGATTGGTCTCCCTGTTTGGTTGCGAGAGTGGCTTGTGAGATAGGGTAAAGTCCACCCCTACTCCATTCTCATGAGGTTCCTGTGCAAGCTGGTCCTCCGGTTTTGGCGAGGTTGCTTTTTGGATCTTTCTTTTGCTTTCTTGTCCTCCTGGAGAAAGGTGATCAGAAATTTTTTTTGATCAGGTGGGATGATAGGTGTTGTGATTCACAACCGCGTGGGACCTATAACCGATCCCTTTTCTTCACCCTAACCCTTGTACGTTCCTCGTTAGAGGGGCTCATCTGCCGCTTTTGGCTTAGGCATAACTGCACTCTTGAAAGCTGACCATCCCCCAAGAGATGTAACCACCTCTACCCTACTAGACACCATCAACTAATGGTTTTTAGCCCATGTCCGAGAACCCGTAGAAGAAGAAAACAAAATGGGCCCTATAAGGATACCTGTTAGTAGTACCAAAGCTGACATAGCCGTCGTTTTCCTCACGGTAGTGTCCTTGTCCTCTTCTATGAGCACGGGGGCTCTCAGCCAATCCCTGCAATTGTTTTTCGTTTGGTCTACTCCAAGAAGAATGGTCTTTGCATGTGGGGACTGTGTAGCCAAGCCGACCAAAATAGTGGCAAAAAGGAGGTAAGTTTTTATATTCTAGCCGGACCGTTAAGGGCTCCGACTTCTCATCAAGTTGCAACTTCAAGTGACATCCAACGGTCATGTGATGTCTATCTCCAAACGGAGTGCCAGAAAGGGGACCCATGTTGTTGGTAGGGTTGACAAGGTTGGTATGTCCGATCCCACACACTCCACCTCAATTCCAATGGTAGAGGCTAGGAAATCCCTTATCTGAGGGGTTCTTGCTTCCACTGGAACCTCCAAGACCCTCACTGTTATACGGACGTGCAGGAAAACCAACTGGTTTGGTTGGGTTTGGGGAGGAAGAGAGGTGAATAGGAGTACCATCCTATTTATAGACCATGACTCCTGTTCCCTAAAACTCTCCATGGACGCTTGGGAGGGGAAGAAGAAAGCCACAATATTTTCAGATAAAGGATGGATAACAAGGTTTTCTATATGTCAGGAGTTCGAAATATCTAAGCAAAGTGCATGGGGGTTACTTCCTTGTCTTCGAGTAGTCGTCCGACGAGAACGAATCTGAACCGGGAGTCGTCCATCCTTGGCACCGTGTTGGGCGGTACCACGATGACCTTGTCGTCGTCTTCATAAGTGTCCCGGTGGCTTCCTTGATGGATACCCTTGTTAGTTGTGCTTGGACTACTTCCGAGCACGGCGGGGAGGGATTTTTGGTTTCTCTTCCCACTGGTGGATTGTATGTTGGCCGACGTGACCACACATGCATGACAAGGCCAAGTTAAGACCTGATTGGGCTGCGACGAAGGTTGTGGGGGTAGATGGAAACGACGGAGTGATGGGACGGATTATCAATTGTCGGAGTCGCAGATGACTCTGCCCCATATCGACATGTAGTATGGACCCGATGATTCATACACAGACGTTATGGAGGAGAAAAGATAAGAGAGGAGGAGGAGGAAGTAGATAAGGAGGTGAGATCCGATAAGCTCCTACAAGAAGAGGATGATAGAAGACATGTTATTACCCTTATAATACAAAACCTCGAGAAAACAATGAAGATACGTGTGTACAGGAGGGGCTCGAAACTAGTAGGGTACCCAAATTTTTATATATATTTTTTTTGAACGAACCCAAATTTTTATACTAACTGCCAGTATCAACAATAACACTGTACCTTTCCTTCCCTCCAAAAAGAAGTGAGCAAAACCCTAAACCCTCTTCTCTCGGTGTGGCTGATTGAGCAGAAATCGATGTACACGTACATGTTAACCATTTCAAGAATGAAGTCACTCGTGTCCCGAGCCTTCCCCACGACCACTCCTTCGTCTATCTTTCCTTTGGCCTCCAAACCCATCTTTCCCAACCCCACATCTCTCCATTATCCCCATTCTCTCCCCTTCAGACCCACCATATTTTCACCCAAATCCTCAATTTCCACTGTCCAAAGTCGGAGGTTTCAGGTGCAAGCGTCCACGCCATCTTCAGGCGAGGTTCACGTGATTGTCGGCCCCATGTTTGCCGGAAAAACGACTACCCTCCTTCAACGCTGTCAATCTGAAAGCATCAGTGGCAGGTTTGAAGTTCTGCTGCTTCTATTCCCATTATTTTTAAGTGGCGGATTTAGCTCAAGATTTTATCTTTTGATTTTTTTGCACTGAAAGGAAAGGCCCCAATTGATTTATAATGGGGTTGATATTTATTTGAGGCTTGGAAAATGGTATGAAATTTGGGTGTACAGTTACTGGGCATATGGGTGAGACAGTATAAGTATGCACACATGCAGAGTATTGCTTAATGTTTGAACTGAACTGACTTGGAAATTGGAATATGCATATATAGTTCTAGGTTGCATAAATTGTTTGCGTGGTTGGTGACCAGCAATTCCAGAAAATTGCTTTTAAAAGCTTGAGTTTCATAAGGGATTGAAGCTTAAAGCTGACCCAAGGTGACAGTATTGGATTCTGTTGTAACATTGGAGATTATGTATGTAGTGGAAAATATGTCAATGTTTCAGCTAAAGTCTAGTCGTGCTGATTACTAGTATGAGGTATTCCAATACCCAGAGTTGTAGGGGTTATGAAATCCTTCCATAGGATGAGAAGTGGAAGTTTTGTGTCCAAAATATTTTACCTTTTTCATTGCTCTTTTTGCTTGTATCCCATACAGTTGAGATTATCATCTATGACTAGGCTACTGAGTTTAGTTGGGGGTGGCAATATCACATTGTCTGTTGTTAATTTTTGAGTTCTGCTGGAATCTTTCAAGAGAATCATGACTTTGCTCTCAGTCTGAGGTCACCATATATGGAAACACATGTTTTGTTTGATACTTTAGAATGAGCAAGAATGGAATGTTCAGCACTGCTAGAATGTCTGTCCAGGCCGAATGAAATGTAATAGATTGGCCATTCCTGATAGTTCGTTTGGTACGAGGCCACAATGAATTTTCAACCAAAACCTAGTTCCAGTATTTTGTGTGACTATTTTTCAGCTCTGAAAATGTATGTTGACATATTTCCCTAGCTTACCTTCAACATAAATTTTCATTAACTTACTAAACAAACTAAATCTCATGAGACCTATCTTAAAGTAATTACAAAGAGACTCATTCTATCTTGTTATGATTTATCTTATTTAAAAAGTACTTTTCACACAAATGTCATACCATTATATATATAATAGAAATGTTTCTTTTCATGGCCGTTTTATAGCTGTTAATTAACTATTTTAAAATAATGGTTTCAGTCATTTTTATTTTAAAGTAAGAGTAAATGTCCTAGGCCAATTACATGCTAAGAAACACTTTTGATTCAAATTAGAGTATTATACATGCACATTTTTGTAATAATAACGAACATCAATATCATGAAAAGTCATGATTAGTAATTTCATTTACGCAAAGTACTAATTCTGAGTTGTAGTGCTAATGAAGAAAATATTTAATTTTTTTATTATTCATTTCATACAGTGCATGGTATGAGAATAGTTTAAAATAAAAATGATAAAAGGAGTGTTCTAGATATTCTTAATCTACCAAGCATGAAAAAGGAAAGAAAATGTTGGAATGTGCCTTCTACTTTATTCCATTCCATTGCAGCGAAGCAAACATAGCCATAGTGCTATGGGTGCTTTACTTGGGTCATGTAGGACTTATGGAAATGTTATTTCAGACCTGGTAAAGCTTGCAGCAAATATGTTCAGTTGGAACTAAGAAACTGCTCGGCCACCTTTTCCTTCTGGTAATATTTATGATACAGGATCTATCACTAATAAGTTAATGTTGCGGGTCTCAACATGTGCCCACTTTTTCCACATATCTTGCGAAGAAGTAGGGCTGGTTTAAACTTCGAGAATTGTGTTTTTGCAGAAATGCATTATATCTGGAAATTAAATTTGGATTAATTTATAGGGTTAATTACCTTTTGTACCCCTTTTCTATTGGTAACATACTTTTTGTATCCCTGCGTTTTGTCTGTTTTGGTAACTGTCATTTAGTACCCTTTATGAATTGGTCCCAAATCATTTAATACCCCTTATGTATTGATAACAGAACATTTAATACCCCTTATGAATTGGTCACTAATTTGACCAAAATTTTGTCCAGAGCGTTACCAATACATCACGGTTACTAAAAGAGTGTTACCAATAGAAAAGGGGTACTAAAGGTAATTAATCCTGATTTATACGTTGGTTAGACTGACTTATTAGTCACAGAGTGCTCAAGATGTGTTTGGTAAATTGAACTCAATTTGTAAGTTCTGACATATAAGCTACTTAGAAATTGAAAAAAAAGGAAAAAGATTGGGTACTAAGCATTTCCTCAAGTTTACTTGCTTATAAGCTATTTATGAGATTTGCATCCGAACACTGTAGAAAAGTAAATAGTAGATGTCAAATCCAGTTCCCGTATATTATTGATAAGGTATCCTGTGTACATTCCTTAGGTTTTTGGTTGGTAAGTTTTGTGAATTCTAGTATGTGATGATTGGATGATGATAAAAGTTGTTTTGTGTTGGATAGATACAATTTAGTAGTTCAATGTGATAATACCCACCTCTTTATTGTGTCTATAACATTCTAGTTTTGTCTATAAAAAAGGTTGAATGTAGTTTTAGTTGGAAGGCAAGAATAAGATGCACATCCCATTCAAGATGTGTGCATCAGTAACTAGCAGTTCTTATATATGAGTGTCTTGAGGTCTGTTGTGCTAATGCTCAGTGGTATGCAAAGCACTATACCATATAGATGATGGTGACAGGAATTGGAGTGCTTTAGTAGTAAACTTGAGTACTGGACCCTGAACAGTAACTTAATTGTTATTGGATCTACTTTTATACTTTTTCTTTTGATCTTTTCCATTTCGATGTTTTGCAGAAATGTTGCAATAATAAAGTCAAGTAAAGATACAAGATATAGTTTGGATTCAATTGTGACACATGATGGTGCTAAACTTCCATGTCAGGCATTGACCGATTTATCATCATTCAGAGAAAAATTTGGGCTCGATGCTTATGATAAGGTATGCACTTGCTGAAGTCAGACAGTCATGTTGTAAGAATGATTGTTTGTGGTATAACCATGAATTCTTCAGTTTCTTGTATGAAATATAACCATCTTCATTAAGTAGTATGTCTGCATGGGGAAAACTACTTTGATTTCAGTTTTCCTTGGGAGTCTCAGAAACATGATCTCATGATCTGCATGTGGTGACAGCTAGATGTGATTGGTATCGATGAAGCTCAATTTTTTGGGGACTTGTACGATTTCTGCCGTGAAGCAGCTGACCATGATTGCAAGACTGTAATTGTTGCTGGCCTGGATGGTGACTACTTAAGGTACTATTGCTCTGTTCAACATTTGAAATGAGGGTTTTGCTCTCTTCATTCTCTTATTTATTTCACGTAACAGCTGAGATTGTTAATCGAAAATAAGTACATGGTTGCAGACGGAGCTTTGGGTCTGTGCTAGACATAATTCCCCTAGCAGATTCAGTAACCAAGTTAAGTGCTCGATGTGAACTATGTGGGAAACGTGCATTGTTTACTCTGAGGAAGACAGAGGAGAAGCGGAGAGAAGTGATAGGTGGGGCGGATGTTTACATGCCTGTGTGTCGACACCATTATGTCAGTGGACAAGCTGTGATAGAGGCTGCAAGGACAGTCATAGAATCTGACAAGGTTCAGTGTGGCACATATTTATAGGTCCTACCGTTTTCCCTGTGACAGGTTACAGGATTGTTTCTCTAGTCTAAAAAAAATGTGCCTGAATGTTAAGTATATGTATGGTTAAAAATTTGAAGTGTCATTCAAGGCTTCCAGCACCTTATGAATAGAGTGTATTTTTTCATGTTGCTTGCTTGGTAAAATATAGTGCAAAGGTGGTGTTGAGAAAGCACAAGGAGTGTTTTAAGAAATGATTAGAAAGGGAGATGAGGCAGAAAAGTATCTCATTCAATATTTTAATCAGAAAAGGCAACATACAAAGAGCAGAGAGGCTTTAAATCTATTCTACAAATTACAAAGTTGAAGGTATGCATTTACTTACATCCCTTTGATTGTTGGACTATTTTGAGAGAAGGATATGTTCCTAATCATGTTACTTGGCATATAGGTCTACAGTACTTGTGTTGTGTGTTGGTAGCAATTCTGCAAGTTTTGTATGATTGAAGTTCTTGATTGCATTCTGAATCGAAATTTACACTGGACCCAGTTACTGCTTGGAATAACAATAACTAACTATCATCCTCCATTGAAATGCTGCAATTAATTAGCTAGACTAATACACAAAACTGATTGCTTTGAACCATTTACAAATGCCATAATCAAAACAACAGAGCAAATAATCTTATTTACATACAAGTACAAAATCTTAACAACCTTCGAGCCTATTAGCTTTCATTTGAGTGGATTTTACAAAACATGGATAGGTGTGCTCATGCCTTCCCTCGACAAATTTCATAACACAGTCAAATACTTGACTGTCGGACAAACAAAGGTTTTAGGGAAAATAACACATAACCCTCCCTAACTATCACGTTTTTTCACATCACCCCCCTTAACTATTTTTTGTGACACTTAACTCGCTTAACTTCATTTTTTTTCACTTTAATCCACTTCCGTTACATTTTGGATGGAAAACGACCATGTGCTGTGCACATGATCTTTAACTTTTTGAAAATGACCAAAATACTCATCATTCATCAAATCTAATTAAACTAACTTAAACCTAACCTAATACACTACTCTCTACCTCTCCGTCGCACCACTCTCACACCCTCACTTCACAACCACCACTCCACCACCTCGCATGAGTCCGATTTGTAAAATTAGTTTTTCAATTAGATTAACTGAGATGTTGAAATCTCCATACATGATATGGATTTGTGTTGATTGTAATTAAGGATTTGTGAAGAGATGGATTGTGTTAATGAAATGGGTTTGAGATGTTATTGGTTACTGTAAATTTGGTTTGAAGTTCTGGTATGAAAAGGATTGAAGTTTGTGGTGATGGATGGATGGTGGTCGTTTTGGGGTGAGTAATTGATGATGAAGGTAGAGAAAAAGAAGGAATTTTAAAAGAAAAAGATTTAAAAATAAAAACAGAATTTAAAAAAATTATGGAAAAAAATAAAGAAAAATTATTAATTTGGAAACAAGAAGAGTTTTTAAAAGAAAAAGATTAAAAATAAAAACGTAATTAAAAAATAAAGAAAAATAATTAATTTGGAAATTTAATAAATTAATTGAGATTGAAAAATTAAAGGAATAAAGAATTTTTGAAACAAAAATATTAACAAAAAAATTAAATATATTAATAAAGAAAATAATTTATTGGTATATTCTGAAAATTTGAAGGTTTATGAGGGTTAATTTATACATTTTATAGTTTTTAGGTTTACTAAACCAATTGTATCATTTTGAAAATTTGATGATAAGTAGAGGGTAATTTTGACTTTTGACGTAAGTTGGATAGAAAGTTAACACAGTTGGACTAAAGTGAAAAAAAAATGAAGTTAGGGGGTGTAAAGTGTCACAAAAAATAGTTAGGGGGTGTAAAGCGTCACAAAAAATAGTTAGGGGGTGATGTGAAAAAACGTGATAATTAAGGAAGGTTATGTGTCATTTTCCCAAAGTTTTATTGCAAAGCCTAACTTTGAGTAGAAAAACAGCATGCCTGCTTTCATTGAGAGTCGAACTCAAGACCTCCCGCTTACTAAACGGGTGCTCTAACCAACTGAGCTATGAAAGCTGTCTTGTGTTATACATTTGTTTTTCAATGAATTATCTTATTATATCGTAGCTGGGCATTGGGTGGTTAACCACCCAATAAAACCCTTTACGAACCCAACCCGATGTTACCGGTTTGACATATTTTGGAACCAGCCCCAACCCAAAAACCAATTTTTTACAATGAAACCAACCAGCTCACTGACCGGTTGGTTAGTGCTTTTAACCAACCAACCGCTTTACTACATGTAAGTACAAATTTGGATATCAATAACCATACACATAATTCTATTTCATGCCAAAAACATATTACTACATTCTCCAAAACAAAAGAACAATTACATATAAGTCATCGTGTTCTATGTTACCAATCCGTGTGACATAAAAGAGTGCTCAAGGACCATTCATCTATATCAGATCAATGGTTATTATGAAGCCACATGTATATGATGAACAATACTGGTTTGGTTGGTTAACCGATGGTTTGTTGTTTCAAGAACCGACAACCAACCGTTAACTTTCCGGTTCGATTGTCAAGAACCCACAACCAACCGTTAACTTTCCGGTTTTGGGTTTTCCGGTGCGGTTTCTGGTTGGTGGTGGTTGGTTTTAGCGGTTTTTTTTGCCCACCCTTAGCTGCCATCATTTCTAATGAGAATGGAAACATTCCAAAACCTCCAAAATAAGTCTATATATATATATATTCTAGATGGTAGTCGATCATCATGCAAAAATATAAAAAAGCGCACACGTTATCTAAAGCAAACATGAAGTAAGTTGTTGTAAAGCCCACTTCGTTTTAAAGGTGTATAAAACTGCAATCTGAAACTTGGGGGTAGGTTTTTGCAACAAGTTGGTTTTGGAAAAGAAAAATAAAAAAAAAAGAGAGAAGAGTTTTTTTTGGGCTGTGAGGGACTGGACTGGACCGGGCCCAGTTTTTAACCGCGACTCAGGCCCACCCAACAAGCCGAGCCCATCTCGTGAGTTCGGCCCAGTGAGCGCCTTTAAAAGGGATAAAACCCTAGATGCGCTGCACTGTTCACCTTCCCCTCCCGAGCTCTCTCACTGCGTCTCTGCGAATCCGAGCGTTCCACGCCGTTGCTCCGGTTCCGACCCCATCTTGACCGCCCTCTTCTTCACCTTCTACTTCTAACATGAGCACCAGAACCTCGTTCCTCTCTCTTTCCGTTTCGTTTCGCGACAGCCGACGTCGACACTTAGCGCCGCCGTACCAGATCCGAGGAGTTTTCGACGAAGTGTTGGGTCTCGATGGAGGGTATGAACACATACTTGCAGCGGAAATAACTCGAGACCATGTCATAGAACACTACCAAATTTTAGATACACAAGAGAATAAACAATATGGATGTTTCCTTACCAACTAGTTCAAGAAAAGGAAGAGAACACCAAAGAAACGATGATCGGCTTGAGTCTCCAAGACGCCTACGTATCTAATTGGAATCAAAGCCACGTAGTTCTTCTTTAGATAACTCAAGAACACAACAAGAGGGAGGAAATGTGCCAAACTCGAAATTGTAGTGTGAGAGGGAGAGAAGTTGTCTTTCTATTCTTGTCTTGTCATTTGTTGTAGGAAAAAGATGACTTAAACCATCAACAACCATCAAGGACAAGTAAGGTGTGAAGCATGGTGTGAAGTAAGACAAGTATGGTGCTAAGTATGGCAAGACAAGATGGGTTAGGTGGTGAATCACCAACACCTTAATCCTTGTCTTGCTTACTTAGTACTAATTAATCAAGACTTGATTAATTAATTCCATGGGCCTTGGTTGCATGGGCCTTTCATGGGCCTCTTGGAACATGGCCCATGGCCATTCCCAACGAGGTCCCGTGACGTGCTCATCGCCTCCAAGCCTTCCATACCAGAAATGTCCAACATTATCCAACGCGATCAATCCCAAGACTCCAAGCCTTGTCTTGATCCGTAATGTCCTATTCACTTACGTGCACATGACCCAAAACCCAGTTTTGGTCATGTCCCGAGACAACTCTCTTTTGGCCATTCTCCATAAATGTCTCAATGAGTTTCATCCTTCGGTGTGACCCTTAGGTTTATGCATGTCGATAGATCAACGTAAAATCCCATTTTACTTGATCCTATATAAGTGGCAACTAACGAGACTTTAGTATTTCCTGACACTACATAGCGAATCGAACCAATCGATTCTAATCTTTCGGTCGTCCCTGTCATTATCCTTTTATCTCCGATATCCTGATTGAGATAAGGCATAGAGCCGTCATCCTTATTATTCTCAATCACTGTTCCTTGATATGTGAGATGACTGAATATATGATACCTAGTATCATGTGCATGGCCATGCTATTCTTTCAGTCACTCTCGATCAAGCGGTCGAGAACCGATATCTTTCCCATACCTCAGTATGAGGGATAAATCCCTTAGCCGTCTTTCGTGTCACTCATGCAACCCGTCCCCAAGCCAATCCTGGCCGTTATGGAAGCCCTGTTACGGACAACGTTAGGCTCAGGTCAAACTTAGTTGTTGACTGCATAGTGATCACAAAGACTCCTTGGTCTAAGGATACATGACAAGCTACGACACTGAATATGTTCATGACTCAATCTATGGCACATATTCAGGGCGGGTCGTCCAATATCATGTCCCACATGATATCTATGACCAGACTCCGGAATCCCATTCCAATGACTAACAGAACGTAAGCCATGAAGAGCCATCTTTCATACTAGTCGCTTCTAGTGAAGCTTTATTGACTAGGGACCCATCGAGTGTGATCCATCTCGATCTATGATTCTATTCGCATGGTGGGCATAGATCAGAAATCACATCGACATATTACTCCAACACATAAGTAATATGAAGCCGCTTCAATCTTATTGCTAATGATGATATATACATTTGGACATTTATGATTGAACTACGGACACTAATACTAACACGAAGGTGAGCTGAATCCTCACTAGAATCGTACTCCCCGTCCTCTTTTTCTTCTGTAACCGCGAGTTCGAGCCGTTTGGGAGGTCGGACGATGCCGGAGAGCGTCGCCGGAGCGCTCGAGTTTCCGATCTGGAACTCGCGCGCCGGCGAGCTCTTGGTCGTTAGATCTGGCCAAAGAGGGCTTGAACCTCGCCTACCACCCGTCCCGTTGGCTTCCCAGACTCCCGACGCCCCAAACCGTCGTCTAAATCACCGTCGCCGCCGTCGCCGGAGCTGCCGGAACCCTAGCTCCGACCGTCGCCATTCCCCGCTCCGACTGGGCCAGAGCGAGTCTTGGGCTCGGGCCTGAAGTTGAACTGGGCTGCGAGCCTGGGTTGGATTTGGGCCTCGAGCCCAGATCTGGTTCGGGCCTTGGCCCGGTCTGACTCTGGGTCTCGGGTCCGGACTCGGGTTTGGGTCGGGCACGGGTTGGTCCGGGTCTGGGTTTGGATCCGGGTTTGATCCAGGTTTAGATCGGGTCTAGACTCGGGTTGGGCCGGATCCGGGTCGGCATAAATTATTAATTAATTTAATAATTAAATTGACTTAAAATCTGGTTATTTTAAAGACGTTTGGACTCCCGAGAGCCTTGAAATCGATAACTGATTGGGTTGTTAATTGTTTAAACCCAGACTTGGATTTCGGGGACTTCGCCTTGGAAGACGGTGTTGGCCCAGTCGTCCGCATCTAGAAGACGCCGCCTTGTTACCATCTTGAGGTAGGGAAAGTATCGAACCCCTCCTTAATTATGGACTGATAACTAGTATGCATGTTTAGGGTTATTAATAACCGGAACAGTATTAGTGGCATATAGGGAAACCCGTTACATTTATTAGATAAATTGGACGAGTCTTAGTAATACATGGAACGAACATGGTTGGTATCCGCTAGAACTGCTTGTGATTGTGGTATGATTTGTTGTGTTGATAGGTGGGCCATGTCGGGGTCCTAGGATTTGCATGCTATGTGTCCTACTCGCTGTGTGAGAGTCTAAATATGTTATACTCACTGTGTGAGGGTCTAAATAATATTATGACTGATGTGTAAAAGCCTAAATAGAATTATCATCGTTGTTGCATGATGTGGTTGTGTGGGCAAGTGTGCCATGTGTGAGTATGTGAACCCTTGATTGTGAAATGACCGGGTGAGTGATAGACCGGGTGTATGCTAAGATGGTTCGGCTAGTATACCGAGACCATCAGTGATTGTGCTGTGTGCGAAACCCTGTTTGTGTTTAAGAGACGACATAACCGGATGGATACGTATATCGAGGCCAAGGATGGCGTGATCAGATGACTCATAATCCGGAACGGGATTGATCGAGGTGTGGGCTGGTCCTAGACTTACGTTGAGTAGCGCCCTTCATCTGTGTGAGGAGGAAGATATGACCAGTTTGGTACATATGAGAGTAGCGCCCTACATCTATGTGAGGAGGAAGACATCAGACTGAAGGATTTCCGGTCGAGGATGTTACCCTTCATCTGTGTGAGGAGGAAGATATCGTGACTGACGCTGTGTGTTCTGGTGCGATATAATCAGCTGTGTGCAAATCGATGGAGTTGACTCCCGCAATTTACGACATCTATGTGCGTTTTGTCCGGACCCTTCCCTGTTACTTGCTGTGTGCCGTCCTATGGACTCTATGTGCATTCTGCTGTGTGCCTTTTTCTCTGGATTTGTCTGTGTGTATTACAAGTGGATTTTATACCGTGTGGTTTGGCTAGTAAGGGTTTTGCATAAAGGCATCTTGTTGGGTCATATCCCTAGTTTACCCTAATTACAAAATTTACCGTGAGGTTTAACGGTGTGTTTGCAGTTCCTTACTTTTCCTACTGAGGGCAAGCTCTTCCTTCCTGTCTCTGTGGTTTTTCAGGTGTTGAGCGGGAGCAGTACTAGCCGGACTCTCGGAGCTTGGGAGTTGTTGAGAGTTTAGCTAGTTTTAGAGACGTACACCCTTCTTACTTTTATATTGAACTTTTGTTTTTTTACTGGTTGAGCTGTGACTCTTGACTTTTGGAAGTTTTATATCATTTTGGAACTTTATTTATCTTATTTCCTCGTGTTTTACTGTAAATATTTAGTCGCGTCTCGAATTTGGTCAAAACCGGATTTGGGGCGTGACAGTTGTGGTGTGGAAATTATGTCCACTAACTTGAAGTAATTATTCATGTTGCACCTCCAAGTTTACCAATCACATAACCAAATATTGAAGAACCAATTTAACTAAAAGCTCAAGCTGATAGTTGAAGATCCAATTATAGTTATATTCTAACACGCGCCCTCAAAGACAAGCCCGTTTTTACGGGTTTGGAGGTGAATTATTAGCAGAGGAGAAGAGCCCATTGAGAATAGTGATAAAGGCTGGCCCGTTTTGGGCAATTTTGATAAATTGAGAGAAATTAGAAATTTTTGTAGAGAGTGGGGTTTGAACCCGAGTCTGTGAGGAGTTAAACTCTGATACCATATTAGAGAACCAATCATATATATCTATAAAAAGAACGTTGTGGTAAATCTGATGTGGATCCTATGTGGTAAAGTTCTGTGTTCAATATCGCTTCTTCCCTCCATCATCACGCCTTCACCCCTTTTCCCTGTTTCGGTTACATCTCTACCATTTTATGAATTAAAGCTCCATTGCTGAGTGTAAGGGGTGATAAATGACAATAAACCTTTGTAAATTCGTTTGTCATGTTCATTTTGGAGAAATTGTTTCAGTCCTTAATTTCCTTCTTCCTTCCACCTCTAACTCTTTCCCTTTTGTCCGTTACGTTCTTCGGTTTCATCAATTCAAATATCCATTGTTTGACATGCCCCCTTCTGTAAAACCCGCTTCGTTTCATTAGGGTATTAATTTGAAATCCTAAAACCGTAGGGTAGATTTTTGAAACAAGTGGTAAAGCAAAAAAAAAAAAAATCTGGACAGGCCAGGCCTGTTTAGGCCAGCCAGCCGTTTGGGCCTTGGGCCCGTTTCTCAGCTGAGGCCCGAGAGGGCCGGCCCAGTGCATTTCTGATAAAAGCTGAAACCCTAGGGTTTCAGCATCAGAAACGCAGCCTCCCTCTCACGCAGCCGATCCTTTTCCCCCTCCCTCTTCTTCGTCTTCTTCGAGCCTCACCCACGCCATCTCCCTCGCCTCTCCCTCTCTGGTCCGACCCTCTCGCCGGAGACCTCACCCACGCCGTCTCTTCTCCGTCCAGAACCGGTTCCCCTCACCGTCCGCTCCTTCTCCTCCGTCCGATTCTCCGACCACGCCACCGTCCCGACCTCCCTGCCTCTCCCTTCTCCTTCGTCTTCCTCGCCGAACCAGCACCGGCCACCACCGTTTCCGGTCACCCTCGCCCCGAGCTCCCCACGCCATCTTCCCCGTCTCCGTCCACCACCGGTCCCGTCCCGAGCTCGAGCTCGGCCACCACCGTCCCTCTCGATTCCGGCCGTCCCGAGCCCGAGCTCGGCCGTCCCCGACCACCACCACCACCGCTCTCCACCGCCCGCCACCGTCCTCTATTTCCCTTCGGTGAGAGATCTCACCACGGATTTTGGTCGCCGGCGATGGCTTCGCCGGTGGCCGGATCCGTTTCCATAACGTCTTCCCGTTTATTATTCTATCCTGTATTTACCCTAAATCTGATCGGTTTTGTGTTGTTTGTTTCGAGTAATTTTGGATCGGTTGAAATCGATTAATATCTGTTAAACCTGTTAATGAACTCGATTAATATTTGGTCAAACCTGATAAATGAAATCGATTAATTTAGAATCGGATTTGAAGTAAAAATAAAAGGGAAGTAAAACAAAACAAAACAGTTTGGATTTGATTAAGGTTTTGAAGGAAAAGAATTTGAAAATCAGATTGGAGTAAAAGACGGTTTTTGGAGTTGCTTCGGTTGAGATCGAAATCACGGTTTTGGAAAGAAAAGGGTTGTAAAATGGAAAATCAAATTTAAGGAAAAAGGTTTTAAAATGAAAAGGAATTAAAGGCGTTTCGGTTTTAAAAACGGTTTAAATCGAGGAGTTGTGAATCTAAGTTGTAAACGGGATTTAGGAACGGTTGTTCAAAAACCGAACTTAATTCATTTTGGGCTCAAGGGTTCGGAATAGAAACAGATTTGAAATAAAAGGGGAATTTGATTTAAAACAAAAACCGTTCTGTTTTGAATAAACGGTTGGTAATCGGAATTAGGAACGAATCTGGAACTCTGGTTAAAATGGACTGCTAGCTGGGTTAAAAAGGGAACAAAAGCGGGCCGTTGAATCGGACCTCGGGATTCGTGCGTTGGGACCGTGCCTCGCATGCACCGGTTTCGGTGCTCGGGTACTCAAACCCGATTCGCTGTGACCCTGTTTTTATCCCGCTCGAGTTTAAGGGACAACTGTCGGTTCTAAACTAGACTAATCGTAACCTTTAGTTTAACGGTGGAACCGTTATTAATCTATGGCTTTCGTGTTCTCTTTAGAGTCCAGCTTCGATCGAAGTGAAGCTCGGAGGTAGCGAGCCAGAACGTCAGCAGCTAGGAAGCGTAGCGGTTGCTCTTCAGTTGAGGTAGGGAAAAGTAGCCGGATCTCGGCCCTAACTAGGGAAAGTTAATAGTAGAATTGCATGTGACACCAGGGTGTCGTGGGTCGAATAGGTTTTTTTTATTATTAGAATTGCATGATACGGGGTCGTAGCGATTATGAGAAAAGCATGTGACACTTAGTAGTGTCGTAGGAGCAGAGAACTTAGCGTTAATTGATTTACTGGAGGCATATGACCTTGCCCGGAGGTTGTTTGTGAACTTGTTGATATTAGGAGTACTGGAGGCATATGACCATGCCCGGAGGTTGATTGTGAAACTAGTGATCTTAGGACTGTTGTAGGCATCGATTATGCCGGAGGTTGTTGTGCGTTACTTATTTACTGTTGATTGAGTTTGGGTGGCCTTGAGAGCCCGTATTATTTATTGCTGAGTCTTGGGTGGCCTTGAGAGCCCGTATTATTTATTGCTGAGTCTTGGGTGGCCTTGAGAGCCCGTGTTATTTATTGCTGAGTCTTGGGTGGCCATGAGAGCTCGTGTTGTCGTTTCGGTGTTTTGGGGTGGCCGTGAGTGCCGTGGGGTTGTTGAACCCGAGTCTTGATCGTTGGTGTGTCTTGAGTGGCAGTGAGTGCCCGTGGGGTTGTTGGACCCGAGTCTTGATTGTTGAGGTGTCTTGAGTGGCCTTGAATGCCTGTGTTGTCGAACTTGCTTGTGTTTGTGTTGGTGAGTGTGACTGTGATTGTGGTTGCTTGAGTGAGAGAGGTGAGTGAGACAGGTCGACAGCCTGGCCTGAGTGGTTCGGCAAAGTGCGTGAGTGCGACAGGTCGACAGCCTGGCCTGAGTGGTTCGGCAAAGTGCGTGAGTGAGACAGGTCGACAGCCTGGCCTGAGTGGTTCGGTAAAGTGCGTGAGTGAGAGAGGCGAGTGAGACAGGTCGACAGCCTGGCCTGAGTGGTTCGGCAAAGTGCGTGAGTGAGACAGGTCGACCGCCTGGCCTGAGTGGTTCGGCAAAGCGCATGAGTGAGAGAGGTTAATGAGCAGCTGGTTTGCGATCCTTTGTGATCTTGTTTGGTGTGCGATCCTTTGTGATCTTGTTTGGTATTGCGTAATTCTTTTGAGTCCTTGGAAGAGGTCGTGATCGTTGTGTCGTGTCTACTTACGTGTTGAGTGTCGAGTCGTTCGAGGAAGGTCACCGTGGGTGTTTGTCAGTCAGAGTACTTGGGTTGGGGACAGTGATCCCCGGGGAACTGAGTTGTTGCCGGTGTTACCGGCATTTTCTGCTAATTATGCCGTAGTTAGTCTGTTATCCGTGGTGGTGAGCGAACGCTCACCCCTAGCTGCTTTTCCTACAGGTACTGTTCGTGGGACGGACTATGTGAGCTCTCGAAGCTTGTGGAGCTACGAGCGGAGTCCGGGTTTTGTCTTTTGAGTCTAGTGACGGATACCTTGTACTTTTGTCCACTTGTTGGGACGTGCTTTTAAACTGTAATTATTATTTTGTTGAACTAAACTGGTATTTTAAAGTGTTTAATGAAAACAGGTTTCAAGTGTTTTTATGTTTTTTAAACGTTCGCGTCCCGAGTTCGGTTTACTGAAATTGGGGCGTGACACCTTCAATGACATTAATGGTGCTCTTAATTCCCCGTAACTTCCGGTCTATATAAAACCATTGCCTTCTTCTTCAACCTACCAACAGTAGAGTCTTTGCAACGAGTCAAACCCTAATCAGGTAAGCGAGTTAGCTCTTTCTTCTCAACTCCGTGTGCCCTCTTTTATGCGAATTCAATCTCTCCCATTCACGACCTGTTTGAATATATTTTTATCATGTTTCTTACAAATTCTCTCTCTGATTATATCTATGAATTTATTTCTTTATGATTTTGTGTTCTCTGAGTTCGATTTTGTTTATTTATGTGAGTTCAATTTGGGTTTACTGGGATTGATGGGTTTAATCGAATTCAGTGATACATGTGATAAAATTTGATTTATGGGTTTGGCAGCAAGACGACATTGAAGGTTGATGTTTCACGGATGAGGCCACAGAAGAACAAGAAGAAAGCTGAGTTGAAGCAGCTGAAGAAGTAGCTGGCTCAATTGCTCAGGTATGGTCAGGACTTGACGCCATGATCATGGTGAGTGATTATGTTGATCTTTTCAACTTCAATTACTCATCCATAAGTTTTAAGTTTTGATTCATATTCGGACCGTCATTTTGTATTATTTGTTAAAATACAAGATGTTGAATCAAGATTCAAAAACAAAAGATGATTAGATCATATTATTGTTTCAATGTGTTTTTGTGTTTCAGTTTGAACATGTAGTCAGGCAAGGGAGGACACTATCAGCATACGAGCCTATTGAGATATACTGTGAGCTCATTGTGGCCCACCTTGCAATCATTCAGTCACAAAGGTATGTAGATATAGTGTCTGCTTGCGCATAACCATGGTTCCATCTGTTTGATTATCTTCTGTCGAACCATAATTTAAAACTTATTTTGGGGGAAATAATTTATTTTGTGGCTTTAGAACTTACAATCAGTATAAGCAGTATACAAATAGCTTTCATTATGATTTCGTGCATCGTATGTAGGTCGCTTCATGGTTACAAAGTAATTTACCCAGGTAAAGATGCTTTCATTTTTATTGATAATCTAATTATAGGAGGGGATTTAGATTCAAGGTTTGTAAGACAATGAGAACGAAACCCACCTCATAGATTATGTTGTTAAACTATATTGGAATCTTTTTGATGACTTTCTCATATTTTTTGGGCACATATATATAGATAACGCTTTTTGGTTGACATGCAAAGGTTGGCATAATTGTTTTTGGTTGACAGTCATGGGTTTTGAGGTTTTGTCTTTGATTTTTCAGAGAATTCATTTGTGTGTTCTTTGTTTCAAATTATTTGAGTTGCTATATTATATTTCATAGAAGATAAACGGGTTTCGTTTCGT
Source organism: Erodium maritimum (assembly GCA_963921825.1). NCBI lineage: Eukaryota > Viridiplantae > Streptophyta > Magnoliopsida > Geraniales > Geraniaceae > Erodium > Erodium maritimum. The sequence continues at coordinate 46,181,386 of OY997595.1, read as the reverse complement.
TTTTGTTACTGCTGCAGCACGAAACAGTGCACATGATGTATAAAACAATATACAACGCTTTGGTAGAGGTTGGAGTTGAGAATACTTGCAAATAAATATATATCCATATAGGTGATCATGGTCAATTTAGTTATGGATATGATGATTGCTGCTTATAAGGCGGTAAAATCCAACCACTTTTTTGTTATTATATGCAATTCTCATTGACTATTGTTCTGTTATTCAGAATCAAACGAATCAGATATTTTAAACTAATTTTGGTAATGAAGTCGAACAGTGTTTGTATATGTACCTCTCTAATTTATTTGTTTTGTTGTCCTGTTTTAATGTGTCTAATTGGTAGAAGTTCATTGGTTAGGATTTAAGTACACGTGACTGCATAAGTAATTAGTTTGTTACTTTTTTATGGACTTCTTATATGGTGGACTACATATGTTTCAGAAGCAGCTTACTCCTACAAGTCTGAGAATGGTGATACATATGTCCGGTATTATTTCTATATCTTTTAATGACTCATCTACTTCCTAAACTTATATGCGAGTCACTGATGATATTTGAGTACATAGTTTTGATCTTGTGAGAATTAAGAATACAATAGGCATGGTGGAATCAACTATAGGATTTATTAGAAGATAACATGGCCTAAAAAATTTATACAGTCAAATTTTATTTGTCTGGAAATGTTCTGTATTTTAATTCTTAAGATAAGTTTATTCTCTCGAGACTGCTTCTAATTCGTCTGAAATCAAATATTACTTGGATTTGGTCTACTTAAAAGTTACAAGGACGCATTATTATGAGGATGGAGTTTCAAAACTCCAAAAAATAAAATGGGTTCTGGCGAAATTTTTGATGCTTGGTCGTGCAAGCTTGAATGCTTTGAATTTGTTATTGATCATATTGGGAATCATATATAGTAGGAAGGTTATGGCTGAGTATGAATTTTAGTTGTGGTTGATACCGGATAAGTAGTTTAGAAGCGCTATGCTAGCTCAGCACATTTACTCAATTTAAATTGGACCTTGTAGATAATGCTTCATCATCCACCTGCGTTTTCATGATAAGAACTGTCTAGCCCTCATTTTATTTGCATACTGCATTATTTTAATTTGTTTGGTTTCTTTTTTCCTGTGACGTGGTGGCTGGGCAAAAAGAACAAAATCACTTGAACCAGAGGAAACTTCACTCTTGAAAAAAAAACCGGTGGGTATGAGAAATTAGGGAAGATTCAGCTACTGGGTATGGACATAGGAAACGTAAAAGCAAATGGCGACTTGATGAACAAACAATCTCAATCGAAAAAATTAGTGCAACCCAATTACTGGAATTCAAGACTGATTGAAGACAGGATGAAGCAGCAAGTTGGCAAAGCGTAACCGACAACAAATGAAGCGCAAAGGCAGGAGAAAAAAAGATAAATAACAATTGTTGGCATGGAGGCCAGCCACATCAGATCCTCATTATACTTACAAAAACAATTCAAATAGGTGTTGAACTTGCGGCTTCAGGATTTTGTTTCAATGCACATAAAATTTGGGAAGTGGGAGAACAAGGGACTGATTATTATTATATCTATTGAAAGGAGTGGAGATTCCTTTATATGAATATTCAGAACTTATACACTTGAATTTGGTTGAGGTCGGTTTTTAATAGTGAATGTTCTATGTTGCACAATTTGTGCTAAGTGATAATGTTTAGTTGATTTTCCATGTGTAAGTGTTGGCAGGATTTTGTGGTGTGACTATAGAGACAAAAAGATACGGTTAATTCATTATTATTCGATAGATGACTATTTGATATTTTTAAACTTCATTCAGCAAATAATTACAAAATAAAGTAGTAACGCGATTACAGGATAATCATTATGGCTCTAAGCAAGAGCAAGCAACACCTTTTTTTGTTTGATCCATATTCTCTCCATTCCCAAATTAGGTAATGGAGGAAGAAGCATGTAAAAACAACATGCTCAAAGACCAATAGACCTAAACAAGATGATGTATAATAGGTTGGATTTACCTAAACTAATTAACATGTGTGATTGTTTCCATTCTTATACATTTAATTTTTTCCTTAAATTTTACATACACTTAAAACAAATGTTGTGTTTGTACTGCCTGCATTTATAATAGTTAGTGTATATACATCTGAAACTTACGTCATGTTCTTAGTAGCAAGTAATATTTGTTACAGTTTGGTTTTTATACGCTATTTAAATACACTGTGTAATTGCACTACTTTAAAAATATGCTGAATTGTTTCAAATTACAAACAATATAATATATTGAAGAGCGTTCATGCCAAGCACCGCGCAATGCGCGGTGCACCCCCCTAGTTCAACTAAAAGCTCAAGCTGATAGTTGAAGATCCAGTTATAATTATATTCTAACACCAAATACGTACCCACTTATACATGTGCATGTGAAACTTACAAAATACAATATCCACGAACAATTTTGAAAGATTATTTCCTCTAGAGAGAATTTCGATCAAAGAGATCAAAAGAAGAACAAAGACCTTATATATATATACATAGACTTGGAAGAGAAGTAATATGAGAATTCCCATGCTCATTAACCCCCAACAAATTAAATCTCATTTAATTGAATGTTCTTGTAATTGTATTTTTCCCAACACCAGGCTGACCGGTTTAGGATCATTGCTCCGCCTATACATTGTCACATTTTGATCTCTATCGCATTTAGCTTTGGTCTTGATTCCATCCTTGCCAGAGGAGTTGTGGATATGGATTGGAGCTAACTCTTCTTTGTGAATCGTCTAAGTGTGTAGGCCTTTGACGAATTATCTTTGGATAACTAAGCAGTGTGGGGTAGGGGCTAATTTGGGCTTCGGGAGAAGGTGTTTGGTTCTTTACTTTCTGCTTCAGTAGTTGTGCAGTTTCGTCAAACTCAGGCCAGGTTCCCCTTTGTTGGCTTCTCCGGCGACGATTTTGGGTTTTGTCAACTTAGACTCCTCTTTTGGGTCGATCTGTGGTGTTGGCTTGAGTTGGATTCTCTCTATGAGAACTGAGCAGTGTTTGACGGTTTCATGCAGGTTCAATGGCGAGGTGGAGTGCTCTTAGTGTTTGTCGCGGTGTTGTGGGAGGCCTGACTTGCTGAGGATCGAGTTGCCGGCTTCTCGCATGGGTAGCTTTTGGTATCCCGAGGGTTCCGAGCTTTTATTTTTATTTTGTTAGTTATTGTGTTGTTTTTTTGTTTGGTTTATTTGGTCATTTTTTATCAACATTTATTTGGTTATTGATTTGCCTCTTGTTGGGCTATATATTGGTTTGTTTTTTGTTGGGCTTCAGTTAGGTTCTAGTTTGAGGCTAAGAGATTTCTCAGTGCTTAGGTTTGTAATCGTATATTTGGGACGTATTCCAGGTTATTTTCGAGGTATATTCGTGAGGATTATCTTGGCATTTCTCTCGATCTTCGAATGTTGGGTCGTTTAATATTATGCTTTGCTGATAATAAATACTTCATCATCGGGTTAAGAATTGGATTCGAGTGCAATGGAAGGAAAGAACAATCCACTTAAAACCAAAAGGAACCGTGTCTAAGGGAAAAAAGAAAGATCGAAGAATTGGATTGGAGTGCAATGGAAGGAAATAACAATCGCGAGGATTTCCACAACGCCTAAACTTTTGGATCATGCGTTTTGTGTTCTCAAGTAAATCTCTTTGACCACTCATGGCGTTAAATCTGTTGGTCGATAACACACAAATCGTTACTAAAATTCATTATTTATTCTTTTGATTTTCAAAATCTTCATCCAAGTTGTTATTATAATCGTCACATTCCAGCCAAACTATTTCACTTCTGAAATAACCAGTGAATAATAGTGAACATTCTAGCTCAAACCGAAATTTAGGATTAGAGAGAATGAAAAGAAACACAAACAATTAATTTTGGTGTCCAAAATTACGTAAACGACAGTACAACAATTTGATGCCCTCTTCAAATGAATTATCATCTTCTCTTTTTTTAATCAGCGAAAACATAAATTAAATTATCCTCTCCTGAGGAAGAAAAAGGTTACAAAAAATCAATCCAGCTACAGATTGAGAGTGAAAGCAGTAGCCGAAGCTACCAAAAAACAAGTCCCGAAGTTGAACAGAAAATACAACCAAAGAAAACACTAGATAATCCATTGAACAATTTGAGATGTTGCCCTTCCGAAAGAGATCTGAGTGAGATAATGTGTTGAGATGAGGGAGCCAAGTTGTGCAGGCTCGACCTAGTGATGCTTGAATTGCTCTGCAGTGGAGAGAAAGAAACACTGATTGTCCTTGCTATAGTAGCCTTGTTGAGATGAAGATGGAAGGGAAATGTTGTCCTAATGCTTGATTTTGGTTGTAAATGAGCTGGACCAGTGAAGAATGAAATGAGCAAGTCCTTCCCAAGGTGATCAGAGTGCGTTTAAACTCAGTGATGTGAGTGTCCTGTAAATGAGCAGATACTTTGAAGTGATTCCCTTCCAAGGGGATCAGTGTGAGAAGATGTGCGGCGATGTGGGAGCCCTGATATTTTGAGTACACTTGAACTCTGAGAAGGAAATGCTTTTAAGCTAAGATGGCATTGCTGAATGGTGTAAATGCAGGAAATGAAGATGTCCTTGCTGAGTTGGGGACTGGTGAATGAGCCAAACCAAGAAGCTTTGCAGAGATGAGGTGTCACACCCCAAATCCGGTTTTGACCAGACTCGAGACGTGAACTAAAACAATAATAATTTGGAATGGAAGTAAGCCAAAAAAAGTCATTAATAACAATTTTAAAAATATGAAAATAACCACGAGTCAACCGCTCGGTAAAACAACGGTAAGAGTTCAAAAAGATAACGGTACATCTCTAGACTACTAGCCTAGGACCCTCGCAAGCTCCCAAGCATCGAGCATCCAGCTAGTACACATCCCGCTCAAAACCTGAAAAACAACAAGATAAGGGGGTGAGCTTTCGCTCAGTAGGAAAAGTAGTTAAGGTTATAAGAAAGCGCTCACCACCACGGGTAACTGTCCAATTAGGGCATACTAGTACATCACACGACTAATTTCCAACATAACTCGCAACCACAAACCTCAACTCAAGACCAGACCACACTCACATACCTACTCAAACAACCAAGCATAAACTGCAACCACAACACTTAACATATCACCAAGCATAAAGTAAACAGTAAAAACACAAACACGTCCCGTACCGCAGTCCCCTACTCCGTCGGTTGTCCACAGCCCGACTCCATCATATCGCACCGGAACACACAACATCGGCCTAGATATCTTCCCGGCAAACACACGGGCACAATCTCAATACGTCATACCGGAATCTCCATCGGCCTAGAAATCTTCCCAGCACTCCTTCGGGGCACGATAACACAAACCGTCGGCCTAGATATCCCACATCGGACTACCCCCTCGATGTAGGTATCGTACCTGAACCACTACCTAGGGGACCGCGCATACGTGGGACCACACCGTCGGCCTAGGTACTACCCTACACCGCGCGTACCCCCTCGGTCGTAGGTACCATACCAGAATACAACTCCTCGTGGAAAAAACATCAAAATAATATCACACATCGCAATGCCATATTTCACACACGGCTTACCAAGCCAACCAATCGTACCACAACACGTCATGTCGGTCTATCACTCACCTGACCACAACACAACCAAAGATTCACATCATAACAAGCACGACACACTCGCCCACACATAGCAACAACATGTTCACCGGATATACTAATTCTTGACTCTTAAACTTATCGACGCAAGGTCACACAACATACATCTCAAACAATAACAGGCAATTCAATCAGCACACAACCTACGGCTCGACATGGCCAATCTACCAGCACGACAATTTCCCAAGTATTGAAAGCGGCTACACTAGTGAATCACATCCTACATGTTACAAAGACTCGTCCGGTTATTATCTAATATAAACGATCGTTCCAGTTTTATTATTCCTATCATGGATACTAGTAACTTTCCGCAATTAAACCGGTATCCGCTACGTTCCCTACCTCAAGACGAACAAACAGCTACATCTCCTAGCTGCTGACGTCCTGCCTCGCTACCTCCGGTCTTCTCTTCGATCGAAGCCGGACTCTAAATTACATGGAAAGCCAAAATTAATAACGGTTCCAAAGTAATATTAAAAGTTACGACCAGTACAATTTAAGTTCAACCGTTGTCTTTTAAACTCGAGCGGGATTATACGGCGAATCGGGTTCGAGTACTCGAGCCCCGAGCACAGAACCCGGTGCATGTTTCCCGAGGCACGGTTCCCAATGCACGGATCCTGAGACACGGGTTTCGAGGCACGAATCCCGATGCACGGGTTTATAGGCATGGTTCCCGAAGTGTCCGATTCAGTGTTTCCACTTTTATTCTCGTTCTAAGTCCGGTTAACAGTCCGGTTTTGTCGTTCCAAGTTTCCAAAATCGTTCAACAATCCCATTTTATTAAATCTGATTTTAAACCCTTTTTAAATTAAATCCTTTTTATTTAAAAATTGATTTTCGTTTTAATTTCTTTTATTTCTGTCTCAACCAAAAGTCCATATCCAAATAACGAGCTCGGGAAGAACAACAAAAAGAAAGGGGAAGAAGAAGTTTCGGGTCAGAAACGACCGACCATCGATGGTGACAAAACCGGTCGAGGCCTCACGGTGCGACGCTCAGCTTAGGGGAAAAAGGGGGGCGACGGCGGTGGTTGCTGTCTTGGGGTCTTCTCGCCTTAGATCTGAACGGCGCGGTTCCGTCTCAGATCCGGAAACGTGACGGCACTGGTGGGAAGCTCGGCGTGCGCAGGGAAGAAGAAGAAGAAGAAGAAGAGGAAGAGGAAGAGGAAGAGGAAGAGGAAGAGGAAGAGTAAGAGGAAGAGGAAGAGGAAGAGGAAGAGGAAGAGGAAGAGGAAGAGGAAGAGGAAGAGGAAGAGGAAGAGGAAGAGAAAGAGGAAGCGGAAGCGGAAGCGGAAGAGGAAGAGGAAGAAGAAGAAGAAGAAGAAGAGGAAGAAGAAGAAGAAGCGGGGTGAGAGAGCTCGGGCGTTGGTTCGAGGGAGAGGGAGAGGTCGTGAGAGGGCACGAGTTGCTGAGAGGAAGGAGAGGGAGGTCGGAGATGAGGACGTCGGCGGCGGCTCGGGCTGAACGAAGAAGAGAGAGAGAGGGAGAGGTCGGGTTCGAGAAGAGGGAGAGAGAGCTCGGCTGCATGGGAGAAGAAGGAGGGAGAGAAGTGCCGACCAAACCCTAAAAATGTGCATATAAGGCGTGAGCCTGGGCTTGGCCGCTGGCGAGACGTGGATCGGGCTGGCCTGGCTTGGGCCTGCGCGCGGGCTTTGCTCGGGCCGGGTCTGCAGGTCGGGTCAGGTCCGCCCGGTTCACCCCTCTACTTTTTATTTATTTATTTTCTTTTCTCTTTTTTTTGTTGCAAAAGCTCCAAAAACCGACTCGTTTTCCAACCTCGACGTTCCAATCGAACAAACTTTAAAACTTAACCCTTTTTAACCGGAGCGGTCTTTACATGAGGGGAAAAGGCAAGAACTAAAAAAGAAGTAAAGTAGAAGAAACCTTGTTACAAAGGAGCTCAGGAAAGTAGAAACCGATCTCCTACAACCCCAAGCACAGAACTCCCGGTCGATCTTCCTCATGAATCCGACCTACACCTCAAAACATGTAAAGGAAGATCTGGTGTTTCCACCGAACCTGAGCCAGCACACCAAAGTGCCGAGGAGAACAGGAAACAACAAACCGAACCCAGCCAAGTCTACCATCAAGCTGGGAGCATTACAGCGACAGACCCTTGCCAAACCAGCTCCGGCAAGACCACACCTTAACCCCACTATCTTGATCAGAGCCAAGAAACGAGTGCCACAACAGGAGAAGGGGGTTCAACGATACTCACCGAAAAGAAAGACGCGAGAGGAAGAAAAGAACGGGCCGGCCCTAAGGCCCAAACCCAACCACGGCCCAAACCAGGACCCGAAACCGCCACCCGAAGTCCAGACCCGAACCCTAACCAGCCAGCGACCCGATCAACGCCCGACCCAAACCGCGACCCGTCCAACAAAGAAACCCTAACCGAACCAACAAATCCAGAAAGAGGACGAAGGGTGGATGAAGAAACGACGTCGAGCTCCCTGAAGAAGAAGAAGACCGAGCCGATCTGAATAGAACCAGCTTCCCACAACCGGGTCTTCAAAAGCCCCAAGGACGGCTAGCGGATGGCCGAGAAAAGAGTCAAAGGTAACGGGGACGAGCAGGACGTCTTTTCGGAACCTGGAACCACCGAAGATCGGCGCCGATCTGAAAGCCAGAAGCAGCTTCCCACTCCCAAATCACCAGAAATCCCAAGCAACACACCAAAATTTACCGGACCAGTCGGAAAAGGACGGAGAGGAGAAAAGCTCCCGTAGAACTCAGATCTGGAAGAGCCAAACCCAGATCTGCCCATCCACTCTTCCAGATTGAAGAGGCCAGGACCGAGGCAAGGTTGAACAAAGGGAAGGACGAGGGAAGACCTTCACCGCCGGCTCCAACAATGGCCCAAGCCATGACGATGCCGACGGTGAAGCGACGGTCAGAGAAGAGAAAAGTTAGGGTTAAACTCGGTTTTCAAGTCAACGGATCCCACGACATGATTGTTAGTTTTGGAAGTAAAAGAGGTGGAAAATTAGCATGGTTTGAGAGAAAATGACATGTAAGATATTTAAGAATAGATCATTATCGATCATAGTAAAGAAGGGAGAAAGTGCCGTTGGAGACGAACGAATCACCAATGGCTATAGTTTTTTTCTCTCCAAACTATAATCGTATACAAAATAAAAGATCCTCCAACTTGTCGATAAGTGGTAAAAATATTTATTTATTAAAATAAATTCGAAATTTTTTATAGAAAAAATGGTAATATTATTAATTAAAACATTTAGATGATCGCATAACTGTCCTCATCATACAACCAAAAAACTAGACTAGTAATGCAAAACAATAACTGAAAAGTAAATGTTGCTCTGGACATATGGGTGGTCGGAGGGGGAAATCTGCGGTAGCATCCGAAGACACCGATACAACATGCTCCAACCAAAAGACACTGATCGAGCGGACCAAGTGGAAAGTTTGTAGTGGTGGACCGATAACTCCCCCGATAAGTCAGCGTGCGTCGTCCTCCCTTGATTGATACTTGCAGGGCTCCTGAACGCGGGATTGCTGACCCCGGACTGGTAGGGAAGAATCCTGTCGATTGTTGATGGTACCGTCGCCACCAGTCTGCCAGGGAGGTGGTGCAGCCGACCAACCCCTCCCTGGGTCTCCAGAGCCTCATTCCTGGAGGCGGGGGTGCTTGTGGCCCTCCGCCGCTGCTATATGTGACGCCCCATCTGACGTCGACGACCCTTCCGAGTCCTCTGGTTCACCTTCCCGCTCTAGGCGTTTCTTCCCAGACAGAGATGTGGTGGGTCCCCTCGCCAACCATTCAGACGGTATCTCCTCAGTCCTAGTCTCATAGGCTCTGGGCCTCTCCTTCTCCTGGTCCCTCCGGGGCGTCGCTGGCCTCGGGACCCGAGCTCCTCCTCTACTCCCCCTCCCAAGTATGCCCAATTAGTCCCCGGGATCGCTTTACCATGTTTGGCCTTCTCCAATGCTAACCTCGGGTCCGCTGGAGCCCTCAACGATGGCGATCGCCTCGAGGCTTTACTCTGAAGCCCAAACTTCTCAGCACGGGCAGAAGAAAACGGAAGAGTGCGATGCCTGTGGGTTATGGGCCCACCACGCTTCCGTTGTGCCACTCTGATCTCACCGTCACCCGGCCATCTTCCCTGACCGGTCTGTCGGTTTACTGGTACTGTTGCGGCCCTCCGCCGCTCGGCACTCGTAGGGGTCGTACTAGTTCTCGCAGAACACTGCTAGGCCGTTGTCGAGTCTTACGAACTCTCGCGGTCTGTCTGCGACCTCGTTCCACTGTTGTTGTGTTCGCCGTGGTGTATTTTGTGTGGTGTTGTGTGTTGTGAATCATACCCCGAGTGACGGGAAGATACCCGACCGAGGTTTATGCCGGTCCGGTATGTGTGCTTTGAGTTTTGCTCCGATGTGTGTGTCCCGGGAAGACCCCTAGACAGTTGATGTTTTTGGTATCAGAGCCTGGTTTCATTGTGAAATGACTTTCAAAACCTCGGACCGTACATCAACTAGGTGGGTAGAGTTAGGTGGCTAGGTCGTAGTGCTCGGTGACGCAAGTCGGAATTTTCTTATGCATAGAGTCGAAACGACGAGAGCCCCGTTTGTTTAAGTGTGTCGTTTAAGTTTTACTTTACTCGATTTGTACCTTTTTCTCTACTGGTTGTACACCTTAGTGGATCCATGATGCCGATCGGTTGAGATCGAGGTTGGTTAACGAGCTAGGCTCGGGCTGGTTATGACGTGTTGGTTGTTTGATTTATATGGGGTTGCCGCCTTGGTCGGCTGTTGCTTGATTGGTGAAACGTTCGACCTAAGTGCCGTGGATGTTTGGGTGGACTTGTGTGGTCTGGGGTTATTGTTTGAGTTGAAACGTTTTCAAAGCTTGGACTTAGCCGGGCGGTAACAGTGAGATTACCGAGACCCGAGGTGTGAGTTGAGATAATTTGCTGAGTACTAAATTTGTGTTTGGGTGCTACGTGCAGTTGGTAATTGGTTGTCCCACTTAAGCGGTTGGTTAATTTTTTTACGATCGGGTCGTTAGGGGTTGTCGTGCTTTAGTTGTTGTTGGTTGACTTTTGGTATGCCGTTTTGTTGGGATTAATGGGTGATGGACTACTTACTAAAGTGTTCGCCGCGTGTTGTTAAATTGTGAACTGGCTGTCCTGCGTGTGCGAGTGGTTGATCAAGTTTTCAAATGGAACATGCCGAAATTTTATGGAAAATTGGAATGTATGTCCTATTATGATTTGACTGCAGCAAATCATGAGTGGGGATATTAGTTGGTTACAACGTAGTTCGGGGACGCCTGAACCGAGTTGTAACGAGATGATATCCACATGTATGATTTTGCTACAAGAATAAGTTTTTTTACAACCTGTGTTAATGAGTACTGTTGAAACCGTGAGTTTTCGTGCTGCTTGTGATTTTGAGGACCGTTACGAGTTGGACCGGGCCTGATGACGGTCCCTTTTGTGTTAAAACCAGGCCTTTACCCCGAGCACAGAGAAGACCAGAGGTAGGCCCGGACGTCAGCAGCTAGGAGACGCAGTTGTGGTTCTTCTTGAGGTACGGATTATGTCGAAACTCGTCTTATTACGGTTGTACTAGAATGCATATAGGGAAACCTAATAACCGGTTAAATAACTAGTATGCATATAGGACGGAATCGATTAGAATAGCTTTATGAATGCGAACGACTTACGAGCCATGTCGTGCCATAGGTGTTGGGTTGATGTGCTGGTAGAATCAGGCCATGTCGTGCCTGTAGGTTTGGTTGTTGATTGTATTGAATTGTGTACTTGTGCTGTTTGAACGGTTAACAAATAACGAACATGAAAACGAATAGAGTGGAACTAGTGATGCATATTAGTGACTTGAATGGTTATTTCCTGTTTCGTTGATCTGTTGATTTGGGAATGTTAGGGAACGAATACCGGTTTAGCCGGTGGGGTTGCCATGTGGAGTGTGGTGTCGGTAAGTGATGGTAAGTGCGCAACAGTTGTGAGTGTAATTAAGGGTCAAAGCTTATTATATTCGGTGTAACATGTCGCTGCTATGTGTGGGCAATGTGTGCCGTGATTGTTATGATATGAATCATTGTTTGTGATATGGTCGGGTGAGTGATAGACCGACGTGACCATGATTGTGGTTGTGGTACTGTGGCTACCTGTGAGTGTGATTGTGATTGTGATTGTGGTTGAGACTGGTTACATGATAAGAGGTGGTTTCCCTACCTTCCGACTAGCTTTCGGTAAAACGTTGTGTTCCGTGATGAGGTTGTACCGCGAAGAGGCTGGGCCTGCGTTCCGCATTGAGGTTTTTCCGCGAAGAGGCTGGGCCTGTGTTCCGCGATGAGGTTGTTCCGCGAAGAGGCTGGGCCTGTGTTCCGCGATGAGGTTGTTCCGCGAAGAGGTTGGGCCTGTTTTCTGCGATGAGGTTGTTCCGCGAAGAGGTTGGGCCTGTGTTTTCCTTGTTAAGAAATTGTGTGTGACTGCGAATGATTTGATTTGGATTGTTGATGTTGAGCTTGTGTGTGGGTAGTTTCCAGGTAAGTTAAAGCGTCGTCTTTGTGGTTAACCGTGAGTCGGTCGTGAAGGGGGGTTTGGACGAGGATTTTGGGATAGTTTGTGTTACAGGTTCTCGTTGATTTTTTCTCCTTTTAATCGTTAAAAGTTAGTTCGGAAGCATACTTAGGTGTCTTAATTGGTTTGTTCTCTTCGTGTGTGCCTGGTTTAATGGTTGGTGATTGAGTAAAAGTTGGTATGGTTGGATCGTTGAGTATCAGGTTTAAAAGGGGGTTTGTCTTTAAATTGGGTTTAAGTGTCGCATCGTTACATCAAACTTTTTATGTGATTTAAATTGTGTAATAACATTTCTGGTAAATCCGAAATGAGGAAGTTTTTATGGTTTTTCCCTACTGAGCGTCAAGCTCACCCCTTACCGTGTTTTCTACAGGTTTTAACTTTGACTTGGAGTAGAGGACATCGCGGAGCATGAGGCTAGCGAGGGTCCGGGTTTATCCTTATTTATGTTCATAGAGACGTACCTTTTTTCTTGGTTCATTGTATTTGACTGAGCTGTGACTCAGGGTTTCGAACTGCTAAACAATTACTTTATCTATCCTTTTCAGATATTAATTGTTTTTAATTTTTTTATTTAAATTCGCTAAGTCACGTCTCGGGTCCAGTCAATAACGGATTTGGGGCGTGACAGCCCCCGCACCCCTCCCGAGACTGGACACACCGGAAACAGATGACCCGCACAACTACAGCCAAAACAGTGGTCTGGTAGATGTTCATAAGACACCTAGAGAAGAGTGCGTACCTGTGATTCCGACAGTCAGAACCAGATCTGACTCTGAAGGGGGATCCGAATGTCAGCCGAATTCTTATCTTCATGAAGTCCCCCCAGCATAGCCCTGACCTGTCCACATCCACCGCCTGACAGACTCCTAGTGCATTCCCTACTCGAAATCCCACCTCCTTGTTCCATGCACCCACCGGGAGATTAGACACCCTAGCCCATACCGAGAAATGGTGGAAGCTGAGGTCTCATGCGTGCATATGGCCCGGAGGTCTGTGAATAGCACTAAGGAGTCCCAAAATGCCCACAGTTCCCCTGCTAGAACTCTCGCCCTCTCCTTAGCCGACCTAAAAAAGAATGCCACCAATCCCCTTTCCAGAGGTTTCGCCTCTACCTTAATCCCCTACAGGTCCTCCATCCAGGCCACCAAGGACTTCTAGAAGAATCTCTTCGACGTAAGCACATTAACGGCCAAAGCAAACTGGTATTGGGCCCCTTGATTGGCAGTCTCCAAAGTTGGAACTACCACCTCTTTAATGCACATCGACGACATCTTGGCCCCTAGATCCCCAACCTGTACCCCTGGCCCTCGGGTCTTGCAGTCTGTCCGAGTCCGGCCCCCCTTTGGGTCATACCTCGCCATCAGAATCGGGCCACTTGAACCCCCCGATTGTCCCAGAACAAACCCAGGCCCATACTGACTGGCCCACAGGCGAGGAGTTTGGACCCGTTCCGACCCAACCGGTTCCTCCGCTAACCCGCCTGCTTCGACTCTTGATGCCCTACCCAGATACGCTCCACACCAGACCCGTAGCAGGACGCCTACTTTACCACGTCCCCCGGCCCACCCCGGGTCCACCCCAGACGGCCCATTTGCTGCTTTCTCCAAGCCTGCCCTGTTCCCACACGAGGAATCCAATCTGGCCCACCTCTCCCAGTTTGTCTGGCATCCGCAAGAAAGCCCCGCCCCTGACTCCCATCCTTGCGGCCCCAGCCCGGCCCACCTTCGGAAACCCTAGCCTCCTCCCGCGCCACTCCCTTCCCTTTGCTTCTTCTCCACGCCTGCGCCGCCGGGACTCATCCGGCATCACCCCCGTGTCCGAGGACACCACGATAGGGAACAGACCATCCCCCTCGGTGACGAAGACAGCCCTGTCACCCTGCACCTGTGCCGGGAAAGCCTTCCAGCCGAATCCCTCCCACGTCTCCTGCACTCTCCCCACCGGTCCACCACCACGTCTCAGTTGCGGTCCCCTCGCCGGCGTACGTCGTATACGACTCATCGCCGAATGATACCAACCACCTCCGTCTCGAGACTCCTCCCCAATCCTCTGGGCCGAGAACCTCATCGGGGAGGATCCCTCCTCACGCAGCGACATCGACTCTGTCGGCGTGAACGAGCCCCCCTCCACAGAGACCACCGGAAGGCCCGACCCCGTCACGTCCTCTGCCGTCCGCTCCTGCTCCTCCCGCTCCTAACTACTCGACATCCTGAGTAGCTCGGCATCGAAGCACCCTTCACCTCCATCGAGATCACCTGTTGAGGCCATGATCCCTGCACTAGAAGATGGATTCGCAAAACCCCAGAAAAAACCCTAACACTCGTGTGTTAGAGAGAGGCTGCGTAGAGGATTTATTTCTTAATTTACATATGTAAAATTACAACACCTGAGATCAATTCGACAATTTATAATAAAAATAAATAAAATAAATGTTTTCAGATAAAAACAATTCTACGCTATAGAGATTCTCTCGTGGTGTTTTGTCATTTGAGGCTATGTGATTCTTGTTACGTTCTTGTCGTCCACTTGTCATGGCTCCTCTTGGTTACCGTAGGCCTCAAGTTACCTTTCAGTTCAAATAAACCAAAGAAGCAATACGCAACGTTTCACTAAAGCAGCAATGACCGGACCCGGCACTCCATGTGTTCGTTTATTATCGGTCCGTGACAAATAGCGGTTAACACTGCTCACCTTCTTCCCCAAGTGGTCCCGAGAAGCTGTAGAGCGATCGTGGGTGAGGACAAGGCCAGCTAGCTCATTGTAGGAGTTGTGTTGATATAAAATCCAGAAGATGAGCTAGGGTTTCGTTAGTCGATTCTCATTTCTATTTCATTTCTTTGCAATTAGAAAAAAAGCCGACTAACGACGACTCTGTATTTCAATTTGCTGCTGCAATACAAAGCTTCTCCCTTTTGCTCCATTTATCATTTCCAATCCTACTCTACCCCTAACAGTGGTATCAGAGACACTTTCCTCGCACCTGTGGATATCATGGACGAAAATCAAGCCCACTCGGAGTCACAAAATCAAGCTTCGATGGAGGAGCTTCGCGTAGAAATGGAGGTCATAAAGAAGAACCTGAAGTCCTTACTGGTTCAACAAGCAATACCAGTGGCTCAGATTTCTTCATCTCAGTGTTATGATGGCAACGACAACTTGATTCATGACCCTGGAGGTCGAGGTAAATCACTTGCTTCTTCACTGGTTGCTCTTGTGAGACACACTATGGCTACATCTGAGATTGTGCACCCTCAATACACACCAATACCCTTTCCTCCTTTGGTTACGAACCCTAGTGGAATCCATACATTTAACCACAGACATCCCTCACTAAAACACCAACAAATCCCAACTCAACCTCACTTTTCCCCATGCCACCATATTCTTATCACAACCTCCAGAACAACAATCAACATCAAAACTCTCACACTCCACCACAAGCTCATACACCTAACCCCGATATCTGACCTCCACAACCACCAAACCCAAATACCCAACAACACCCAGGCCATGTACCTCAACACCAGAATGGTGGTTACCATTTCAGAGGCTCAAATATACAGTTTCCTTATTTTGATGTCTCTGATGTGAGGGATTGGCTGAGAAAGACATCTTTTTTTTTCTTTTACTATGACACACCTGAGGATAAGAAGGTCAGGCTTGCTTCCTTGCATTTTTCTGGACCTGCTAAGTATTGGTATGCTGAATAACAATCTGGTGGCAACAATTCTGTTATGATGTGAATTGGAAGTTTGAGTCCTTTGGGCATGAGGACATGCATATTGAATTCAAGAACCTTCAACAAACAGGATCTGTGGTTGAGTATAAGGCTGCTTTCAGTGAACTTAAGGTACTGATGATGATTAGAAACCCTCATGCCTATGATGATTATTATATTTCCAATTTCATAGGTGGTTTGAAGCCAACCTTGAGGGTCAGTGTCCAATTATTGGGGCCAAAGACATTGAATCATGCTATGTATTGGGCCAGACATCAAGAGTATAAGATGAAGCTGCTGCAGAACCAATTTCAGCCTTGAATGGCTCAGGGCACTTCCTTTAGGCCAAGACAACACTATGTTACATATCCACCTAGCTCTGTGGGCTCAGAACCTACTACACCAAGAGCTTCAACTTCTTCTCCATCTCCACAAGCCCCTAGAGCAACACAATTCTTGAAGGCTAACCCCCAGACCTTTGATGACAGATTTAAAAAAGGTCTATGTTTCACTTGCCCTGCAAAATACACAAAGGATCATGTGTGTCCTAATAAGCAAAGGCTGTTCATGGTGGTCATGCCTGATAAGGAGGTTGATTTAGCTCAGGATCTTGACCAACTGGCTGAGGAGATTCCTGAGGGCCTAGTGATCACTGAGTTGGATGAGCTTAATACGTGCTCTTTCTCTACTACTGAGCTATTTTTCTCCAACAAGAAGCTTGGACAGTCATCTATTAGAATCCCTGGGGTGAGTTCTGATATCACCATGTCAATCCTTGTTGATTCCGGATCTACTCAATCTTTTATGGATGATCTCACTACAAAAAGGTTTGGAATTATCTTGTATCCTTCACCTCCTGTATTAGTCAAAATGGGGAACAACAAGATATATGTCTGCAGAACTAAATGCTCAATTACTTGGTACATGGCTTCTTATGAATTTATGTGGGACTTTTTAGTTATGCCTCTTGGTGCATATGATGTTGTTCTGGGAGTGGATTGGCTGAGAACTGTCTCCCCAATCACTTTAAACTATGATGCTAGGTCTGTAATGGTTAATCACAAGGGCACCTTGATTACTCTTGTGGAATCTGTGCCTAATCCATCTGAATTGATTATTGAATTGCCTGAATTGTTGAGCAATTTAAAGCAATGCAAGAACCTTTATCTGGGCCTCTTATATGAACTGGATGCCAAGGATCACCCTGTAGAGGAGAGAAAGGATCTCTTGACTGTTTTAGGGAACTTCAAAGAGGTTTTTGAGGTCCCAACCACATTACCTCCTAGAAGGGACTTTGACCATGCCATTCCCTTATTGCCTGGGTCTGTTCCTCCTTCCATCAGACCCTACAAACATAACTTTCAACAGAAAGATGTTATTGAGCAACTGGTAGCTGAAATGTTGGAGTCAGGAATTATTACTAGAAGCAACAATCCCTTTTCCTTTCCTATACTCCTTGTAAAGAAGAAGGATGGCACTTGGAGAATGTGCATTGACTATAGAAGGCTCAATGAGTTAACTATGAGACAAATTCCCTATTCCCACAATTGGTGAATTGCTGGATGAGCTACATTGTAGCACTGTATTTTTTTAAATTGATCTCAGATCTGGCTACCATCAGATAAGATTAAAGGAGGGTGAGGAGCACAAGACTGCTTTTAGGACACATTCTGGACATTTCCAATTCAGGGTCATGCCTTTTGGTCTTACTAATGCCCCTGCCAGTTTCCAAGCCTTGATGAGAGATGTGCTCAAGGAAAGTCTAAGAAAATTTGTCCTAGTCTTTTTTGATGACATCCTTATTTAAAGCAAGAATTGGGAGGAGCATCTAGTCCATTTACAATTGGTCTTGCAGAGGTTGAAGGAGTGCAATATATATGCTAAGGATTCTAAATGTGAATTTGGAACCTCTAGGGTGGAATATTTGGGCCATGTCATTTCAGGAGAAGGGGTAGCAACATATCCTAAGAAGATCAAAGCCATGCTAGCTTGGCCTGCACCAAAAAATATAAAGGCACTTAGAGGGTTCTTGGGTTTGACAGGCTACTACAGAAAGTTTGTTAAAAATTATGGAGTTCTCGCTAGGCCACTTTCTAATCTATTGAAGAAGAATTATTTCACTTGGTCAAAGGAAGCTCAGGACAGTTTTGAGGGCCTCAAGGAAGCAATGTGTTCATATCCTGTTCTTCAGTTGCCAGATTTCACTAAGAAATTCATCATTGAGACTGATGCTTCTAATACTGGTATTGGTGGTGTGCTGTTACAAGAGGGCCATCCAATTGCTTATATGGGAAAGTCTTTGTTAGTCTTAGTGCCTGTAGTTCAATCCTAAATGTCCAAATGTATATATCATCGTTAGCAATAAAATTAAAGCGGCTTTATATTACTTGTGTGTTGGAGTAATATATCGATGTGTGCTCTGATCTATGCCCACCATGCGAATAGAACCATAGATTGAGATAGATCACACTCGATGGGTCCCTAGTCAACAAAGCTTCACTAGAAGCGTCTAGTATGAAAGTGTTAGTCTTAGTGCCCGTAGTTCAATCCTAAATATACAAATATATATATCATCGTTAGCAATAAAATTAAAGCGCCTTTATATTACTTATGTGTTGGAGTAATATATCGATGTGTGCTCTGATCTATGCCCACCATGCGAATAGAACCATAGATCGAGATAGATCACACCCGATGGGTCCCTAGTCAACAAAGCTTCACTAGAAGCGACTAGTATGAAAGATGGCTCTTTATGGCTTACGTTCTGTTAGTCATTGGAATGGGATTCCGGAGTCTGATCATAGATATCATGTGGGACATGATATTGGACGACCCGCCCTAAATATGTGCCATAGATTAAGTCATGAACATATTCAGTGTCGTATCTTGTCATGTATCCTTAGACCAAGGAGTCTTTGTGATCGCTATGTAGTCAACAAATGAGTTTGACCTGAGCCTAACGTTGTTCGTAACAGGGCTTCCATAACGGCCAGGATTGGCTTGGGGACGGGCTACATGAGTGACATGAAAGGATGCTAAGGGATTTATCCCTCATACTGAGGTATGGGAAAGATATCGGTTCTCGGCCGCTTGATCGAGAGTGACTGAAAGAATAGCATGGCCATGCACATGATACTGGGTATCATATCTTCAGTCATCTCACATATCAAGGAACGGTGATTGAGAATAATAAGGATGACGGCTCTATGCCTTATCTCAATCAAGATATCAGAGATAAAAGGATAATGACAGGGATGACGGAAAGGTTAGAATCGACAGGGTCGATTCGCTATGCAGTGTCAGGAAATAATAAAGTCTCGTTAGTTGCCACTTAAATAGGATCGAGTAAAATGGGATTTTACGTTGATCTATTGACATGCATAAACCTAAGGGTCACACCGGAAGATGAAACTCATTGACACATTTATGGAGAATGGCCAAAAGGGAGTTGTCTCGGGACATGACCAAAACTGGGTTTTGGGTCATGTGCCCGTAAGTGAATAGGACTTTACGGATAGAGACAAGGCTTGGAGTCTTGGGATTGATCGCGTCAGATAACGTTGGACATTTCCGGTATGGAAGGCTTGGAGGCGATGAGCGAATCACGGGACCTCATTGGAAATGGCCACGGGCTATGTTCCAAGAGGCCCATGAAAGGCCCATGCAACCAAGGCCCATAGAACTAATTAATCAAGTCTTGATTAATTAGTACTAAGTAAGCAAGACAAAGATTAAGGTGTTGGTGATTCACCACCTAACCCAATCTTGTCTTGCCATACTTTGTCCTATTTACACCTTACTTGTCACCATGCTTGTCCCATGCCTTTAGTTGGACAAGTATGGGGCTTGTTATGTTTAAGTCATCATTTTTCAACATAACAAACACAAGACAAGAATAGGAAACACATTTTCTCTCCCTCTTCCATGGCCATTTCGGGTTTGGCTAGTTTCCACCTCCATTTTTGTGTTCTTGAGTCCTCAAAGAGAAGAACTACGTGGCTTTGATTCCCATGTGGATACATAGGCGTCTTGGAGACTCAAGCCAATCATTCGCTAACCGGTGTTCTTGTTTTGGTAAGAGATAGTGCTGAATTTTTCTCTTGTGAATCCATTCTTTGTTAGTTGTTTCATGGTTTTAATCGTCTCTTGGTTTTTATTTATTTTCCGCTGCGAGTTGGTTCATATCCAACCCTACCTCGAGACCCAACAGTGGTATCAGAGCCGTGCTACCTTCGGGATTCACAAGAAGGTGTTCAAAGTTTCGGTTTTGCTTGAAACTTTCGTTTTTAGCATGTTGTTTTGCTAAATTGTTTGACAACATGTTTTAAATTCTTGTTTATGGTTTTAATGAATGTAAAATGAATTTTTGAAAATTATTTCAAATCTGGAAATTTTGAAAAAATTTGATTTTTCGGGTCTCAGGAGCGGGACTCTCGGGGAGCCGAAATCGGGACCGAACGGGGCTCCGTTGGACGGAGCTAGGCCAAGCATGACCATTGGATGGTTGATATGGAAAGCCTAAACTGTTTTGTTAGTTATGACGAGTTTGGAACCGTCATGACGAACTCGAAGATCAAATGTTCAAAAGTTTCATTTTTGAACGGTTTCGATAAACCGAGCATCAAAATTTTTCGAAACTTGGCTATTAATTAAAATCGGAAAATCACATGATGTTTGATAACATGCTTGTTTGATAACACGATGTGTGATGTGATGTTGGCATGGTGTACATAATAGCCTCGAGCTCGATTTAATTATTTATCGCTTTTCACGGCCTGCGAGCCGTTAGAGTTAGCGTGTAATTATTCTTTCAAGGTGTGGTCGTCGAACCACTTGTTTGTAATATTTATTTATTCCCGACCTACGAGTCGTGTATTAAATTGTAATATTTTACTCAAGACGAAGAAAGGGCGAAAAGGTCATTTGGTGGCTTTTCGGGTGTTGGCATCGACTTGGAGTCGGTGGAGTTCAAGAAGCTAGTGGGAGTTAGTTTAGGGGGCTATTATGTGCACATTTATCGCTTTATGCTTGGTTTAGTTTATGCATGACTAATTCTATGTGTTTTAGAATTGCATACTTAACTTTATTTACCGAGCATATCACCTCACATGCAAAGATAAAATTGGAATTTTAATCCTTGTGTGTTAACCCTTAGAACCGTCATTGCATTGGATGTAGTTGACGGGTTCAAAGGAAGAATTACATTGGATGTAATTTGAGGCATCATTGCATTTGAAATGTAGTTGATGTGCTCATCGCATCTAGGATGTGCCAAAGTTTTGAACACAACTGGACAAGTAAAAGCGGGTCATGTCCGATACCTCCCAATCATCAACACCTTACTACCTCCCCGTCCTATGGGTGTCGTGCGCATTAGCGGAGCATCCATGGGGAAGCGGGGTAGTAGGTTTGGACGACATATGTGGGTGTCATGCGCATTAGCGGAGCACCTACATAGTGACGGGCCATAGTTGAAAATTGGTGGACCCGACTACGATTCTCAGCCTGAGGTTGAGCTAGGGTAACAGATAGGGTAAGTCGTGTACATAAGTACATACCCTAGCCAAGAGTCACATTGGATGTGATTCGATGGAGTCCTACCTACATAGCTCGATTAAGTGGTGAATATTAGTTCAGCTTAATCGAGTGAATCAAGGATCTTGGTTTCAGATTCTAAAGGTTTAGAATCGATTGTTGGTGTTTAAGCTTGATCTTCATAAAATTTATTCAGTTTACTGATTGAATATTATCTGTTGTAGATCAAATGGCAAATTCAGTGAACATTAATAGTTTGTCATTAAAAACCATTCTTGAAAGGGTCAAGCTAAATGGGACAAACTATTTGGACTGGTACAGAATTTTGAGGATAGTCCTCAAGTCTGAACGCAAAGAATATGTCCTTGACAAGGCTGTCTCTAAGACAATATCAGAGTAACATGAAGTGTCATTAATTGCTAAGAAGAATATATCAGGGATCTGGGATCCAAGGATATTCTGATGGTCAACAAGGGAATTGGAAGTGGCAAGGGCGGGGCCCATGCGCACTTGGCAGGAAAGATGAGACACCTGAGAATGTCTGCTTCTAGTGCCAACAGTCTGGTCATTGGAACCGGGATTACAGGAAGTTCACGGCTGATCTGAAGAAGGGCAGTGGGACTGCGCCTTCATCAAATAGCCTGGATGATCTGAAGAAGGGCAGTAGGACTGCGCCTTCATCAGGAAACCTGGATGATCTAAGGAAGGGCGGTGGGACCGTGCCTTGATCCGGTATTAACTCTATAGAGCTACATCTCTCTACTTCCAAATATTCATGGGTATTAGATACCAGGACTGAATCTCACACATGCACTTATATATGGAGGCTGAAAGTAGGAGAGGTTTGGAAAGCACGAAGTGGACCTCAGAGTTGTGGCAACTGCTGTAGGATCCATGAGTCTTGCTTTGCCAAGAGGCCTTGTCTTAGTATTGTATAATGTATATTGCATACCTACTTTTAGTAGGAATATTATATCTGTATCCGTGTTTGACAAGGAAGGATATAATGTTAATATTGGAAATGGAGTTTTCAATGTTCTATGCAATGATATGTTTTATACAGTACTGACTTGGTTGGAGGATTGTACATATTAGATATGGGTAACAATGCCTCAAGTTCTATATATTCCGTTAATACCAAGAGGTCTAAATCCAACGATTTAAACCTAACTCTGTTATGGCACTGTCATTTAGGCCGCATAAACAAGAAGCACCTATCAGCACTTCAGAAGTGCGGACTTTCAGGTTCATTTGAATTCCATTCGATCGATAGGTGCAAGGTTTGTTTGATGGGCAAAATGACTAAAGTGCCCTTTTATCGATCGCGATGAAAGGGCGGGTGAATTATTGGGGCTGATACACTCGAATGTGTGTAGACCAATAAGTTCACTTGCCAGGAGGTAGGTTCATCTCCAACCCTACCTCGAGACCCAACAGAAAGATGGCTCTTTATGTCTTACATTCTTTTAGTCATTGGAATGAGATTCCGGAGTCTGATCATAGATATCATGTGGGACATGATATTGGACGACCCGACATGAATATGTGCCATAAATCAAGTCATGAACATATTCATTGTCGTAGCTTGTCATGTATCCTTAGACCAAGGAGTCTTTGTGATCGCTATGCAGTAAACAACTGAGTTTGACCTGAGTCTAACGTTGTTTGTAACAAGGCTTCCATAACGGCCATGATTGGCTTGGGGATGGACTGCATGAGTGACACAACAGACGGCTACGGGATTTATCCCTCATACTACGGTATGGAAAAGATATCGATTCTCGGCCGCTTGATCGAGAGTGACTGAAAGAATAGCATGGCCATGCACATGATACTGGGTATCATATATTCAGTCATCTCACATATAAAGGAACAGTGATTGAGAATAATAAGGATGACGGTTTTATACTTTATCTCAATCAGGATATCGGAGATAAAAGGATAATGAAAGGGACGACGGAAAGGTTGGAATCGACATGGTCGATTCGTTATGCAGTGTCAGGCAATACAAAAGTCTCGTTAGTTGCCACTTAAATAGATCAAGTAAAATGGGATTTTACGTTGATCTATTGACATGCATAAACCTAAGGGTCACACCGGAGGATGAAACTCATTGACATATTTATGGAGAATGGCCAAAAGGGAGTTGTCTCGGGACATGACCAAAACTGGGTTTTGGGTCATGTGCTCGTAAGTGAATAGGACTTTACGGATCGAGACAAGGCTTGGAGTCTTGGGATTGATCGCGTCGAATAATGTTGGATATTTTCGGTATGGAAGGCTTGGATGCGATGAGCGAATCATGGGACCTCGTTGGAAATAGCCACGGGCCATGTTCCAAGAGGCCCATCAAAGGCCCATGCAACCAAGGCACATGGAACTAATTAATCAAGTCTTGATTAATTAGTACTAAGTAAGCATGACAAGGATTAAGGTGTTGGTGATTCACCACCTAACCCCATCTTATCTAGCCATACTTTGTCTTATTTACACCTTACTTGTCATCATGCTTGTCTCATGCCTTTAGTTGGACAAGTATGAGGTTTTTTATGTTTAAGTCATCTTTTTTCAACATAACAAACACAAGACAATAATATGAAACACAATTTCTCTCCCTCTCTCCCTACCATTTCGGGTTTGGCAAGCTCCCACCTTCATTTTTGTGTTCTTGAGTCCTCAAAGAGAAGAACTACGTGGCTTTGATTCCCATGTGGATACGTAGGCATCTTGGAGACTCAAGCCAATCATTCGTTAACCGGTGTTCTTGTTTTGGTAGGAAATAGTTCTGAATTTTTCTCTTATGAATCCATTCTTTGTAAGTTGTTTCATGGTTTTAATCGTCTCTTGGTTTTCATTGATTTTCCGCTGCGAGTTGGTTCATCTCCAACCCTACCTCGAGACCCAACAATCTTTAGGTGTGAGAAGCAAGGGGTACTCTACCTATGAGAAAGAACTCTTTGGCAATAGTGGCTTGCATTGAGAAATGGAGACACTACTTCTCTCCATTGTCATTAAAACTGACCAACGGAGTTTGAAATATCTACTGGAGAAAAAGTTGACAACACCCTTTCAAAAAAAATGGTTGGCTAACCTTATGGGGCTTTCTTATAGTATTGAATACAAAAAGGGCAAGGAAAACAAAGTGGCAGATGCTCTCTCTACGGTTGATCATGCAGAATATGCTGAAATGACAACCCTATTACCTGCTTGAATATCTGATGTAGTGCTCAACTATGAGGGTGATGAGCAAGTGGGGGAATTACTTAGACAATTGGCCTTGGATAAAGATTCACTGATTGATTACAAGTTAAGGCCGAGAATGTTGATATACCAGGGAAAGGTCTATTTGGGGAAGGGCAATAGTGCCAGGACCAAAGTTCTGCAGTTCCTACATGATTCTTGCATTGGATGGCACTCTGGGATAAATGCTACATTACATAGGATCAAATCCTACTTTTATTGGCCTCAGATGACCAAAGATATCACAACATTTGTGCAGCAATGTGACACATGCCAGAAGTGCAAGGCTGAGACTGTCTCTTACCCAGGGTTGCTTCAACCTCTTCCATACCATCTAGGCCTTGGTCTACTATCTCTATGGACTTCATAGAGGGGTTGCCCAAATATGAAGGTATGGACTGCATTTGGGTTATTGTGGACAAGCTATCTAAATTTGCCCATTTCATTGCCTTGAAACACCCCTATACATCTCTATCACTGGAAAATACATTCTTTGAGACTGTTTTTAAACTACATGGCCTTCCTGAGACAATTGTCTCTGATAGGGATAAGAACTTCATCAGCACATTCTGGTTGGAATTGTTCAAAAGAGTGGGGGTCAGCTTGAAACTCTCTACAACATACCACCCACAATCAGATGGCCAGTCTGAGAGAGTTAATCAGTTCCTTGAGAATTATCTTAGAGCCATGACTCATGATGCTCCTAAGAGATGGTTGAAATGGCTTCCAATTGCTGAATATTGGTACAACACTTCTTTTCATACATCCATTCAAATGACACCCTTCCAGGCCCTCTATGGTTATGCTCCACCATTATTTGCCTTGTCTAATGTCATTTGTGATGTTGAGGCAGTGGAATCATTTGTGTATGAAAGAACTGACCAATTCAAGGCATTACAAGATAATCTGAGGGTGGCTCAGCACAGAATGAAGCATTTTCTGACAAGAAAAGATATGAGAGAGTGTTCTCTGTTGGTGATTGGGTATATTTGAGGTTGCAGCCCTATAGACAATCTTCTATGGCATTAAGGAAAAATATGAAGATTTGCGCACGATTTTATGGGCCATTTCAGATTGTTGAGAGAAAGGGTTCAGTGGCTTATAGGCTGAGACTGCCTATTGATTCTAAGATCCACCTTGTATTTCATGTATCTCTTTTGAAGAAGCAGTTGTGGCACAAAAATAGGCCTAATCCATCTCTGCCTAATATAACTGCTGAGGGTCAATTGAAGCTTCAACCTCACCTTTGATTGGACACCAGGATTATCAAACGAAACAACCTGCCAGTGCTACCGTTTTTGATCCAGTGGGAGAGATCTACTGCTCAGGATGCGACTAGGGAGGATGCCACAGTTATCCGCTCCCAATTTATAGACTGGTTTAGCTCATTGCAGGCTTAAGGACAAGCCTGTTCTCGTGGGGGAGGCACTTTCATGGCTCCTTTTGGTTACCGTAGGCCTCAAGTTACCTTTCAAATCAAATAAACTAAAGAAGCAATACGCAGCGTTTCACTGAAGCAGCAACGACCGGACCCAACACTCCACGTGTTCGTTTCTTATCGGTCCGTGACAAATAGCGGTTAACACTGCTCACCTTCTTCCCCAAGTGGTCCCGAGAAGCTGCAGAGCGATCGTGGGCGAGGACAAGGCCAGCCAACTCATTGCAGCAGTTGTGTTGATATAAAATCCAGAAGATGAGTTAGGGTTTCGTTATTTGATTGTCATTGCTATTTCATTTCTTTGCAATTAGAAAAAAAAAGCCGACTAACGGCGACTATGTATTTCAATTTACTACTGCAATACAAAGCTTCTCCCTTTTGCTCCATTTATCATTTCCAATCCTATTCTACCCCTAACAGTGGTATCAGAGACACTTTCCTCGCACCTGTGGATATCATGGATGAAAATCAAGCCCACTCGGAGTCAAGTGCAATGTCAAATCCTTGTACAAATCGCTTCGAATGCAAAATCTACAAGTATTGGGATTCACATGCTGCTCTACCGAAGTTTTTTTATGGATCAAGAATAAATACAAGTTATGGATAGGTTTAGAATATAGAGAGAGAGGCTATGCCTTCTCTCTAGAAAACGTCCCATTTCTTCCTTCTACAGCTACTCCCTCTCCTGCCTCTTCTCCGGCGGTGGCCTCAGATGCCACGGTCACCGCTGGTCGTTTCTTCTCTTGGGCTTCCCCTTTTCGCGGCCTTCCTTCCCCCTCTTTTGCCTCGCTTCCCTTGGTTCGTGTCCGGATCTGACTCTTCGTTTCTTCTCGAGGGGTTGGGTTAGGGCTTGGTGGATCTCTCACCTCCTCCGTCTGATGGTGGTTCCTACACAGATCCAGTCGTGGGATAGCTTTCCCAACGGGATTGCTGTGGATTTCACAAGCTACTCCCTTGGTTCATTCAACTAAATTCGATTTCACGGGCTTCAATTCGGAGGACAAGTGCAATGTCAAATCCTTGTACAAATCGCTTCGAATGCAAAATCTACAAGTATTGGGATTCACATGCTGCTCTACCAAAGTTTTTTTATGGATCAAGAATAAATACAAGTTATGGATATGTTTAGAATATAGAGAGAGAGGCTCTGCCCTCTCTCTAGAAAACGTCCCCTTTCTTCCTTCTACAGCTACTCCCTCTCCTGCCTCTTCTCCGGCGGTGGCCTCGGTAGCCTCGGCTGCCACGTTCACCGCTGGTCGTTTCTTCTCTTGGGCTTCCCCTTTTTGCGGCCTTCCTTCCCCCCCTTTTGCCTCGCTTTCCTTGGTTCGTGTCCGGATCTGAATCTTCGTTTCTTCTCGAGGGGTTGGGTTAGGGCTTGGTGGATCTCTCACCTCCTCCGTCTGATGGTGGTTCCTACCCAGATCCAGCCGTGGGATAGCTTTCCCGATGGGATTGCTGTGGATCTAGGTAACCTCTCCTTTTGTGGGTAGTTATGGTGGCGCGTGGAACTTCAGGCGTGGCTGAGGGAGGTGGCTCTCACCCAGATCCGGTCGTGGGACGCTTTCCTAGCGGGGATTGTAGTGGATCTAGGTACTCCTCTCTCAGTTGGTGGTTGTGGCAAAGCGTGAAGCTGCTGGCGCAGTGGTTGACTCGCCCCTAGGCAAGGTGTCCGGCCTCGGTCTCTCTCCTTCAGGCCCTCTCCTATACGGTCCGTTCCGGTTCCATCCTCCTCCTGGTGTGGGAAGTGCTTCTCGGCTCAGATCGAGATCGTGGGGACTAGGATGGACTTGCTGTTGGTGCTTGCCTCAGACTGGTCTCGCTGGAGTGGTTTGGTAAAGGGTTTTCTCTTCTGCTTGAGGGTGTGCTGGCTAGGTTGGTTCAGTGGTTTATAATTCCTGCAATTCTCTATGTCTCTCCCAGACTCAGCTGAAATGCCTG
Organism: Erodium maritimum; assembly: GCA_963921825.1. NCBI lineage: Eukaryota > Viridiplantae > Streptophyta > Magnoliopsida > Geraniales > Geraniaceae > Erodium > Erodium maritimum. The sequence goes on along the minus strand of OY997595.1, from coordinate 46,153,265 downwards.
GTCCTCCTTCAAGGTGTCTCGGTGTAGGCCGACGGAAACTGGAGGATTGAGTCTGTTGATCGAGACTTAGGATAGCAGGAGGAGGACCCCATTAACCTGAGTCATCTCTTCTCCTAATTTTGCTTGAATTTTCCTATTTCCCATGTTTGCTCCTACTTTTCATGTACTCTGGCTTCGTTCTTCTTGGCCTAGTTTGGACCCAGCTCGTCGGTTCAAGGTGTTGACCGCCGACGAGATCCTTTGGGTGTTGTTTTTCCCTCCTCAGAAGCTAGGTACTAGGTTGGTAGCTCATTCTGGGTTAGGGGTTCTATTCTTGCAAGGTTTTGGGTTGTTTTCCCAAGTGTTGTTGTGGGCTGCTGGCATTGCTTCTTCTTTTGCGTTTTGTTTGATCTTCATGGTGGGAAATTTTGGGTAATTGAGACCCCATTTCGAGCTTCAAGGTTGACAAATCCGGTTAAAGACCTTCTTTTTAGCTGTATTGTTTGTTGGTTCTCCTTTTTTTTGTTGCTGTTATTCCTTGTAATCCTGTTGTTGGTGTTCCTTGTTTCTTTGTTGGTATCCTTGTTGTAAAGCCCCGTTCTATGGGGTTGTGGTAGTTTGAGATTCCCACAGGAATGCTCCTTGGTTGTATCTCAAGCCGTGTTCTTTATTTCAAAGAACCGGTTGTTTTATATATGCTTTGCCGAGAAAAAGGAGAGAATAAATATAAGTCTTTGCAAGGTATTTCCATGCTTTATGTGGCCAATATCTCTTGTGGAACAGGTATAACGCTGATAAGTTAGTTATGACCTGGCGACAGGAGAGAAACAGAAAGAGTCCTTGGATATGACAAAGGTCATTATTACACAAGGTTGCTGTCGGCCTAGTGTCCAAATTTGGTGACATGATTACAGACGGTGGCAGAAGCCCCAATAAGCAACAACAGTAATTATAACGGTCTTGAGATTAAAAAAAATCATTGTTAGGTATGTTGTTTTTTTTTCATGTATCAAGATCGTAAATATGCCCCATGCACAGACATTGGAATAGCAATCACTTAATTTCACCATCCGTAATTAATCTGAAAGTTATTATAGCGAGATAAGACATAATCGTGAACTGCCCGAAACAAAAACCACCCATACAAATGACTTGGGTCGAAGAATACAAGTAGTGCATTAAACATGACCTGAAGGTTATTATCTGGAGTCCTGATAGACAATTGAACAGAGTATGAGCAAGCGACTCAGTTCTGTGATCCAAGCAACAACAAGAGTTTCCGTACGTTGGATGATCACAGACAGCTAAACCGTTTCACCAATCTTCTCTCCTAATGCATCAGTCAGCATATCTCATCCGTACATCCTAACATGTTTATGCGCTGCCAATACGAAGTGCAAAACTGAACCGGTTCAAAAAGATGGAAGTGTTTCCGATGTTGTATCATTTGTGCTAGCTAGTTTTGTTATATATTTTTTTTGATAAGCGATGATATTATTATTACAGGAATCCAAGGTGGATTCCTGAAAAAACGAAAAACTAAAACCACGAAAGGTTACACCAAATAATACCCTGAAGGTTACACCAAAAAAACTTCGGAAGGTTACCCAAACCTAAGATAAGCATAAGATATGAAAATAAGCCGGCTAAAAATAAATATTCACCCTCGAGCCAACAGCCGGCCCCGTTGTAGCAACAGACATGAACCAGGAGCTCCAGACCACTGAATGTAGGAAACGTTAGGTAGAAAATCACCAGCCAAAGAGGCAATGCTGAAAACGTGTGGCTTGATCTTCTCAAACACTTCAGAACTGGATTGCACTGAGCTTCTAAAAATAACACCATTTCTCTGTAGCCAAATGTGCCAACAGGTGACATAACACACTTTCAACCAAACAAAACTGTGCAACCCATCCGCCACCCCGCCCAACTTGCACAAGCACACCGAATCCCCCCCGGCATCACAAAAAATAAAGACCACCACGAGAGAATATGACTCCAAACCTCTCGAGCATAATCGCAATACAGAAGTAAATGATCCAAATCTTCAAAAGACTTCGAACACATGACACACATCATATCGTTTAGGGAGATCCTGTAGCCCCTAGCCTCTAGAAAGAATCTAGTAGGTAATGCTTCATGAATCGCCAACCACATAAACATACCAAATTTGGGCGGGAGGCCCTTCAACCATAGAAAGGAAGCCCAACTGACCACCTCATAAGATGGGACAATTAATCTGTACACAACTCCAACAGAAAAACGAGATCCCTTGACCCAAACAATACTATCAGGTGAATCAGAAAGATAAACTGAACATAAAACCGCTTTCAGCGCCAATTCTTCCCTGAGCTCCCTCACAAACAAATCTCTTCTGAACACCAAAACCCATTGACCATCCCTCCAATAATCACAGACCGAGGCCTCTTGATCTGCAGCTGCTATAAAAATAGCGGGGAACCTGAAACGAAAGGCCAAATCGCCTAGCCAAACATCATCCCAGAAACGAACCCGAACACCATTGCCCACTCTCCAATGTATACCCTGTCCACCAAATAAATCACTGAACCGTGGGTCGTTGGCAAGACTCATAATGTGACCAAAAAGAAAAGAGGTATTGGGTTTGTCCAGTTTCATGAGATCCCATTCCTTATATAGCCATCTGAACTTGTCACAAATAAACTACTTCCACAGGGAGTGGTCATCTTCTGCGAATCTCCAAAACCATTTTGCCAGGAGACTTAAATTAACCTCCTCCAAACGTCTCAATCCCAAACCACCTTCAGCTCTCAGTCTACACACCGTATCCCATTTTACTTTGTGGATCACCCTTCTAGCAACACTATGAGACCACAGGAACCTTCGTTGCAGTCTTTCTAGTTTCTGAATCACAGCCTTCAGAGCTTGGAAAATGCTCATACAGAAAACAGGGAGCGCCGCCAGTGTTGATTTAATTAAAACCACACGGCCAGCCAGATTAAGTTGGTTCGCTTTCCACCCATTGAGATACTTTCTGGCTCTGTCCAAAACAGGTTCCCAAAAGGCTACACGCTTGGGACTTAAACCCAACTGGAATCCCAAATACTGAATAGGAAGGTCACAAACCTCACACCCCATGGTTTCTGAAATCAGACCTTCACTCAACACCGAGCCATTAAGGAGCACCGCCTTTGACTTCGCAAAATTGATTTTCAGTCCCGACAAGGCCTGAAATAATTCCAGAACATATTTCACATTACGAAGTCCAACCTCAGTACCTCTGATAAATAAAATGGTGTCGTCTGCAAATTGCAAGTGCGAGACTTCCAGGACATTTCGGCCAATCTTGACTCCCTCAAAATCTCCACCCCGAATACCGTCCATCAACATTTGATGCAGACCCTCCGCTGCTATTAGAAAAAGAAAGGGGGATAATGGGAAACCTTGCCGTAACCCATTTTCTGTAGGAAAGTCAGCACTGGGATCTCCATTAACTAACACTGACAAATTGGCTCGAAAGCAACTTTGCATCCACATTCTCCACTGGTCCGTAAACCCCATAATTTTCATAACTTCCATATTAAGCTTATAGGTCTAAATTCCTCAAAAGATTCCGGATTTGGAGTTTTGGGAATTAAACCCATAAAAGCCGAACTAAGCCCTTGCCGAAAACACTCGTGGTATGAAAATCAACTACAAAACGTAACACATCATCTTTAATCACCTCCCAGCAGGACTTAAAAAACAGCATTGAAAACCCATCCGGACCCGGGGCTTTGTTATTCCCACAATTAGAGACGGCATTAAACACCTCCTTAGGCGAGAAGTGCACTACTAGACCTGCGGCTTGGATATCTGAAAGACTTTTAAACTGAAAATTTGTGAGTTGAAAAGGGGCCTCCGGAGGTCTAGCAAACCAGGCTCGAAAATGCATGACCGCCTGAACTTTAATTTGTTCCGGGCCTGTATAGATACGGTCACCCACTCTGATGACACCAATCTTTTTCATAGAAGCATTATAATTTGCTAACCGATGGTAAAATTTCGAACACTGATCCCCTTCCACGTGCCAGCGGAATCTAGCTTTTTGTGCCCAAATTTTCTCCATTTGTTTATGTTTCTGAATCAAAGATACTTTTAGGAGCGAACGTTGAATGTTTTCGGCTTCAGATAACGGGCGAGCGTCAACCAAACCATCCAATCTCTCAACCTCTAGATTGATATCTGCAATCTCTTTATCAACTCTGCCAAATACCTCTACATTCCAATACTGTAACACCTTCCTCAAACAATTAAGTTTTTTCCACAACACATAACTAGGGGCGTACATCGAAAGAAACCCATTGAGTCTCCACGAACTCGAAAAAGTTTGGATGGGACGTCCAAGCATTCAAGAAACGAACAGGTTTCGGTCCCCAATTTAATGTCGGAGATTCTAGCACCACTGTTTATGATCAGACAACTGCCTTGGTAACGGTTTCTGAGTCAAACTAGGAAAAAAGAGCCAACAAATCTGCTGATACGAGGAATCTATCCAACCGAGAGGCCTTAGAAGCGTGGCTGAACCAAGTGAACTTTTCCCCCATCAAAGGTAAGTTACAAACTGCCAAATCAAACAGGAATCTCGAAAAGCATCACTGTCAGATAAAACAAATTCACAATTTACCCTTTCTTCCCTTTCGCAGACTGTATTAAAATAACCTCCCAAAAGCAAACAGTCATCAAAACTTGAATTTTCAGCCCCTATTTTATTCCACAGGACTACCCGACTTCCACTGTCACATGGAGCATAAACATTAATCACAGTCAAGGGAATGGAAACTGAACGAATCATACCTTTCCAGACCAGTACTCTGTCAATAAGGAAGGAAGTAATGACCGAAAACACAGATAGCTTCCACACAATTAACACTCCACCCGAAGCTCCTACTGAGGGTACAAAAACCGAGTCCCATTCTCCACCAAAACCACAATTGTGTAAAATAAAAGGAGGCATGTCTTCCCTTTTCGTTTCCTGAATCAACACCATATCCGGGTTTTGCTTAGCCAGCGCCACCCTAATACTCCGTCTCTTTTGGACGGCATTCATCCCCCTCACGTTCCAGGAGATGAATTTCACCATATTCAATAACTAGATAGGTAAAGAAGTAGTTAGAGAATTTCCTTCCTCTACCTCTTCATCAGTGTAAATTTCCTCAGAGTCCTCCTGAAACTCCAGATCAACCGAATCACCCAGCTCAAAGTCTAGAGCTTCTATTTGTTCTGCAGCTTCAGGATTACCAGCGATGATTTTCTGACTTGCTTTTAGCAATTTCCATCTTTTGTCACGATCCGCATTCTCCTTGACCAGAGACCGTCCCCTTGCAACATAAGATCGATAAACATAATTAGGGTTACCTGATTTAAGCAAATTTCGACTAACAGAGCATTCGGCTCGGTTTGCTTGAGGCCCACACAACAAGCTCGATGGGCTCGGGCTACTAGGACTCTGCGTTTCTGCAACTTTGCTGCCTGAGGAAGGTGATGCGCACATTTGCCTTTGTTCTTCAACACTGCGGGCGGAGGTGGGAATTTAACTCTGTCGTTTAGACCAAGAGTCTGATCTTTCATATCCAGAGTAGACCCGATAACAGGGATCTCTACGATCTGCACGCTTCAATAGGGTACCGGTTACCATCCAACAACAGGAAACGATCAAAGGATTACTTCAACTTTAACAAGAAGTAATTGGAATCTAATTGCAATGAAGTCTCATCCAGCAATGATAAAATGAAAGTGCCCATTGAATTTCCCAAGTCTCTGAATGTTGACATGCACCACCCCGAAACCGGTATACCCGACACCTTCCCCCAAGAAAAACAACCCTCAGTGTTAAGCCACTCCTTAGCTTTGTCGAACATAAGGAACTCTGTGGTGCACCATTTCCATTTCGAGTTCATAATACTCGAAATAGTGTCCTGATCCGTAGAAAGGAACATAAAAATCCTGTTTCCCAAATATCGAAATTGCACGTCCAATGGCTCTTCAAAATTGATCTGATTCCGTAAATCCGAAATCGAAATATTATCTCTCGCCACCCTCAATAAACCATCCTCAGACTATGGTGATAGGTAATTTGATGTCGTGCCTGTAACCACTGAACGATGAACAGAGGCTTCCACTGGTTGCACTTGATCACTGTTAACCTTGCTCTTAGGTCTCCAAACTTGCGTCACCAATGGCTTCCCCAGCCTTTTGCTTAACTTCTCCGGCCACGCAAAAGCCAAGAAAATTTTATAGTCGTTCCATACCTTCCCGTTACAAGCCTCTACTAACAGTTTTGCCTCATTCAAAGATCCGACCGAGACGAACTCAAAGTACCGTCCCCCGACGTTCTTTCTTTTGCAGACGAAAGTTTTGAGCACATGTGCGAATTGCTCCAGACACGTTTTCAGTTTCACCCGGTTTGATTATGGGGGAAGATTGCGGATAAACATCTTAACCAACTCACCAGAAACGGGCAAGGGATTGACTGAATATCTGGAATCACCACTTGAGTTGGGGATCGGGATCGGTGCTCTAAGGCTCGGAATTGATGCAGATGCAGCTGCCGGACTCGCCGGACTGGTAGGCACTTTCCCACCTCGATTAACCGAGCTTGATAACGGCATTTGCGCAGAATTTTCCAGGCGACAAATCACTGAAGCAAGTCTAGGTACCCGAAACATCTTGCCTTCAATCATCTTCTCAAGGTAATCAGAACCCATCGCCTTACCCAATTTCGAAGAATCCCTCTGTTTTCTCTTTCGCGCCGAGTTATGGATCCACAGCGACGAATCCCTTAGCAACATAGGCAGCAGCGCCTCACATCGACAATCAGAAACCCCAAGGAGAGCTTCACCTTGAAACGGACGGCGTCGTCAAGGCTATCAGTTTCGGCGTCGAGAACCCTAAGGGTGGAAGTCGCGAATCGCACAATTCTTTCTACACGCGCGGCGCCTTACATTGTTGTTAGTTTTGTTATATATGACCAAACAAAACAAAAAACTCCTGCCCAGAACTATGATGTTCTGAAATCACGGCATCAAATAGATGTAGAGATACATGTATATGGATTCTGTGAAAATTGCTGGTTGAAAAGAAAAATCAAGATTCTATGAGAATTGTTCATAAATGTCAGAGCACACTTAACAAGTCTATCACTGAAAAAGAAAAAAAATCAGCAAGTAGGGAAATCCTACCTTTGATCTCAAGGAGGTGAAAGAGTTTTCTGACCACCAGACCAACCCTGCAATTTTCTATATACAGTATAGAACCTTTATGCTAACCCAGAATGCCATCACAAATCGACATGCCAGTGTTGGTCAACAAATATAAAGCAAACCAGAATGAACAGTTTATTACGGGTCCACTAAGTTGAAGTCTAAATTAGGACAACATAGTCATGTTTCATAAAAGGCATACATTTACAACATATCTTGAAATTCTAATGGTTCTCATGATCACAAGGTGTGTTTAACATAGCTCTTCTCCTACAAGTACAACAGTAGAGTATTATCACGAGGAAGGACTAAAAAAAGTCAGAGCAACTGAGACATACAAAATTTACAGAGATTTATGCAGCAAGCAGCATCAGGTTCACTTCCAAGCACTGGATGTTGACATGGCTCTATTCATCCAACCAAGATAGAGAGCCCCATTGAGTTCTTTCACTCTATAATTCTCGTTATATTCCTTCAACACATCATTAACAGCATTAGTCACTGAAGAACTCAACGGGTAAGGACTAAACCCAGCCATCATAAATCTTGCTCGCCACTTAGTAAAAAGTTCGTGCCTCTCAACCCTCTCAATTTCCTCACAAGCTATCATGTTCACAATATCCCGAGCCACACAATGTTGCTCTGCACTGATCCGGTGTTTGTCATCTCTCTTGCAAGCCACATCAATTGATTCAAACATGGCTGCATAGTAATCAAGCGTTTCGACAAACCTTTGAAAGAATGGAGCAGTATTGGTTTTGGATTCTTGCTCAACGAGGGTCACAACCTTGGGTGACAAGCTCTTTACCAGCCTCAATAAGCGATCTCTATGATTGCGCTCAGTCACACTTTCATCTGGCATGTGGTGCAACACATAAGGGAAGTTCACAGCTAGAGCGTATCCAGGCTCAACCCATAGGTTCTCTACTTCAACCTCACAACCAGACATGGCAGCATCATGAAACTGAAATGGAACATTGCATGACTCAGCAACCTTTGCCAGCTTTTTCCCAACAAGATTAAGTCCTCCACCCCGAGCATGAGCGGACTGGGTATCATCAACGCCCGTGATGCGGATGAGCGGAGGCCCACCAGGACGTTTTGCAAGAGCGTGGATGAGGAAAATCCATTGGCTTCCCTGTGCAATTTGGAAATCAATGATGTGGATTCTATCTTCATTTTCCATGGCTTCCCAAATGACAGCATTTGCGGACATGTACGCAAACTTCCAGTAAGGGCAGACATTATAAAGGATAGTCATGTAAGACATTAATTCAGAGCTTGTTGGTTCTACGCACCTCAAGGCTTTGTAGATTTTACTACCCGAGCGTTCCAATCTAGCTCTAAGCCCTTCCAACATGTAAGCACCCAGTCGCTCCATCGGCTCCCCAGTGATCGATACTCTCCGCTCCAGCACATCCATTAAACCCACTGCAATAGTGGTGTCAGACTCTGGTTCTTCAATTGCTTGTGCACAGAGAATGAGCAGCTGTTTCAAGTCCAACCTTGGGATCATTTGAACAATTTGATTCCATCGCTGACTTGATACATGATCAGCTTGGTGAAGTGCATTATTGAAGCAGCAACTACTGCTATCCATGGCATCTGATTCAGGCCCCAGGAGTGAGATTTCCAACTCCCTCAACTTGTGCTTAAGTTCCATGTCATCATCAACAATAGACGACCCACTAGTCGGTGACCCGTAGAGGTTATCCGGTGAATAATGAGGTTCTGACAGAAATGAGTTAGAACCTTGTGGGGAAAACGGACTCCGGCTGGACGAGATGCTAACAGAAGGGGAATCATACAAAACACAATCACCGGTCGCAGTGGATGATTCCAGAGTGAAGAACTGTTCCTTGTAGTTTTTGGAGGAATCACTGCTGGTGGGATTGCCAGACATGAAGACATTGTTGTCCAAAATTTGGAACTTAGGCAAACAATAGGACTGAACCTCTTGCACTGGCTGGTGGTACATCTCATGGAGCCCAGCTGAACTCTGTCGCTGCTGAGATGTTCGCATTTAACAAGAAACTCGAATGGACTTTGCGTGGTATATGAAATAGAACTACAGTCCTCGCCTGACTCGGCTAGCTAACTTCTTCGTTAACAACCAGAACACTACTCTTCAGCAAATTACGATTCTAGATGAAATCATGTACCCATGATGCATCTGTTGCAACTATCTTTGTTAGACTGAATCCAACAAGTCGCTTACCAATTCCCGAGGTCGGCAAAAAAGTCACCAACAGCCACCAAGATCTGCAAATCAGATTTTACCATGCAAATATAAATATATTGATGACAATAGACATTACTGAGATAACATACAAGAAAGGAGAAACCCCAATTATGACTGACAAGTAACAGATCTAGGCATATTCTGTGCTGGAAAGAGAAAACAACTAATGATCAAAGGAAGACCTATCAAGCATATGATTCCAATCCCAAACCAGAGTTCCTGCAGACCATATAGGAAAAAAAAAACGTGCGCAGTACAGGTAAACAATCTCCATCAGCAATTTAAAAGGTGAGTCTGGAAGATGGCAGGAGGGAATCTACCACTTTCATATCAAAAAGGTAAATCATTAAGCACAACATGATTCCTAAAACTCAATTCATAGAGTAGCAAAAAAAAATTACCCTCTAATCAAATTAACTCAGCATCAAATCTAAGACTTTATAGAAACCCACTGGGATTTGTTTCTTTGTGGGAGATAAGGTAGGAATAAAGCTTCTGCCCACCTTATCACAGGAAGGAAAAAGAAAAGAGAGTAAAAATCAGAGTCACACAAACCACGAGTAGATAAAAAGGATCTTACACCAAAAGCTTTTAGCCTGTATGCTATCTATCTATAATCTCTGACAAAGCTTACAGTTATCTAGGTAATCTGTGTCAACCAGTTAAGTTCATCTCTAGATCATCAACACTTGTAAGCAAAGTGATTCATTAAAATCAAGGAATTGAAAACCAGCATGAAGCTAGTTCATGCAATCATAAAAGGAGCAAAGAGAGTGCATTTCAGTATTTAAGAAACCATATCTACATCTCCAGGCTATTAGAAAAACAGCAAAAAGGGGTCGGAAGCTTCTTCACGTCACAGCTCAATCCGGAAATCAACCAAAAAAAATACTAAAATTTGAGGCTAACCCTAATTACCGACCTCATAACTGAATCCGGAAACGAATCAATCAGCCAGAACCAAATTCAGGCAAAACCCATATTGAAATCTGAAGTAGAAAGCCAAAACCAAATCCCAAAAATAGGATAAAAAAGGTGCTTGTGGTGTAAAACATACCTCAGCTGAAGAACGAATCAGAGGAATCGAAACGTGGAGGGCTTTGCTCTAACGGAGATTTATCTTCTTCCTCCAACGAGAGAGAGAGAAATTGCTTTGTCGTGTCTCTGGGTTTCTAATATTCTAATTTCCAGTACTCTCTTGCAGCACCATTCACTCGAAACGGTTGATTATTCCACGCATATTAGTATAGGTTATATGCCCTATCAAATTGCCTGGGATTTGTGCCTTAATCACATAACTGCCCCTCTCAACGATTTTTCTAGTTGTCGCTGCGCGTAAATGGCGTCGTTATTACCAAAATAGCCTTGTCTAGAACTGAACGTTGCGTCGTCAGTGACGTGCCCTGTGATGTGATCATTGGAAGACTTTAGGAAATGGGTCACTAAAAAGAGAGAAAAATAATGTTGGAAATTTCGTAACATGATATGTTCCATGGAACTTGATGGCTATACTGTTTATGGTTGACCTATGAGATTGGTTTGTAAGCCGTACGTATTTGCTTTGTCCAAATAGATGAGTCATGCGTATGTGTCTAAGAAATTAGGTTTAGTTGGACTTAATATCATATTCCCCTTGATTCAAGGATTGGGTGCAAAATAAAAAAAATTTTGAAACAAGTAACCGGAGAACTGCATTAATGCAAAAAAAAACCATACATGGTAAAGCGTAACCGTCCTGGGTTCCAGATATATGTCTGGGCCGACCGTAGCAAGCCCAACGCTCATGGACCCATAAAAATAGCCTACTTGATATCGTAAACAATATCTCAGGACATCCCCTTACCGACGTCTTAAAACAGCAAGACATAAAGAAAATTATCCAAAGCAAAACAGAAATAAAGTTGTTCCAATGAAAAACATGATAATATAAAAACGACCAGAAGTAGAGAGCTGTAGTTGCAGTCTTCCTGAGACCTCCTAGCACTGACAGATTGATCATCATTAGTTCGACCCAAACTGAATTGTCCAGTCTCGAGGTGACCGGCTTTGGTTGTCGAGGTCCTCATCTCGGGTCACAAATCAAGCGACCTTCCAGGATCGCTCCGGTCACGACCCCGTTGGTGTTCGGGTGTGATTGAGTATGTCCTGGAGCTACGTAGGGCCGGTGCCTAGGCGACCCGATCGGTGATTGCATCCCGTTGCTGATGGCGACGTCGTGGAGAGCGAGGAGACTGATAGTGACAACATGGACTTTGTTCGTTCCAAGGAGAGTAGTTGGCTGTCGGGAATGATGTGAGACGGTGGCACACGTCGACGGGAGGGGTGATCGGCGACGACGAGAGGTCAACCCCTGAGGGGTACGAGGAGAAACCCCAAAGAGGTTAAGGGGAACCCCAAAGGGGTTAAGGAGAACGCTTTGTGTTGTGGGCATGGTGGAGAGAACCATGACCATGGACAAAAACTTGCGGCTTCAAAAAGGAGGCAGAGGGAGGGAGGCGGCTAAGGCAAAGCAGTTTTTAATTGGGTGCAAAATAATTAATTCTTGATCTTGTGTAAATTTGTTTGGAGAACTCAGAATATATTAAATATAGACATAATTGTATCTTATGTAACATGTGACTCAAGGAAGAGGATACAATGTTTTTTGAAACGGATAATGAGGTATTGTATTACTGTAGAACAACAATTTTAATGGGTAGTACATAACTGTCCAGGATTTCAGATATGTGTCCCGACTGGCCGTAGCCCGTTAGGCGCTCATGGATCCATAAAAATAGTCTGCTTTGACTCGCAGATCCGAACTCAGGGGTTCCTCGTACCAACATTTCAAACAAATAATAAGACAAATCCCTAACCCTAGCTAGCCAAAAATTTATTCGACCTAATACAGAATGAGAAACTGAAAAATGAGCCTTTAGTGCGGATTTCCCGAGACCTCCCGGCTGCAGTAGTCCTGGGTCTTTGGATATAGTCCCCAAGCGGCCCAACCCACCCCCGCAGTGGGAGGCCATTCGCCCCTCGAGGGGACATAACCCCCCCCCCCCGGTCGCAGTACCTGGACCTGATCCAGTCTGATGGCTCCCTTGTGCTCTTGTGTGCCTGACGTTCCATCAGATGCTCCTGCCCCCTTCCTAAAATTAAGATAGTTGATGACAACTAAAATTGATTTACTAAATAAAACGGTACCATTCTCATTTCCAATTGAAAAACAGAACAGTTAGTTGTTGGGATTTCACTTATTCGATCTTAAGGATGACAACTGAGTCAATGTGACTTTTATTTATCTTTTGATTGGGTGTGGATATTATTAATGTTAAGAAATGAATACACAAATAAATAAAACGACCAAAAATAAGTATGAGCGTTCTCACATCTTTGATCCAAATATATCATCGTTTTATTATTTCTTGGGTTTGTAAAATCATTTGGTCGATGTCAATATATAGATATAAACCACAACTCAGCCTAAGTTTCATTATGGTGTCTATCTATGTCTTGATCCTATGGAGGACCTGTTAAAATTTGAGACGGGTACGATAGTGACTCAGGGAGATCTGTAGTTGGTGTAGGGGTCGGGACGCCTCTCCTCCTTAGCGTCCCGTGTCCTCCAGGACCTCTCATTTGACCTGGTGAGGTTGTTTCCCAAACCTCGCCCAATTCTCTAGTATATCCTTAGCAGTTGATGTGGGGGGCCTATTGAGGGCTTGTTCCTTCGGAGTGGCGTCCTTCAGCTCGTCATTCCTTGTGTCTTGGGTGCGTACTCGAACCCTCTATTTCTTAGCCTTCCTGAGTTGTAGGGCCTCCTTTGAGGCCCAATAGAGAATTTGGGAGGCGATGGATACCTGTATAAAGACTCTCAGGTTTCCTTGGGTCTGCCCATCCTCTTGGACTCTAGTTAGTTAGGATGTCGGGTGTTATGAGTAGTGGCCGCCCAATTCCCACCAGATTCTTCTCTGAACTCAACTCTATCGGGTTTGGCCATGCAGGCTTCTGAAACCAAGGACACGTTAGGGGCTTTAGTCACGATGCTTGGCGCCAACTGTGGTGCAGCTAGACCTAATGGACTAAACCATAGGGGATAGTGGGAGGTTCGCGATAAGGGGTGTGCGCCAGTGTTGATAGTCGAAGGATGTGTGAATCCGCATAGTTAGGCAAAAAACCCGACCCAGATTGTGATCCTGCTCTATCATGAATGTCAAATCAACATGGAAAGGTGTATGGAGGTTCCCACAGACTAATTTTTGGGCATTAATGATCGTATGACCTTGACGAGTACATGAAAAGCAGAAGAGGGAGTGTTTCTCGTACTACAGGCGGATTCGGGCTGAAAGGGTGTACTCTGGGAACTTGACGACCATCGATCGACGCAACGGGCGTGCCAAGTTCATCTGGAAGCGAACCTGGAGAGCCTCTCCCCAACATAGATACCATTGATCGCTAGCCACTTTCATGCAACCCTCATGCGTGTTGCCAACAAGAGTCCCGGTTTCCACAATTATGACGTCCAGAGGGATATCCTAGGCATGAGCCCACAATTGGATGTGATCAAATTTGATCGACGACCCCACCACCTGTGATGGGATATCAGCGAGGATGATAGGTGCCCGTTTGAAACACCATGACTCGTCGTGGTGGACCCTACCCTTTTCTGCCTAGGTCACAAAACAAAAAGCAAAACCCCCATGAACAAGGCCCGTGATGACTAAGACGGTATCCCTAGGCCTTTGTGAGGACTCCAAGAATCATTTACGATTGAATAGCTGGGAGGTGAAGAGGCGACCAACCATACCATATAGGTGCAGATGTGAGCTAGTTGATTTATTGGCTCTTGGGGGACCTCGATAATGATGCATTCATCTCTGTCAATGTTGATGGCATTGAAGCCTTCTTAGAGGGCATGTAGGTCCACTAAGGGGGCCATGGGAGACGATGACGCCGTATAGACCGTGAAACCCTAAGTGCATATAGCGTGAAGGTATCGCTAGGGAAGTTCTACTGGTGATTTGAGCTTTTTCCTTTATACACCTTGAAGAGTGCCTTAGATTGATGACCTCGAGAGAGGGGTATTGGGGAATTGTTAAACGAGCCTCGAGAAGGCCAAGAAAAGCGATCTAGTCGTTGAAGGCTAGGTAGTTGTGGGAGAACAATAGGTGGTGATGACAATGGAGTAGTGGGGAGTAACGACACCATAAAAACACAAGAGGATAGAGAGCTCTAAGATATTTCTTCTTCTCAAAAATCAAAATAATAATATATGTGGCCTTCTTATAGTTCTCAATACATGAAAAAAAAACATTGTAGTTTTTAAAAAAAACTAACTAACCATGAGTTCTTCTATATGAATACAAAAACATATCACTAAAATGAGTATAAATGAATTAATAATACACTAGGATATCTACGGATGGGCATAATTAATCGATCGAAACTGATTGTTATCAGTTTTGGTAGCGTCTGAATTAGAGAGAAACAAAGCGATTTCGGTGAAAAAACGAAACAATTGATACCGTTTTGTTATGTTGCCAGTATGGGTAATCAAAAACCACTGTTTTACCCGTATCGGTAACTAGATAATGATCTCTGTCGATTCCAAGTTTTGTTCTCACCACCGCCACCCAACCTCATGACACTTTTACTAACCCTAACACTAAACTCAACCCAACGAAACTTTTACTAACCTTCATTGTCACCTTCAGACACAAAGTAACCATATCTCGAAGGTGGGTGTATGATCCTTCTAAATTGCCTTGGACCTTCAGGAATTGCTATAGGAACTGGTTCCTGCTCTATGACCACTTCTGGCTCCTCTACTGGGTTGTCAAGTGGTTTAGATGGATCTGTACCATCTTGAATTTCTTCTAGATGTACATTCCTCCCACTGAAGTATTTGGAAACAAATTCCCTTTTCGTAAAGACCCCTCCCCGAGTGACGAACACCATGTTCTCACTAGGTTGGTAGAAGTGGTATCCCCTTCTTTCTTTGGGATACCACTTCTACCAACCTTTCCATTTCTTAAATGGTGTTCCTTCCACAACCTTCGTTGGAGTCTAACTCACTATGAACGCGGCCGTCTCCAGAGCATAACCATAGAAAGAGATCGGGAGATCAGTCCAACAGATCATGGAACGGACCACTGTCTAACAATGTTTGATTTCTCCGTTTGGCTACACCTTTCAACTATAGTGTCCCGGGAGGAGTCTATTCCAAAAGGATCCCATTCTCTTTTAGACGATCTAAAAACTTTATGGTCAAGTATTCTCCTCTTCGATCGTATCAAAGTGCCTTAATACCTTTCCCGATATGGTTTTCTACTTCAGTCTTAAACTCTTTGAACTTATCAAAAGTTTCAGACTTATGTCTCATTGAATAGACATAACCATATTTACTGTAATCATCAGTAAATGTGATAAAGTAGCTAAAACCCCTCCTGGCAAGCGAACAAATTGGTCTTCACACATCCGAGTGTATCAGCCCCAATAATTCACTCGCCCTTTCACAACAACCGGTGAAGGGAGCTTTAGTCATTTTGTCCATCAAACAAGCCTTACACCTATCATTCGAATGACATTTGAATGGACTTAAAAGTCTGCAGTTCTAAAGTGTTGATATGTGTGTCTTGTTTATGCAGCCTAAATGACAGGGCCAAATAAGAGTTTGGTATAAGTCGTCGGATTTATACCTCTTGGTATTTTTACCCATATCTAATATGTACAATCATCCGACCATGTTTGCACAAGAATACAACATATTATTGCATAGAATATTGAAAACTGTATTTCCATTATATCAAAATTATATCCTTCGTTGTCTAACACAGATATAGATATAATGTTCCTATTAAAATTAGGTATGCAATATACATTGTTTAGTACAAAACAAGGCCACTTAGAAAACGAAGACTCATGGATCCTACAACAATCGTCACAACCCTTATATTGTTGCCCACTCTAAGGTCTATTTCATTCTTCTCCAAGCTTCTCCTATCTTCCAGCCACAGTATGTTAGTGCACATGTGAGATTCAGCTCTGGTATCCAATACCCATGAATCTTTGGAAGTATAGAGAGGTAGCTCTATAAAGTTAATACCTGATCAAGGCGCAGTCCCACTGCCCTTCTTTAGATCATCCTGGTTTTTCCCGCAATCCCTTTTCCGTTGAACATGCTTTTAGCAGTATAAGCAGACAGTCTTATCCTCCTTATCCATACTTAAGGACCCCTAGTCCTAGGAGGGTTATGAGCGATCAAGTGTATCATATTCTATGCTGAGTGCGACGGGGCCTTGCCCTTGCCACTACCAGTTTCCTTATTGAAACCGGATCCCTTTCTAACCATCAGAATATCCTTGAATCCCAGATCCCTAATATTCTTCCCAACAGTTACAAACACGCCATATAACTCTGATATGCTCATGTCCATTTCGTGCATGTAATAGTTCATGGTTAACTCAACATACGCATGAGAAAGGGGGCACATAACCCTATCTACTACCATCTCTAATTCTATCTTAAGACCCAGTCCATTAAGATGTTTGAGATGCCCCTTCATTTTCTGGACATAAGGGATAACCTTGTCAAGTTCATTTTCTTTGCGTTTATATTTGAGGACCATCCAGATAGTTTGTCCCATTAAGCTTGACCCCGTCAATCATGGTTTTCAATGACAAACTACTATTTACTTTTTCCATTTGATCTATACGACATATAAAATTTAATCAGTAAACTGAATAAATTTTCTAAAGATCAATCTTAAACATCAACCAATTAATTATAAACCTTTAGAATCTAGAACGAAGATTCTTGATTCACCCGATTAAGCTAACCTAATGCTCACCACTTAATCGAGCTATGTAGAGTAGGACTCCATCCAATCACATCCAATGTGACTTTTGGCTAGGGTATGTACTCATGTACACGACTTACCCTATATGATACCCTATCTCAACCTCAGGCTGAGAATCGTAGTTGGGTCCATCAATTTTCAATTATGGCCCGTCACTATGTAGGTGCTCCGTTAATGCGCACGACACCCACATATGTCGTCCAAACCTACTACCCCTCTTTCCCATGGATACTCCGCTAATACGCACGACAGCCATAGGACATGGAGGTAGTAAGGTGTTGATAATTGGGAGGTATCGGACATGACCCATTTTTACTTGTCCGGTTGTGTTTTAAACTTTTGGCACATCCTAGATGCGATTAGCACATCAACTACATTCCAAATGTAATGATCCCTCCAATTACATCAAATATAATTCTTTCTTCGAACCCGTCAACTACATCCAATGTAATGACGATTCTAAGGACTCGCAAACAATGATCAAAATCCAATTTTATCTTTGCATGTGAGGTGATATGCTCGGTAAATAAACTTAAGCATGCAATTCTAAAACACATAGAATTAATCATGCAAAACTAAAACTAACATAAAGCGATAAATGTGCACATAATAGCCCCCTAAACTAACTCCCATTAGCTTCTTGAGCTCTACCGACTCTAAGCCGATGTCAATACCCGAGAAGCCACCAAATGACATTTTCGCTCTTTCTTCGTCTTGAGCAAAATATTACAATTTAATACACAACTTGCAGGTTGGGAATTAATAAATATTACAAATAAGCGGTTCAACCACCACACCTCGAAAAAATAATTACACGCTAACTTTTTTTTGATAAGCGAAGAAATTTTAATAAGCAAATATTCTACTGGAAAGTAGAACAAAGCAGGAAAAGAATCTCAAGACGGACATTTTCCTCAGACCATAACAGCTATAGAAAGCAACAGCGAAGATAAACCAAAGTAAGCAAGCAGCAAGAGAAAAAACATCAAGCGCCCCTCTGTGCTTGTATCTTACCCCGATCCAAGCAACAAAAACGATTGGAAACCGAAATAGGAGTTATTGCTTCTAGTATGGAAAATTTCTCGACTACACCATCCTCAACAACATCCTTAAGCGGGACGTCTGAAGAAAACTGGACGAGCGCCAAAGAACCAAGGTCGACAGCCTTTTTCCCAACATTCTTGCAAAAACTTCAGTCACCCGAACTGTCTTTCTTAGCAATATCAATAACAAAACTTCCTGGTTTGCCTTTATCCGTAGAGGTTTTAGCTCTCGTCCGATAAATAACCACTGGAGGTGCAATCAACTTTGACTGTCCCTTCTTTAGGCGGCCACGTTTCAGTTTGATAGAAGGAGTGTTTTGATTGCTAAGAAGCGCCTCCTTCCACGGACTACTATCGTCCCCAGCAATGGACTGACTTCTAGAAGGCCCATCAACAACACATGGTCCAATTTCTTGATTGGAAGTGAGCTGATCAACTTGGGTCGGCCTAGTCTTCAACCCACCTTCAACAGAGCGTGCAACACCCCCCGATTCAACGTCTTCTGCACTGTCTTCACACCGCAATTCTCGAACGATCCGAGAATCGCACTCATTCCGTAAATCACGTACAATAGCCAAACCAGGATTCAAAAATAACTCGGGAGAGGGAATCACGGGATCCGGTGTAACTCCGTCGTCCTTCTTCTCCGGCGATTCAACCTTCTTCTCCGGCGGATCTACGACGACTCCAACTTTGGTTGGACGAACAAAAGCCACTAGAAGTTTATAACCTTGGTAATTGAAACCATTAAGAGCTTCAATAGCCCTCTTCGCCGACAACGGGGAAACAAACTCAGCAAAACCAAAAAACCGGCCATTTTTTGGCCTCTTAACGACGTTGACGGAGCTCACCTCTCCGAATGTCGCCAAGGTACTCCGAACAAGCTCCGGTGAAGTGTTATAAGGAAGGTTGTGGATAAAAATCTTCCGCCCCGTCGTTGAAGCTGCGTCGCCGGAGATAGAAAACATACTCTATTTTCCTTGGATGGATGTTTCTTCACCCAAATCACCATCGATGGCCACCAGGATCTCTCCATAACGTGGAACAGGAGTCGAGGTATCGCTGACATTCGAAATTCCAGTTGCTTCCAAACTTGCCGGAGATTTGGTCGTGCTCTGTTTTGCTGGATGTAAAACAGAGCATGCTTCAAACTCGCAAGCCACTGGTTTTCTTGCTGTTTTCGACTGGACTTCGAACGCCGGTGTGGCCTTTTTCGAAAGAGACTGCACACTCCCAGCCTTTTTTCGATCCTTTTCCCCAACCTTACGCACCTTACTCGACAAACCGGCGACGATGGAGTAGTACTCCTTGTATAGAGCAAGTAACTCCGAGCAAAAGGGAAGGAAGGGTAGAGGATCCCCATTGTTCCTCCAGCTAGAGAGGTTCCAGGCTTTGACGTCTTGGAACCTCTTACGAGGCATGGCGGATGTAGGGTGGATGTCCAACAATCGTGATCGGAGACACTACCCTGCACCTGAACAAACCTGTGCACAGCCCTTGTAAGCAACAATCAAGATGTATAACCACCCTAACCGAACTCAAGGACACGGAAATAATCGAGACAGTTCGAACTTCCCGATCTCAACCAAAACACGACCTGAGAGCTACATCGTTGGGCTTAGATGGGGATGATTCCTTAACTGCTCCAGCGTAATCTCCCAAGATCTGATGTGGATGACGTCGTTCACGCAGCCGAAGACGGTTTCAGATCACTAGAAACTCGAGAGCGAAACGAACCAGGGGACAAACCAAGGCTTACTGTACCTGTTTCAGCAACCTCTGTGCCTTGATCGACGATCTCTACCACCACACAACTTGGAGCAGAATCAACTATTGAACTGGAACGTTCAGACACTCTTTGGCCGAATCAAACAATAAGAAATTTGTTTTGCACCATTGCCACTTGGAATTCAGAATTCTAGTTGAAGCTTCATGATCGGATGAGAGAAATAGGTAAAATCTATTACCAAGGTTCCTTATTTGAAGATCCAGTAATTACACGCTAACTTTAACTGTCCGTAGTCCGTGAAAAGCGATAAATAATTAAATCGAGCTCGGGGCTATTATGTACGCCCTGCCAACCTCACATCACACATCGTGTTATCAAACAAGCATGTTATCAAACATTATGTGATTTTCCAGTTTTATTTAATATCCAAGTTTCGAATTTTTTTGATGCTCGGTTTATCCAAACCGTTCAAAATTTAAACTTTTGAACATTTGATTTTTGAGTTCGTCAATATGGTTCCAAACTCTGCATGACTAAAAACGGTTTGTCCCGGCATATCGACCATCCAATGGTCATGCTCGGCCTAGCTCCGTCAAACAGAGCCCCGTTCGGTCTCGATTTTGGCTCCCCGAGAGTCCCTCTCCCGAGACCCAAAAAATAAAATAAAAATTCAAAAATTCCAGATTTTATGTAATTTTCTAAAATTATTTTTTCATGCATTAAACCCATAAACAAGAATTTAAAAAATGTTATCAAACAATTTAGCTAATCAATAGGCCAAAACCGAAACTTTCAAGCAAAACTGAAACTTTCAATATCGTTTTGTGAATCCCGGAGGTAGCACGGCTCTGATACCACTGTTGGATTTCTAGGTAGGGTAGGAGATGAAACAACTCGCAGCGGAATGACAAATGACACAAAGAGACCATTAAAACCATGAATCAACTATCAAAGATTAGAATCACAAGAAAAAAAATCAACATTTTCGTACCAAAACAGGAACACCTGGTAAAGAATGATTTGGCTTGAGTCTCCAAGACGCCTACATATCCACTTAGGAATAAAAGCCAGTTATTTCTTCTTATGAGGACTCAATAACACCAAAGATGGAGAACAAACCCCCCCCCCCCCCCCCCCCCCACCCCTGGCCAAAATTCTAGAAGAATGAGGGTGAAGATGTGGTGTCTTGTTTCTTGTCTTATGTTTGTTATATTGAATAACAACAGTTAAACCAATTAAATCCCATCACCGTAATAAGTAACAATATAGGAAAAGTATGGAACAAGCATGGTGTAAATATGACAAGTATGGTGTTAAGTATGGTTAGACAAGATGGGGTTAGGTGGTGAATCACCAACACCTTAATATCTGTCTTGCTTACTTAGTACTAATTAAACAAGACTTGATTAATTCGTTTCATGGGACTTGGTTAGAAGGGACTCTCATGGGCCTCTTGGAACATGGCCCATGGACATTCCAAAAGAGGTCTCGTGACGCACTCATCGACTCCAAGCCTTCAATACCGGAAATGTCCAACATTATCCGACGTGATCAATCCCAAGACTCCAAGCCTTGTCTCGATCCGTAAAGTCCTATTCACTTACGAGCACATGACCAAAACCCAGCTTTGGTCATGTTCCGAGACAACTCCCTTTTGGTCATCCTCCATAAACGTGTCAATGAGTTTCATCCTCCGCTGTGACACTTACGTTTATGCATGTCAATATATCAACGTAAAATCTCATTTTACTTGATCCTATATAAATGGAAACTTAACAAGACTTTATTATTTCCTAACACTACATAACGAATCGACCTTTTCGATTCTAACCTTTCCGTTGTCTATGTCATTATCCTTTATCTACGATATCCTGATTGAGATAAGGCATAAAGCCGTCATCCTTATTATTCTCAATCACTTTTCCTTGATATGTGAGGTGATTGAATATATGGTACCCAGTATCATGTGTATGGTCATGCTATTCTTTCAGTCATTCTATGTAAGAACCATTCCCGGTCAACACAAGTCAAATCGGCGAAAAATAAGGAAATTTAAAAAATTTAGACAGACACTTAAATGAACCTAAATTTGACCTTGAGGGTCATGTCGGACTTAAGTTGACCCCGTTATCGACCAAAGTGAGTTCTGGGGGACTCAGGGCAACTTTCTGACCAATTTGGGAAATGTTGACTTTTCGTTGGAAAAGTCAACCGAGCGACGTTTTGGTCCGTTCGAGGTCCGTTTTGGATCCAAAAAGCTTAGCCGTAGTCACAGCGGTCTTCCTTTTTGAGTCTAGCAACGTGCGCCTTGTATTTTTGTCCGCTTGTTGGGACGTACTTTTGAGTTGTAAATTATTATTTTGATTAACTAATTGGTGGTTTTAAAGCGATTTATTTTAAAAGGTTGAAAATGTTTTATTGTCTTAAACGTTCGCGTTCCGGGTTCGGTTCTACTGAATTTGGGGCGTGACACTCTAGATCAAGGGGTTGAGTACCGATATCTTTCCCAAACCTCAATATGAAGGATTAGCCTTCTTTCTCGTCACTCATGCAATACGTCCCCAAGCCAATCATGGCCGTTATGGAAGCCCTGTTACGGAAAATGTTAGGCCCATATCAAACTCAATTGTTGACTGCATAACAATCACAAAGACTTATTGGTCTAAAGGATACATGACAAGCTACGACACTGAATATGTTCATGACCAAATCTATGAAACTTATTTAGGGCGGGTCGCCCAATATCATGTCCTACATGATATCTATGATCAGACTCCAGAATCCAATTCCAATGACTAACAAAACCTAAGCCATAAAGAGTCATCTTTCATAATAGTCGCTTCTAGTGAAGCTTTGTTTACTAGGGACCTATCGAGTGTGATCTATCTCGATTTTAGGTTCTATTCGCATGGTGGACATAGATCAGAACACACTTCAATACATTAATCCAACACATAAGTAATATAAAGTCGCTTTATTATTATTGCTAATGATTGGACATTTACAATTGGACTACGAGTAGTAAGACTAACACATGACTGTCCAAACCAGCGAGTGATGATCATCAAAGCTAATGAATAGTACGAGTCTCAAGATGAGGAAGAAGAGAGACTAGAATCTGAAGAAGATATTGTCGATTATCCAGAAACCGTAGAATTACTAGTCATAAAGAGCTCTTAGCTCACTCTTAGATCCTGAGACTATCCAACGAGAAAACATCTTTCACTCGTGATGGAACATAAACTCTAAGGTATGTAGCTTGATTATTGATTGAGGTTCTTGTACCAACGTCGCTAGCAAGTATTTGGTTGATAAGCTAGGTCTCCAAAGGACAAAGCACCATCGACCATACCAGCTTAAATGGCTCAATGATTCATTCGAACTCAAGATCTCTGAGAAAGTCACCGTAACTTTCAACTTAGGCAAATATGCAGATCAAGTTGTGTGTGATGTGGTTCCTATGCAAGCTGGTCACCTTCTTCTAGGACAACCATAATAGTTTGATAAAGAAACTCTACATAATGGACAGACCAATTACTACTCTTTCACTCACAACAACACGAAACATACTTTGGCTCCTCTTAATCCATAAGAAGTGCATGAAATATAGATATCCATGTCCAAAGGAGCTAAGTTAGACAAAACTAAACTTTACATGACACCTCCTACTATTTTGAAATCTCTTCATTCATTAAAGAAGGTGTTGCTAATAATCTTTAAGGAAGGTTTGTTTTTAGGTCAAGAAGAGCATGAATTATCCTTCGAGATGCTTGGACTACTAAAGAAGTTTGAAGAAGTGTTTCACGAGGAGATACCCCTTGGTTTTCCACCAATAAGAGGAATTGAACATTAACTCTATCTTGTTCTGGTAGCACCATTTCCTAACATGCCAACTTATAGATTCAATCCCCAAAAGGCTCAAGAGCTAGAAAAGCAAGTTCAAGATCTCATGTCAAAAGGATATATTAGTGAAAGTCTTAGCCCATGTGTCGTACTTGTCCTTCTAGTACCTAAGAAAGACGGAACATGGAGGATGTGTGTTGATTGTCGAGCCATCAACAATATCACTATCAAATATAGGCATCCAACTTTGAGGCTTAATGATATGTTAGACGAGCTAAATGGAGCTACAATATTCTCTAAGATTTATAGTTCTAATATTGCAGATCACTCAAACCACATCGAACAGGTTCTAGAAGCACCCCGAGCTGAAAACCTCTATGCAAATATTAAGAAATGCACATTTTGCACTGATCAAGTTGTGTTTTTGGGATTTGTTGTAAGATCGCATGGAATTGAAGGTTGATGAGGAGAAAATCAAAGTCATTCAAGATTTCCCTACACCAACCACCATTGGGCATGTTAGAAGCTTCCATGGATTGGCCAACTTATATAGAAGATTTATGAAGGATTTTAGCACATAGTTTCCCCTTTGACCGTAATGATTAAAAAGAAAGTGGAATTAAAATGGGGGCAAGCACAAGATGAAGCATTCAAGACGCTCAAAGACAACCTTACACATGCACCTGTTTGGTATTACCTAACTTTTATAATACATTTGAAATAGAATGTGATGCTTCTGGAACAGGTATAGGCGTTTTCCTAACACAAATGGGAAAACCAATAGCATACTTCAGCGCGAAACTCAATGAAGCTACCCTCAATTACCCTACCTATGACAAATAACTCTATGTTTTGGTAAGATCTCTTGAAACTTGGCAACATTATCTATTATCCAACGAGTTTGTTATTCATACAGATCATGAGACACTTAAGTACTTAAGAGGAAAGACTACTCTTAAAAACAGGCATGCGAAGTGGCTTGAGTTCATAGAGACTTATGTGATCAAGTACAAGAAATGCAAAGAAAATGTTGTACCTGATGCATTATCAAGGATACATGCTCTAATTTGCACCATGGAGACAAGAATAATGGGATTTAAGCATATCAAGGCTTTACATGAAACTGATCCAGATTTCAAAGATGCTTTCAAAGAGACAAGAAGGTTGCGTATGGATCATTCTATCAACAAGATGGGTTCTTATTCAAGGACAAAAGGATTTGTATACCACAAGGATCCATGATAGATTTACTAATCCGAGAAGCACATGGAGGAGGGCTTATGGGACATTTTGGCTGAGACAAAACTCTAAGTGTGCTTATGGATCATTTCTTTTGGCCATGCTTAAAGAGAGCTATGGAGAGGTTCTGTGCCAAGTGCATCACTTTCTTAAAAGCAAAATCCATGTCACATCCTAACGATTTATAAATGCCTTTGCATATTCCTAACCTACCATGGGTAGATATTTCAATGGATTTTGTTTTATGTCTGCCAAAGATCCACAACAAGGACTCTATTTTTGTAGTAGTGGATAGATTTTCAAAGATGTCTCACTTCATTCCATGCAACAAGACTAATGATGCTACTCAAATCGATGATCTCCTTTTCAAAGAAGTAGTGCGTGTTCGTGGAATACCAAGGACTATTATATTAGATCGTGATATCAAATTTCTAGCCCATTTTTGGAAGACTTTATGGAGAAAATTGAGAACTAAGCTACTCTTCTCAACTACATGTCATCCCCAAAAAGATGGCCAAACTAAGGTAGTAAATCAGACTCTTTCAACATTGTTGAGAGCCACGGTGGGTGAGAACTTAAATAATTGGTTATCTTGTTTACCATTTATTAAGTTCGTTTATAAGCATGCCAACTATTCTGCTACTCAATTCTCTCCTTTTGAAATTGTTTATGGCTTTAACCCTACTACTCCATTAGATCTTGTATCTTTGCCCCAAGATGTTATTTCAGGTGGAGGAGAAACCCGAGAAGAGTTCATAAAGAAGCTTCATCAAAAGGTAAAGCAAAATTTGAAGAACAGGATTGAGAAATACAAGAAACAAGCCGATAAGCATCAAAAAGATATCAGCTTTGCACCAGGAGACTTGGTATGGGTACACATGAGGAAGGAAAGATTTCCAAACCAGAGAAAATCCGAGCTCTCACTAAGAGGAGATGGACCATTTCGAGTGCTAGAGAAAATCAATAACGACGCTTACAAGGTTGAGCTTCTAAGTGAGTTAAACATTTCTCCAACTTTCAATCTTACTGATTTGGCTCCTTATCATGCAGATGAATCAGTTCTGATGTCAGAACCTTGTCAAGAGGGAGGGGATAATGAGGACTTCGAAACTAGCCTATCAGTACCCGAGGAAGAAGCTATCGGTAACACCGAGAAAGAAGCAATCAGTAACATGCCTATCATGCGACTAACATCAAGGCCAAGGTCGGGAACTCGAGCCTTACGAGAAGAGTTCAACAAACAAGTGGAGAGCTTAATTATACTCATCGAACATGGGGAATGTCAAGAAGACCTGATCACCAAGGCAAATCAAGAAGACATTCAAGATCAATTCAGGATTTCAACAAATCTGTTTTTGCCCGTTCTTCAAAGAATTAATGAAGCCAACTTGTTCATCATTTCCAAATACAAAGTAGCCACTTAATTCAATTAAAGGGAGATGAATAGAAAAGGTAAGTATTTGAGTTCAGATTATTAATGAGCTAATCTTGTTGTTTTGTAGATTTCCAACCTTTATTTTCTCAAGAGTCATTTAGTATTAATTAAAGTCTCTTGTAATCAATTTTTGACCCTAGAAGGTCACAAGCTGCTAAACTATTTAATAAAGTCCATTTTCAGCATGTATTATGCAAGTTTTATGAAATAAAAATTCGAGATTTCTTATAGGAAGAATCTTAAGCATTTCAATCTTCATGTGTGTGAATCCTTGAAGTTTGAGTGTTCTGACTTATCACACACTTTTCATAATCTGTGTGGCGTCATTCAATCCACTCATCTATCTTCCTAGTTACTTAGATACTTAAAAGAGTGTTGTACAGCCAGTTGAAGTATGTCCATCTTCGATTCCATCTTCTTTCATTGGTTCCTTAGAGAGTGATGTACGACCAGCTAAGGTTCTCCATCTTATCATCACTATCTTATATAACCTATCATCAAGGTTCTATCTCATCCTACCACCACGCTCCAGTAGAAATATTCCACAAAACCAAAATCATAGTTGATAGCACATTTCAAGTTCTTATCAAACCCTAACCCCCAAAGTCTGCATCTAGTAAGCTAGAATAAAAAAATCCACAAAATACTCTAACCCTAACCTCTAAAATATGCACCCAATAAATTGGAATCCAAAACCTACAAAACAATCCAACCATAACCCCCCAAATCCACAAAACATTCAAACCCTAACCCCCAAAACCTACATCCAGTAACCTAGAATAAAATACCCACAAAACATGAAACCCTAAACTCACTTACCTTGCTCGGAGAAGAAGATGAAGTCATGCTGATTCTGTTTGTGGTTGTTGCGAAGAGAAGAAAGAAGATAGAGATGACATCGGAGAGAACACGGTGAGCTGGAGGTCGTAGGACAGAGGTCAGAGGCTGGAGTAGAGAGCAAGAACAGAGAGAGAGAGAGAGAGAGAGAGGAAAGACAGAAATGAGTGAGAGAGAGTTTAATATTCTGTCCTAATTTCAAAAGATGCCCGACGGATACCACATCCATTCGCCAAGTCTTTAAACACGACGTCGTTTCAACGCTCACACTTGGAGAAAAATTTGAGGATTAAGAGTTCACTTGGTCCATGGATATATGTATCCGTTGGCCAGGAAGGGTTGACCATAGTTGACCAAAAACCTGACTTCCAAATTAACATTTTTTCGTGTTCAAAGATCAAGTATTGTTACACTATCCTGTACAATAAGGTCTAAAAACATAAATTTAGATTCATATATTATTGACATAGCACAAATGTACTAAGTGAAGTCGGTCGGAACACTTGTATGTACATTAAGATGAAAAAATACCAATTCATAGATATGTACAAGAGAATATCATAAAGTCGGTAATCAAGACCGTTGATATGGTTTATATAAGGTGTAACAATGTAGTAGATGAAAAAAACAATCATCCGACGGTTGGTGATGATCGATCGATGTGATCAACTCCGTAGGTCAACAAATGAGCTCTTACTTACCCCACGGATATAGAACTCTTCAACAACGTATGTAGAACCGTTGCCTTAGTGTTCATTTGGGAAACGAATAGCTCTATCCATCGGGTTCGAAAATTAATACGACGACCTTTTTCGTAAACCTATTACATAATTTTTATGTTGAATATTATGATGTTCTACTCTTCATAAAAGTATTTCTGAATCTAAGTAAACAAAAAAAAATAAGTAGTTTAAGGTGACGATTCAACGTTTTTTAGATCGAAACAAGGCATTTGCTCTCTGTTTTATCCGCCGGCCAGGTGGTCACTTGGACAACGGATACAAGAATCCATTGGCCAAGTGCCCAAACGGAGCATTTTTGTATTTGCATGTTTCCCTGCTTATTCTTTATCTTGTGAACCTACTCACAATCATTTAAAGGAATTCACGACTTATACATAACATCAAAGTAATATTCATTTCAATATATTTAAAGATGTGTCACAATTAATCAGAGTCGTTCCTCTCGTCATTGTTGAAGTCATCAACATCACACTCTTCCTCACTAGTTTTGTCGTCCTGTTCTCTACATCATTCACTTCCTCTAACAAGACTTCGGTAGGTGGAATAACATGAAGTTCTGTTATGACCACTGATGTGGAGGGCTCTTGCTCCTGGTAAGGAGCGTCAAACTCATATGAAATTGGAGTCAAAACCGTGTCAATCGTTGTTGCCGTGTATACTCCTCGTTGGGAAACCTTTTTCACAACCTTCAACCCTCTACTAAGTTTCGGATCATTGACGTAGAAAACCTATTTCAAAAATAGAGACGTATATTTGCTAAAGCTATACATATAAATATATTTTAAATGAGACACCAACATTAATGTAGAAAAATTTACATACCTGTTTGGCCATTGTTGCAAGGCAAAAAGAAACATCAGTATAATTGTTTGTATTTGTATTTATCGATATTAAC
Source organism: Erodium maritimum (assembly GCA_963921825.1). Taxonomy (NCBI): domain Eukaryota; kingdom Viridiplantae; phylum Streptophyta; class Magnoliopsida; order Geraniales; family Geraniaceae; genus Erodium; species Erodium maritimum. Next base: position 46,124,220 of record OY997595.1, on the reverse strand, counting down.
CCATTCTCTACCTTAATTGTTTAAAATTCACACTACCGACATTTGAACAAGACAACATGCATCCTTGACGTGTAGATAAGTTCAACGACGTATAACAAAACACCATAATAAACAGTACCGTCATCAGCCAGAAGCATGCCCCCACTATTTTGTGTGGTCCTTCCCTTGTCGCATCCTTCGGAAAGAATCTTCACACCGATGACATGACACTATGCGTAGATGTTATAATTTTGGACAAAACGACTCAAGTTCTTCGCCGCCCAATGTTGTTGCCAGTCAGGGTACTCGACCATCTGTTATTGAAACTTACGTAATTAAGATTACAAACATTATCATATATGGTACATTATTTACTTATATATATATATATATCCATGATTGAACTTACAGTTTCCTTGAACATTATGCAGAATGCATTTGTTCGATGTTGTAGATTATTGACTCCAAGGTATTCACTTTCGTAATCTTTATTAAAATCATCCATCGTTGTTTCAAAGCCTTCAGTGTTTTGCATGACATGCCAATGCATAATTTTAATATATTTTATCATCAAAGTTATATCCTTGTTGATCGTAATGGATGTAATCAGTTGTGGGGAGACAACACTGATGTTCCACTTACGGATCTTGGGTTCAATGTTCTTTTTATCGAGGTACAAATTAATGAACGTTGCACATTGATGATTAATTTATGATTCGGCGATGGAACCCTCAAGGTAACGGTGATTGCGCACCCATTTCTCGTAATTCCCAATTCCCTTTCCATAAAAAAACATCCAAGTGTAATGGACGGGTCAGAATTGTTCGGGAAGGTGTATACATAAGTATACCATGATAGTGTGAAACGGTGGAGGAATATCATCTCTAACTTGCAGAGAATCAATATTATCTCTTCCTTCATCTCTTTCACCCTTGTCTTTGATATCTCTCGTGAGCAAATGGTCTGGTAGAAACTTGCAAGCTCACATATCATTGTTGCCACATGTGGCGCCACATATGGGCGTATTATGATAAGAAGAATACGTTGAAGCAACACATGATTTTCGTGAGTCTTAAGACCGAAAAACTTATTATCCTTCAAGATCTTGTTCTTCAAGCACCTTGCATAAACTGATGGATAACATAGTCCAAAAATCTTCTCAAACACTTCACCACGCTTCTCAAGCTTAATCGTGTAGCTTGCATATGGTAATACATTTTTGTTCCCACATTTTTTGGCCACAGATCCTTGTGCACACCAATTTTCTCCCACATTTGTCTGGCTTTTAAGTCATCTGTGGTCTTCCCAGGCAAGTTGAATAGCGTACCTAAAAGATTGTCAACACACTTTTTTTCTCGATGTGCATGATGTCAAATGCGTGTCGTTTCCCCAATGATTTCCAATATGGGAGTCCTTAGAATATCGACTCATGTGTCCAACGCAACCTCTATTGCAGAGATCCCGTCTTGAACTATGGATGCAATGATAGTATGGGAAAGTGTGAATTTTCCTCATATTTGCCTACTATTTTTTGGAGGACGAGATTTACCTTTCTCTTGTTTTCCATTGAATTTTTTTCTATACGGTAGGTATGTTTATTTGGAAAGTCCTTCCGAGATCCAACGTAGTATGTCCTATTGTGACTATGATGGCTCTCAAGGTCATCAAGGCATATCGGGAAACCTTGTAACCCTTCGTCTGAATGCCCCCCCAACATCCCTAAACCTTGAAAGTCACTTATGGTCCATAGGATTGCATCTCTCATCTTAAAAGGTTGTCGAATAGATGCATCAAATGTCACAACACCATTGGTCCACAATTTTTTCAAATCATCTACCAATGGTCTCATAAACACGTTCAGACACTTACCACTCGACTTAGGACCTGGTAACAACAATGTTAATCTGTTAAATTCTTTTTTCATGCACGACCTCGGGGGCAAGTTGTATGACATTACAACAATGGGCCACATGCTATAAGGCACAACACTTGCACCAAATGGACTTAACCCATCAATTGTTAGTACAAAACGCACATTTCGTGCTTCCTCTAAGAACCGAGGCCAAGTCTTGTCGAAATCTCTCAAGTCTTCACTATCCGAGGGATGTGTCAAGTTATCCGGGTTGGCCCTCCTTCTGCTATGTCATTGCATTTTCTCTATAATATCTGGTGAACTGTACAATTTCTGCAACCACGGAATGATGGGGAAGTATCTAACAGTCTTCTTCGCTTTGGGTGTTCGCATTCTGACTTGCTTCTCGTATCGAGATGATCCACACTTTTCACACATTTCTTGGTTCTTCCTTTCTCCATCGAATAAGCAACAACCATTAACACATGCATGAATCGTTTGGTAACCCATCCCCTTACTCTTCAACACGTTCTTGGCCTCTTTGAATGGAAAAGGATAATAGTTCTCCTTCAGTAACAGTTCTTTATGCAAAACACAACACATAGTGAATGTGTAAAACCCGCTTCGTTTCGTTAAGGTATTATTTTGCAAACGAAAACCTTAGGGTAAGTTTTTAAAAGAAGTGCAAAAAAAAAAATATATATATATTAAAGGGCTGGACCGGGCGGACCAGACCCGGCCCAAACCAGCAGACCCGGCCCAAGCCCAGGGTATAAAACCCTTTGTTTTAGGGTTTCAACCCATAACCCTCACCTCTTCTTCTTCTCCTGCGCAGCCGACCCCCACACCTCTCCCTTCTCCTTCGAAACCGATCCTCTCCATCCACCTCCGGCGACCTCCCACCAGCTCCGGCCGCTCTCCCATCGCCGCCACACGCCGCCACGTCTCAGCCGAACCCCGACCTCCCTCTCCTCCAGCCACCACGCCGTCTCCCTTCCATCTCCGTCCGACCACGCCCAGCTCCGACCACGCCCAGCTCCTCCGTCGCCGTGCACCGTCCCGTCCTCTTCTCCTCCGTCCCGACGCCGTCACCGCTCCGGTCAGCCACACAACCTCGTCCCCGAGCTCGCTGCCTCACCCTTCTCCTTCGTCTTCCTCACCAGCTCCGGCCACCATCCGCCACCAAGCTCCCCACGCCGTCGTCTCCGTCCCTGCCGAAGAACAGGCCGTCCACCACCGTCCCGTCCGAGCCCTACGCGCCGCCGCCCTCTTCCCGTCAACGATCTGCCCGTCCGAGACACGAACCGAGCTCCGTCGCCGGCGAGCTCGCCAGATCCGGAACGGGACGAGTCGTCCAGACCCGCGCCGACGCCGCCGTGCACCGCCGCCACCGTTTCCTCACGGTTAGTTCTCGGCCCGTGGAAGCTCGGCCGACCGGTGCCGGTGGTCGGCCGGACCAAGCAGAACCGTTCTTCTTCTTCACTTTCCCTTTTCTCGAGTTCATTCAAATCTGGTCGGGATGGAACGGAGCTCCCGAAATGGAAGGGAACGAAACAGAAAAATGTAGATCTGGTTGTTTAAAGGATTGTTGTAATCGTGTAAATCTGAATTTGTAAAAATCGACAAAATATAAGTTATCGATATAATTGTTCTTATGTTTTGAATCGATTTAAGTACGAATGGGTTGGGTTCAAACTGTTTGTAAAACGAAATCAGTGTTAGTTTAAAGATTAAATCCGTACCATTTGGACGTAATTTTATTATCGATAAAACTATATCGGCTTAGATTAAACGGGTTTTAAAAACGAAAGTCGTTTATTAAGGTTAGACTCGAGTTAAGTTAAATCGAAAAGGGGGGAAGCGAAATCAAATCGACTTTATAAGGGTTCTGGACCAAATTATTGAGTTTGGAAACGAACGGAAGGAAACCGTTTTGTTTTAAAATCAAAGACGGAACTAATTAAAGCAAGGGAGTTCAACGACGGTTTTAAGTTAAAAAGGGGTTTAAACTGGGTTTAGATCAAACCTGGGTTCGGTGCGCGGGTGCTCGAACCCGATCCGTCGTAACCCGACTTTCATCCCGCTCGAGTGTAAACGACAACTGTCAAGTTTAAAATGGACAAATCGTAGCCGTTAACTTAACGGCGGAACCGTTTTTATTTTGGGCTTTGAGTTATTTATTTTCGACCGGTTCGTACTAGTTTAAAGTGAGTTAAATCTGTGTTCTTTTAGATCGTGCTGCGGACCGAGGCAAAGGGAGGCTCGGCGAGTGACTGCGATTCATCTCGGGTTTAGTGGAGCGCTTCTGGAGTTGCTTTCGAGGTAGGGAAAAGTAGCCGGATCTCGGCCCTGACTAGGGAAAGTTAACTGTAGAATTGCATGTGACACCGGGGTGTCGTGGGTCGAATAGGTTTTTTTGAATATTAGAAATGCATGGTACGGGATTGTAGCGTTTATCAGAAAAGCATGATACGGGAACGTAGCGATTACTGAAAGTGCATGTGACACTTAGTAGTGTCGTAGGAGCAGAGAACTTAGCGGTAACTGTTTCACTAGAGGCATATGATCATGCCCGGAGGTTGTTGCGTGTTGTTTGTTGATTGAGTTTGGGTGGCCTTGAGAGCCCGTGTTAATTATTGCTGAGTCTTGGGTGGCCATGAGAGCCCGTGTTGTCGTTTCGGTATTTTGAGTGGCCGTGAGTGCCCGTGGGGTTGTGAACCCGTACCTTATCGTTGGTGTCTTGGGTGGCCATGAGGGCCCGTAGGGTTGTTGAACCTGTGTTTGGTTGTCGGTGTTTTGTTGGCCTTGAGTGCCTGTGGAGTTGTCACCGGTGTCGTTACTGTCTGTTTGAACTTGTTTGTGTTTGTGATTGGTTACTGGTTACTGGTGGAGGTTGTGTGGTGTAGCTAGCCTCCCGACTGGGATCGGGAGAAGCGGAGGGGTTGTGGGCTAGCTCCCCGACTGGGATCGGGGGAAGGATGCGCGGGTGTGGCTAACCACCCGACTGGGATCGGGTGAAGCGGAGAGGTTGTGGGTTAGCCCCCCGACTGGGATCGGGGGAAGTTGCGCGACAGGTCGACCGCCTGACCACGTCTATGATCGGTAAAGGGCGAGAGACAGAGATTGGTTACTGAGCAGCCGGTTTGCGATCCTTTGTGATCTTGTTTGGTATTGTGTGGTCAATCGTGTCTTGGAGGAGGTCGTCGATCGTAGTGTGGGGTCTACATAACATGTCCGAGTGTTGAGTCGGTTGAGGAAAGTATTGATCGTGCGTGTGTCTTTGAGTCGTTGTTGGTGTCATCGGCTTTGTCTACTAATTATGCCATAGTCAGTATGTCATCTGTGGTGGTGAGCGAACGCTCACCCCTAGCTGCTTTTCCTACAGGTACCGTTCGTAGTCTGGACTAGGTGAGCTTCCGAAGCTTGAAGAGCTTGAAGCGGGTTGCTGGGTGTTTGAGTCTAGAGACGTGTATCTCGTTTTGTCCAAGTGTGGGACTTTTATTTGAGATGTAAATATTATTCTTTTGTGGAACTAAACTGACTTTTAGGTGATTTATCGAAAACAGGTTTCAGTTTTGTAACTTTTTGAACGTTCGCGTCCCTAGTTTCGGTTCGCTGAAATTGGGGCGTGACAGAATGCATTATATAATAGTTGATGTTTTTCCTTCAAGGCCATCAACTCCATAATGACTGTCAATCCATCCGTTGTTGCCCCTTTGTACAATAATTTTTTATGCTGATTTGACAATGTAGTATAGTTAAGTAGTTCTAACTAGGATGAGTTGAGAGGATTGCTCGTGCTAGGAATGAGGTTCTTGCCGAAGGAGGCCCTCGCTAGAGGACGGTGCCGATTTCTTTCTCTGCTTTCTTCTCAGTGTTGGTTTCGTCGTATGCTTCTTACTTCTCGATTATTGCTTGGACTAAAATGACCGTGCCTCAAGTACTAAGGAGGAAGGGGCACGTGGAAAGAGAGGCTTGGGTGGTCTTAGTGACAGGCAGCAGAGGAATTATGTCCCGAGCTCTGTTCCGGTGCCGGTGACAAGTACTGTGGAGGAGGTTAACAAGAATGATAAGCAGAACTGCCTAGCTCAAGCTCGGACCGAGAATGTGGAGTCAGGGATCACGTTACCAACGTTAAAGACACATGTAAGGTTCAATGTTGTAGAAAACGAGATCTTTGTCTGTAATCTCCCCTACGTCACCACATATGAGTGGTTGAGGAATACTTTCGGGCCCTTTGGAGATGGTGAGTTTTCATCTGCATTAAGCCGGCCAAATCGGAAATATCAGTTGTTTGGCTTTGTTCGATTTCGATCAATGGAGGCGACTGGTCAGGTGATCGAGAGTATGAACGGGCTGAAGGTTAATGGTCACCATTTGTTTGTTGCTCTCGCCAAGCGTCGAAAGCCAGATCGTCTTGCTGGAGACGCGAAACAGAGCATGAGTGAGATTGCTTTTGTTTCGCAGGCTCAGGCTTCTGGTCCATTGCAGGTACATAATCCGTAGCAATTTCTTCTCCATCTCAGGATGGAATTTCTCGTTCGTCGGAAGTGTGTTAGAGCGTCTGTGGTGATGACGTTGAGAAATAGAGCATGTGAAGAGAAGCCTCGATGGTACAGGTGTATTGCTCATGTAATAACCACTTCTGGTCAACGTCAGTCAAACCTGCGAAAAACAGGAAAATTTAAAACTTTTAAGACAGACACTTAACTTAACTTAAATTGACCCCGAGGGTCATACCGGACTTGAGTTGACCCCGTTATCGACTAAAATGAGTTACGGGGGACTCAGGGCAACTTTCTGGTCAATTTGGGAAAGATTGATTCTTCGCTGGAAAAGTCACCCGAGCGACGTTTTGGTCCATTCGAGGACCGTTTTGGACCCGAAAAGCTTAGCCGTCGTCGTAGCGGTCTTAGTTGGGCCGTTTCCTTGAAGCCCGTCCAGTTTAAAAAATTTCTTGGGAAAAGTGCCCGTTCGGGGCCCGAAACGTCTGTTTTTCGCGAATCTGATTGGAAAATATCAAGTAGATATTTTCCAAAAGGTGGGGGACCCACCTTGACACTTGTCAATTATATGGTGGTGTATTTTTTTGGAGGGAAAATGGGTGGATGTGGTGAGTTGGCCGAGTATAGGGTAAAAGGGAAAGGAGTTGGAGTTAGTTGTTATTTGTTTTAAAAATTAGAAAGAGGAAGAGAGGTTTTAGAGAGAGAAGGGGAAGAAGAAGAAGAGAGAAGAAGAAAGGTGGAGCTAGGGTTTGTGATCAAGCCCTTGGATCGTCTTGAAGCAAAGAGCAATCCCGTTCCCCTCATTCTCCTCTACGGTAATACCCGAACCGATTCTCGTTTCGATTATTTTCAAGAGCTAGGGTTTGGTTATAAACTATGGGTTAGGGTTGTATGGACGTTTTGGAGGTGTTAGAGACGTTTTAGAGGTGTTTGGGAGAGAAATTTCACGTTTTCCGGTGACCGGAGGCTCGGGAGGAGCTCCGGTCACCGTGGGTGGTGGCCGGCCGGCCATGAGGTGGCTGGCCGGAGCTGGCAGCAGCCACCACATGGTGGCCGAGCCCTCCCTCAAACCCTAGGGTCTCGGCCAAGTGGTTGGGGTGGGGCCCACGTGCTCGGTTGCTCGGGTTTTAATGTTCGGGTGGTTTAAAACGTCCCCCGGACCACTTTTTCCTAATCGAATCGAAATTTGGAATTAATTTGGAGAAGTTGTAATTAACGGGTTTTGGGAAACTTTAAACGTTAATTAATTGACTTAGAAGTCGGAATTCAATCCCGTCAAGTGCGTTGGGTTCCTTGAAATATTCTAAGACCGTAGAAACGAAAACGGGGGCTTTTGGAGCCCCGGAAGGCAATTAACCAAAACCGGGCAGATTCGCCATGTCGGGCGAATCTGGCCCTTACGGGTCCTTTATCGGCAATATCGAGTAATGGGGAAGTTTGGGAGTGTTCGGCATTGTCGGGGTTACGTTTGGGCGTTAAGTATATTAATTTTCGGTTTATTCGTACTAGTTTAAAAGTACTTTGAATTTGTGTTCTTTTAGATCGTGCTACGGACCGAGGCAAAGGGAAGCTCGGCGAGTGAGTGGGTGTACTTCGGGTGTTGTTGGAGCGCTTTTGGATTTATCTACGAGGTAGGGAAAAGTAGCCGGATCTCGGCCCTGATTAGGGAAAGTTAATAGTAGAATTGCATGTGACACCGGGGTGTCGTGGGTGGAGTAGAATTATTTAAATATTAGAAAAGCATGATACGGGATTGTAGCGTTTAAGAGAAAAGCATGTGACACTTAGTAGTGTCGTAGGAACAGAGAACTTAGCGATAATTGAATTACTGGAGGCATATGACCATGCCCGGAGGTTGTTTGTGAAACTAGTGATTTTAGGACCGTTGGAGGCATCGAGTATGCCGGAGGTTGTCGTGCGTTTTATTTAATTGTTGAGTTTGGGTGGCCTTGAGAGCCCGTATTTAATTGTTGAGTTTGGGTGGCCTTGAGAGCCCGTATTTAATTGTTGAGTTTGGGTGGCCTTGAGAGCCCGTATTTAATTGTTGAGTCGGGGTGGCCATGAGAGCCGTGTATTTAATTTGGTGTCTTGAGTGGCAGTAAGTGACGTGGGGTTGTTGAACCCGAGTCTTGACCGTTGGTGTGTCTTGAGTGGCAGCGAGTGCCCGTGGGGTTGTTGAACCCGAGTCTTGACTGTTGAGGTGTCTTGAGTGGTCTTGAGTGCCTGTGTGATTGAACTTGCCTGTGATTGTGATTGTGGTTACCTGGGGTGGTGAGTTCTAAAGGTCGACAGCCTGATCCGACTTAGTGTTGATGAATTGCGAGTTCTAAAGGTCGACAGCCTGATCCAACTGAGTGTCGATGAATTGCGAGTTCTAAAGGTCGACAGCCTGATCCGACTTAGTGTCGATGAATTGCGAGTTCTAATGGTCGACAGCCTGATCCGACTTAGTGTCGATGAATTGCGAGTTCTAAAGGTCGACAGCCTGATCCGACTTAGTGTCGATGAATTGCGAGTTTGAAAGGTCGACAGCCTGATCCGACTTCGTGTCGAGGAATTGCGATAGGTCGAACCCTGACCTGATTGAGATTGGTTACTGAGCAGCTGGTGTGCGATCCTTTGTGATCTTGTTTGGCGTTGTGTAGTCTTTCTGTCGTGTCCTTGAGGAAGTCGTCGATAGTTGTGTCGGGTTTACACTGTTTTTATCGAGTGTCGAGTCTGTGAGGAAGGTGACGGGGTGTGGGTCAGTTGAGTACTTGAGTTGGGGACTGTAGTCCCGGTGTTGGGTTTGGTTTTAGTGTTACTGGCTTTTTCTGCTAATTATGCCATAGTCAGTCTGTTATCCGTGGAGGTGAGCGAACGCTCACCCCTAGCTGCTTTTCCTACAGGTACTGATCACCGGACGGACTAGGTTAGCTCTTGAAGTTCATGGAGCTTGGAGCGGAGTCTGGTCTTTACTTTTGTCGAGTCTAGTGACGGATGTTGTACCTTGTCCTTTGTTGGGGGCGTTTTTGTATTGTAAATACTATTATTATTTTGAGAAGTAAATGGAAATGTCAGAGCTTTTATTCAAACAGGTTCAAGTGTTTATGTTTTAAAATGTTCGCGTCCCGAGTTCGGTTCTCTGAAATTGGGGCGTGACAGCTCATCTAGTGCCACTGGTGTTCTATCGTCGGTAACGCTCTCTAGTAAACGGAACGAGAGATTTTCCGGGGAGATTTCGTTAGAGGATCAGTCAGATTCGAAACTTGAATTTTCAAATCGTGATCCCGATTCGATCGGTGAAAGTAACATTGTTGGTTTCGAAAATCAGGGCACGAATCAGGCAGTAATTCTCGTTCCTTTCCGCATGGATCGGGCTTGGCAATGTGAAACAGCCCACAGTCAGAATGAGCTGGTGGCTGGGTTGCTTGCGGTGCAAGCGACCCAATGGCATGACCCAGTTCGAGTTTCTGACCCAGTCAGGGTTTACGATCCTATTCAGGTTGAATCTTAGCTCCCCGTTTCAGCAGGTAACACAAATGGCCCAGTCGGAACAGGCCCAGATGATCCAGATGGAGCAGGATCAGACCCAAGTTATGCAGACACAAGTTCAGGCTAGTCTTGGTCTTGGGTCGGTTGTGGGTCCGAAGCAGGGGGGTTTCGTCCGGGGATTAATCTGGTCCTTGGAAGGAAGCCCTGCTTAAGTCCCCGAAACACTTGAGCCGGGTTCCCCATATCTTTCGAATTACAAAGTGTTTGGCATGAAGCTTCCACCCATTGAGAACGTGTCCCAAAAAGCTTTGCAATCGATCGATGGGTGGGTAAGGGAAGCCCTCGCGGCTAAGGCCCGTAAGGGTCGGCCTAAGTCTACTTTGGTACCTCGTACTCTAAATACAAGGTCCAAGACCTGAGCTTTCAATCAGAAGGCTTCCAGCGTTCCGACCTCAGATAGTGAGTGGTATGAGGAAGATTAGAGGAAGCTATTTTTGACTTGTTGATTCTGGTCGTTTTTTGTTAAGGGTTTGTGCCCTGTTTTCTCTTATGGAGATTTTTGTAATCGTGGTTTCTTTCTTTTTGGCTTCTCATCCTTGGAGAATGACCATCGAATAAATTTTTTCGCGCTTATCCAAAAAAAAACAATGTAGTGTAGTTGTCGGCGAGTTCCCGCGCCTCACATTCTTCAACATTATCAAGCACATCATCATCCTCAATGATATCTTCCATTGGTCTGCCGTCTCAGAATGGAAACGCATTTGCCATATACTCCATAATTATAGGATCATATCGGTGTTCTTCAGTTGGAAGCATATTACCAGTACTATATGAAGCCACATTTTGTGAACTTGTACATCTACTCATTAATTCCTCTATCGAAGTCATGTGAACCTTTTCACCATGAAAATTCCACACATTGTATCCTTCGATCATACCGTTCGTTACCAAGTGCATATATATTTTTGAATCGTGTGGTGACTACTGTTCAAACACCTCATACAAGGACATCTATGAGTATCCCTGGAACAATTGTCAAGTATGAAGTCAATAAACACCACAACGCTTTCTTGGAACAACGGATCGTGCTTACTCAAATACATCCAACTCTTATCGATATCCTGATAAAATAAATATATTTATATATAAATTTACATAGCTATATGTATGCATCTATATTAGAAGAATACATTTTATTCTCGCAATGAATACATATAACTACAGGAAAAGGAGAATAAAATTAGAAATGCACCATATGTAATTAAAATACCTCTTCAACCAATTAAATCGTTATGACGTACAAGGAATATTTTCTAGAGATAAAAATAATGGAGTTGGGAGAGGAAAAAGTGATTTAAGGAGAAAGAATAAAGTTGGGAAAAAGATAAGGTTGCTTGTTTGCATGGATTAGTACAACATAGAATGTTGGCCGACAAATGTGCATATGTGGCCTAAGATGAAACGACATGGTTTTGTGCAACGCTTCAACACCATTTAACGACGTGATATCGTTTTGGCCTGGCCGACGGATATGGTATCCATCGGCCAAGATTTTAATATATAAGGGACCTAAACCCTAATTCCACTCATTCCCGACCCTACCTCTCCGCCTCTCTCCCTCACGCGAGCTTCTCTTCTCTTCTCTTCCAAATCCCACCATCGCCTCTGACCTCCTTCCTCTGTTTCTCCACCGTAGTTCATCGTATTATTTCCATCCCTATATATTCTTTAGTCCTTTCCTCCAACAAATCATGTTTTTTTTCGAATCATCTTTCAAGTTTTGTTCGAATTAAATCAACATGCCTATATGTTAAACTCTTTGTATCATATATGATTTTTTTTTTTGTATATGTTTAGTTATTACTTTCATAAATTTAGACATTTAGGGTTTCAGGAATTCAGAACTTTAGGGTTCCAGGAATTAAAGAATGTTAGGTACAAGGTTGTGAATTTGAGGTTTTCTTTCTTAAATTTGGGGTTTAAGATACTGGGGGTTTCATACATTTAGGGTTTTAATTAGAAATTTCTTAATATGTAGTGTTTGAGAAATTTAGGGTTATCAAATTCACCAACATGAATGTCATGGGTTTTGTTTCAAAAATTGATTTAAGATTTTATAGGTTTTGTATTTATCTGTTTGATTTAAATTATGGTTTCAGTTAGGTTTCAGATTTACTAGTTTTCAATTTAGGGTTTGAAACTGAGGTTTGCTTTCATATAGTTAGTGGAGGACACGAACAATAGTGTCAGGGAAAAACATGGTTTCATTATGCAATTTAGGTTTGAGAAATTTAGGGTTTTAGAAATTCCTTAATTTTTTTATATTTGCATTCTGAAAACATGGTTTCATTCTGCAATTTAGGTTTTCATTTCGATGTTTGAGCCAACACCAGTAGTGTTGGGGAGAACAATCTGACTATGTTCGATCATATTGATGAAGAAGTGGGACTAAAGAGGGATGTGGATTGGGAAAAATAGATGAACTTAGTCATGGACAAATTGCCCCAGGAAAAGTGCTACGCATCACAAATTAATAGTTCACATGTATATGAGGCGTTTGATTTCAAATGAAGGAGTTAGGCTTAGAGTCGAAAGAGCGTAACGAGATAGGTTGGCTGCTGAAAGACGTGTTGCTCAAAGTGCAACACGTATTCCATCTGATGGAGTGACCACCATGCGCGGTCCGAAGCATCATGCAAAGGTTTATGTGTAGTGGCTGAAAGATAACTCCGAGCGCGAGTTCCAAGACTAAATGCTCTAGTTTATTACTTAGTATTTAACAAATGTTTGAATGATGACTTAATTTAGTTTCAATTTGTATTGTACTTTGTATTACTTTGTTATATCATACACAATACTTTTTTATGAATACTACATATGTATGTTTTGACTTGATTTGAGATAGATTATAATTATATTTGTTTTTATTTGAGTTGTACAGATATATGCATATGTTTGTGATATGATGGAACCAAACCTTGATCCTCGACTCGAGCGTAGGTGGCGTTAACGTGAAAATGATCGAACCTTATACTCAACACCCGCACCACAAGGAGCCAACTGTGCCGCCCAATCGGAGCCTACGGCTTACCCGGCGTGGCAGCAGTAGTACGACCAACTGCTGAGGGATGCCCATCAACGTTGCGATTATATTATGAGCCTGAAGCGCCATAAAGGATATGACCTTCCTCCACTCCCTAATGGTATACCCTTGTTTAGGGAGAGGCCTGCGTGGATAAACAATATTCAGGATGGTCCTCAAACTATAAAGGAGCCTGAGTGGTTTCAACAATATGTACAATATATGGAAGAATTCAAAGGAGTAGACGAGAAAATTATAGCAAGCCTGCATGCTACTTAAAGCTATTATGCTCAATTTGTGTGTAATGTTACAACTATTGGATGAATAATGATGTGTACAAAAAATAGGATGTTCGAAACTTATATATTTATATATGAATTGTTCTGTTGTCTATATATGGACTAATTCATACAGGTTTATCGTTTGTGTAAATATGTTGATGCAAAACAAGTTTATGGGAATAATCAAAATGTGTTTATAAGTTGGACTACACTATCTCACTTGGCCGACGGATATACAACATTCGTTGGGAAAGTATTAGTTTAGCCACGTATAATGCATCCGTGGCTTAAGTACCCTCATTTTAGCTACGTATGTTGAATTTGTGGCTAAAGTTTCATCACTTTATCCATGGATAAAATTACTTGTGACATAGATATTTTATCCGTTGGACAAGTCAACACTTTACCCACGGATATCGCAATCGTGGCTAAAGTAGCCTGACTTTAGCCACGGATACAGATTATTTATGACACAAATATTTTATCTGTTGGGCAAGTCATCACTTTACCCATAGATGCGTTATACGTGGGTAAAGTGGTCAAACTTTAGCCACATATCCATTTTATCTGTGGCCTAAGTGAAATTTTGCAGTAGTGCTACAACATCGATCTAAATTATGGAACATCGATTTAAGTCTCGAAATTTTTTGGAATATCCGATATAAAAGTTATGTAACATTTGAAATAATTTTTTTGAATATCAAAAATATTATTCCGTGACGGAAAATATGAAATTTGAAAAAAAAAATCGGAATTCTAAATTATAAAAAATAGAATATTAAAATATTTTAAAAAAACAATAAAAAGAATTAGAAAGTAAAAAAAAAAGAGACCGAGTAACCAAATTATCCTTTTGCTGATTTTTCTAGTTATATTTGGTATAGTTAAATTTGAAAATTTATAGACATTAGATTCCAAATTCGGATGTTTTAGATTTGGGTAACAACATAAGGTTGGGTAATAATATAATGTGTGGTAACCTATGATTGTGCCCCTATGCATATATATATAGGGAATTTCGGCCAACCCTAATAATATATATATTGTTGGTCTTTTATTTAAGTTACAAGAAATAAAGGAGAGCTCTAGTTTGACTAGAAAATAAGAAAACTTAGTTAAACTAGAAAAGGGAAATAAAACTCAAATTAGTTTCCCCTATTAAAACTTTGCTTATTCGAAAAGGACTTGATTTTTGAAAAATCAAAACCCTATATTAAACGGCCATAGGGCCAAAAAATCATACACACTATTGTAAGGATATTCGGCCAACACATAGAGAGAAAAGAGGTAATTGTTCCAAAACTCTAGCAATCTTCTAGTTGTGGGATTACTTTGTTGTGTAGATACTATTAGAGAGTGGATTTCTTCAAGGACGCCTTGGCATATCTCTATCAGAGTGAAGGACTTTGAGTTTTGGCATCATCGTGCTAAGATCATTGACTACAAGAGGTCAACTAATCTACATTTTGTTCTAGATTAGTTATTCGATATGCATGTGATCAAGGTTTAGGATTATGCAAAAAAACAAAAATTGTTTTTGTTGCGTTTTTGAAACCCATAATCCAAAAAATTGATGGTCAAAGCATCCTTGGTCCAATCTTTCGTATTTTCTTCTTGGGTCGTGAAAAGAAGCTTGTTCTTTTGCCTATATTCTGTACCGAATGGGAAGCTAATGAGCAGGTGAATCTCTGTATCCTTACTAGAGGCAGAAAAAAGGGGCAAGCATTCGCCACATGGACCCGTTTGTCGTGAACTCTTGTCAGTACGTGAAGACAACATGCGCATGTGCCCTAAAGGAAATTGCAAACTATTGGTCAAACTTGTAGATCCTAGATTATCCCCAAAATGTGTAAGTGAGTAATAGAAATGTCTCTCCCGTGGGACAAGATGTCATAGGTCGTGCATATAGAGTATGAACTTGGGGGTCCTCGTTCCAATACTAAGATTTAGAGGTGGTTGTCTAGTTGATCATGACTACCAGTATCTCCTGCACATCCCTAGGTCCAAAAAAAATCACTCAAAATCTCGTTGTCTCATTCCCTTCTTCAAATGCGCATGAGACTCGAAACATGTTTGCTTTTTAGGGTCGGGCCCGTAGTTTCCACTGTAAGAACCACTCCCGGTCAACGCCAGTCAAATCGGCGAAAAACAGGAAAATTTAAAAAATTTGGACAGACACTTAATTGAACCTAAAATTGACCCCGAGGGTCATACCGGACTTAAGTTGACACCGATATCGACCAAAGTGAGTTCCGGGGGACTCAGGGCAACTTTCTAACCAATTTGGGAAATGTTGACTTTTCGCTGGAAAAGTAAACCGAGCGACGTTTTGGTCCGTTCGAGGCACGTTTTGGATCCAAAAAGCTTAGCGTCATCGCAGCAGTCTTAGTTGAGCCGTTTCCTTGTGGCCCGTGAAGTTTCGTAATTTCTTGGAAAAAGTGCCCGTTCGGGGCCCGAAACAGCCGAATTTCGCTAATCTGATTGGAAAATATCTAGAAGATATTTTCATAAAAGGTGTGGGACCCACTTGCCACATGTCACCAATGTGGTGGTGTTATGTTTAATGGACAAAACAAGAAGACTACATAGGGAGAAGGGTTCGGCCATGGTTAAAAATAAAAGAGAAAAATAGAGTTTTAGAGAGAGAAAAGAAGAGAGAAGAAGGAGAGAAAAAGAGAAGACGCTTGGGGGATTTGTGACTTTTCTCGATCATCAAACCGTTGGATCGTCTCAAAGATAGAAGAATCGAGTTCACACCGTCATTCTCTACGGTGAGCATCTAACCGATTTTCGTTTTGTTAAGTTTGAAAGTTAGGGTTTAGGTTAAAACTATTAGTTTTTGGTTGAGTTGAGGTGTAGGGTTCGTTGGAGACGTTTTGGAGCGAAAGGATTATCGTTTTCCGGTGACCGGAGGCTCGGGGGGAGCTCCGGCCACCGTGTATCGTGGCTGGCCGGCCATGGGGTGGCTGGCCGGAGCTAGGACCGTCCACCACCATGGGGGACCGGCCCCAAAATGGCCCTAGCCACCCCAGGCCAAGGGTGGCCGGGTGGGTCCCACATGCTCGGGTATTCGGGTTTCGTGTTCAGGTGGTTTAGGACGTTCCCCAAGTCGTTAATCCACACCCGGATCGAAATTTGGAATTAAAATGTGAAAGTTGTAATTGACGGGTTTAGAAACTTTAAACGCGAATTAAATTACTCGGAAGTCGGAATTTGATTCCGTCGAGTGCTTAGGAACCCTTGGATTATTCTAAGACCGTAGAAACAAAAACGGGAATTTTCGGAGCCCTGGAAGGACGTTTTCCAATCCCGGGCAGATTCGTCGGGTCGGGCGAAACGGGCATTTCCGGGTCCATTATCGACAATGTCGAGTAATTGGGAAGTTTAGGAGTGATTGACATTGTCGGGGTTACTTTTGGGCGTCAATTTTATTAAAATTCAGTTTGTGCCTGCAAACTTAAACTTGCGTTAAATTGTGTTCTTATTAGATCGTGCTGCCGACAGAGGAAAGGGAAAGCTAGGCGAGTGATCGTGATCACGCCGGAGCTTGGTTGTGAGCTTTTGGGGAAAACATACGAGGTAGGGAAAAGTAGCCAGATCTCGGCCCTGACTAGGGAAAGTTAACAGTAGAAATGCATGTGACACTTGGGTGTCGTGGGTTAAGTAAGTTTATCGAATAATAGAAAGGCAGGCGACACCGGGTGGTGTCGTATGATACGGGAACGTATCGAACAATAGAAATGCATGTGACACTTAGCAGTGTCGTAGGAGCAGTGAACTTATTGATATGAGAATTACTGGAGGCATTTGGTGATGCCCGGAGGTTGTTTGTTTAGTTTGTGTCTTGGGTGGCCATGAGTACCCGTGGGGTTGTTAAACCCGTGTTATATTATTTGTGTTGTTGGGTGGCCGTGAGTGCCCGTGGGGTTGTTAAACCCGTATTTCACCGTTGGTGTGTTTTGGGTGGTCGTGAGTGCCCGTGGGGTTGTTGAGCCCGTGTCTTTACAGTTGGTGTGTTTTGGGTGGCCGTGAGTGCCCGTGGGGTTGTTGAGCCCGTGTCCTTATTGTTAGTGTGTATTGGGTGGCCATGAGTGCATGTGAAGTGTTAGACCGGTGTGGTTGCTGTTTGTTGAACTTTGCTTGTGATTGTGATTCTGGTTACCTGAGGTTGGGGGCCCGCTTCATAATAACTGGGGTCCCGTGATCGCACGCGTATGCATGTTCAGACGAGGTAGGGGCCCGCCAGAGAGTAAAGGGGTCCTGGCCGCGCGTGCGTGGTGGTGACAGGTCGACAGCCTGATCCGACTTTGTGTCGGGAAAAGTGCGACAGGTCGACCGCCTGATCCAACCGTCGTGTTGGGAAAAGTGCGACTGGTCGACCGCCTGATCCAACCGTCGTGTTGGGAAAATTTGCGTGGGGACTGAGCAGCTGGAGTGCGATCCTTTTCGATCGTGTTTGGTGTGCGATCCTTTGTAATCTTGGGTGTTGCGTGGTTATCTTTCGTGTCTTTGGAGGAAGTCGTAATCGTTGGGTCGGGTCTACAATACGTGTCCGAGTATTGAGTCGGTTAGGGAAAGTAACAATTGTGTGTCAGTCGGGTTACTTGAGTTGGGGATAGTAGTCCCCGGTGTTGGGTTTGTTGTTGGTGTTACCGGCATTGTCTGCTAGTATGCCGTAGTCAGTCTGTTATCCGTGGTGGTGTGCGAACGCTCACCCCTAGCTGCTTTTCCTACAGGTACTGGTCGCGGGACGGACTAGGTGAGCTCTCGAAGCTTGAAGAGCTGGGAGCGGGAGTCTGGGTTTCCTTTTGAGTTTAGCGACGTACGCCTTGTATTTTGTCCGCTTGTTGGGACGTACTTTTGAGTTGTAAATTATTATTTTGATTAACTAAATGGTGGTTTTAAAGCAATTTATTTAAAAGGTTTGAAAATGGTTTTATTGTTTTGCTGTTCGCGTTCCGGGTTCGTTTCTACTGAATTTGGGGCGTGACAAAACCACTGTAAAGTGTTGATAAAACTAGTGTAAAGTGTTGATAAAACAAGTGTTCCGGGTTCGGTTCTACTGAATTTGGGGCGTGACAGCTTGGTATCAGAGCTCGAGGTTTCACACCTCGGACTGTACGTCAATTAGGTGGGGAGATTCGAGTCAGTAAAGTCTCTCCGTGCGTTGGGTACGCAAGTCGGAAACCGTGTGTAGACCCGTAGTGTTTTGAGTCCTGTTTGTGTTTTTGTGTATGTGCAGTATTATTATTACTGGCATACTGATTGTGTGTTGCTGCGTGAAACGTTTTTAAGCTGTCGCGACTCGACTCAGGAGCGCTCTTGTAGTCGAACGTGACGGTGTTGACATCAAGTGGGTACAATGTAGTTCGGGGACGCCTGGACCGTGTTGTAACTACGTGATGTCGAGAAATGAGGTTTTATAATGAAAAGGAGAAAGTTTTAAAATTGGTTGGCCCTGTGGGCGTGTTTTTGAATTTGTTGGCCCGGTGGGCGTGTTTTTGATTTTGGTTGGCCTTGTCGGCTTGTGATTGAGGTTGGGTGATTTGAATTTGTCTGTGAGTTGTTGTGCGTGTGTTTGTTAAATTGGTGATCGAGCGTGCGTAGCCCTTAAGGCTGATTTTGGGGTTAAAAAGAGGTAAAGGTTCGAGTCTGAAACGAATTTGGGAAACAGGCCTACGCGAGCGTCACGGACCCTGTCACGGATCCGTGACGGAGCAGCGCGTTTTGGCGAGTTTTGGGCCTTCGTCACGACTCCGTGACATCAACCGTGACGGGGTCTGTCACGTATCCGTGATTCCTGTCTTGTTCCACCGTCTTGATTGTGCAGTTTGAGTATTGGTTTTGCGTGGCTGTGTTCACAGTTTTGTGGGTTGTAGAGGTCGTAAGTTCGGTGTTAAAAGGTGAGGTCTTGGGTTTGAGACTCATCAATAACCTACGGTAGTGATACAACGCCTCGGTGTGAGAGTCTCACCATACGGAGAGGGGTTAAGGTTGATGCGCTACGGTGCCATACGAACTAGGTTTCCCTTGTGTGAACGGGTGTTCGAGGTTTCCCTCGCGTGAACGGGTGGTTTGAGGTTTCCTTCACGTGAGTAGGTTATTCGAGGTTTTCCTCGCGTGAACGGGTGGTTTGAGGTTTCCTTCACGTGAGTGGGTTATTTGAGGTTCCCTACATGATCGAGTAACTAGGGTATCGAGGTTGTGAGCAATAGTGTTTGGTTAGTTGAGAACGTGATCCCCGTTTTGAGGTTTCCCTTATGTGATCGGGTAATTGGGGTATTGATATTGCGAGCAATAGTGTTTGCTTAGTTGAGAATGTGATCCCCGTTTGAGGTTTCCCGACGTGATCGGGTAATTGGGGTATTGAGGTTGTGAGCAATAGTGATTTGCTTAATTGAGAACATAATCCCTGTTTCGAGGTTTCCCTCACGTGTGAGAGTATTTGAGGTATTAATGGCTTGAGCAGTGTGACATTTTGGTATCAGGTTTTGAGGTAGTGGTTTGCCCTGGCTAGATTGGTAAGTCGTTAGTGATTTACTAGTATGCCATAATCGAACGGGTGTCCGTGGAGGTGAGCATAACGCTCATCCCCTTTACTACTTTTCCCGCAGGGGACGAGTAGCGAACACTGGTTTGGTTGCGGAAAGTTATAAGTGAATGCATAAAGGATCTTGTGGGGGTTGCACTAGACCTTATCGGAGTGAATAATGGAGTGGTTGTTCGGTCTCTGATTTGGGCGTCAGTTTTATTGGATACTGGGGTGTCACACTCGTTTGCTTCGTCGAGTGGTGCTGAGATGTTGGGGCTGAGTTTAGAGCCGTTGAGTCCACCCCTGCGTCTGGGTATGTCGGTTAGGGGTGATGTGGTGTTGACTAGAGTCTGTTGTGCATGCGGAGTTAGAGAAGCGAACCGATACAGGAGGTTCGAGATAGGGCTCAAGAGCCCTGAGGCTGGATCGGGTCCTCACCCCGAGGTTTCGGGTAGGTTCGGAGTTGGTGGGCACGACGACGGTAGAGGAGCGAGGTGTTAGAGAGACCGCGAGGTTCCATGAGGTTCGGCAGCGACTGAACTTGTGCGTGTGTCCGTGGGAAGGATACTTACGAAATGACAACCGTTGACGTGATCCTGAGAGTTGATTGGCAGGCGAAGTGCCAAGCCAATATCGACTGCTACAGGCGACGAGTGACAGTGTCAGCAGGCAACACGAAGGTGTCGTGTGTGCTGGGTAGTAAGAGCGGGGTTCTCCTGTCGGCGTTGTCCGCAGTGGAGGAAGTATCGGCTGTGCAGAGCCGAGAGTTACTGCGAGTGGTATGCGAGTTCCCCGAGGTCTTTCCTGAGGAGTTGAGCGGGTTGCCACCGGAACGTAAGGTGGAGTTTGGGATTGATCTGGTGCCGGGAACGGCAGCGATATCGATGGCGCCTTACAGGTTTGCGCCGACAGAGTTGACTGAGCTGAAGCGTCAGCTCGAGGAGCTTCAGGAGAAGGGATTTATCCGTCCGAGCGTATCGCCGTGGGGAGCACCAGCACTCTTCGTGAAGAAGAAGAGTGGAGAGCTTTTGATTTGTATAGATTACCGGAAGCTGAACCGGGTTACGGTGAAGAACCGATACCCGATGCCGAGGATTGACGACTTTTTCGACCAGTTGAGAGGGTCGACCTGTTTCTCGAAGATCGATATGCGATCCGGATATTACCAGTTGCGAGTCTGAGAGGGGGGCGCCGCAAGGACTGCATTCCGGACACGCTATGGGCATTACGAGTTCTTGGTGATGCCGTTTGGACTGACGAACGCACCTGCAGCGTTCATGGATTTGATGAACAGTATATTCCGGCCGTACTTAGATCAGTTTGTGGTGGTGTTCGTAGACGACATCTTGATCTATTCGTAAAGAGAGGTGGCACATGAGGTACATCTGAGAACTGTTCTGGCCCTGCTATGCACGCATCAACTATATGCCAACCTGGAGAAGTGCGAGTTTTGGCTCGCTGAGGTGAAATTCCTCGGTCACATTGTATCCCGTGACGGTATACTGGTCGATCCGTCGAAGATCGACGCGGTTTCGAAGTGGGAACGGCCCACGAGTGTCTTCGAGATCCGCAGCTTTCTGGGGTTGACAAGCTATTATCGGCGATTTGTCCAGGACTTTGCGCGACTAGCCGCGCCGATGAATTTGTTGACGCGCAAAGGAGTCGGGTTTGTGTGGACAGAGGATTGTGAACGTGCGTTCACGGAGTTGAAGACTCGTCTGACTACCGCTCCAGTATTGGTAGTGCCAGAGCGAGAGATCGGGTATGAGGTCTATTGTGATGCGTCCGGGGAAGGACTGGGCTGTGTACTGATGCAGTTGGGTAGAATCGTCGCTTATGGCTCCAGGCAGTTGAAGACACACGAGCGCAACTATCCTACCCATGACTTGGAGCTAGCAGTAGTCGTGTTCGCGCTAAAGTGCTGGCGGTATTATCTGTATGGCGAGGGATTTCAGGTGTTCTCGGACCACAAGAGCCTCAAGTACATCTTTTCTCAACGAGACCTGAACATGCGCCAGCGGAGATGGATGGAGCTACTTGAGGAGTACGACTTTGAGCTACACCACTATCCGGGTAAGGCGAACGTGGTCGCCGACGCCTTGAGTGGGAAGTCGGTTCCGAGTCTTGCTAGCATTATCAGTCCGAGAGTGGGACATGATGGGGGAACTGAACACGTTCGGGCTTAGCTGGAGGAGATTACCGGTGGCGCGGCGTGGCCACGTGCTCCTTGGTGGCTCAGCCCTCACTACTTTCCCGAGTGTTGGAGGCGCAGTCAGAGGACGTCGAGACGTCAGAGATCCGTGAGAGGGTCGCCAACGGTGACGAGGCGGTAGTCTGGGAGATTAGTGCAGATTGGGGACTACGGTATTGAGGAGAGTTATTCGTGCCGGGAAACTGTAGGGACGACGTGTTGCGAGAGTCACATCATTCACGTCTTACAGTGCACCCGGGTGGCACCAAGATGTACCGCGACATTAGGCGGCACTTCTGGTGGAGCGGGATGCGGAGAACGGTCGCAGAATTTGTATCGAGGTGCCTCGTCATTCAGCAGGTGAAGGCCGAACATCAGCGTCCCGCCAGATTGTTGCAGCCACTGCCGATTTCCCAGTGGAAGTGGGAGCATATCACGATGGACTTCGTGTGTGAACTGCCGAGATCGCCGAAGGGACACGACGCCGTATGGGTAGTAGTCGATCGATTGACCAAGTCGGCCCATTTCCTGGCTATGAAGATGATTGATCCGGTCGACAAGTTGAGCAGCCTATACATTTAGGAGATAGTGCGTCTCCATGGGGTCCCTGTGTCGATAGTGTCTGACAGGGATCCTCGTTTCACGTCCAGATTTTGGCCGAGTCTGCAGACCGCGTTTGGAACCGAGGTTCTACTCAGTACATCACACCATCCCTAGACAGACGGTCATTTCGAGCGCACTATTCAGATCTTGGAAGACATGATGCGGGCATGTGTGCTGGACTTCAGGGGATCATGGGAGACCCACCTGCCGTTGGTCGAGTTCGCCTACAACAACAACTTCCAGGCCAGTATTGGGATGGCACCGTTCGAAGCGTTGTATGGGAGGCCGTGTCGATCGCCAATGTGTTGGGCAGAGGTGGGGGACAAGAGTTTGCTGGGGCCAGATCTTGTCCGAGAGACGACAGAGAAGGTCGTGCTGATACGCGAGCGGTTGAAGACTGCACAGAGTCGGCAGAAGAGTTATGCCGATAGAAGACGACGACCTCTAGAGTTCGCAGTCGGGGATCACGTGTTCCTGAAGGTGAGCCCGAGGAAGGGACTGGTACGGTTCAGACGCAGCAGAGGCAAGTTAGCCCCGTAGTACATTGGCCCGTTCGAGACCTTGAGCAGAGTGGGAGCAGTGGCCTAGCGTCTGGCGTTACCACCGCAACTTGGGAGAGATCATAACGTCTTCCACGTGTCCCAAGTTGCGGCAGTACAATGCGGACCCCTCCCACGTCATTGAGTGGGCAGATATCGAGGTGGCTGACGATGTCTCCTATGAGGAGCAGCCGGTTCGAATCATGGACACACGGGAGCAGGTCCTGCGTGGCAAGGTTATCCGCCTGGTACGGGTGCAGTGGAGGCACCACGGGGCTGAGTCAACTTGGGAGTGCGAGGACGAGGTTCGCGTGAAGTACCACGCGTTGTTCGACTCTTGAGGAACGTCTGTTTTAAATTTCGCGGAGGAAATTCCTTTAAGGGGGGTAGATTGTAAGAACCACTCCCGGTCAACGCTAGTCAAATCGGCGAAAAATAGGAAAATTTAAAACTTTTGGACAGACACTTGATTGAACCTAAAATTGACCCCGAGGGTCATACCGGACTTAAGTTGACCCCGATATCGACCAAAGTGAGTTCCGGGGGACTCAGGGCAACTTTCTGACCAATTTGGGAAATGTTGACTTTTCGCTGGAAAAGTAAACCGAGCGACGTTTTGGTCCGTTCGAGGCACGTTTTGGATCCAAAAAGCTTAGCGTCGTCGCAGCGGTCTTAGTTGAGCCGTTTCCTTGTGGCCCGTGAAGTTTCGTAATTTCTTGGAAAAAGTGCCCGTTCGGGGCCCGAAACAGCCGAATTTCGCTAATCTGATTGGAAAATATCTAGAAGATATTTGCATAAAAGGTGTGGGACCCACTTGCCACATGTCACCAATGTGGTGGTGTTAGGTTTAAGGGACAAAACAAGAAGACTACATAGGGAGAAGGGTTCGGCCATGGTTAAAAATAAAAGAGAAAAATAGAGTTTTAGAGAGAGAAAAGAAGAGAGAAGAAGGAGAGAAAAAGAGAAGACGCTTGGGGGATTTGTGACTTTTCTCGATCATCAAACCGTTGGATCGTCTCAAAGATAGAAGAATCGAGTTCACACCGTCATTCTCTACGGTGAGCATCTAACCGATTTTCGTTTTGTTAAGTTTGAAAGTTAGGGTTTGGGTTAAAACTATTAGTTTTTGGTTGAGTTGAGGTGTGGGGTTCGTTGGAGGCGTTTTGGAGCGAAAGGATGATCGTTTTCCGGTGACCGGATGCTCGGGGGGAGCTCCAGCCACCGTGTATGGTGGGTGGCCGGAGCTAGGACCGGCCACCACCATGGTGACCGGCCCCAAAATGGCCCTAGCCACCCTAGGCCAAGGGTGGCCGGGTGGGGCCCACATGCTCGGGTATTCGGGTTTCGTTTTCAGGTGGTTTAGGACGTTCCCCAAGTCGTTAATCCACACCCGGATCGAAATTTGGAATTAAAATGTGAAAGTTGTAATTGACGGGTTTAGAAACTTTAAACGCGAATTAAATTACTCGGAAGTCGGAATTTGATTCCGTCGAGTGCTTAGGAACCCTTGAATTATTCTAAGACCGTAGAAACGAAAGCGGGAATTTTCGAAGCCCCGGAAGGACGTTTTCCAATCCCGGGCAGATTCGCCGGGTCGGGCGAAACGGGCCTTTCCGGGTCCATTATCGACAATGTCGAGTAATTGGGAAGTTTGGGAGTGATTGACATTGTCGGGGTTACTTTTGGCGTCAAGTTTATTAAAATTCAGTTTGTGCCTGCGAACTTAAACTTGCGTTAAATTGTGTTCTTATTAGATCGTGCTGCCGACAGAGGAAAGGGAAAGCTAGGCGAGTGATCGTGATCACGCCGGAGCTTGGTTGTGAGCTTTTGGGGAAAGCATACGAGGTAGGGAAAAGTAGCCGGATCTCGGCCCTGACTAGGGAAAGTTAACAGTAGAAATGCATGTGACACTTGGGTGTCGTGGGTTAAGTAAGTTTATCGAATAATAGAAAGGCAGGCGACACCAGGTGGTGTCTTATGATACGGGAACGTATCGAACAATAGAAATGCATGTGACACTTAGTAGTGTCGTAGGAGCAGTGAACTTACCGATATGAGAATTACTAGAGGCATTTGGTGATGCCCGGAGGTTGTTTGTTTAGTTTGTGTCTTGGGTTGCCATGAGTGCCCGTGGGGTTGTTAAACCCGTGTTTTATTATTTGTGTTGTTGGGTGGCCGTGAGTGCCCGTGGGGTTGTTAAACCCGTATTTCACCGTTGGTGTGTTTTGGGTGGCCGTGAGTGCCCGTGGGGTTGTTAAAACCGTATTTCACCGTTGTTGTGTTTTGGGTGGTCGTGAGTGCCCGAGGGGTTGTTGAGCCCGTGTCTTTACAGTTGGTGTGTTTTGGGTGGCCGTGAGTGCCCGTGGGGTTGTTGAGCCCGTGTATTTACTGTTGATGTGTCTTGGGTGGCCATGAGTGCATGTGAAGTGTTAGACCGGTGTGGTTGCTGTTTGTTGAACTTTGCTTGTGATTGTGATTCTGGTTACCTGAGGTTGGGGGCCCGCTTCATAATAATGGGGGTCCCGTGATCGCACGCGTATGCATGTTCAAACGAGGTAGGGGGCCCGCCTGAGAGTAAAGGGGTCCTGGCCGCGTGTGCGTGGTGGTGACAGGTCGACAGCCTGATCCGACTTTGTGTCGGGAAAAGTGCGACAGGTCGACCGCCTGATCCAACCGTCGTGTTGGGAAAAGTTGCGTGGGGATTGAGCAGCTGGAGTGCGATCCTTTGTGATCTTGTTTGGTGTGCGATCCTTTGTGATCTTGGGTGTTGCGTGGTTATCTTTCGTGTCTTTGGAGGAAGTCGTAATCGTTGGGTCGGGTCTACAATACGTGTCCAAGTGTTGAGTCGGTTAGGGAAAGTAACAGTTGAGTCGCTGGGAGCGGGAGTCCGGGTTTCCTTTTGAGTCTAGCGACGCACGCCTTGTATTTTGCCCGCTTGTTGGGATGTACTTTTGAGTTGTAAATTATTATTTTGATTAACTGAATGGTGGTTTTAAAGAGATTTATTTAAAAGGTTTGAAAATGTTTTATTGTCTTAAACGTTCGCGTTTCGGGTTCGGTTCTACTGAATTTGGGGCGTGACACCACCCTTGGCATCTAACAGATTAGCCATGGTTGATGCAAGACCTCCATCGAGGTCCGTGGTTCAATAATTATACGAGATCTCTGTCGAAGAAGTTCCTGCATTGACAAGATACCACTCCAAATAAAGATCAGATTGGATCCTACCTTCGTCTCCAAAAAGCGACGTTTTAGTGAAGTATGCCTCCGTGAAGACCCAAGAGGTAAGACTTCCCTTGTCCGTGTATAGTTTCCATAGTTGTTTGCCAAGAAGCGCTGAGTTGAAATCTTCCAAGTTCTTGAACCCTTGTCTGCCTAGTTCCTTGGGTTTGCTAATTATTTTCCAAGATTTCCAAATGATTGGGTGATCAATTCCCCCTGGCTATTTCCACTAGAATCTTTTCAATTCTATGATGATGCGGTCGATGGTCCCTTAGGGCAGGCGGAAACGCTCATGACGCGTGTGGGAATCGATTGAAGGAGCGACTGGACCATGACCTTATTGTCGGTCGCGTTCAATATTTTCCCATCCTAGTTTTGAATCATCTTGATCATACGTTCTAGGATATAATTCATGTTGCATTTCTTATTATAATTATCATATTAGGAACGTCTATGTAGGGGTGAAAGAGCCATCTCTTGGATCCTGAGAAGGCAAGTGCCTCCTGCTTGTGTGTTCAGGAAAATGTTGTGACTGAAGAAGAGATGACTTATGATGATTGATAACTTGTTCGATGTTTCTTTGAATCAACGTAAGAGACTCTGGAGGTTTCCCATCTCCAAAAGAGTATCCCACAATTATACATAACAATCATCGACAAACAAGTGGTGGGTAAGGAGTGGTCTTGATTTAGACACACTGATATTGTGTAAATTACTATCTCCCTCCATTTTCTAGAGCATTCTGATCAATTCTTTCCCATAGAACAGGAAGAGGAACGACGAACTTAAAACTTGATTTTTTTTTTTATCAGAGAAGTTTTATAAGACCTTGCTCTCAAAATGAGGCAAAGGTAGTCTGCAAGAGGGAAAATTAGAACCAAGAAATACACAATCCAAACAATGGGACCAAAACAAAACAACAGAACAAATAAAAACACATAAAATAGAACAGAAACTGTAATAACCGCTCCCG
Source organism: Erodium maritimum (assembly GCA_963921825.1). Taxonomy (NCBI): domain Eukaryota; kingdom Viridiplantae; phylum Streptophyta; class Magnoliopsida; order Geraniales; family Geraniaceae; genus Erodium; species Erodium maritimum. The sequence goes on along the minus strand of OY997595.1, from coordinate 46,096,987 downwards.
GTAACGCTAGTCAAATCGGCAGAAAAACAGAAAAATTTAAAATTTTGGGACAAACACCTAAATGAACCTAAATTTGACCCCGAGGGTCATATCGGACTTAAGTTGACCCCGATATCGACCAAAGTGAGTTCTAGGGGACTCAAGGCAACTTTTTGACCAATTCGGGAAAGGTTGACTTTTGCCGGAAAAGTCAACCGAGCGACGTTTTGGTCCGTTCGAGACCCGTTTTGGATCCAAAAAGCTTAGTCGTCGTTACAGCGGTCTTAGTTGGGCCGTTTCCTTCTAGCACGTGAAGTTTCGTAATTTCTTGGAAAATGGGCCCGTTCGGGGCCCGAGACGGCCGAATTTCGCGAATCTGACAGCAAAATATCTACAAAGATATTTTTTAAAGAGGTGGGACCCACTTGTCACACAAGTGGTGGTAGTTGTTATTTTTGAACAAAACAAAAGGAAAGACAAGAGGGTTTCGGCCAAATAAAAAAAAAAGGAGAGAGAAAGAAGAGAGAAGAAGGAGAAGGAGAAAAGGAAAAAAAAAGAGGAGAGAAGTTTAGGGTTTGTCGATTTCCCGACAATCCGACCGACGGATCGTCTCAACGGTTGTAGAATCGAGCTCTCTTCGTCATTCCCTACGGTGAGAACCTATTTGTTTCTCGTTTTGGTGCATTTGAAAGTTAGGGTTTGTGTTTAAACGAGTTAAATATGGATGAGTCGAGGTGTAGGGTTCGTTGGGGACGTTTTGGGGCAAAAAGGATCGGTTTCCGGTGACCGGAGGCTTGGGGGAGCTCCGGCCACCGTGGGTGGTGGCTGGCCGGAGCTGGGACCGGCCACCACAGTGGTGAACCGGTCGAAAACCGGTCCAGCCACCCACGGGTAATGGTGGCCGGGTGGGGCCCACGTGTCGGGTCTCGGGTTTTTCGTGTTCGGGTGGTTTTGGACGTTCCCCAAGTCGATAATTCACACCCGGAACGAATTATGGAATTAAATTGTGAAAGTTGGAAATTTCGGGTTTAGAAACTTTAAACGCGAATTAAATCGCTCGGAAGTCGGAAATTGATTCCGTCGATTGCGTTGGAACCCTTGAATTATTCTAAGATCGTAGAAACGAAAACGGGAATTTTCGGAGCCCCGGAAGGGCGTTTTTCCGATCCCGGGCAGATTCGCCGAGCCGGGCGAATCGGGCCTTTATGGGCCCATTGTTGACAATGTCGAGTAATTGGGAAGTTTGGGAGTGATCGGCATTACCGGGGTTGCGTTTGGGCGTCTAATTCTTTAAAATTCAGCTTTGCCTGTGAACTTACAAAGTGTTTTAATTGTGTTCATGTTAGATCGTGCCGCCGACCGCGGAAAGGGGAGGCTAGGCAAGTGATCGTGAGCACGCCGGAGCTTGGGCGTGGTCTTTTGGGAAAGCGTTACGAGGTAGGAAAAAGTAGCCGGATCTCGGCCATGACTAGGGAAAGTTAACAGTAGAAATGCATGTGGCACTTGGGTGTCGTAGGATCAGTGAACGTAACGAACATTAGAAATACATGTGACACCTAGAGGTGTCGTAGGATAAGTGAACGTACCGAACAATAGAAATGCATGCGACACTTAGTGGTGTCATAGGACAAGTGAAAGTATCGAACATTAGAAGTACTGGTGGCTTTTGGTTGTGCCCGTAGGTTGATTGAATTGTTTGTGTTTGTGGGTGGCCATAAGTGCCTGTAGGGAGTGGAACCCGTATTGGTTGATTGACTTACCGAGTGGTAGTTAGTCGTGTTGTCGTATTTTCTTTCTATATGCGGGGTATTGTGTGTTATTTGGTTGTGACTGTGATTGTTCTGGTGATGACTGTTGAGCTATGCCCGATGGGTGTGTCGTACCCTCCGGTGCGCGGTCGATAAAATGCTGAGGGCTATGGTTCCCGTCAGGTGCGTCGTACCTTCCGGCGCATGATCGGTAAAGTGCTGAGGTTAGAGTTGTGCCCGAGGGGTGTGATGTACCCTCCAATGCGTGGTCGGTAAAGAGAAGAGGGTTGTGGTCCCCGTCAGGTGTGTCGCACCTTCCGGCACGTGATTGGTAAAGTGCTGAGGCTGGATTTATGCCCGAGGGGTGTGTCGTATCCTCCGGTGCGCGGTCGGTAAAGAGCAGAGGGTTGTGGTCCCTTTCAGGTGTGTCGCACCTTCCGGCGCGTGATCGGTAAAGTGCTGAGGCTTGTGGTTGTGGTTTGCGTGACTTTGGTCACTTTTGTGTTGTGTTCTTCGAGGTCGTCTTTACTGTGTGGGGTCTACATTATGGGTACGAGTGTTTAGATGGTTGGGGAAAGTAACAGTTTTCGTGTGACAGTCGGGTTAGTTGTGTTTGGGATGGTAGTCCCCGGTGTTTTGTCTGTTGTTGGTGTTTCCAGCATTTCTGCTAGTATGTCGTAGTCAGTCTGGTATCCGTGGTAGTGAGCGAACGCTCACCCCTAGCTGCTTTTCCTACAGGTACTGGTCGCGAGGCGGACTAGGGGAGCTCTCGAAGCTTGAAGAGCTGGGAGCGGGAGTCCGGGTTTTTGGGAGTTTAGCGACGTACGCTTTGGTTTTTGTCTGCTTGTTTTGGACGTATTTTCAGTTGTAAAAATATTGTTTTGAATAACTTAAGTGGTGATTTTAAGCGGTTTATTAAAATGTTTGAAAATTGTTTTACTGTTTCACCGTTTGCGTTCCGGGTCCGGTCTTTCCGAATTCGGGGCGTGACAGAATAGATACATGCCTAAACCGACCCAAACACGAGCATCTCCCGAATCTTCTACAGATAACTAGCACCACCCCCGAGAGAAAGAACGATGACGATCAAAAGCACAACCATGCACATACCCTCAACATAGGCCTCTATCAATATTTGAGGGACACCTACTCAATTACTCACGAAACATCCAAAATATTTTCCAAATAAAAAACGTCATTCGGAGTAAGGGGGTGCAATTCTGCATCTAGCATGTCGAGCTCCTTTTGAAACTGTTCAGTGGTAGTCTTGGATTGAAATCCTATTTTACTATAGTAAGCCCAAGCCTTGGTAGCTACCCGATGTTTTCTCAGATCTCTATTAAGGTCGGGCCCATAAACATCATCCGCCAACGTCTTATCTGATAAGGATCCCAAATTCTCGCAGATTTCCTTCCTTTAAACACACGCTTCTTCTTGCGGAAAAGAGATTTTCTCGATACCGTCATTCCTGAATGATAGGATATTAACGAGGACTTAGTGTCTGGCACAACAAAATTTGTATGTGCCTGACTCGAGCACAACCCTATTCTCCCAATAGAGATAGGAGTCAGACTCTCTCTATTAAGGGCTTGGAAACTAGGAGTCGTGCTTCTTGAAAATGACATCTCATAATCGCTTAAGACTACCTTTGAAGGATGTGAAATATCAGGACAGATTGACGGCGAGGACAGAGTCGCTGATACAACGTCACCTTTAAGATCGGAGTCAGGATGCAGAGCAGTATGACTATCCTTCTCGGGCTCATTATATCCTGCTTCTTCTGTCCTGTCACGCCCAATTCCGGTTTTGACCGAACTCGAGAAGTGAAATAGGAATAATAATTAAAATAATAAATAAAAATAAATTTAATAAAGCAATCTCCGCGAAAAACTTAATTCAAATCCAAATTTAAGAGTCAACCGCTCGTTCCAACAGAATGACATAAAATATAGTTTGATACAAAGGCAGTACGTCTCTAAAACATAAAATCTCCCAAAACCTCAAGGAGCTCCCGAGCCCTGAAACCACCTCTAGGTCTACTCATCAAGGAAACCTGTACAAACAGTAAACATGAAGGGTGTGAGCTTACGCTCAGTAGGAAAAAGTAGTAAAGTAAAAAGCACCCCCGTTTTTACAACAAAAGTTCCGATTAGTACGACTAGCCAAAAGACACCATAATCAGAGATCAACAAGAATTGCAATGCATAATAAAACAGTAACTCAAAGGAGATTAACGGGGAAACAGTTTATTCACAAATAGAACCAACTAGGCAAGCACACGGGTGCTGAAATATAGATAATTTAAGCAGCTAGACTTCGATTCACACGCAAACCAACACATCGTACCGGAATGCCCCTCGGTCACGATGGGACACATATCATTAGGGCTCCCGGAAATATTCCCACAAGGAATACATATCGTCGAGGCTCCCGGAAACGTCTCCAAAGGAACAGAGATCATCGGGGTGAAACAAGATATCCTCCAGGAAACATCCCCAAAGGGACGCATATCATCGGGGTAAAACATGTCTCTCCGGAATGTATATCATCGGAGTGAAATAACAAAATACCATGTCGGGATATCCCTCGTCGTAGGTCTTCCCGGAACACACATCGGGCAAACAAATAATACAAATACCAGAATGCTCATCGTTCTTCCCGGAACACACATCCAGGTAGACACTATACCGGAATACTCATCGGTCTTCCCGGAATTCGCATCGGGGTAAACATATACCAGAATGCTCATCGGTCTTCCCGAAATTCACATCGGAGTACAAATACGACACCTCGTGCGAAAATACAACCCGTCGGCCTAGGTACTACCCTACACCGGCATTCCCATCGGTGTAGGTACCATACCAGAACAACTCCTCTTGGAACACACATCAAGAGAATAACACGCATCATAATGTCTTAGTTCAACCACGGCTTACCAAGCCCAACAATCTTATCACAACACGCCACATAGAACTCATATTATCAACCAAGCTTACCGACATGACTTATAAAGCATGTCCCATCGGTCTATCACTCACCCGATCATACCACAAGACACAATCACATTACCACATTCAAACATTCACTCAATCAACCATAACACGGATCAACCATTCACATTACAATCATCACAATTCATCTAGTTTAGTATGACTCTTGTATTAACCAAAGAATGAAACATGCATCGGCACTTGATACCATCGATAACAATTCAACCCAAACACAAACAATCCTAAGACTCGTTATGGCCATTGTACCAGCACGACAATTTCCCAATAATTGAAAGCGATTAAACTAGTGAATCACATCCTATATGCATACTAAGACTCTTCCGGTTATTAATATAATTGAAGGCGGCTATGCTAGTGAATCACATCCTATATGCAAACTAGGACCATTCCAGTTATTATTATCCTATAGGCATACTATTAGCATTCTTAAAATCAAGAGTGGAGTTTACTACTCTTCCCTACCTTGAATTCTCCAACGATTAAGTACTCCTAGCTGCTGACGTCCTGGCTAGCTTCCTCCTCGTCCTCTCACATGGGTCCAAAGGCCTCCTCCTTCGTCGAGCTCGGGTTCAAGGTCTTGGATCACAATTAAAACTATAATTAAAGACTAACCAAAGGTGGTTGAAGAGGCAAACATCTAAGTTACAGTCCCCAAACAAACGGTTCAAGATAAACGTTCGAATTAGAAGGAAAAACACCCAAAAAGGGCTCAAAACCGGTCTGCCACGGATAGGGTCACGGATCCATTACCTGCGCCGTCACGGTTCTCCTCACGGAGCCGTGACTGATACCGTCACGGTCTCCCTCACGGAGCTGTGACGTCTCCCGTCACGGTGCCCGTCACGGATCCGTGACAGGTCTGACGGGTTCCGACCTTCTTCTTCCTCCAGCTTCTTTTTCACGAAGTTTCATTCCAAAACTCCATTTTTATCAATCCCAAACCTCCAAAAAAGCTCCAAATCCTCAATAACTCAATACCCATCATGGGTCTTCAACAAAACTCCTTAAATCCAAACTAAAAAAAACATCATCTAACTTCCTTTTATCTCCAAAAATCAATATCCAACATCAACTTCTAAAAAATCCAACCATTTTCAAGTTCTTCCTTCTAAACCCACAAATCGAAACTCAAGGAAAACAAAATTAGGTGAAGGATTTACCTTAGAAGTGGGATGGGGATGAAGAAGATGATGATTTGGAGGGTTTTTGGGAAGAACACAAGGTAAAGGCTCAACTTTTGCTCCTTTCTTCTTCTTCAAGCTCCAAAGCTTCCTCTCCTCTTCCTCTCTCTCTCTCTCTCTAAATTCGGCCAGCACAAATAAAGAAGATAAATGTGCTCCCAAATTGCTTTTAAAAACCTAGTTTGATGAAAGTCCAAAAATGCCCTTAGTTCCAATCCTTCTAATTTGGCTTTTGTGAGGGTAAATGGGTCATTGAAGACCCATTTCTTCTCCTGCAAGCGTCTAAGGACATCTGTCCTAGTGGGGACCACTTAGCCTTTAGGAAAAATCTATCAATTCCAAATTAAATTGTTTTAGTCGATAAAAAGTCCCCGTTTGACCAAAAATTGACTTTTCCAATACTACAGCCATTTGAAAGGAAACGGCCCAACTAATCTAACCGTGACGATGGATAAGCTTTTTAGGCCCCGGAAAGGTCCTGAACGACTCCCGGAGTCATCGGTTGACTTTTCCGGCCGAAAGTCAAACTTCGCCAAAATTTACCGATTCGATCGGGATCGACCAGGGGTGGTTCTTACAATCTACCCCCCTTAAAAGAATTTCGTCCTCGAAATTTAAAACAAGGGTACCTCAAGGGTCGAACAGGCTGAGGTACTTCGCTCGAACCTCATCCTCGCGCTCCCAGGTCGACTCAGCTTTGTGGTGCTTCCACTACACTCGAACCAGGGGGATAGTCTTGCCACGTAGGACCTTCTCCCGGGTATCCAAAATTCTGACTGGCTGCTCCTCAAACGAGACATCATCAGCTACCTCGATGTCCGTCCACTCGATGATGTTGGAGGGGTCCGCGGTGTACTTCCGCAGTTGGGATACGTGGAAGACGTTATGAACGTTCCCAAGCTGCGGTGGCAAGGCAAGGCGATAAGCAACGGCTCCAACTCTGCCCAAAATCTCAAAAGGTCCGATAAACCGCGGGGCCAACTTGCCTACGCCGCGGTTGAACCGCAAGAGTCCCTTCTTCGGGCTCACCCTCATAAACACGTGATCACCAACTGTAAACTCAAGAGGTCGACGTCGTCTATCTGTGTAACTCTTCTTTCGGCTCTGCGCGGTCTTTAACCGCTCCCAAATCAATGCGACATTCTCGGTCGTGTCCTGGACAAGATCCGGACCAAGTAGACTCTGGTCTCCTACCTCTGCCCAACACACGGGCGATCTGCACGGCCTACCATACAACGCCTCAAATGGGGTCATCCCAATACTGGACTGATAACTGTTGTTGTAGGCAAACTCGGCTAATGGTAAGTGACCCTCCCATGATCCTTAGAAGTCCAACACACATGCTCGCAACATATCCTCTAAGATCTGTATAGTGCGCTCTGACTGCCCGTCCGTCTGCGGGTGGTATGCGGTGCTAAGAAGAACCTCGGTCCCCAAGGCTTTCTGTAAGCTCTCCCAGAATCTGGAGGTGAAACGAGGATCTCGGTCGGACACAACCGACACTGGAACCCCGTGAAGACGGATGATCTCCCGAACGTACAGCCGACTCAGTGTATCGATCATGTCGGTCATCCTCATGGCTAAGAAATGCGCCGACTTGGTCAGTCGTTCGACCGCTACCCAAACTACGTCGTGCCCTCTCCGCGACCTCGGTAAACCACTCACGAAGTCCATCGTGACGTGCTCCCATTTCTACTCTGCGATCGATAGTGGCTGTAGCAAACCGGCGGGACGCTGATGCTCGGCCTTCACTTGCTGACAAGTGAGACATCTCGAAACAAACTCTGTAACTGCTCTACGCATCCCGCTCCACCAGAATTGTCGTCTGATGTCCCGATACATCTTGGTGCCACCCGGGTGCACCGCAAGACGGGAATGATGGCACTCTCTCAACACAACGTCTCTACAACCCCGCGGCACAAACAGCCGTCCTCTGTAACGTAGACCCTGATCAGCACTCTACTCCCAGCCCTCGGTGTCAGCACCGCTGATCATCTTCCCTCGGATCTCTGCCGTCTCTGCAACCTCGGCCTGTGCTTCCAGCACATGAACAAATAGTGTGGGCTGAGCCACCAATGAACACATAGTCATGTCATCCGTGATCTCCTGTAGCTCAAGTCTGAACAAGCTCAACTCCTCCATCATGTCCCACTCTCGGACTGATATACTAGCAATGCAGTGAGTCGACTTCCTACTCAGGGCATCGACGACGACGTTCACCTTTCCCGGATGATAGAGTAGCTCAAAGTCGTACTCCTCAAGTAGCTCCATCCACCGTCTCTGGAGCATGTTCAGGTCGCGCTGGGAGAAAATGTACTTGAGGCTCTTGTGATCCGAGAACACCGGGAATCGCTCTCCATACAAGTAGTGTCGCCATCTCTTCAGAGCAAAGACAACTGCTGCCAACTCTAGATCGTGGGTAGGGTAGTTGCGCTCATGCATCTTCAACTGTCTGGAGCCATAAGCAACTACCTTCCCGGACTGCATCAAAACACACCCCAGTCCTTCACCGGACGCATCACAGTACATATCATAACCGACCCCGCGCTCTGGCACTATCAACACGGGCGCGGTGGTCAAATGAGCCTTCAGCTCGGTAAAGGAGTGCTCACACTCATCAGTCCACAAAAACTCTGCTCCCTTGCGTGTCAGGGCGGTCATCGGGTGACCAGACATGAGAAGTCCTGAACGAACCGTTGATAGTATCCTGCCAATCCTAGGAAGCTGCGGATCTCTAACACACTCTTGGGTTGTGCCCACTTCGAAACTGCATCGATCTTCGCCGGGTCGACTAGGATACCCTCTCGGGACACAACATGCCCGAGAAACTTCACCTCGGCGAGCCAAAACTCGCACTTCTCTAGGTTGCCGTACAACTGGTGAGTGAGCAACAACGTCAAGACTGTCCTCAGGTGCTCCTCATGCGCCTCCTCACTTGGCGAATAAATCAGAATGTCGTCCACAAACACCACGACGAACTGGTCCAGATACGGTCGGAAAATACCGTTCATCAGGTCCATGAACGCTGCAGGCGCGTTCGTCAACCCGAACGGCATCACTAGAAACTCGAAGTGTCAGTACCGAGTCCGGAATGCGGTCTTCGCCACATCCTCCTCTCGGACTCTCAACTGATAGTACCCTGATCGAAGATTAATCTTCAAGAAGCACTTCGCTCCTCTCAGCTGATCAAACAAGTCATCGATCCTCGGCATCGGGTAGCGGTTTTTCACCGTGACCCGGTTCAACTTCTGGTAGTCGATGCACATCCTCAGTGCTCCACCCATCTTCTTCACGAAGAGGGCGGGTGCTCCCCAGGGTAAGGCACTCAGACGGATGAATCCCTTCTCCTAAAGCTGCTCGACTTGTCACTTCAGTTCGACCAATTCGGCTGTTACAAACCGATACGGGGCCATATATATCGGCGCCGTACCCAGGATCAAGTCGATCCTAAACTCCACCTCGAGCGCCGGTGGTAAACCTGACAGCTCATCTAGGAAAACCTCCGGGAACTCACATACCACTCTCGGCAGTTCTCTACTCTGCACGAGCTCTGTCTCATCTCCCGTGGTCAAGGCTGACAAGAGTACTCCGCTCCTATTGCCAAGACGCAGGTGACGATCGCATCGCCCGAGACCACTGTCACCTGTCGTCGATAACAATCGATCAAAGCTCGATATCTCGCGAGCCAGTCCATCCCCAAGATCATGTCAAAAGCCGTCATGTTCAAAACAAGTAAATCCCCAACAAAAGGGAAATTAGCCACTCTAATCTCACATGCACGACAAACGATACTTAAGAAGACATCTCCCGTAATCGGGGTATCAAGACATAGCGATCGACTCAACGTCTCCACCCTCAACCCCAAAGAGTCAGCAAAAGTAGAAGAGATGAAAGAATGTGAAGCCCCAGTATCAAATAAGAAAAACGCCCAGGAATTATAAAGCAAGCACGTACCCTGGGTGGTCTTATGACCGGCGTACTGTCTCTCAGCTCTGGAGCTAGTCACTGCGTAGACTCAGCCCTGATGTGCCTGGGGTCCTCCTCTCGGGGGTGGTGCAAGGGCCACCTGTTGTGAAGTCCTCGGCTGATGTCTCTGTGCTGGTGCCCCCGCCGCCTGACGTGGGCCCTCGGAGTCTGTGCCTGATGCGGTCGGACATGGGGTGCCTGGCGAGGCTGCGCCTGCTGAGGTCTCGGCGCTGGCGCTCCTCCAGCCCGATCAGAACATGCGAAAGAAAGGTGTCCCTGTCGACCGCACTGGTAGCACGTCCTCTCATCAGCACGCGGTCTATCCCCGAACCTCGGCGGACGATCAGTCTAACGATCTGCATGTCCGCTACTCCACGGGCAGTCTCGGGCTAGATGGCCCAACTGCCTGCACAAGGGGCACAACTGCGCTACCGGGGCAGGTCCAACGGACGCTACTACTCCGACTCAGCTTATCCCACCAGACTGGGGCAGTGACTGAAAAGATCCTGAGGTCCTCTGCCTCCTCGGATTGCGACCCTCGGACGGCCTCAGAAAGCCACTTGGCCTCGGCTTGATCTCCCGCGCTCTAGCGGTCTCCCGAAAGTGCCTCTCCACAGCTAGTGCCTGGTCCACTAGTGCAGAATACTCCTCAGTCCTGAAAGCAATGACTCGATCCGCGATCGACGGGATGAGTCCTCTCTCAAATCGCCTGCAGCGGCTCTCCTCATTCTGTATCGTCTCTGGTGCAAAACGAGACAAGGATGTGAACCTCGCCTCATACTCCGAAACAGTCATCCCTCTCTGACGCAGTTCCAGGAACTGCTGGTGTCGGTCATCTCGTACTTATCTAGTGAAGTACTGCTCCAAGAATAGCCTGCCAAACATCTGGAAGTCATCTCCAATCCTGGTCTGCACAGGCTGCCACCAGTGCTACGCCTCTCCCTCTAGCTGAAATGTAGCAAAAGATACCCTCAGGTGACCATCAGATACCCCTGACGTATCCAAATTGCGGGTAATCCGCTCTAGCCACCCCGCGGCTGCCTCGGGGTCTGACTCCCTGGAGAAGACTGGTGTGCCCAACCTGCGGAAATCTCTGAGAGCCTGAGCCGTATAGCTGTCAATCTGATCTGGCCTCTCAAAAGCGGCTGTAGTAGCAGCAGGCACAATCTCTGGTGCCGGTGCTGCAGTCTCTCTCTGGGCGCTGATCGTCGCGAGAACTGCGCGAACCACCTCCTCTAGAGGGGTTTCCGAGGTCAGCTCTGCGACCTAAGGAACTCTGGGCGGTAACACTAACGGCCCAGCCTCGTCTCTCTCACACAGGTCCAAAGGCCTCCTCCTTCGTCGAGCTCGGGTTCAAGGTCTTGGATCACAATTAAAACTATAATTAAAGACTAACCAAAGGTGGTTTAAGAGGCAAACATCTAAGTTATAGTCCCCAAACAAACGGTTCAAGATAAACGTTCGAGTTAGAAGGAAAACACCCAAAAAGGGCTCAAAACCGGTCTGCCACGGATCGGGTCACGGATCTGTTACTTGCGCCGTCACGGTTCTCCTCACGGAGCCGTGACTGACGCCGTCACGGTCTCCCTCACGGAGCCGTGACGTCTCCCGTCACGGTGCCCGTCACGGATCCGTGACAGGTCTGACAGGTTCCGACCTTCCTCTTCCTCCAGATTCCTTTTCACGAAGTTTCAGTCCAAAAACTCCATTTATATCAATACCAAACCTCTAAAACAGCTCCAAACCCTCAATAACTCTATACCCATCATGGGTCTTCAACAAAACTCCTTAAATCCAAACTAAAAAAACATCATCTAACTTCCTTTTATCTCCAAAAATCAATATCCAACATCAACTTCCAAAAAATCCAACCTTTTTCAAGTTCTTCCTTCTAAACCCACAAATCGAAACTCAAGGAAAACGAAATTAGGTGAAGGATTTACCTTAGAAGTGGGACGGGGATGAAGAAGATGATGATTTGGAGAGTTTTTGGGAAGAAAACAAGGTAAAAGCTCAACTTTTGCTCCTTTCTTCAACTTCAAGCTTCAAAGCTTCCTCTCCTCTTCCTCTCTCTCTCTAATTTCGGCCAGCACAAATAAAGAGGAGAAATGTGCTCCCAATTGCTTTCAAAACCTAGTTTGATGAAAGTCCAAAAATGCTCTTAGGTCCAATCCTTCTAATTTGGCTTTTGTGAGGGTAAATGGGTCATTGAAGACCCATTTCTTCTCCTCCAAGCCACTAAGTACATGTGTCCTAGTGGGGACCACTTAGCCTTTAGGAAAAATCCAGCAATTCCAAATTAAATCGTTTTAGTCGATAAAAAGTCCCCGTTTGACCGAAAATTGACTTTTCCAATATTACAGTCGTTTGAAAGGAAACGGCCCAACTAAGCTAACTGTGACGACGTCTAAGCTTTTTGGGCCCCGGAAAGGTCCCGAACGACTCCCGGAGTCATCGTTTGACTTTTCCAACCGAAAGTCAAACTTCGCCAAAATTTACCGGTTCGATCGGGATCGACCGGGGTCGGTTCTTACATGTCCCACTCCCATTCGACTCATCGTCTTTGCCCCACCTTGACCAGTTTTCAACATAAAATCTTGGCACAAACGCAGCATCAACAATCGAAGGTAGTACCATAAAATTATCATCACCCAAATCCACCTCCAGAGTCTGCAATTTTACACAGGGCTCCATGTGGATCAACACCATAGATTCGTCAAACCTCCGACCATGTAACGACAGTTGATGGACCATGACAACCGTACCTAAGCTAGCAGCCAAGATCTCCAACTTCCCACGACTCCATCCATGTAAAAGGACTCCAACAAACTTGACCCAATGAAACACACCTCATTTCCAAAGTAAATCCTCCTTAACAAGTCCCATGTCGATCCATTGCGAAAGGAATGTCATCTCGTAAGAATCATTCGCTCCACAAACAATTTTTCCAAATAGAGAACCAAGACTACTCTGCTTCCTATATCTATAATTTGTAAGTGTGTTTCACCTTGGCGAACAAATTCAGCCTGCAGGTCAGCTAAAGAAACATTCTCTCGAAGCACCCCAACCAACCCTCATCGAACATTGATGCCCGATCAACATCCACCCGTAAAACCAAGGGCTTCCTTCCTGATGCAGCCCGAGCACGCTCCTCCCTTTTCTTGTTAATCTGTTCCCGTAGATCCATAGCAGGCCTTTGTTCCCAAGCTTGTGCGACAAAAAGTTTATGGGATCCCAAAAAAGACTCATTGACTCCTCTCAAAACCTGTTCAAAATCAACCCCATGCCGAAAAGAGACAAAAACAGAAGAACTTACCACTTCTATTTGGGTTCACTAGAATGTGAACGTGAGTAACCTCAACCACCGAATTACAGATCACTTTCAATCCTTCAGAAGTCTTCACCTTCGGGAGATTATACACAAAAACTGTGATTGGAAAGGTTTCCCAGAGCAACAACCTTACGAGCGGAGGCTGCAAGACCTCTTCCCAACCGAGGATCACCTCCCAAAGGTTCGTCCTTTTGTTTGCCGCTACTGGACCCTTCCTCGGCACGACCATCCTCCGACCTCGCCTGTACTCTTTCCATCGCGACCTGGTCCGTGGAAAACACCACTGATCTGACCGTTTTCACCCCTTGACAAGGCCTCCCATCACCCAAACCTGCTGCGACGTCCATGGATGCCCGGAGAAGACGAGACCGAATCTGGATTCACACAGAGACGCGATCACCAAAACCAAACTATAACAAACCTAACTGGTGGCGAAGATAGAACGACGATCAATGACGAGTGATCCTCATTCCACTTTCTCCATGGCAGCAACTTTTCAACGAGCTGGAGAAAACACATAACCAATGCCGACAACACAAGACCGGGAAACTAGCGCGTGGGTTAACGCGTTCTCCTAGGGCTGGCTCGATGGTAGTTTCATAATTTTCACATAGATTTTTAAAACTTAAATTAATTTTGCATATATAATTTTTGTAAGTAATAGATGTCGATGGCATATACATATACTATATAGTTTCAGGTAACGACTCCAAACACATATAGTAATTGGGTGTTACTATATTTGGTCGGTATTTGTCTTCTACCCTACCATACCTCCAAAGTCGTCTTATTATGGTAAGTCATAACGATAGTAATTATGTATTTTTATGTCTATAATGTATTTAATAAATAACCCAATGAAAATTGACATGGATAACATTTGGAACATACAATCTCTGATTCATTGTGTTGTGATTACACCTAATTTGATTAATGAAAATATGTAACTTTCGCTCAATTTTATTTTATTTTATGAATTAGAGTATTTTTGGTCAATAAATCTAGGTAAAAAGAAGGTTAGCTTATTTTTGTCATTGAATAAAAGGTAGAAACCGAAAGCAAGGTATATGTTATTTCGATCCTATTCCCTACATAGATTTATGGGGCTAGGATGGAGTTAATGGTATAGTTAATAGGGTAAACTACAAGTACATACCCCATACTTTACACGATTAACCGATACCTACCTCAATCTTTTTTATAACCAATACATACTCAATTGTTACCGAAATATAACAAATAGCCCCTGCCGTCTGATTTTCCATCCATTTTCTGTTAGTTTTTTCAAAAATACACACAATACCCTTAACCGTAAACCCACAATACCATCATTTATTTACGAAAATACCATTGTTTACAAAAATCATTTCTTATTGTTTTTATTTTTATAAATTCAATTTACATTTATAAATATTATTTTTATTTTAAAAAATTCAGATTTTTATTTTTAAAATTCAATTTTAATTTTTAAAAATATATAAATTCATATTTTAATATAAAAATATATTAAAAAATATTTTAATATAAAAATACAAAACTTCAGATTTTAATATTCAAACTAATTTTAATAATATTTATTATTTTCATTGATTTATTTTAAATGGAATTTTAATATTTTTTAGAAATCCTTTTTTTATTAATTAAAAATTTATAAATATTGCACATTTATAAAAAAAATCGAATAACAGTAAATAAAAAAATAAAAAATCAGTTTCATCTTATCCCCTCTTCCTCGCCCAATCTCGTTCACCCAATCTCGCTGATTCCTCTTCCTCGCTAACCAAATTCCTCTTCGGCTACAACGATCACAACCTCTGGATCCCCAAACCTCTCCCACCTCCCAACCACAACCCCAAAATCTGTGTCCTCACCATCAACGGCGCCGCCATGTGTGGGATCCTCTCTGGTAAGGCTCTCCACTACCTCGAGCAGGCCCTTAAGACCAAGTCTGGCGACCCCGACGCCAGAATCGCCGACTTCTTCGATGTCGCCTCCGGGACCAGAATCGGAGGCATCTTCACGGCGATGCTCTTCGCCACCAAGGACCAGCGCCGCCGGAATGGAGAAGGCGGTGAAGGAGGCGTTCACGGGGGAGAAGAGTCGTCGCTTGTTCACCGGCATCAGCTGATTCTGGTGCTGGTGCTGCCGGAGCAACAACTCGTGGTCGGGATTTGAAAACAGGGCTTTTGGGATCTGAGGGTTTGGGTCCAGTTAACCGGTATTGTGGCGCTTGGGTTGGGGGTGGAGGAGCGGTTGCTCTTTCTGACCTGTGCACGGTGAAGGCATGAAAAAGTTTGGGTTTTGGGGGTGCTGATGGCTCATCAAGAACTGCGAATGCGAATTGAGGAGAGAGAGGAAAGAGAGTGGGGGAGGAGAGAGAGGGAGGATTGAGGAAGGAGAAAGAGGGAGGAGATAATTAAAACTTAAAAAAAATAAAGTAAATAAATAAAAAGAATGGCATGTTGATGTAGTATTGAAAGTCTATTGAGGGTAGTTTCGTCATTTAACAAAAAAGAGACTGACGGAGTTGGACGACAGGGGCTATCTGTTATATTTCGGTAACAATTGAGTATGCGTTGGTTATAAAAAAAGATTGAGTTAGGTATCGGTTAATCATGTAAAGTATGGGGTATGTATTTGTAGTTTACCCTAGTTAATTTATAAAAAGAAAAATAAAGGGAGGTTGGTAAAAATGGTTAGGTTGACGCTGATGAGATGATGACGATACTAAAGGGAATTTAGTGAAAAAGGAGAGTCTTGGTTCCTTGCTTCGCTTCCTTTTCAAAGACTGAAGGCCCCCACTCCTCCGCCGGCAGCCAATTACGTCACCTGCACGGGACCCACCCATCAACATTCTTTAGTGACCGTTGATCTGTTCTACTTGATTTTTTCACCGAGGAGAGGACTTTGCTTTCTCTTTCTGTCAGTGATCAATAAAGCACAAAAAGAGCTACACGAACGCTACCAGTAGCAGGTGCATGCATGGAATAGGCAATAATAAATAAGTCATGCATGGTATTGGTATTACTAGTGGGGGTTTAAATAAAAAGCCACTAGCTTAACAATGATAAGTACACACATAACCAGAAGAGGAACTTCATTTTAAACCAACACCAAAACTGATATATTAACAATTGAAATCACAAGAAAATAGCATATACTAATACCGGTGAGCAGAAAAAAGATATAAAAAATTACTAATCATCCTTTCCATCAAACAGAGGTTTGATTCATCATAAAACATCTTCACTCTGCCTGTATCTGTAATGAAGTGGCAGTAGAATATCTGCATGGGGACATTATAAATGACTAGAAAGACATACCAGGTCTTATTACCCAAATGGCATTTTAGAAGAAAAGTATAATTAAAATAGCCTCCACATTCAATGCTCTTACCTACCTAGCCGCCTCATTAATGACTCTTTTCAACTACCAACATTACCCTCATGGATGATCCATGTCAGCACTCAACTCTATTCTCATTCTTGTTCCACGTCAGCTTTCGTTTGTCCTGTTGGCGCCAAATCCACGTCAGCAGTCGCTAGTCAATTCGCGCCAAATCCAGCTGAATTGGGGAAATCGAGTTTTGTCCTATTCTCGTTCGCTTCTCCTTCATCCTCGTTTTTCTTCTTCAATTGTTGTTGTCCCGTGCATTGTTTGTCCTCCTACCCGTTGTTTCTTCTTCAATTTGTCGTGAGAGCTGCTCAATTGATTGTTCCACTGTCATTGAATGTTGCCCAGAAAAACCCTAGCTCGAGGTAAGTAATTGGAAAGACCTAATTTGTAGATTTTGAGCAATATGTATGTTTAAACGCACTTAATGTTATCATGAAATGGTTTTGAAACATATTTCGAGCTAGTATTGCTTCATTCGGACCTCCAATTCGTGATGATGTGGTTCGAGTTCGTACCATGCCGATGATAATAGTTCAGATCGACACGTTCTGGTATGAGCTGGTACCAGGTCGGTTTGGCGTTCTGGTTTCATGTAAACTAGAACGGGTGTCCATCCGGTCTTTTACGTATCAGAATGTAGTATCAATCTGTTATTAACTCATGTATATTTAAGGCTTTACCCCTTTTGGGTTTTGTTTGAAAATAGTTTTACAAGTCCCTTATGTACAAACAAAGGCCTTTTTGTTTGAAATTGTTTTAAAATCGATTTGTAAATGTTTATAGATGTTTGTTATGGTAAATTGTAGCTTTATATTGATATGTTCCTAATTGTTGTAGGAATGGTTCGAGTGTTAGTACATGCTTCTTATGGTGGGCAATATTTGAACGAGAACGGGAAATATAGTTGGATACCATGCAATTCAAAGTCTATGAATATCCTTCTTGATGATGAAGATACATCATTGAAGAAGAGGTTATGGGATAAATTGTATGAGAAGACCGGAGTGGACAAAAATGAAAATGAATTGAAAGTGAGCTACTTAGTACCGGACTTGCCTGATGATGTTGGAGGAATGGATCCAGTTATTTTAGAAGACGATGAAACTGTTCTTGGTTTTGTTGTGGAATATGGACTTGGGACCCGAAACAACATACTGCGTGTGGAGGTCATTAACAAACATACCGGGTGTGGAAGTTGATGAGGAAGAAGTGGCAGTGGATGAGGATGTGGGATTGGAAGATATGGAAAACGAACAAGAGTATCCAGAACAAGAACAATCCAGATCAAGTTTTGATCCTGCAGACCACTTTTATCCGACGGAAGTGCTTGATGCCGAATCAAACTCGATCGGTTTCCAAGATGGGTCAGGTTTAGCAGTTGGTGATACATTTGAGACGAAAGAAGAGTTTCAGACGTTTTTGTCACATATTGCTGTGAAGGACGGGTTCGATTATCGTGCTGAAAAATCTAACAAGACGGTGTTTGTGGCAAAATGTGCTAACCAACCTTGTGGATGGAGAGTGCGGACAGCCAAAATTGGAACTACAAGGCAGTTCTCCGTCAGAACATATTACAATACTCACCATTGCTCTGTCAATGCGACGAAGCTCCACCGCCGGCAAGCAACTACTAAATATGTTGCTGAATACGTGAGGCAAAAATGTGCGGGTCAAAAGACGACACCGTGTCCAAGACTAATTCACATATTTCTAAAAAATGACACTGAGTCAAGCACCGAGATACCATACTGGCAAGCTTGGAAGGCCAGACGACTTGCCAACTTTTATCTTAGAGGGGGTCCCGAGAAAAGT
Organism: Erodium maritimum; assembly: GCA_963921825.1. Classification (NCBI taxonomy): domain Eukaryota; kingdom Viridiplantae; phylum Streptophyta; class Magnoliopsida; order Geraniales; family Geraniaceae; genus Erodium; species Erodium maritimum. The sequence goes on along the minus strand of OY997595.1, from coordinate 46,078,563 downwards.
TATGCACTCCTTCCGGCTTATTTGGAGATGGTTGTACAGAAGAATCCAGGAACAATCACTCATCTAAAGGTGGATGAAGAAAGCAGGTTCAAATATGTATTTATAGCCTTGCTCCATCTTTTCCACCATGTTGTCCAACAACGGATTCAGATGTTCTTCTTCTTGGTTCACGAATTCTTCCATCCAAGACTGCTTCTTTTCTTCCTCAGTGGGGACCAACAGACTTACTATTTCCTGAGCACAAAAACGAATAAAATTTAATACGTGCAAAATTAAAATGAAAACGCATATATTATATGAAAATTAAATTCCTAACCTCCGGTGAACTTTTTAAGAGTGCTTCCCTAACAGCACTGTAAGACGAATTTCTACTCCACGTTGTCTTCCATTTTAAAATTCTAGGCAAGTCTACGCCGAAGTCTTCACGAATTGTTGCGAACTTCGTTGCTAATGATGGTATGCATTCAAATGCAAGTACCTACGACAAAAGATACAAATCATAAGAGACATCATGTACACTACGATATTAAAAAAAATATTTGTGTGAAGGATTAGTTACTTACTGTGAGAGGAAGAAAGAAGCCGGCATATGTCATACTACTCTCATTTCTTGGGTTCTTCTGAGCCACCAACATTTTATTTCTCAACTTCTTTGCTTTTATCTGTTTTAGTAGATAACTGAAGGACAGATTACCCTAAGGGTATGCGTAGAACATCTTCAAGTTATCCACTAAAGCCAAATACTTGCGATCCACCTTATGGAAGCGTCTGTCCAATGGCATCAATACTCCCTCGATGATCAACAACAAGCAACCCCTAATAATATCCCAATTAGGCTTCGTAGAAGGCCTAACCTCCATTTGTTCGCCAACCAACTGGGTCAATTTCTTCTCTAAGGTCAACATACTAGCATCTAGTGTCGGGAAGTGTTTCGAGGACAAAACTTTGGACTTCATTTGTTTTTTAAAAAGTTTATCATCGGGAAAAGCTCCACACTTCAGCCCCGATATTAAACAGAATTCCTTTAAAGAAAATTTGACCGGTCTTCCTTGGACCAAGAACCAGATTTCGGGCGACCGGTCCAAGTCAATTTGTCGAACTAACAGAGACCAAGGAATTTGACAAGAATTGTCACCACTCGGTTGGATGTCCATCAAATGACCAAATGGAGCTTTTTTAAGGGTATGAAGGTGGATTTCATCATCACTTAACCTCTCAAGTTCTCCTTTGATGAAGTTAAAAGTTCCCCCTACATGACTCTTCACTGATATCTTGCAATCGAAATGTTCATTCTCGGCCAAAATAGGTTTAAACTCCGGCAGCTCAATTTGGACTAATCGTGCATTATCTAGGCTTGCACTTGAACTTTCACCCTCATCATAACTTGGAATTTCTCCGTCGAAGGAAGTTGACCTAGAACTTTCATTTTATTCACCATTTGAGTTTTGCCTACTCTCTAGGGATGATAAACTTGCCTGGTAGGGTGCAAACAAGTAATTACAATAACAGAAAACAATTCGTTTCAAATTGAACTGCAAAACTATAAACACACTTCATTTCAAATTGAACTTTAATTCCCAGATTGCCAACCATAACCGCCATAAATTTACTGACCTAACAATCCATTCTAGAATATCAACTCCCAGATTGCGAGCCAGAACAACCCCTGATTTTACGACCTAGAAATCCCCTAAACCGTATCTAAGCATAACGAATAAACCCCCTAAATTTCTACATTCAAACAGGAATTCAACGTAGCTACACGACAATTAAACACAATTTCACCCAAAATTCAGCCTATCTAAGCACAAGCACATAATGGAAACCGAGAACAGTTAGGGCTTACTTACCATCTCAGCTCCGACAATACTTGTAGCTCGTGGAGAATGGCCGGAAACTGGAACTCGATCCTTCGAGCTTACTGGAGAAGAACGGAGACGATTCCTTGCTGGAGATCAGCTGGGTCGAAGGTTTCTGGGTTTTGGGGGGGGGGGGTTTGGTTTGAGTCGAAGACGAAGAAGAAGAAGAAAATAGAATTGAAGGAGGGAAAAACGACACAGCTTAACATAAGTTGTTTCAATTTGAAGTTGAAGCTGACTAGGATAATTTGAAGAGCTGACAAGGATAGTTTGAAGATGACAAGACAATTTTGTTGAAGTGCAAAAAGGGCACAAATGTAATCTCATGCATTTTACTGATAAAAAGAAAATCAAAAATAAAAGAAATAAGTTCAGCTAAATTACGGGGTCTGCCACCCTAAGACTTTGCTAGAATGAGGCCATTTGGGTAATATGGCCAGACATACCAAGTGAGGACCAAAGTGTTGCTTATTAAATAGGGATAATTGTCAAAACATGCATATATGTTTCGTACACAAACGAAATAGTGCATAATGTTTCGTCCACGTCGTCTGGCTACCCTTATGAATCGTCCACGCACTTCTGTCAGTAAAATTAACAGAATATTTGAATCTGTAGCCTCACGTGCTATCATGTGCTTGTCTCTGAATTTTTTTTGGACGAAATTGCCCTAACAATCCTCAGCCACTCATTTTTTGGACGAAATTCTTATTTTTGAATTTCAAACCAAAAGGGCAAAATTGTCAATTCATGTTCTGCTGTTACACTTTTCTAACAGAAGTGCGTGGACGGTTCATAAGGGTAGCTAGACGACGTGGACAAAACATTGTGCACTATTTCGTTTGTGGACGAAACATAAGTGCATGTTTTGACAATTATCCCTATTAAATATTTAATACAGAAGTTTAACCCATCAGACGGTTTAAGTCCACGCATGTCATACCAAATTCAGTTTCTGGCGCAACAAAACATGGCTAATAGCACCTAAGGGTATGTGAGTAGGGGCGGACACAAGAAGGCTCCAGGGGCACGTGCACCCACTCAAATTTTGAGAAAAAAAAATTGATTACTTATTTGATTTTGGGGAAATGTCATTCGACACCTATTTTTTTTACTCTCATTCCTACATCAACATTTGTGGAGTATAACTTTTTTAAGTGCCATCTGAAGATTAATGGAAAACGTTAATCATTAACAGATTCCGTCTAAAAATGGATGGAGCGTTAACGGAGTATACAAAAAGACTTTTTTGTCCTCCAAACTATACTTCTATTTTCTAAGATTATATCTGTACACAATACTATTGTTTCAATTTATAATATACTGAAATACTAATTTTTGTTTTCGATAATTCTTTTTTAGAAATTATAATTATTATAATTTTCATTAATTATTGAATTGTTCATTCATTTATAGTCAGTCTTTTTAAAATCTTATTTATTGCTTATTTTAATTATGGAGATGTTCAACATGGAGTAATAAGGACTATTGATGACCATTTGGTGTTGTAGCTCCAACGAGGTGACTGGAGGCTCAAACAGAAGAATCTGGAGTCTCAACGACGAGTGAAGGTTACCCAACCACCTCCGACCGGGTTGAACACCCGCACGACACAGTTTGGATGAAGGCCAGTGGACCCAACCACGCCAGATCTAAAAACGGAAGAATAAGACCGGGCAAGCGGGATTGAGAATGCTAAAGCTTCTGGCACGAACTTGAAGAAGGCGAGCAAGATGGAATGAATAAAATAGAGGATTAAGAGGGGAAGAGGGAGAGAGGAGTCAGACTGCTAGTGTGTTGTTGATGGTTGAAGATGGGTAGCTAAGATATGTTTCTGTATATATTTCTTATAATTAAAATCTTAATTCAAAAAAAAAAAATTAAAATCTGATATAAAGTAATTAAATATGATTTTATTAAATAATTAGATTTATTTATTTAATACTAATTTTTTAAAACAATAAATATATAATAACACATTTTACGAAATTTTAAAAGAGTTTTTATCTATTTATAACTATTTTATTTTTTTGAAATATTAAATTAATAAATATATGAAAAAAAGAATAAAATAAATTATTAGTAAAGTGTAAAGTTGAGTAGTTATGATCTGAGAATGAAACTTAGAACATTTGAGGGTATTTTGGTTATTTAGAAATGTTTAAATACCCACATGTTTTTTTTTCTCACATTTTCTGTCAAATTTAACAGATTTTGTTGGTTTGTAACAATTTGTTGTAGTCTTCCGTTACAATCTGATAAAAGTTCAACTAACCTATGCTTCCTGAAACCATAGTCAATGAACCGGTATTTTCTGGAGTAATCCCTTTGATTTTCAAATTATATCATGTAAAGTGTTTAAATCTATTGATGTCCCCCCCTGAAATTTTTTAAAAGCATATACATCAAGGGAGGGGTGGTGGCGAGGCTGGGGCAGGAGCAGAAGGAAAAAAGGGTTTCAGTTCGGGGTTCGCTCGGTGTGGGGAGGGGGCGTGCGGGTCGCTGGGCGCGGGGCGGGCGGCGTCTCGTGAGGGTTCAAGGGCAGAGGCGCGGGGCAAAAATCAGCCCCGCAGCCTTGCGCCTCTCTGCTGCTCAGTGGCAGTTTTCCACGTGTCCAGTCCGGAAAAAAATGACAGTTGTTGTTAGCAACGGTCTGATCCAAACAACTACTTTTTTTTAATACAAAATACAATAACAAATTATTTTTCCCCCACTATAAATACCCTTCACCCATTTCATCAAATCCACAACACCATTCCTACAATTTCTCTCTACATTTTATCTCCAATTCTCTACATTTCATATCCAATTATCGCCAAATAAATGTTAGACGACGAACATCAAACAAGGGAGGAGCTGGAAGCCGAATGCCGCAAGGATGAAGCCGAAATTCGTGGTTGGGAGTGAGGACTCCGACGTAGAACCGAGAGAATGATACAGAGAGAAATGCCACAATTCGAGAGATTGAGGCGACGACTCTAAACAGGAGAAGGTTCCTGGACAGAGATTACCAGAAGGCGTGAACAAGGCCACGACGACCTGATGAGGGATTATTTTGTGGACAACCCGATCTATGGCCCCGAATTGTTTAGGTGACGTTTTCGCATGTTCATACCATTATTTTTACTGGTTATGGAAGCGGTTAAGTCTCACGATAGCTACTTTGTTCAGAGTCGTGACGCTGCACGACAGTTGGGGTTATCAACGCACTAGAAATGTACCGCCATGATACGAATGCTAGCGTATGGGTGCTCTACCGATTCATTGGACGACACACTACGTATGGTGGAAAGTACTATACTCAAATGTGTTAGACGTTTTTGTAAAGTCGTTATTGCGGTTTTTATGCGGAATACATGTGGAAGCAGAATGTGGCGGACATGGCGCAATTAGTTGAGTCGGGCAATAGCCGAGGCTTCCCTGGTATGATTGGCAGTCTTGACTGCATGCATTGAGAGTGGAAGAATTACCCAGTCGCATTGCAAGGGTCGCATGAATGTGGAAATCACGCGAACCCAACAATTAGCTAGAAGCGGTTGCGTCTCGTGATACGTGGATTTGGCATGCGTTTTTCGGTATGGGAGGTGCGAACAACGACATTAACGTCCTCAACGCCAGCAACTTATTCGACGAGGCTTACCGTGGTCGTGACATGACCGTGGATTACAAGGTCAACGGGCATCGCTACAACAAGACGTATTATTTAGTTGACGGAATTTACCCTCAATGGGGTCGGATCGTCAAGTCGATTCGCCATCCTTTTTCCCGCAAACAGAAGTTGTTTGTCAAATGCCAAGAAAGTGCCCGTAAAGATATTGAACGGGCCTTTAGAGTCCTCCAAGCACGGTGGCAGATAATGTCAAGGCCCGCTCGGATCTGGGATAAATCGACTTTGGCTGACATGATGCATTTTTGTATCATTCTACATAATATGATCGTGGTGGACGAACGCGAAAGTTATGAAGTAGGGGATAACGATTTGTTTTTCAAGGCCCCTCCGGAATTACCTTAGGGTTTGGCACCACCTCAAGCATGGAATCGATCAAGGCCCTTTTCGTACCACCAGGAACTCCAAGCGCGAATCAGTGTCATCAATGATGTAACTCATCGGACTCTTCAAGAAGACCTTATGGAGCACATATGGAATCGGTCGGACGGGGCTTACAACTCAGACGATTCGGACGACTGATAATTCCTTGGTTTAATGTTATGTATTTTTTTTTTAAGTTATGTAATTTTTAAATTTTGTATTTTATTAACGAACTTTTTTTTTATTTTATGAATTTTATTTCTGTTTTATTTAGTAGTTGTTGATTTAAAAATACGTTAACAAATACAGTTAAAATCTTAATTAATTACACAGTCAGCATTTCTGAAAACCATGCCTCCCATATTTTCCCCTATGATGTGGAGCACTTTGTTTAGGGGGGCAGGGGGTGAACCCTGCCCAGTCAGCAGAGTGTTTTGCCTCAGGGTTCATGATCCCCCACTGATGCAGATGCTCTAAGTAACTGTTATTAGTTACTTTTTTGAAATTTCCTAATTATACTTACTCCTACATTTAATGATTTTATATTTCTTATTATTCTGATTAACAAATTATAATTAATATAGAAAAAATTATTTCTATTTAAAAAATTATTTAAGATGACTTTGTCTGATAGGGTTTCCCAGCGTCGTTGCCATGATCCCCTCTCCTGGCCTTCGTCTGGTGCTTCTTCCCCCCGATCAGGGCTGGATTTATCCTATACTCTATCCTTGTCTCACGGGATTGATGATATTCCCCCTCAATCACGTTTTTTCTCTCGTCGCCATAGACGCCGCTGACCCTCCTCGGTGCTGTCGGCCGAGCCGTCTCCTCCGCATGTCCTGGTTCCTGGATACCCTGATAGTTTGGGTTCCCAAACCCTCTCAGCGTCGGGGCCGTCCCTGTCCTCCGATTTATCGAGCTCAACTACGAGTTCTCGGGCGTCTCTGCCTGATTTGTGTACCCCGGCGTCCTTATCCTCGTTTCCCCCGTCGCCCGTGTCAGGTCTAGACGCAATCCTCTCCCAAGGTCGGGAGTCGCCTCCGACCTCTTCTGCAAGTTCCTCACCGATGCACTCCCCGCAAAAAAATTGGGATTCGGGTCTAATATCCTCCCCACAACAGTTGAGACCGGATCTGAGGGTTTTGGCCTGGAATTGTCGAGGTATAGGTTCTACTCTCCATAAACAACACTTGCAACTTCTGTTACGGGAGCAGCGGCCCCATTTGCTATTCCTTTCAGAAACCTTGTTGGATGATCACAGTTGCGCCCTCCTATCCCGATCTCTGGGTTTCCAGGACTACGTTTGTGTGACATACATCCAGGGAACCATCCGAGGAACTGGGGATACGCCGAGCTAGTGGGGTTTAACCCTTTTCTGGGTCACTGGTTTTGACATGAGAGTTAGAGGGTCATCGGCTAGGTTCATCGATGTGGAAGTACTAGCACCGGGCTATGAAGACATCCGGCTTACAAGTATCTATGGGAACCGCGTAGGGATCACATGCATCTTACCTGGGAACTGATTCGGAATCTCCATACCAGGACAACACCAAACTGGATACTAATTGGTGATTTCAATGGCATTCTCAATCCTGATAAGACCACGGGGGACGACCCTATCCAATTAACCTGGTGGATGACTTTTCTACGATGGTCCAAGCATTTCATCTGGTTGATGTCCCAATGACTGGTCACCAGTATACATGGTATAAGGGTCGTAGGCATGATAAGCGGATCCAGTCACGACTGGATTGAGCATTGGTTTCTGAATCTTTTTTCTCCACTCTGCCGGATCTGGAATTCCGAAATACTGGGGTGACTATATTGGACCACTAGCCGGTGCTTCTGTCTTTGGCTCGTCATACTCCATTTCGGGGTCCTCCGAAGTTCCGCTTTCAATCCCAATGGATCTGAGACCCGAAATGTGGGAAGGTTGTTCTGACTGCTTGAGAAAAGGATTTAAATACACCATTAGGAGATGTTATCAGTTTAGTAGGACAAGCTTTGACGACGTGGGGTCGTCAACACTTTAGCCGGAACATCAATCATATCAAATGGTGTCAGCGGAGAATAGCGGAGCTCAATAGTAGGACTGACCGAGCGGGTGTCCATCGGCGGGAGGCGATCCAGATCCAGTACGAACGAGCTCTAGGGGTACAAGAGGCATTCTAACGTCAACGAGCGAAACAGAATTGGTTAGACGAAGGGGACCGCAACACGAAGTTTTTCCAGGCTGCATGTTCGTACATGCGAAGGATAAACACGGTAATGGCCCTGAAGAATGAGGCGGGGGACTCGGTTACGTGGGAAACAGGCATGCGCCAACTCATTGAGGATTACTTTAGTCACCTATTCACTTCCACCCTGCCTGACCTAAGTGATTTCCCTATTCATCTTCAACCGGGTATTTCTCTAGCCGACACTGCCCTGCTCTTATCTCCATGCCTGGCCGATGAGGTTCGAACAACCGTGTTTCAAATGGGTCCTGACAAATCTCCAGGTACAGATGGCTTGAACCCAATATTCTACCAACACTACTGGCCTCTAGTGGCAGATGAGGTCGTCCGTTTTATCTAGGATGCATTGGCTGGTCGGTGTTTTGACCCGACTATCAATAATACTTCTATCGTGCTTATCCCAAAGAAGCCTGACCCGACGACAGTCACTGATCTCCGACCTATAACGCTCTGTATGTGGTGTTTCAGATTCTTTCCAAAGTTCTCGCCAACCGTCAGCGACCCCTCCTTCATACGGTTATTTTGGATACACAAGGGGCGTTTATCCCGGGGCGTTTCATCCAGGACAATATTGTGATAGCCTTTGAAACAATTCATCAGCTCCGGCAGAAGAGGCAGGGATTGGTGGGCTTTATGGCCCTGAAGCTTGACATGAGCAAGGCATATGATAGGGTGGAATGGGATTACCTGCTTCAGATCCTGAAAAGGCTAGGTTTCTCTGCAGATTGGATTGAACTGATGGCGTACTGTATGAAATCGGTTCGTTATACTATCACCTCCGGGGGACGAGATACATCATCTTTATCCTCGACTCGGGGTCTTCGTCAAGGGGACCTTCTATCTCCATATCTTGTCTTATTCTGTATGGAGGATATGTCGGCTCTACTACGACAGACCCAAATCGATGGACGGTTACAGGGGGTTAGTGTGGCACGACATGCCCCAGAAATAACTCACATGTTTTTCGCCGATGATTGCTATATCTTTTGCCATGCCACACCAAAAGAGGCCAAGACAGTCAAAGGGGTCCTAGGGACCTTTGGAGCGTTATCTAGACAGGTCCTTAACCTAGAGAAATCCTCTGTCTTATTCAGCCGCAACACTAGCCCAACCATGAAGCTTCAATGATGTCAGATTCTGGATATACAGGAGACCTCAGAAGCATCCATGGACCTAGGGGTTACCAATATGATTGGCCGTAATAGAACAATAGAAATGGCGTATTTAAGTAATCGGATAATCAAACGCATCCGTTCATGGGACGGTAAGTTTCTCTCGCCGGCGGGTAGGGAGGTTTTGATCCGCTCGGTCCTTACTTCTCTCCCGGTGTATGTAATGTCAGTCTTCATGGTACCTCAGAAGATCATTTCTCGGATCCACGTGGCGCTAGCCAGATTCTGGTGGGGGGGGGGGGAGTCGGGACATCCGATTATCTGGCTAGACTAGGATAGCCTGTGCAGGCCTAAGGAAGCAGGGGGCATGGGATTCCGTCACCTAAGTGATGTAAATACTGCATTGTTGGGAAAGTAGGCCTGGAATCTGATTGAATGCCCTCACTCTTTAAGGTCAAGTATCTTGAAGGCTCGGTACCTTCATACAGTAGGATTCTTGGACACTGGAGCCAAGGATAACCAGAGTTTCATCTGGGCGAGTATTCTATCTGCCCAGTCCCTCCTAAAAGAGGGCCCGAGGATAGCGATCGGGGATGGGATGGACACTATGGTCCTTGGTACGCCCTGGTTGGTTGGCCCTGACCCCATGATCATGCCCACTACTTTGGCCCTGGTCGGGGCTACGGTTGCTGGTCTTATGGTTGAAGGACATAAACGGTGGAATGAGGCCAGAATGCTAGAAGTATTCTCGGCTAAGGAACGGGATAATGTCCTTCAAGTCCCATTTTCACCTCTCCAGCCACGAGATTCTTGGTATTGGGCGGCCAAAAGAACCAACCATTATACCACCAAAACAGGATACTCTATCTTGGTGACAGCACGGTAGGAGGCGAGAGAACACACGGATGCAATATCCTGGGCCCCTCTATGGACCATTCCCCCCCTCCCCGCGCCTCCTCATATTCTTGTGGCGTACTCTCACAAATAACCTCCAAGTGGCCTCTAACCTGAACCGGAAATACGTCCCAATTGATCCTACATGTGATATTTGTGGTCGGGGACCGGAAACGGTGAAACACCTTTTCCTGGAATGCGGGTTTGCACGGACATGCTGGTCGCAGGTGGGCCCGCTTCTCCCACAGGGTACTAGGGGCACATTTGTACAATGGTGGGAGGGTATATCCATAGCTCTGTCTCGGGAACAGATGGCGGAGATCCTCTTTATTTTATGGGAAATCTAGAAGGCCAGAAATGAGCTTAAATGGAAGCAGACGTCTCTGGCAGCTCTTCGGGTACTCTCCTCGGCAGTAACCCACCTCAAAGCATGGCGCGAAGCTAAGGTTTCCTCCCCCAAGCCTCTTTGTACCCCGATCAACTGGCCGGCTAGCTGGACCCGTCCACCGGCCGACACGACTGTCATTAATGTGGTTGGGGCGGTCTTTCAGGACACTTCCCAATCGGCATGGGGCCTAATAGCTCGGGATATGGCTGGCTCGGTCTCACTCCTTGCCAATGGTATCCTCCCAGGAGTGTGGTCCCAATCATGGCCGAAGCCATCGCTATAGCCACAACCTTGAAGAACGCGTCGATGTCGCGGACAAGGGTGGTTATCCGATCGGACGGGTAGGTGATAATCAATATGATTCTCCATGACGCTCCCCATGTCTCGCCAATTGGAACTATTATTCGAGATATTAAGGAGTTGTTTTCTCAACAAAAAGGGACTTCCTTTCAGTTTGTCAAAAGAACTGCGAATAGGGCCGCTTACTGGCTATCCAAGAAGGCTCGTTTTGTGCCTGTTCTTCAGTGGTCAGGCCATGTGCCTGACGCACTACAATGTATTCTTGATTCGGAACTATGAATAAAACCCACAACTTCTCAAAAAAACATTATTTAAGAGTTAAGATTACAACAAGTTACTTTAAAAAAATGTTGCATCGTATTAAGTTGTGAGTTTACTTCTTTTACAAAAAATATTATAATCATTAATATTTCAAAAGTAAAATGTGTAAACAAATAAATTATTTATTAATTAAATTGAAATTGATTTAATAGAGGGAGTATTTCTTTACTATAAGTACCATCAAAACTTGGTAAAGAAATCAGAGTAATGATCTATGGTTCACTGATATTTTTTTGAGCGAAATGTGCAAATTTTCATTAATTAAATTGTGGAGAGACAATAAAGTGTATCAGAGGCTCTCTAACCACGAAGAATAGGGCAAGAACATTTAAGAATGTTCGCTATTCTTTTCATAGTAAACCGTCCTCGACGGTATTGGATTGACGTCTTATGGGCAAAGACTGAAAATGGATGGGGGGAACGGAGTACCGGAGATCAAAGACCTCGAAGGTAATGGTGATGGTGATGGTGGGAGGCAAAGCATCGTCTGGGGACCCCTCACAGGGCCAGTCCCCGATGTTTGGGCAGGGTCTAATCCCTCCAACGGGGCTTCTTCCCCGCCTGTAACTCAACGCCCCAACCAGGTGCCGCCTTCATCTTCTATCGCCCTCCAACAGTAGCTCTTTCCCCAGCTCGGGTCGCACTCCCGCCGCCCATCCCACCCCTCTCCCAGGGTGAGGGATCAGTGGTGGACTCAACAAAGAGCGGGGATCCACAAGCCCTCTACCAGATCTTTGCGTGCACAAAAGCCGGAGAGCGGGGGCCCAATCGGGAACACTGGGACCCTGGTTAGGTACCGGGTTCATTGTTATGCCAGGGCCCCTCCCCCGAGGCAGCCCAACAATAGGTATCGAGTCCATTGTCAACGGGATCCGGGCATCCACCTCCAGGTCCCCATCCATGGTAGCTTCTTGTCAATGGTTCGCCCTTTGGGACTATAGACTCACCACCGAGACCAGAGAGCCACCTCTTCTAAGATTAGGGCCAGGAACCACCCCATAAGGGGGAACCCACACTCTTGTCTTCCTCTAGTACCGAACACGACGAGCAATCATGGAGGAGGTCTCCACGATCCTCCACAGCATCCCACCTCGATCCCGGGTCCAGCCCCAACTACGAGACTTGACCAACGCAATCGTGACGGCAGCCAAAATCGCCGTAACTTCCCGAAACCTCTGCTCCAGGAGGCAAAGGGGTTGGGGTTGTTGCGGCCATAGTTGAGATGGAACCCTAGATCGGGCGACAGGCCCTCTAGGCACCAGAGCGAGGTCTTGGTTCTGGTGGGCCCTGAGGAATGGGGTAGGGTTCGGCCCACTGGGAGAAGTCTTGTAGCTTGTAGTCGAAGTCACCGAGTCCCGCCTCATCCAACTTAGACAGTCCCACTATCGGCGACAATAAGCACCGTGGGGAGGCAGGGGCGACCCTTGCGGACCAAAAAACTCCAATGATTCCCTCGAAGCTTGAGCCAGGGTCACAGAGCCCAATGCTACAGGAGACCATGACAAGATCTATGGGAGAGAGGCGGGGGACGGTGATGGTGCTGAGATTTGCAGACCAGTCGGAGGCTAGGGCTAGGGTAGGCTCTCAGGTCGAGAGAGTTTTTGTATGGATATGGTTCACTGATATAGTATGATCATATATGCATTGAGAAAAATATTTTGAATTGTATTAATTAACGATAAAAATGTTTTAAGATATTTTTAAAATATGAAATATCGACATCACGTCTTATAATAAGTATTTATTTATTGTGTTATATTCAAATACCAATATTTTAAATGATAGTTTTATTATTTGACGTTTATTATTATTATATATAAAAAATTAGTGCCCCTTCAACAGAAAAGTTATATATCGGTCGTTATTGATACTTTCAACGCCCACTGAATATGTTTCGATCGGCATTGAAGTTTCAACACTAGCCTAATTCTATTTTATCGGCGTTGAATGTTTCAACAACCATCATCAGTTTCTATTTAGTCGATGATGTACGTTTTTGGTGTAGTGACCCCTCCTAACGTCCCGCCGAATTAGGAGACTATCTGGAAAATTCAGATGCAACCTAGGATCCGTTTTTTTCCATGGTGCCTACTGTAAGGATCCCTTCATGTAGCTGCAAACTCGTGTCTGCGTTTCGTTCCCATGTCCCCCACCTGTCTTATTTGTTGCACTCACGTTGAGACAATGGACCACCTCTTCCTCAATTGTTCTTTTTTCCCGATATTATTGGGATAGGATTTGAGTAGTGCTGGAGATCCCCCCGGATGCTACACTGAGCACCTGGTGGGGTTAGTGGGCACAACCTCAATCCTCAAGACAGATCAGGGAGATTGCCATCTCGGAGCTCTGGAAGGCACACAATGCTTGGGTGTGCAAGGAGGTCTATCCGTCCCCTACAAAGCTACATATACACGCTCTGAGCCACCTCCGCGTATGGCTAGAAGCATTGCCCAACCACCCAGGTCCAGAAGAGTAATACACACTCCGAAAGATACATCATAAACCCTTCCGTTATCGGAATACACTGTTATCAACGTCGACGGGGCGATATTCTGGGACAATAACAAATCAGTTTGGGCCCTTATCTATAGGTCCGACTCAAGAGTATTTGGGGAGGCAGGTAATAAGACGGTTCATATGGGACGTGGGACCCATATCTTATTGAAGCCTATACAACTATTGTGGCCATGACCCTAGCTCAGAAAAAACGATGGACTTGAATCATCTTTCAGAGTGATGCATTAACTCTTATCCAATCGCCTAAAGTTCCCTTTTCACAAGTGAGCATTATTATTATTTAGGACATTCAAGTCCTCCTCTCTATAACTGAGGATTCAAAACTCGTGTTTGTGAAAAAAAAAATCAGCAAATAAAGCCTACCATTGGTTTAATAGGAAGGCATGCTCTACACATATTCAAGTGAGGTGTGGGAGCTATTCTCGACCACCCTTTTTTTAGCGAAAGGTGCAATTCATTAATTTAAATTCAAATACATCTGAGTGCATCAGGAATAAATCCCTCACCACGAAGAACAAGAACAGACAAAAGACACAATGGTGTCGCAGTTCTTTTCATATTATAATCGTCACTGACGGTATAGGATGGGCCTACTATCACTGAGTTGGGAAGCCATATAGGAAAGGATAGAATACGAAGGGGGGAAGGGGGTGCCGGAAATTAGAGATCTCAACAACGGTTATGGTGGGAAGCAAAGCATCGTCATGAGACCCCTCCTATGGCCAGTCCCCGATGCTCTGTCGGCTTTTCATTCCTCCTAGCGGAGTTGTTTTCCTGTCATGGCCTAAACTAGAGAGCTCATCCCGATCCAAGTGCCTTGATCGGTTCTTCGACATCACTCCCGGAGTTGCGAGGGTCGCTGTTGAGGCACGTCGGCTGGCGTTAGTCACAACCTTAGACCACACAACAGTAGGGAGAAGAGCCTCGTGCCGTGAAGAGGAGGTAACCCAAGAGATCGCTTCGCCGGTGAGAGGAGGAATCTGGGTCCGGGTCGCAACAGCACATAGTGAAGGCGCAACCCTAGAAAGCGCGCCGCCCGTGAGAGGAAGAGCCAGAGCAAGGTCTTGGAAAATTTGTGGGGCCGGCGGCCTAATGTAAGAACCACTCCCAGTCAACGCTAGTCAAATTTGCGAAAAACAGGAAAATTTAAAAAATTTGGTCAGACACTTAATTAAACCTAAAATTGACTTCGAGGGTTATACCGGACGTAAGTTGACCCCGATATCGACCAAAGTGAGTTCCGGGGGACTCAGGGCAATTTGGGAAACGTTGACTTTTCGTTGGAAAAGTCAACCGAGCGACGTTTTGGTCCATTCGAGGACCGTTTTGGATCCAAAAAGCTTATCCGTCGTCGCAGCGGTCTTAGTTGAGCTGTTTCCTTGTAGCCCGTGAAGTTTCGTAATTTCTTGGAAAAGTGCCCGTCCGGGGCCCGAGACGGCCGAATTTCGCGAATCTGACCGGAAAATATCTAGAAGATATTTTCAAAAATGGGTGGGACCCACTTGCCACATGTCATACAAGTGGCGGTGTTAGTTTGGAAATTAGTTGATAGTTGGTTGGTGTTTAAAATAAAAGATGAGAAGTTGAGGGTTAGTTTTGCAATTATGATAAAAGTGTTGTTGGAATTAAAACAAAAGGATGAGACTTTGTGATGGTCGGCCAAGACTTGTAAAAAAGGGGAGTTTGGTGTTTTTAGAAAGAGAAAGAGGAGATAAGAAAGAAGAGAGAAAAGAGAGGTGGTGTTGTAGAGTTTTGGTGATTCTCGTTCATCTAACCTTTGGATCGTCTCAAAGCTAAAGGAATCGAGCTCACATCGACGTTCTCTACGGTAAGCACCGAACCGATCTTCGTTTTTTTAAGTTTGAAAATTTGGGTTTGGGTTAAAACTATTAGTTTTTGGTTTAAAGATGAATGGTTGAGGTTTGGGGTTTGTTAGGAACGTTTTGGGGCGAAAAGGAAATTTTCCTAATTGTGGCCGGGTGGGGCCCACATGCCCGGGTATCGGTTTTTCGTGTTCGGGTGGTTTAGGACGATCCCCCAAGTAGTTAATCCACACCCGGATCGAAATTTGGAATTAAATTGTGAAAGTTGTAATTAACGGGTTTAGAAACTTTAAACGTGAATTAAATTACTCAGAAGTCGGAAATTGATTCCATCGAGTGCATAGGAACCCTTGAATTATTCTAAGACCGTAGAAACAAAAATGGGAATTTTGGGAGCCCCGGAAGGACGTTTTCAAAACCCGGGCAGATTCGCCATGTCGGGCGAATCGGGCTTTTCTGAGCCCATTATCGACAATGTTGAGTAATTGGGAAGTTTGGGAGTGATCGACATTGTCGGGGTTGCATTTGGGCGTTTAATACTTTAAATTCGGGTTTCGCCTGCTTACTTAAAAAGTGTGTTAATTGCAATAATTGTAGACCATGTCGCCTACCGTGGAAAGAGGAGGCTAAGCGGGAAATTTGGAGCATTTCCGGAGAGCGAGCATCGGTTGTGACACGCTTCAAGAGGTAGGGAAAAGTAGCCGGATCTCGGCCCTGACTAGGGAAAGTTAACAGTAGAATTGCATGTGACACCGGGGTGTCGTGGGTTGAGTAGGTTTATTTAAATATTAGAAAAGCATGATACGGGAACGTAGCGAACATTGGAAATGCATGTGACACTTAGTAGTGTCGTAGGAGCAGAGAACGTAGCGTTAGTAGAGTTACTGGAGGCATATGACCATGCCCGGAGGTTGATTGCGAACTTATCGAGATTAGGAGTACTGGAGGCATATGACCATGCCCGGAGGTTGATTGTGAAACTGTTGATATTAGGATTGTTGGAGGCATTGGTTATGCCGGAGGTTGATTGTGTATTTTGTGTCTTGGGTGGCCATGAGAGCCCGTGTTTTACTGTTGTGTCTTGGGTGGCCATGAGAGCCCGTGTTTTACTGTTGTGTCTGCCCGTGGGGGTTGATTGAACCCGTGTCTTTACTGTTGGTGGGTCTTGGGTGGCCGTGAGTGTCGTGGGGTTGTTGAGCCCGTGAGTTACTGTTGGAGTGTCTTGGGTGGCCATGAGTGTCGTGGGGTTGTTGAGCCCGTGAGTTACTGTTGGTGTGTCTTGGGTGGCCGTGAGTGCCCATGGGGTTGTTGAGCCCGTGAGTTATGGTAGGTGCGTCTTGGGAGGCCGTGAGTGCCCGTGGGGTTTTTGAGCCCGTGAGTTATGGTTGGTGTGTCTTGGGAGGCCGTGAGTGCCCGTGGGGTTGTTGAATCCGTGTTTTACTGTTGGTGTCTTGGGTGGCCATGAGTGCATGTGGAGTGTTGAACCTGTGTTGTTGCTGCTTGTTGAACTTTGCTTGTGATTGTGCTTGCCCGAGGTTAGTGACCCGACTGTGTGTCGGGAAGTGGTGTGGAATTTGGCTGGCTTACCAGATAGGGATCGGTAAGTTGTGAGCGTTCTTTGGCTGGCCTGACCGAGTTCGAGTCTCGGGAGGTTGCGAGCGTTCTTTGGCTGGCTTGACCGAGTTCGAGTCTCGGGAGGTTGTGAGCGTTTTTAGGCGATGAGAGGGCAGCTCCCCTTCCGACTAGCTATCGGAAAAGCAGCGCTGTATATATCGCCAACAGGTCGACCGCCTGGAGCCTGATAGGGATCGGCAAAGCGCGTGGGGCAGGCTCGAGCCCAGCCGGTTAGCAACCGGCACTGAGCAGCTGACAAGAGTGCGATCCTTTGTGATCTTGTTTGGTGTGCGATCCTTTGTGATCTTGGGTGTTGCGTGGTGGTGTCGTGTCTTTGGAGGAGGTTGTCGATCGTTGTGTCGGGTCTACCTTACGTGTCCGAGTGTTGAGTCCGCTGAGGAAAGTATCAGTGTGTGGGTGTCGGTCGGGTTACTTTAGTTGGCGATGGTGTTCCCGGTGTTGAGTTGGTTGTTGGTGTTACCGGCATTGTCTGCTAATTATGCCGTAGTCAGTCTGTTAACCGTGGTGGTGAGCGAACGCTCACCCCTAGCTGCTTTTCCTTGGGTGGCCATGAGAGCCCGTATTTTACTGTTGTGTCTTGGGTGGCCATGAGAGCCCGTATTTTATTGTTGTGTCTTGGGTGGCCATGAGAGCCCGTACTTTACTGTCGTGTCTTGGGAAGCCGTGAGTGCCTGTGGGGTTGTTGAACCCGTGTCCTTACTGTTGGTATGTCTTTGGAGGCCGTGAGTGCCTGTGGGGTTGTTGAACCCGTGTCTTCACTGTTGGTATGTCTTGGGAGGCCGTGAGTGCCTGTGGGGTTGTTGAACCCGTGTCTTTACTGTTGGTATGTCTTGGGAGGCCGTGAGTGCCTGTGGGGTTGTTGAGCCCGTGAGTTACTGTTGGTGTGTCTTGGGAGGCCGTGAGTGCCCGTTGGGTTGTTGAGCCCGTGAGTTACTGTTGGTGTGTCTTGGGAGGCCGTGAGTGCCTGTGGGGTTGTTGAGCCCGTGAGTTATTGTTGGTGTGTCTTGGGAGGCCGTGAGTGCCCGTTGGGTTGTTGAGCCCGTGAGTTACTGTTGGTGTGTCTTGGGAGGCCGTGAGTGCCCGTGGGGTTGTTGAGCCCGTGAGTTACCGTTGGTGTGTCTTGGGAGGCCGTGAGTGCCCGTGGGGTGGTTAAGTCCGTGTCTTACCGTTGGAGTCTTGAGTGGCCATGAGTGCCTGTGGAGTGTTGAACTGGTCTTGTTACTGTTTGTTGAGCTTTGCTTGTGATTGTGATTGTATTTGCCCGGGGTTAGTAACCCGACTTCGTGTCGGGGAGTGGTGTGGATTTTGGCAGGTTACGAGCATACTTTGGCTGGCCTGACCAAATTCGAGTCTCGACAGGTTATGAGCATTCTTTGGCTAGCTTGTTCCGTGTCCAGATCTCGAAAGGTTATGAGCATTCTTTGGCTAGCCTGATCCGTGACCGGGTCCCGGCAGGTTACGAGTATTCTTTGGCTGGCCTGATCCGTGTTCGAGTCTCGGTAGGTTGTGAGCATTCTTTGGCTAGCATAATCCGTGTTCGTGTCTTTGGAGGAGGTTACTGAGCAGCTGGTATGCGATCCTTTGTGATCTTGTTTGGTGTGCGATCCTTTGTGATCCTGGGTGTTGCGTGGTGGTCTTTTAAGTCCTTGGAAGATGTCGTGATCGTTGTGTCGGGTCTACATTACGAGTCCGAGTGTTGAGTCTGTCGAGGAAAGTAACAGGTTGTGTGTCAGTCGAGTACTTGAGTTTGGGGATTGTATTCCCGGTGTTGGGTTTGGTTTTGGTGTTACCGACATTGTCTGCTAAGTATGCCGTAGTCAGTCTGTTATCCGTGGTGGTGAGCGAACGCTCACCCCTAGCTGCTTTTCCTACAGGTACTGATCACAGGACGGACTAGGCGAGCTCTCGAAGCTTGAGGAGCTAGGAGCGGGGTCCGAGTTTTTATCTTTTGAGTCTAGTGACGGATACCATGTACTTTGTCCAATTGTTGGGACGTTTTTGAGTTGTAAATATTATTTTGATTAATTAAATGGAAATTTCAAGTGTTTATTCAAAACAGGTCTCAAATGTTTTATGTTTTTAAATTTTCGCGTCCCGAGTTCGGTTTACTGAAATTGGGGCGTGACACCTAAGGTGTGGTGGGGGAAGGGCGTTTCTTGAGGAGGACGCAACCAAGGGACGCCGCGTGGGCCGTCCTATCGGTGGAGGCCAAGGAGGTGGGGACTGTTGGGTCTTGAGGTAGGGTTGGAGATGAACCAACTCGCAGCGGAAAATCAATGAAAACCAAGAGACGATTAAAACCATGAAACAACTAACAAAGAATGGATTCACAAGAGAAAAATTCAGCACTATCTCTTACCAAAACAAGAACACCTGTTAACGAATGATTGGCTTGAGTCTCCAAGACGCCTACGTATCCACATGGGAATCAAAGCCACGTAGTTCTTCTCTTTGAGGACTCAAGAACACAAAAATGGAGGTGGGAGCTTGCCAAACCCGAAATTGCAAGGGAAGGGGGAGAGAAATTGTATTTCCTATTCTTGTCTTGTGTTTGTTATGTTGAAAAAAGATGACTTAAAAAAAAAACCCATACTTGTCCAACTAAAGGCATGGGACAAGTATGGTGTCAAGCAAGGTGTAAATAGGACAAAGTATGGCAAGACAAGATTAGGTTAGGTGGTGAATCACCAACACCTTAATCCTTGTCTTGCTTACTTAGTACTAATTAATCAAGACTTGATTAATTAGTTCCATGGGCCTTGGTTGCATGGGCCTTTCATGGGCCTCTTGGAACATGGCCCGTGGCCATTTCCAACGAGGTCCCGTGATTCGCTCATCGCCTCTAAGCCTTCCAAACCGGTAATGTCCAATATTATCCGACGCGATCAATCCCAAGACTCCAAGCCTTGTCTTGATCCGTTAAGTCCTATTCACTTACGGGCACATGACCCAAAACCCAGTTTTGGTCATGTCTCGAGTCAACTCCCTTTTGTCTATTCTCCATAAATGTGTTAATGAGTTTCATCCTCCGGTGTGACCCTTAGGTTTATGCATGTCAATAGATCAACGTAAAATCCAATTTTACTTGATCCTATTTAAGTGACAACTAATGAGACTTTAGTATTGCCTGACACTGCATAAAGAATCGACCCTGTCGATTCTAACCTTTCCGTCGTCCCTGTCATTATCCTTTTATCTCCGATATCCTGATTTAGATAAGGCATAGAACCGTCATCCTTATTATTCTCAATCATTGTTCCTTGATATGTGAGATGACTGAATATATGATACCCAATATCATGTGCATGACCATGCTATTCTTTCAGTCACTCTCGATCAAGCGCCCGAGAACCGATATCTTTCTCATACCTCAGTATGAGGGATAAATCCCTTAGCCGTCTTTCGTGTCACTCATGTAGCCCATCCCCAAGCCAATCATGGCCGTTATGGAAGCCCTGTTACGGACAACGTTAGGCTCAGGTCAAACTCAGTTGTTGACTACATAGCAATCACAAAGACTCCTTGGTCTAAGGATACATGACAAGCTACGACAATGAATATGTTCATGACTTGATCTATGGCACATATTCATGTCGGGTCGTCCAATATCATGTCCCACATGATATCTATGATCAGACTCCGGAATCCCATTCCAATGACTAACAGAACGTAAGCCATAAAGAGCCATATTTCATACTAGTCGCTTCTAGTGAAACTTTGTTGACTAGGGACCCATCGAGTGTGATCTATCTCGATCTATGGTTCTATTCGCATTGTGTGCATAGATCAGAGCACACATCGATATATTACTCCAACACATAAGTAATATAAAGCCGCTTTAATTTTATTGCTAACGATGATATATACATTTGGACATTTAGGATTGAACTACGGGCACTAAGACTAACAGGGACAGCACTGACTGCTTCAGTGGCGGGTGCAAAGATAGCGCCGGAGGAGAAGGAGGAATCGCCGACGAAGAGGTCCAGGGTAGGTTGCCTCGTAGAGAGGGGAGATCCTTTAATCCCGGCCTAACAGCAACAAAAGAGGAAAAGGAATTGGGAGAGCGTCATGGCAGCAGGTACGAGGGACCGAAACTACCCCGAAAGGGACCGAGACTACGCCGAGAGGGGAGGAGACTGGACTGGGGTGAGGCACGACAGGACGACACCGAAACCCTAACAGAGCTCTTCATTCTGAAAGGTATGCTATGAAACTCATGCCATCTTCTCGACCACCCTTAGTAGTATTTTACAATCTAGTAATTAATATATGTCTCTATAGAGGAGAAATCAAATACAAATCATGCCTTAACCTAAAAACTAGAGAACCAATCTAAGCCATCTATTTTAAGAATGAAGGGATGAGATGCAATTGAGTGGTTGATTTGTTGACTGCAAAAAAAAACATTTTTTAGTAAGTGGGAAGAGTTTTTTAGTAAAACTATCATATTAATTTTTTTTTACCAATTCACTAATTTAATATTTCCCACTTCGTTTGAACTCCGATTGGCTTCAAACTTGCGCCATTAGTTTTTTTTTCAAGTGCTTTCTATCAAGATCACTCATGAATATATTTTGAAGCACGAAAAAAAAATATTTCGGGGCTGATTTAAAAAAAAATTATACATGGGTAATTTTTTATCAACACTTTGCTCTGATTTTATCAACACTGTTACACTGGTTTTATCAACACTTTGCACAAGGTTTATCACCTCATTTCCAAAACTGATCATGATTTTATCACATCATCACGTGTTTTTTATGAATACTAGTTTTATCAACACCAAACACTAGGTTTTATCATTAAATTACGCGTATTTTATCACCCACATCACATGTTTTTTTTTTAAGCACGAAAAAAAGAATTATTTCGGGGCTGATTTAAAAAAAAATTATATGTGGGTAATTTTTATCAACACTTTACATTGGTTTTATCAACACGTTACTCTGGTTTTATCAACATTGGACACTAGTTTTATCACCTCATTTTTCAAAACCGGACATGATTTTTATCACCTCATCACGTGTTTTTATGAACACTAGTTTTATCAACACTAAACACTATGTTTACCATTAAATTACATATGTTTTTATCACCCTATCACATGTTTTTTTAATCAACGCTAAACTCTAGTTTATCACGCTTATTATCAAAATTGAACATGGTTTTTATCACCTCAGTACATGTTTTTATCAACATTTAGCACTAGTTTGATACCTCCGATATAGAA
Source organism: Erodium maritimum (assembly GCA_963921825.1). Lineage (NCBI taxonomy): Eukaryota > Viridiplantae > Streptophyta > Magnoliopsida > Geraniales > Geraniaceae > Erodium > Erodium maritimum. Next base: position 46,056,214 of record OY997595.1, on the reverse strand, counting down.
CATTTATTAGTGAAGATTTATCAATACTCAACATTATTTTTATCACCCGGATATACCTTTTTATTTTCGTGCTTCAAAATATATTCATGATTGATCTTGATTTAAAGCCCTTGAAAAAATAAAAATATTGGCGCAAGTTTGAAGCTAATCGGAGTTCAAACGAATCGGGAAATATTAAATTAGTGAACTGGTGAAGAAAAAAATGGACACTTGTCCACATGGCACCATGCTTTTACAATTATGCCCTTACTTGTATGAGAAATGATGAAAGTGGCGTGAGTTTGGGTGAAATTGGGGTGATGATGTGGCATCATGGTGAAGGTTGGATCTTAGGTGTGCGTGACTAGTATTGGTTCTCTAGTTTTTAGGTTAAGAGTGGTTTGTAGCCGTTTTCACCTCTGTCTATATGCTAAAAAAAGAAAAAGAATACCTCTCCATCTCCTCGTCTGGCCCATATTGAGAATTGAAGAATGGTTTCGAGTGCTATGAAGTAGGGCATGTTGTATAGTATTATCTAGTAAATATGGTGTGAATATTATATTTCCATATAATTGGCAATCGTATCATTTAGAATTAAGAGTTGGAAATTAATTGACCATATCTCTCGTGATTCCTCTTCATATCTCCGGTGCTTCACTTCCGTATCTCGGATAATTTCCTCTCCACCTCGTTACATTCAAATCAATAACCTCTTGGGATTATGTTTAGGAAACCGCTTGACATTGTGAGGAACTGGCAGTAGCTAGCAAAGAATTTCAAGGTAAGCCTTGTTGAACTAGTGGGTCTGTTTAGGCTTTGATTACATTGTTGCACTTTACAAAAGGAAAATCTTAGCATATCTCTTTACAGTCTGCCTCACAAATGGCTTCACCTTGATGCTTCCTCTCTTTGCAAAAGATTATTAAGCAAGTTAGTTAAGGAACACTTCTCTTGTGGACTTATGTACTAGTTAGTATGTATGTTAATATGGGGTAATACCATCAATTTGTATAGTTCAATAACTGACTGTTGACTTATTAGTTGATCAAATCAAGCTTGCATACTAATTAAGGTAATTACACACACTAACATTTTTCGCTAGAATTGACAGAACATGTAAGGAAAAACTTGAAAAAGTAACAAGTATACAGTTAGTTTTTGAGTTCAATAGTCATATGACAGTTAGTTCTTGGAGTTTTTCCTAACGTTTTTCCTCAATTGTAACGGAAAATATTAGTTTGTGTAGTTACCTTAAGTCTACCGGCCTGATCTGACCGACTAATAAGTCAACAGTCAGTTCTTGAAATGTACAAGTCTATGATAGCTAATACATGAAGTTTCTCCTATTAATATCTTAGTTTAATACATGTTAAGATCTCACAGAAATTAGTTGGTACCATAAGTTTGAAGGAATGTGCCTAGATTGGAATCTCAACTTTCTTGAAAGCTGAGGGTATCAATATCATGTGCATAGAGATCTACTGTTTCATGACAATATTAAAGTTGTAATTCTGTGCTCTTTCAGAGAGAAGCAATGTCGTCTACTTTGCTGAAGCTTCTTCTACCTCTGCTAGTTTTGACTTTGACAATACAAAGATCTGGTAAACTCTATCATCCATGTCTTTGAGTCTCTTCAATTGCTAGGTAGATCGCTTATGATCTTAATGATGATGATCAGATGGGCAGTATGAGGAATGGTGCGTAGCAGATGAGCAGACTCCAGATGATGTGTTGAAAATGGGGCTTGAGTGGGCTTGCAAAAACGGAGCGGATTGCACCAAGATACAACAGAATCAGCCTTGCTTCTTCCCGGACACGGTCAAGGACCATGCCGACTTCGTCTTCAACAGCTACTTCCAGAACTTTAAGAATAAAGGTGGAAGTTGCTACTTCAATGGTGCAGCCTTGGTCACCGCTCTCGATCCAAGTACCAAACCTTAACTATATATATTGCACCACTTCATTTTAGGAGTTCATAATTAAGTTTGTATCACATATATCATGACTTGCTAAGCTAATCTTGTGGATCAAAGATGTATGCAATATGTATATCTTGAGTTTTGCATATTTCAGTGATCCATAAGGGTAACTTGGTTTTCTCAAAAGAGTATAACCTAGTAAAAAACTAGTGTTAGAATCCTAGATGTTCATATGCATAGTAGATTGGAAGAAAGGAGCCATGTGAGGGATGAAGCTTTAGATCACATCTATGTTCCTTGCCATTGAGTGGAGCGACAAGCAGCCCGTAATTTTTGGATCTCAAGAAAAAGAGCTTAACAGTGTCACTTTTTTTGACAAAAGAATATCAATGGTTAGACTTAGAAGTTTGTGTATGCTAATGTTGTTTTTTTTCTTTTTCCGGCAGGTCATGGTTCGTGCAAGTTTGAGTTTCTACCTTCAAAGAACTAGCCACACTCTCCTTCTCTTTACGTTTTCATTATGAAGTAGTTCTTGTGTTCATTTATTACATTTGATTTATCTATCTTTTTCTTTATTTGACCTATAATAAGTTATTAATAGTATTAGGTGCGGGTATCACGCGATGCGCGGTGATAAACGTGAAGATAGTATGGTCAAGATGTATGTGAGAAATGACGTTCAGATGATTTGAATTGAAAGGGTGTTTTTCTGTGGACGCTAACATGAGTTCGGTAGATATAGGTGTCACGCCCCAATTTCAGCGAACCGAACTCGGGACGCGAACTTTTAAAAACATGAACGCTTGAAACCTGTTTTCAATAAAAGCTTTGACATTTCCATTTACTTCTCAAAATAATAGTATTTACAATAAAAAAACGTCCCAACAAGTGGACAAGGTACAACATCCGTCACTAGACTCAACAAAAGTAAAGACCAGACTCCGCTCCAAGCTCCATGAACTTCAAGAGCTAACCTAGTCCGTCCGGAGATCAGTACCTGTAGGAAAAGCAGCTAGGGGTGAGCGTTCGCTCACCTCCACGGATAACAGACTGACTATGGCATAATTAGCAGAAAAAGCCAGTAACACTAAAACCAAACCCAACGCCGGGACTACAGTCCCCAACTCAAGTACTCAACTGACCCACAACCCGTCACCTTCCTCAACAGACTCGACACTCGATAAAAACAGTGTAGACCCGACACAACTATCGACGACCTCCTCAAGGACTCGAACGAAACGACACAACACCAAACAAGATCACAAAGGATCGCACACCAGCTGCTCAGTAACCAATCTCAATCAGGTTAGGGTTCGACCTATCGCAATTCCTCGACACGAAGTCGGATCAGGCTGTCGACCTTTCAAACTCGCAATTCCTCGACACTAAGTCGGATCAGGCTGTCGACCTTTAAAACTCGCAATTCATCGACACTAAGTCGGATCAGGCTGTCGACCTTTAGAACTCGCAATTCATCGACACTAAGTCGGATCAGGCTGTCGACCTTTAGAACTCGCAATTCATCGACACTAAGTCGGATCAGGCTGTCGACCTTTAGAACTCACCACCCCAGGTAACCACAATCACAATCACAGGCAAGTTCAATCACACAGGCACTCAAGGCCACTCAAGACACCTCAACAGTCAAGACTCGGGTTCAACAACCCCACGGGCACTCGCTGCCACTCAAGACACCAAATTAAATACACGGCTCTCATGGCCACCCCGACTCAACAATTAAATACGGGTTCTCAAGGCCACCCAAACACAACAATTAAATACGGGCTCTCAAGGCCACCCAAACTCAACAATTAAATACGGGCTCTCAAGGCCAACCAAACTCAACAATTAAATAAAACGCACGACAACCTCCGGCATACTCGATGCCTCCAACGGTCCTAAAATCACTAGTTTCACAAACAACCTCCGGGCATGGTCATATGCCTCCAGTAATTCAATTATCGCTAAGTTCTCTGTTCCTACGACACTACTAAGTGTCACATGCTTTTCTCTTGAACGCTACAATCCCGTATCATGCTTTTCTAATAATTAAATAAATCTACTCAACCCACGACACCCCGGTGTCACATGCAATTCTACTATTAACTTTCCCTAATCAGGGCCGAGATCCGGCTACTTTTCCCTACCTCGTATACAATCCCAAAAGCGCTCCAACAACACCCGAAGCACACTCAGTCACTCGCCGAGCTTCCCCTTGCCTCGGTCCGTAGCACGATCTAAAAGAACACAAATTTAAAGTACTTTTAAACTAGTACGAATAAACCAAAAATTTACATACTTAACGCCCAAACGTAACCCCGACAATGTCGGTCACTCCCAAACTTCCCAATTATTCGATATTGCCGAAAAAGGACCCGTAAGGGCCAGATTCGCCCGACATGGCGAATCTGCCCGGTTTTGGTTAATTGCCTTCCGGGGCTCCAAAAGCCCCCGTTTTCGTTTCTACGGTCTTAGAATAAATCAAGGAACTCAACGCACTTGACGGAATCGAATTCCGACTTCTAAATCAATTAATTAACGTTTAAAGTTTCCCAAAACCCGTTAATTACAACTTCTTCAATTTAATTCCAAAATTCGATTTGGTTTGGGATAGATGGTCCGGGGAACGTTTTAAACTACCCGAGTAATTAAAACACGAACAACCGAGCACGTGGGCCCCACCCAAAGGGCTTGGCCGTGCCCTAGGGTTTGAGGGAGGGGCTCGGCCACCAAGTGGTGGCTGCTGCCACCTCCGGCCAGCCACCACATGGCCGGCCGGCCAGCCACCACATGGCCGGCCGGCCACCACCCACGGTGGCCGGAGCTCCTCCCGAGCCTCCGGTCACCGGAAAACGTGAAATTTCTCTCCCAAACACCTCTAAAACGTCTCCAACACCTCTCTAATCTCTACACAACCCTAAACCAAATTTTATAACCAAACCCTAGCTCTTGAAAATAATCGAAACGAGAATCGGTTCGGGTATTACCGTAGAGGAGAATGAGGGGAACGGGATTGATCTTTGCTTCAAGACGATCCAAGGGCTCGATCACAAACCCTGGCTCCACCTTTCTTCTTCTCTCTTCTTCTTCTTCCCCTTCTCTCTCTAAAACCTCTCTTCCTCTTTCTAATTTTTAAAACAAAAACAACTAACTCCAACTTCCCCCCTTTTACCATGTGTTTCGGCCAACACTTCCCAACCACACCTTTTCCCTCCAAAAATTACACCACCATATAATTGACAAGTGTCAAGGTGGGTCCCAAACCTTTTGAAAAATATCTAGTTGATATTTTCCAATCAGATTCGCGAAAAACGGACGTTTCGGGCCCCGAACGGGCACTTTTCCCAAAAAAATTTTTAAATTGGACGGGCTTCAAGGAAACGGCCCAACTAAGACCGCTACGACGACGGCTAAGCTTTTCGGGTCCAAAACGGTCCTCGAATGGACCAAAACGTCGCTCGGGTGACTTTTCCAGCGAAAAATCAATCTTTCCCAAAATGACCAGAAAGTTGCCCTGAGTCCCCCGTAACTCATTTTAGTCGATAACGGGGTCAACTTAAGTCCGGCATGACCCTCGGGGTCAATTTAAGTTAAGTTAAGTGTCTGTCTTAAAAATTTTAAATTTTCCTGTTTTTCGCAGGTTTGACTGACGTTGACCAGAAGTGGTTATTACAATAGGAAATATCATGAGAATCATACAATTTGAAGATGTAATTTTTGCAGTTTAAAATACATTTATATGTTGAACATAAATCTACTTATTGCATTCAAATAGCAAAATAATTGGACCTATTGATATGGTAAATAACAAATTGGGCATTTTCAAATAGGGAAAACTCCATAAAACAACTATTGCTCGACTTCCTAGTACAAATTACAACTATAGAGGATCTTATCGATCATAGTACACAGTTACGTAAGTCAATTGTCAGAAAACATAAACTTCCGTCCAAAAACACAGAAAACTTAACAGAAATGGCATGTGTTGCTCACCTGTTCAGTGAATTGATTTTTAATGGCGGAAATACCCTCATTTTTCATTCTAATTCATTGGAAAAAAAAACAACCTCATTTGCACAAAATCAAAACCTCCATCGATTCAAAATCTCCATGGATTCCGAAGGGTGAAAATTGAGTTCAATCTCTTCCTTGTTAGCTCGCTTAATCTAGTTCTGAGTTTTGCAAATTTGAAGCCTGAGTTCTCCATGAACCCAACACCAAAATCTAAAGTTGGAGTTCTTAAAATCGAAAACTCAAATCTGGTGGCAGCGTAGTGAGAGAGGACGAGTGTAGGCGGCGTGGTAGACGAGTTCTCATCGGAGTTCAAGCTCGGCAAGGCCGGATTTGGCTGCCGCTGGAGATCCCTCGCCGGAGAAGGAGACTGGATCTCGCCTCGCCCGAGCATGCACAGAGAACCAGTTTAGGTGAACTCAAGCAGATCTAAAGAAAACGACATCGAGGGACGACATGGAGCACTGTGGGCTCAGGCTCACCGCCGGACCTCGACCTCCATCCCCAAAATCGATCGATTTCCTTCAGCATCAACACGAAACTCAAGCCTTCTTTCTCCAGATCTGGTTCTCACAGAGAAAACGATGGTGTCTTTTATTTTTTAATTTATTTTGTAAATCAGTAAATGTTAATTGCATCTCTTTTTTTAGTTTTTTTATATGTAAATATGTAAATTAATTATATAAAATCTCATATATATATATATATATATATATGATTTCATCTAAACACAATCCTTTATTTTCTAATAAAAGAAAAGGATTACAAAAATAATTCATGGAAAATGAGAAGGCTTGGAACACATCTTTTTGACTTCTCTTTGACTTATCACATTCCTTAAGGGTATTAAGGTCATTGCACGAATTATGTTAGATGGCCGTCTGTTTTTGGACGGCAGATTATGGTTTTTGACAATTGACTTACGCAACTGTGTACTATGATCGATAAGATCCTTTATAGTTGTAATTTGTACTAGGAAGTCGAGCAATAGTTGTTTTATGGAGTTTTCTCTTTCAAATACAAACCTTCGGTATGGGTTTCGATTATTGCACTTTGATTCGCAGAAGCCCATATGTGAGTTAATGAACTAAGAAGATGGTAAACGTGCGTAAGGTCGACGATGAGGACAACAATTTTGTTGGGCCGATTTAATTTGCTTGATGAACATGGTTGTTGTTGAAGAAGCCCATATCTATTAACCACGTCAGCTGACAATCAAAGCCCATACCCACAATTTCGCGAAACTACTTAACAACAAATGCATAATTATTGTCTGGGAGCCTTGGGAGTTCAATTGGCGCCCTAGAAATTCTCGACAATCAAGCGCAATAAATTACGCATCGTTGGGAAAACCAATTTTTTTGTTCTGGAGAGAGTTGGGGCACATTAACGCCAACAAAAAATCCGTTGTTCGACCATGGTCAGGCGAGCTTCTCATAGAGTTAGTAATCGGGGCAGGAGGCGTGGAGCTGGCCAGTTAGAAAATACACGGGCATGTTCCGGTGGAGTTGTTCTAGGTAGGCCCGAAGACGGCGCCAACAACCCCCTATGTCCAGAAGGTCAGGCAGTTGTAAATCCTAACACCAGTGGGCATGCCCGCCAAGCAACACGCCTTGCAAGCAAGAATCGAGGTATAAGCCAGTACCGATTCTTTCATATGGCCTATAGCGGATCAATAAGTTGTTACAAGCGTCAGAAGCATCAATCGTGTACCATTGCTTTGCTACTTACCTCTCTACGTAGGGATGGCAAATGGGCGGGTATGGGCGAATATACTAATACCCATATTTACGCATTTGTCATTTCTAATTCCCCATATCCACCCAAAACCCATTACTTACTCATTTTTGTTTTACCCAATATCCATATGGGTACCCACGAATACCAATTTTGTCCATATTAATATATAACTTACAAAATTCATACCCAAGCTTGTCTTTTCATATTTATTTTTGATAATTGCAAAAGCGTACCCTAAACTTTTCTTTTACTCATCTTGTTTGATGATTGCAAAAACATATCCTAAAATTATCTTTTAGTTATCTTGTTTGATAATTGCAAAAAAAAAACCTACCCTAAACTTGTGTTTAAGTCATCTTGTTTGATAATTGCAAAAACATACCCCAAACTTGTTTGATAATTGCAAAAACCTACCCTAAAATTATCTTTTAGTCATCTTGTTTGACAATTGCAAAAACATACCATAAACTTGTGTTTTAGCCATCTTGTTTGATAATTGCAAAAACATACCCTAAACTTGCGTTTTTAGTCGTCTTGTTTGACAATTGCAAAAAACTACCCTAAACTTGTGTTTTAGCCATCTTCTTTGTAATTGCAAAAACATACCCTAAACTTGTCTTTTAGCCATCGTGTTTGATAATTGCAAAAACATACACTAAAGTTATCTTTTAGTCATCTTGTTTGATAATTGCAAAAACATACCCTAAACTTGTGTTTTAGTCATCTTCTTTGATAATTGCGAAAACATACCCTAAACTTGTATTTTAGTCATCTTTTTTGATAATTGCAAAAAAATACCCTAAACTTGTACTTTAGTCATTTTATTTGATAATACGGTTATGTTGGTTCGTTATGACATGAAAGCTTCGATTAAGGTTGTGATCATCGACACACACTTCATGGAAAACGATGCACAGAGCTTTAGGTCCGTGTATATAACTTTGCAAACCGATCATCAACATGTATATATATATATAAGGGAACAATCAAGTACAAACCCTATTTCGGGTCAGAACGTAGAACTAATCTGGGCCATTGATTATCCAGATCGGATGGCCACCGAAATTCAGGGGGAGGGGGTGGTGATTGATTACGAAATCAATTACAAGATATGCATTAATTAAAAAGATATTAAAAGATATGCATTAAATCTGGGCCTTTAATTCTATGATCCAAGGGCCCAGATTGAAAGTTCTGCGTTTTGACGAAAGATAGAAGTTTGTACCTGATTGTTATCCTATATATATATAGTTGGTATCAGGTACAAACCACCCCTTATTGTGCAAACTACGAACCAATCTGAGCCATAGGATCCGCCCAAAGTGATGTCAGCAGAGCGCACCAGATGCTGACACGTGGGCGCGCGCTGCTGGTGCGCGCGCACGGTGCTGACACGTGGCGCGCATAGTGCTAATAGTTTGGGCGCACAATGCTGATAGTTTGGCACTGTGCTAAACTATTAGCACTGTGCGCGCCAAACTATTAGCACTGTGTGCGCGCGTGGTCAACACGCTCACGCGCGCGGGCAGAGGCGTGCGCGCAGCGATCACGTGTCAGCATCGCGCGCGCTCTGCTGACGTCACTTTGACCGCATCCTGTGGCTTAGATTGGTTCGTAGTTTGCACAATAAAGATGATTTTTACTGAATAGCTACCTTATATATATATATATAATGTGTATATATATAGGTGTATATACGTGTATATGATGTATATATACATATACATATATAGGTGTATAACGGTTCTGTGTGTATATATACATATATAGTATATACAAGTTTATATATATATAATGGTGGAAAGAGAGGTGGGGGTGGGACCACGTGTGGGTGAGTATATATGAGGGTGGAAAGAGAAGCGAGGGTGGGCACGTGTATGTATATGTGTGTATATATATTTATTATATATAATGGTGGAAAGAGAGATGGGGTGGGAACACGTGTGGGTGAATATGTGTGATGGTGAAATAGAGGCGAGGGTGGGACCGTGCGTGTGTGTGAGGAAGTGGGAGTGGTGAAGAAGGGACACGCTAGTTCAGCTTAAATCCAAAGTAACTCATATCCGACCCAAACCCGAAAATACCCAAACCCAAATCTGACCCTAATAAACAAAAAAAACTAGGTACCCAATGGGTATGGTTTTTTTTTGCCATCCCTATCTCTACCATCGACTTTTTTAGTAGCAAGGCCAACAACTTTCTATTTATTTATCATCGTCACTCTCATACAACCTTCATCCTTCTCTATGTGGATGACATTCTCCTCACCGCATCCTCCTCTTAACATATCTCTTCTCTCATGATTCGTCTGAACTCTGTATTTTCCATAACTGCTCTTGGTCATCTCCGTTACTTCCTCGATATCTTCGCCAGTCCTACTCAGTCTCGTCTTCGTATTTCTTAAGAAATATTTCCTCATAACATTTACGCAGTTCCAACTTGACCTCTTACGAACCTTATCGCACTCTAGTCGACACAAAATCCAAACTCTTCTCCCGCTGGATTGCTTTGTTTTCGAAGGCGGGTAGTTCAAGTGGATTTCGATCGTTGGTATCCCTCTCCCTGATTGGTCCTTCGAATCCATCCAAAGTATGTTTCTCACTGTCGGGACTCCCATCAAAGTCCAATCTTGCTATTCCTCTCGCAAACCCCTTGACCAAGCATTTTGTCCTCTTCCACTTGAAGAATCTATCACTGAGAATCAAGTAGATGTGATCTCGATCATCGGTTCCAATTTCCCCACCTGGGGTTCTATAATCGAGTCTTACCTCATCCCGGCTCTCTCCCCCACCGCTCCGGATTTGGTTGATTTTGAGGAAGGAGAACTTTGGGCTTTGGATCTGCCGGATCTGTATCCTCGTGCTTCCCCGACCTTTCTCATGCACTCATCGGATTACTCTGCTTAGGGTGAAGGAGGCTCTCGAGCTTCCTCAATCTCTCCGGGATATTCTCTTCGTGCTTCTCCGGAGACTCTTGGACTCTGGTCCTTCCTCCTTCAATGCGTTTCGGCAAATGTCGAGTCCCAAAGCGCACGCCTCTCCTAAGAGCATCCGCATCAAGGGGGCGTGGTGGCGAAGCCGGGGGCGGGAGCATAAGGGAAAAGGGGTTCGAGTTCCGGGTTCGCTAGATGTGGGGAGGGGGCGTGAGGGGCGCGGAGCAAGACGACGACGAAGAGGGTTTGGGGGGCAGAGGCGCGGGGCCAAAATCAGCCCCACAGCCTCGCGCCTCTCTACTGCCCAGTGGCAGCATGCCACGTGTCCAATCCGAAAAAAATTATCGTTTCTCTCAGCAACGGTCGACAACGGCTACCCCATTTTTTTTTAATTAAATACAAAATAACTTTAAAAAACACTTCTTCAACCACTATAAATACCCCTCACCCCATTTCACCAAATCCACACCACAAACTTCTAAATTCTCTCAAATTCATATCGTCTTTCCAAAATCCGATCGATAATGTCTGATGACGATTTCACTCAACCGCCGGAACACGATGTTTTCAACTCGGAAGAAGAGGACAACACCGGTCAACAAGGTGCGAACCCCAATCAACAAGGTGCGACCACCAATCAACCCGGGTCAACCTACGTACAGATGTTGCAAACCGATTTCACCCCAATCGGTGGTTGGAACCCTGAGGCGTTCAACCAATACATGGCCTCTCTTTGGGGACAAGGTAATTTTATGAATTATAAATTTATTCATTTCATTAATTAAAATATTAATCATTTCATTAATTTAAATGTCATGTATGTTCAATTATAGTTAAATTATATGTTTAATTTAAATTATATGTTTAATTTTAATTATATATGATCAAACAATGAATTATCCATTTTTAATTGTAATTAAAATTTAAATGTCAATGTAGGTGGAATAGGACAATCGACCCACCCAACGGGACAGCCGGGCAATGCAATGGGACAACCTCCCAATCTATTTGGACAACCGCCAAACACGATTGGGGTATTCACCCGCCCACTGTTCGACCCGTACAACATGGGGGCCAACTATTTCGGCCAACCATAATTCTCGATGTCGGCCGCAACCGGAACCCGCCTGTCGTCTACTTCATCATCTGTGGGACCGAGTACCCGGGCGACACCAGATAGGCGAAGCAAATGGCCCCCTGAAGTGGATATGCTCCTGATCAGAGCCTGGCTGCGCACAACACACGACCCCGTCACCATAACCTCTCAAGATGGGAACACGTTCTGGAGCACGGTTCATAGGCGCTTGTGCAAAGCTGGGAATTTCCCATACACTCAGTGGACGGTGCAAGCCATCAAGACCCATTTCAACAAAAGTGCTACAAGAATCAGGCGGTATGTCACACTGCTGAGGAAGGAGATGACCTAGGAAGGTCATAGCGGCTGGAGCGAAGAAAAGTTAATGGAGCGGGCGATGGAACTCTATCGAATCTACACCGAGGTTATAAAAACGAGCCGAAAATTTTCAAGCTCCACCATTGGATAGAGCTGTTGGAAAATGATGACAAGTTCTGGACAGATGGATCAAGGGAGGTGTGAGAAGGCGAAGCTTACCGTGGCTCTTGACGAGAAAATTGATAAATATATGCAGGAAGTTAAAGATATGAAGGCTACGGACGCGTCCGATTTTACCTCGGAACAGATGGAGCATCATTTGGAAATGCTGCAGGTATGGATGGTTCAAATTCGAAAACTTCAGAAACAAATCGACCACATTAACGGGGATGCCTAATCATGTAATTTTTTTAGATATGTATTTTTTAAGTTATTTACTTTTTTTTTAATTTTGTATTTATTAATGAACTTTTATTTCTATTTTACTTAGTAGTTGTTGATTTAAAAATAACGTTAAAAGATACAGTTAAAAGCTTAATTAATTACACGGTCAACATTTCTGAAAACCCTGCCCCCCATACTTTGCCCCTCTGATGTGGAGCAAACTCTGTTTAAGGGGGCAGGGGGCTGAACCCTTCCCAGTCAGCAGAGGGTTCTGCCTCAGGGTTCAGGATCCAACCCCCACCCCCCCCCCCCCCCCCCCCCACTGATGCGGATGCTCTACGACACATCGTGCTCCGAGTCCCAACTCTCTTAATTTTTCCCAATTAATGCGTACTCATGAGGAAGCTCCTGCATAAGCCCCCCAGTCTTGGACAATCTCAACGCCTTGTCAACTCTTCTTCCCTCGATTATAAATAACTTTTGGAGTGTATTGTTTGGATTGAATAAAAAAAAATTTATAACTCAAAAATAATTTGATACCTAATAATCAGTTTATTAACCTATTCTTATTGATTGTCTAACAGCTACACTACCGGGTTTTACATCGTTCATAGAGTTAACGCTTTCTAATTTCTAGGAGTCAATCTCTCTAAAACTAGGACTAAAACTATCTACTACTTTCCTATACTGATTTGTTGAGTTGGGTGACAAAAAAGAAACACTTCTCTTGCTCTCCTCCAAGGATGCATTTCTCGTAGATGCTACGTTTGCATAGTCGGTGAAAGCATACGACTTTGATTATGGTAGAGGTGAATGCCTAAAGTACAATGGGGAGGAGGAAGAGAAATGACTAAGTTAAGTCAGTGGGTAAAATAGTGATTTCACTTTAGTTACATGCATAACAGAAACGAAATATTTTGTCCGTTTTTCTGACATAAGTGTGTGGACGAAACTTTAGGGTAGCCACAAAGCATGGACGAAACTTTTTGCACCAAAACGTTCTCTTAGTAGAATATATGTCTTTTATGTGAAATAATAGCTCTTATTATCCTTTTTACTGTACTACTCTATCTCCTTCAACTATGAGGGGGATTACATCCCTTGATTGATTTTTTCCATTGCCGTTATTAATCAACTGATATCTGAAATCTATTTGTTTATATTGTAACCTTAGTGTACTTGTGTAATATCTCACGAAGGAATGTAGCACACAATTTCTCTAAAATGTAGCTATCACGTCCGCAAATTAGTGATTACTTAAATGTATAGTTTATCAATTACTTTTTTTTTATAAGCTCGAAAAATTTATTAAAAGTCTGAATCCCCAAAAGGAATCAGTAAACCCTGATTAAAAAAGAAACAAGGTGGCTACTGACGATTACAAAGGGGCTCCGGCTAGGGAGTCAAAAGGCTAAGCCTTTTCTTAAGAACAAGGAAAAGACAAAAAAAGAAAACGCCGGTAAAAATAGCCCTCGAAAACAACGATCAACGATTATTCTTCTTGGCCGCCAACGCACGAATTTCATTCCATGCATCGATACCATGTGACGAAGCCAAGACTTGAGTGTTTCCCTTTCTGACTTGTTCAACTTGTTTCCCAATGTCGATGGGACGAACAAATCTTTTCCGAGCAGAAACCTTTGGTTTACACGACAGAGTGTAGAATTCTGTCAGATGCTTCAGTGGACGAATAACCCTCTTCTTGACGAGGGCGTCCTTCCACGGAGAACTCACTTGCTGCGAAGGTTGTGACTCTACTCCACTAGTCGAAATCGGATAAGAATTGGCAATGGTAGAGACAGGCCCTGCAGCAGAAAGCCCACCTGACCATCCACCTTGAACAAGCCCAATAGCAGCAGGCCCAACTGTCCCACAAATATCACCAACAATCGTGGTATCTTCGCCACTACGAATCGGATCCAAGTTGCGATCATCAATTGCAGAAACAGCACAATCAACACCACGATCTCCGGAGATGACTTCCTCCCTAACGCAATCATCGGAAGCAAGATCAACCTCATTAACTTGAAAACCAAAAACAGATGCGCCATCAACAACGCGTTCGGCCTCCATCAACACGCAATCTCTGGAAAAGTTTCGATTCCCAGAATTGAAAACCCCACCTTCGTTGGAGTCAACGCAATCCAACACCGCGATATCTGGAGGTGAAGCGTTTCCAGAATCGAATCCAATCTCGTTTGAATGACCAACAACCTTTCAAATCTGATCGAACGGTGACAGTCAAATCCGCCGAGTCCCCGGAATGACCGACAGGAAACATCCCTTCCAAGGTAGCGTCCTCCTCTGCAAATTTCTCATCCAGTGAACCGAGCTCAACCGTCTCAAGGTGACTCTGTTTCTGAAAATCAGAAAAAGAGGGTACCAACCGGTTTGAGTGCTTCAATTCCGGCCGACGAGTACCAGTATCAGTCCGGCGATGCCAAGTCGTGGCAACAAATAAAGTGTAACCATCGATCTTGAACCCGTTCAAGACCTTGATTGCTTTAGCTGCTGCAACTTGTGAATCGAAAGGAACAAAACCGAAATAATGATTGCTTCGGCTCGGTCGTTTGGAAACGCTAATGGATACGATCGTACCAAAATGAATGAACACATTTCGATTCCATTCTTCTGAGGATTCGAAAGGTAAGATGTTCACAAAAACCCTGTCCAATTGTTCAACAAACATGTCGTTCCTCACTGCCCGATGTCGACGGACGACCTTTGATGGTACCGGGTGCCCATCAGGGACCCTTTGCGACTCCTTACCAACCCGGAGAACTAATGACTCCTACTTGTTACGTGAAGAAATGGCCTCAGATCCTGCCGCATCAGCTGAACCAGTGGGTACTGCGACCTAAGCTCGCCTCCTCTTCCGTTTGACACGATGAACAGGGACATGATCCGAAACGGGGACTGACTCTGTTTCACATTTCTTCTCCTCTGTCAAAACATCTCGGGTCTTAACCTTGGAACGCTTCTTTGATGCCCCGGAAACAGGAGCCTTCAACGAACCTTCCGATATTGTTAACACGTGATTCAACGTCATCACTATTGACGGTCACAGTCACCACCGCCAAGAGCCATTTGACAGAATTGGAACTCCGATGAAGACGTGATTTCGAGAGAGAAGAGAGAGGAGCCATTGATTCCTCTCTAATCTACTTTGGTTTTCCTTTGCAGGTTTTGGCAGCTGATCCTCTAGAGAATCCAGTTGTTAAAAGACTATATGACGAGTGGCTTGAGCAACATGGTTCAAACAAAGCTAGAAAACACATGCATACAGAATACCACCCAGTGGTGAAAAGCATTAGCTCTCAGTTGCATAATTGGTAACGGATTCTACTGACACTATGTTATGGTCCTGATTGATGGATCTCGATATGGAACCGAATACGGGCTCGTTAGAAGAGAACCCGAAGACCTCGTGGTACGAGCTCATTATAGAGGGAACTCGAAGACCTCGTAGAGACCAAATTATTTATTTAATTCTCAAGTCTATTTTATTCATTCACCTCGCGTGGTATAAATAGGCACGAAGGTTACTTGGAGCCCAAGTTCTAATACACTGAAACGAAATAAACTACTAACTTACCGAATCCTAATACATAATTAAAAGGAAACAAACTCAAACTAGGACATTAATTAAAAGGAAATATAAACCCACGCTGACAACAACTTTGGTGTTGGGCGGCAGCAACTTGGGTGGGTTTTATTCCACCTTGTACGGACCGTACGGCCCGTAACACACGAGCCCTTTTGGATACGGAACCATATTGTTTCTTGTCGGTGGGATTGCTTCTGTTGAGTAGTCTAATTTTGAAAGAGAACCGGAATTTATAGATTAGTTTTCTCGTTGTGTACATACCTGCAAGGTTGAATATTTATGCTTATGTTGTATTCTACAATGGTGTAGGTGTAGTCTAATATTTTGTTGTAATATTTTAGGGTTGAATAAAAGTTATAGATACAGGTATAATTTTGCTCTAAGTCAAGCACAAAATGGGAATATGTGGTGAAATACTGAAGTTAATAAGAAAATTCCAAGTCCATACTTTTGGAATTTTGTGTTACGAATTGCGATATGGTCCAACTCAAACTCATGTTTTTTCTACGCTTTCTTATAAATTGATACATCTGCTGAAATACATGTAATGTGTCCCCGTGAATCTGTGATGGTGGGGCAGCTCTGTTAATGGAGGCCATATCTTCAAAACAGAAACCACTTTCTCTCTTTTTCTTATGTCAGACCGAGAGACAACAATATATTCTCTCTAAAGCCAATGCAAAATAAAATATGTTTTACTTAAAGGTTAATATTTTATCACTGTTACTGTTACCGTCACTTATGTCCTGGTTATCATGCCACAAATAGGGGTGGGCCTTAGTGGTTAACCACCCAATGAACCCTTTTACGAACTCAATCCGATATTACTGGTTTGACATATTTTGGAATCAGTCTCAACCTAAAAACCAATTCTTCACAGTGAAACCAACCAGTTCACTGACCGGTTGGTTAGTGGTTTTAACCAACCAACCACCTTTCTACATGTAAATACAATTTTGGATACCAATAATCATACACAGATTTTTATTTCAAGCCAAAGCATATTACTACATTCTCCAAAACAAAAGAAAAAAAAATACATATAAGTCACCGTGTTCTATGTTGATAATCTGTATGACACAGAAGAGTGCTCATGGGTCATTCATCTATATCAGATCAATGGCTATTATGAAGCCACATGTATATGATGAACAATATCGGTTTGGTTGGTTAACCGATGGTTTGACGTTTCAAGAACCAGAAACCAATCGTTAACCTATCCGGTTTGGTCGTCTCTCCACCGAAAATGCCGCCGGTTGTCACGCCACAAATCCGGTTTTGACCGAACTCGGGACGTGAACTAAAATAATATATGATAAAAGCAATTTAAATACCAAAAGTGAGTCTCCAATATTAGTTTAAAAGATCCAAAATAACAACACGAGCCAACATCTCGGTAAAATCATATGGTAACAAGTTTAGTAACAATAAAACGGTACGTCGCTAGGCCACGCTAGACTAAGACCCTCGCTAGCTCCCAAGCTCCGAGAATCCCGCTAGCACAACTCCCGCTCAAGGCCTGTAAAACAACAAAGTAAAGGGGGTGAGCTTTCGCTCAGTAGGAAAAGTAGTTAAGGGGTAAGCTATTCGCTCGCCTCCACGGGTAACCGTTCAATTAGGGCATACTAGCAAGGCACAACAACTAATAACGTCCACGGCAACTTACCCACTCCTTAATCACTCTCACATGACACTACCACAATTAACCATCACACATAACCAATTGTCAAGTAATCACACACAATCATACAAGCACGAGTCCCGTACGGCAGTCCCCAATGTCACCGGCTTCCACAGCCCGTCTCACTCATATCGTACCGGACCACACATCATCGGTCTAGATATCCTCTTGGAACACACAACCTCGGGGTATAACTGACTATGTGTCATGTCGGAACACACAACATCGGCCTTCCCAGCCCACACAGCCTCGGGGTATAACTCACAATACGTACCGGACCGGCATATACCTCGGTCGGACGTCTTCCCGGACCACACATCATCGGGGTACGGATCACACCATCCTTGGCCTAGATACCCTACACCGGCATACTCCCTCGATGTAGGTATCGTACTGGAACTAGTATCACCGGGGGACCGCGTACGGGGGACAACACCTTCGGTCTAGATACCCTACACCGGAACCCTCCCTCGATGTAGGTATCTTACCAACAACCTCGTCTCGGACATTTCACGAATGTCTCAACATACCACAATGTCATAATTCAACAAACGGTATACCAACCAACCAATCTTACCACAACATATCACATCGGTTTATCACTCACCCGATCATATCACAACCATTGGTTCACGTCATATCAAGTATGGCACACTTGCCCAAAACATAACAATATGCTACACCGAGCATAACATATCATGATTCTAAATCTAACAACAGATGAACCACACATCAAGCATCACAATCATAGATCATGACATTTCAATCAACACACAAACCTAAGGGCTCGACATGGCCCACATGCATTTCTACAGCACACCAATTTTCCAAACTTACGGCTCGACATGGCTCGTAAGCTATCCCTCATTTCACTCGTTCCTAATATCATACATGCATTTCTATCGTTATATTAAATATTCGCAACCTATATGCATACTAGTATATTTCCGCAATTAAACCGGTATTCGCTACTTGCCCTACCTCGATCGCTTTTCACACGCTTAGTCACTTCACGAGGTCCACAAGTCTCCTCCACCGAGCTCGGGTCCAAAGTCTAGCATCACCAATTTAATACAAGAATCAAGAGCGATTCACGAATGGCTTAAATAGGAAAACATTCCCAATTAACCCCAAAAGGTCTCGGTTATCGGTAACCGTCCCAATTAATCGAATTTCACCAAAATGGGCCAAAGGGCCCAAATCTGGTATGTCACGGTTCGGGTCACGGAGCCTTGACGGGATCCATAACGGGTTGGGTCACGGACCCGTGGTCTGGACCGTCACGGTTCTCCTCACGGAGCTGTGGCTGGCGCCGTCACGGTCTCCCTCACGGAGCCGTGACGTCCTCCGTCACGGTTCCCGTCACGGATCCGTGACGGGTCTGGACAGGTTCGTCCTTCTTCTTCCTCCAGCTCCGATTTCACGAAAATAAACTCCAAAACCTCCCCTTTTGACCTTCCCAACCTCCAAATCAGTCCTAAAAACGTCTCTACTTCAAAACTCATGATGTTTCTTCATCAAAACCACAACAATCCAATTAAAATCCATCATCTAACACCTTTTCTCTCCATAAATCATCATCCAACACCAAAAACCTCAAAACCCAACCATGTTCATCCTTTTTCCTCAAAACCCATGAACTAAAGTCAACAAAAACGAAAAAGGATTAGAGATTTACCTTGGGAATGGAGAATAGAAGAAGAAACTATTGATTTTGGGAAGAAAACCAATCCAAGACCCTCTTTTTCCTCCTTTCTTCCTCCTCAAGCTTCCAAAGTCCTCTCTCCCTCCCCTCTCTCTAATTTCGGCCAACACTGAAAAATAGGTGAATTTGTGTCCAAAAATGCCTTAAAACCTAACTTTGGAAAGTCTAGAATGCCCCTTTAGGTTTCCTCCCTTTCCTTGGCTCAAGTGGGGGCAAAATGGTCATATCTCACTCATTTCTTTCATTCCAAGGCAACATGGATAAGTGTCCATGTGGGGACCACCTCTACTCAATTTAAAAACCAACACTTCTAATTAATTAGCTTTAGTCCTTAATTAAGTAAAGTTTGACTCGAGCTCATGTTGGGCTTGCAAGAACGCCAGCTCAAAACGGTGCACCCAGATGTTGGTCTTCCGCAGTGATTCTTTATCTGCTTCTCAGACCGAGGATAAGGTTCTGTTTCCATGGTTTTCAAGTCCTCATACAGATCGTGCTAGTACTCTCGGGTGACACTACCGTGAATCATCCGGGCGACAATGATTCTCCTCTCCTCAACGTCTGTCCATAGGTGACATCAATTTGGTTGTGGTTGATGTTGCTTGTTGCTGCCGATTCTGTTTTGGTGAGAGGTTTGAAGAGGAAGAATTGGGCCGATTCTACAAATGGTAGGGTTTAAATATAGGAGAGGAATCATAGGGTTTTGGGTTTCCAAAGAGGCAGAATCGGTCAAACAAAATCAATTGGGTGGAAATCGGTCAAACAATTAATGAGCAAAATTGGTGCTTGTGATAAATGGATATAATCGGCCAAACATAAAAGAAAAAAAGTAACATTTATTTCAAACTTGGCGAGTAGATTTCAGAGTACAAAATGAAACCGGAATTGTTTGACACCGGGTATAGGAAAACGAAAACAGAACATTGAACATGCTAATTGTAGTTCATAGCTCGAAGCATCTTGAACATAAGAGGCTCGTGGTTGGCCTTCTCCAGCAGAGTCCATTCATTTGTGTCGAGCGCAACTACTTCGACGTATTGCATGATCAATGACAACGGGTACTTCATCAACTTTGCCCTCGTTTGCTCGAACCGACCACGAAGGCGTACTTCTCATTGGATCTTGTATGCTGCTGGGGGAGGACCCATATCAGCCTGCGAAACACCGATGTCGTTCTCGGAGTCCATAATTTTTTTTAGAGACACTACTTGTGGGAAGTATGTGTACAAGTGTGTTAAGGAAGAGGTGGATGCATTGTCTTTTATAGGCAATTGAATCGGCCATTGCATTGTATGAATGTGTGTGAGAGTTCATAGTACGATACAATAAAGTTGCTGACACATGGGTGAACGGAAATTCAATCTGGAATTGAAAACCGGAAATAAAATGGTACAATAACTAGTTGTCGTCATCAATAAAACTCTCTGCTCTGAACATAGTCCAAATGTGTTCAATCAAATTAGCCTTTAGTTACTGGTGCACTGCTTGATTATTTAGCCGGTTTAACTAGAAACAAATGTAATCGTAAACTGGTAATGGCCCTCGACGAACGGGTAGGATTGGTTCTTCGGATGAGAGTTGTTCGATCTCTCCCTGGAATGTGTCACGTTCGTCATCCACAATCATGTTGTGCATGAAGATGCACACCCGTATGATCATAGACAATTTCCTATCATCCCAACCTCGAGCAGGCATACTGATGATAGGGAAACGAGCTTGCAGGATCCCGAATACGCTCTCCATATATTTCCTTGCGGCCTCCTATTTATTTGAGTATAACACGTGTCTCAGTAGATGTGGTGCATGAACAGACTTAACAAAACACGCCCATGGTGGGTAAATTCCATTATTTAAGTAGTAAGGGGTGTTTTAATACATATCGTTGACCTCAAACCCGACTGGAAGCTGGTCGCCACGATATGCGTGGGTAAATATGGATGATTGGTTTAACACATTGATGTCGTTGTTCGACCCCGGAATTCCAAAGTACGCGTGCCAAATCCAAGTATCGGGCCCAACAACTACTTTAAGCATGACCGTTGGAACAGAATGATCACCCCGCTCGTAAACACCCTGAAACACTTTTGGACAATTCTTCCACACCAATGCATACAGTCGAGGCTGTCGATACAACCTAGAAAACCACGAACTTGATTGATACATGTAATGTAAGCAATATCATTAGTTTGGCTTCCAGAGGTAGGTTTCACCGAAAACGTTGATTACGGCGAAACAGAACGGGTGCATGTACTCGAGGGCTGTTATATCAGCCATCTTCAAATACTCATCCAGGTTGTCGGCCGAAGAAGCGTAGCACACCATCTGTATATCTGTCGTACACTTTTGAATGGTCGAAAAAACAGGCCGCCCACGACAATCAACTTTTTGTTTGAAATACGCATCGTACTCAGACAATCTGTCTGTAATTTTCATGAAGACAGGTTACAACATTCTGAAACGCCGGCGAAACATCTTTTCATTGTACAACGTGGTCACTACAAAGTAGTCGGACATAAGCCGATTGTGAGAAGCGATTCGATCTTTGAAAATATATTGCCTTTTCTGTTTCCCCCAGACGAGAGTCGTCATTCGTGCCTCGGCCTCCTTAACCTTTTCTCGGATCAACTCCAACATCTCTTCCTCCACTTGTTGAGTCCTTGTACGTAACTTTGCGTAGTCTATTTCGCCGCCATCGTAGTCCTCACTGCTCGATGAATCCATAACGACAAGAAGGTGTGGAGAAATTTTGGGGGATTAATTGTGTTGGTATACCATCTTCAACTTAATGTGTAGGGTATTTAAATATTTTTGGGGTCAAACGATTCTTCTGACCCGGTCCACGTGGCAGAATCGCTGGGCCATGACAGATTCTGCGCGCCGAATCATATACACTTGGCGTGCCCTGATTCGGTTGGTCAACACCAAATCTACGAAATAGACTCATTGTTGAGTCAGTAGAATCATAGACCGTCTAAACCTCGCGCCCTGATTCGACGTGAGATGAGACACCGATTCGACGTGACGACGTTGAATTTCCAATTTTCTACATGATTCTGTGCCCAAATCGACGCCGCCGAGACCCCACTATGGGTGATCTAGGGTATAATTTCATATAATCAGAGTATATAAGGCATTTTTTCAAATATTTATATATATTTTTAGTTTTCTTATTTGATTATTCCAAACACTTTTTCTCAGAGTTTACCTCTGTTTTTTAGCAAAAGTAATTTTATTAATTTAAAAAAAAAAAGTTAATACAAAAAAAGTAGGTGACCAGATTATAGTATGGTAGATCTAACACTCTGATCCGGATCCAAGTTTGAGTAGGAAAAGATTAAATCTTGATGATGCATTGAGGTCTATTTTCTATCTCACGTCTCAACTCGAATTAGTCTGAATTTCCAACTGTGCATCTTGGACATCCAAACAAGACTCAAGTGGGAGGGGTACGACAATTTCTCAAGGAAGAACCCGTGGAATATTGGTTGATGCCAAACTTACTAAGGACGAGTCAATTTTCCTCAAAAACACCTGCTTCCTTTTTGGTGGCTCATTGATCTAGGCGAGGTTGCTTAGGAGACTTTGCATGATCTTCACGTGCCTCGTGTTCCCCTACTAGTAGCACAGGGATGTCTCAGGCTTATATTTACCTTTATTATCCTTCATGGGTCTTGAGTCTCCTGCTCTACACCCTGCGGAGAACTAAATAGATGTCTGGAACGAGGGTACCTTTTCGTGGGCCGTATAGGCCCAACATCCCCGAACTTGGTTAGTCAGGAGGTCGTGTGTTATGGTCTAGAAGGCAGGATCGATCATAGCCTCCTCTGTCTCTCACCTCAGAGGGGGAGGATTTGTGTTCTTCTCGCTCCAAGGGCATGTTGTGGTCTTATTCAAGAAGTTATGTGTTAATGCCACCTCATCTGATACCTTTGGTTCATAGCTAGGGGGTATAGTGGAGAGGTCCGTGGGGGAGGTAGTTAGGGTTGCTAGGGCCTTACCCAATCCGTATAAATACCCATGTGGTTGGGTTACTCTACCAAGATCCACATGCCATACCGTAACAGAGTCAGGGCTATAGCCAACCCGGATTCCTCGGATTCATGGTCTGCATGGCCCAGGCGTCTACATGAAAAACATAATATATGAAGTCTCTCATATTAAAGTCTGACGCGGACCTCGTGAGAATGCTCCTTGAATTTCAAGCAGACAGTGAGGCAGAAAAAACAACACAAATCTATCCAAAAGCGTACTGGGAGGGCCTCCCCCCCCCCCAAAAAAAAAGGCTTCACTGATCGCTTACCACCTTGACGCGACCTTCAAGTGTGGTACCGATGGTTGTTCTCATGGCTACGGTCATGAAATCCTTCAAGATGTTTGATGCGTGGGGTCAAAGATGGATATGACCCAATCATAAGGACGTCACCACCAAAAATCATGGAGATTTGAGATGATGAGAGGTGCCCTCTTGAAGCACTATGGTTCTCCAAGGCGGACATGATTCTTAGCCTTATGGGATGGGAAATAGATTCTAGGGATTTTGTGCCCTAGATCCTAGATGACGAGATCGTCGAATCTCGAAGACCGGGACATGAATATGAGCATCGCCTTTCATTTGAACAGACGAGTGGTGGGGAGACGACCAGTGTAAGAACCGCTCCTAGTGTAAAACAATATTAATTATTGTGCTAGAAAATAATTTGGGAAGCTAGAGGACCTACTTGGACACTTGTCATTATTTGGTTAGAAGAGAGAAAAGGGAGTGGTCTTGGACCACTTTACCCTCCTAAATGCCCCTACAAGGAAAAACATCTAAAGGGCTTTTAGTCATTAACCATCTCTAGGTCTTATATGGAATTGGAAGACCAAAAACCATTTCATTTTGTGTTGTAGCCGAAAATTGGAGGAGAAGAGAGAAAGAGGAGCTCCCATGGAGGCTTGAAGAAGAAGCAAAGGAAAAAGGAGCAACTTGAGGCCATTCTCTACTCATTCCTTCTCCAAATCATCATCATCATCATCTACATCTCACTCTCCTAAAGGTAATGGGACTAGCTTCATCTCTTTTCCACTCATCTCTTCTCTTGGGTTTTGGTTTGGGTTTTGCTAGAAGTTGTTGGATTTGATTGATATGAGGTTAGATGATGTTGCTAAGAAGCTTTGATGGGGTTTTGATGGAAGACTTTGGGTTTAATGGATTTTTTGATTTGACTTTGATTTGGAGAATCCTTGGAAACTTGTTTATTTGTTGATTCCTACCATGGGTAGAAGAGTTTTGGAGGTTTTTGACTATTTTGAGAGTTGGAGAGGGTTAAAAAATGGAGTTTGGTTTTGGATTTTCGGAGAAAAGGAGCTGGAGGTTGAAGAAGGGCGAATCTGCCCTGGAGCGTCACGGATCCGTGACGGATTCCGTGACGGGCGACATCACGGCTCCGTGAGGGAGACCGTGACGGCACACGTCACGGCTTCGTGACGACTCCTGTGAGGGTCGGTGTCACGGTTCCGTGATAGTGTCCGTGACCGACCAGTCTGGGGGGTTTTGAAGGGTTTTCCCACCGTTTCGATCTTGTTTTGGAGCTGAACTTTTGGAAGGGTTTTGGGGGACTTTTTTACTGTTAAGTTGGACCTAATTCGGGTTTTTTTGTGTTCAAAGACCACAAGACCTTGAAGAACGAAGAGCTTGAAGAACGAGGAGCTTGAAGGACGAAGACCTTGCCGGTACCCGTGTGAAGAACGGTGTGGTGACTCTCGTTTGTGACATCAGAGTGTTGAGAGGAAGACCTTGAGGTAGGGAAATTCTAACTCCTCGAGTTTTTCAATACTACTATGCCTATTAGGATAATAAAATCGGAAAGGTCCTAGAATTGCCTATTAGGATAATAAAATCGGAAAGGTCCTAGAATTGCCTATAGGATGCGAATAACTAGAATAATCGTATTTCAATTACTAATAAATGGATGAGTCTAGTATGCATGCTTAGGATGATGACAATTAGTGAAGTGTGCTTTCAATACTTGGGAAATTGATTTACTGGTAGAGAGGCTGTGAAGAGCTCTCGGATTAGTTGTGTGCTAGGTTCACATGCTTGGTTGCTAATTGCTAGGTTAACTTAAGAATCTAATGAAACTAGATTAGCTCGTATGATTGAATGCTAAATGGTTCGTTCACATGATGATTGATTGGTTGAATGTATACTTGGTTGATTTAGTGTTAATGTTGATATAATTGTTGATTGAACGGATGATCGAGTATGACTGGTTGTGCCACGGGGCACAATCAGGTGATCGATGTACCGCTGGTTTGTGACAGGTAAGTATACGGTAAGTATGGAGTGTATTGGATGTCTTTGTTGTGTTGAAAGTGTGATCTGATGAGTGTTGATTGGTGACCCAGTTATGGTATTCCTTTATGTTTATTCTTGTTTGAATTGCTTGTTTGGTTCGGTACTACACCGGGGGGGGGGGGGGGTAATCCGGTGTCGTGGTAAGGGTGGAGTTTAACAGATACAATGAGATACTGGTTGAGACTTGGAGCCTGAGGGCATTGATTACTGGATACTACAAACATGGGTTATTGGCAGATCCTGCGGGATATTTATTGATTATTGGCAGATCCTGCGGGATATTTATTGATTATTGGCAGATCATGCGGGATATAGAATGATTATGAGCAGATCCTGCGGGATATTAGTTGGGTTACTTCTCAAGAGATGGTTATTAAGGTTCCACCCAAGGACGTGCGTCCCTGTGGAGCACTACCCTTGGTTCCCTATGACTTATGGTCCTTTGGAGGCATTTCTGGGAATCCCGATGATAAGCGCCCATTTGGGATTGTTTCCGGTGCCCCAACGCATGTGCGTCCTCTGGACCGAGGGAAAATCTGATATGACATGGATACTCTGGTAGATCGGAACTATGGGAACCGAGGTGATCCCAGAATCTAGCCATGGATCGGAGGCTTGAGAAAGCGAGTGGTTGCATGATATTAATTATTAAACACTCACATTTTACTCTTATCTTTTCGTTATGGAACTTTTATGAATTCTTTCAAATTACAGTCATCTTCAAGAGTGTGATATTGCTTGATTATATAAATTATTCATTCATACTACTTGTTTATCTTATTACTATGCTTTTGTCGATCCGTTGAACAGTTTAAGTTTTGATCTAAAGGTGGAGCTATTGAGATTTTTCCTACTGAGCGTAAGCTCATCCCCTTTGTTTCTCTTACTGTTTTACAGGAGCACCAGATGTCTAGAGGAGGCGAGGTTTGGGAGCTTCAGTTCCTTTTGGGATTCGTTTTGGATTTATGTTACTCTTTACTGTTAAACATTTTATACCTTACTTTGTATTACGAGCCGTGACTCGTGGAGGATTTCGAACATTTACTTAGATCTTTTGATGGAGTTTTTATGAGATTCAAGCACTTTTATTGATCATCTATTATATAATCTATTTTAACTCAAGTCGCGTCTCGAGTTCGGGCAAAACCGGATTTGGGGCGTGACAACCAGCCAAGCTAAAACTCTGCCAGGTGCGCGTGTCAATAGTGGGTTCATGTAGTATCTCGATGAAGAAGTCG
Organism: Erodium maritimum; assembly: GCA_963921825.1. NCBI lineage: Eukaryota > Viridiplantae > Streptophyta > Magnoliopsida > Geraniales > Geraniaceae > Erodium > Erodium maritimum. The sequence continues at coordinate 46,029,291 of OY997595.1, read as the reverse complement.
CTCTCGTCGAGGTTGATTGCATATAAGGCTTCTTAAAAGGCCAGCAAGCCAATGATAGGATGCAGTTGAGGTGGTGGAGCCATCGACATACGCAAAAAAAGGAGAGATCAGTGAAACAGGGGGGAGGCGAACGATGAGTGTGAAGGAGAGAAGTTGGTAGATGAATGTTGAGGCCAATGGGGGTCTTGTATAAGGCGTGGCAAGCGCAATGGATTAGCTACTTGGTGAGAGAGCCTAGGTGGCATGATCTGTGACCCATCGGGAATAATTGATAGATGGGACAGAGTAGACGGTGGGACAATCGAGGGAGAATATTCAGGTAGGTTGAGCGATGCCATGAGAAGCACATAGAGCACATGGGTTGTAAAGCTTTAATATGGGGTGATTGTATTGTTGGATGAACATTTGTTAGTTCTTACTCACATAATTAAACTTGAAAATAAAATAACCAAATTAGATTTGTATAGTAAAAAATATAAATTTTAAAACAAAATGGAGAATGTATTTTTGAAATGCAATTTCTTATAATGTTTTAAAAAACTGTATTTTTATAAAAATATCTTTAAATAGTTTCAAAATCGAGAAAATAAAATAAAAATTAAAAATAACAAAAATTAGATTAAACTTGAAAAATAAAATAGTTGATGACATTAGAATGACATCACTTATCTTCACCACTATGTTTGTATTTGGGACTGATCTTTGTCTTTTTTTAGACGCTCTCAGTTGTGACACCGGTACAACTCCGTCTTCATCTTTAAGAACCATCGTCCGAGCATACTCTCGTCGACAACACGGACTTCATGCGCTAGTTGATTTCTATCTCGAGTAACAAAACCAAACGTGGGCTCAAATCGACACTCAAACGTGTTCATTGTTGTTCTAGAATATGTGATAGTCTTAAGTTGTAAATAGGAAAATCAGAATGACGAAATCGGTGAAGTGCATAATCTCAAAATAATTGTGTCGTGGTATCGCACACTGCCTTTAAAACAACAATGGTGAGCAATAATGGTTTCTCCCCAAGACTAGCATAACTTTAATCAGACAGCACGCTAACTCTCTCTACTAAATGTAATCTTACACAAGAAGATCATTCAGATTCAATGTACACCCATGCAACTTAATAAATACACATTAAATATTCTTTTTTTTATCAGCAAAGCAGTATATAAAACCTGCTCTTTGAATTAAAGAGCAGGGGATGAAGATGAACAGACAAGACCCTTCCACTCTAATAGGAATGTCTATGTACCAGCCTCAACAAGAAGAGGGATTACAATACCAGATGAAGAACCCAACATGGGTGTACATGAAATGGACAATAAAAGATCTATAATCTGAATTTGCCCACCATTAAGCTCACAAAACAGGTCTTAAACACCTAGAAAATGACCACCATAAGCGTAGGCAAGAAACAACAGCAACCAACACCCCTAATCATCTCTTCCCTAAGCTATGAATGATTAACATCAACTCCATCTCAACAAAACCCTATCCCAGAATCGGGACAGAGGTCTTGAAATGCCGGGGCCAGGACCACAAACGGTTGAGACCTCTCCGGTGGTAATCCACTGAAGCCCACAAAGCCAAACCCTACAAAGTCAATCGGATTCCAAAGGCAAAAAGCCTCATGCCTTCACCAGCGGCCAACCCCTAACCGGTGAATCCGAGTCATAAACATGAACGGGGGCACTTGAAATCCCATCGAAAAGGTAGAGAGGCAGGCGGAGAAGAAAACCAAACATTACAAGGGAAGAGATGAGTAGCCTTACCTCAGATCTTCACGAAAGAGAAGCCCAGGACTAGCCACCAACGGAGCCGAAGAACAGGACCGGAAGCTGCGAGGAACTGACCCCCAAGCCGGAGAGCCAAGCACCAGGAAAAGTAGATCTGACCACCTCAGAAGAGCAGATCTACAAAAAAAACGCCCCAATCTCCACCAGCCAGCCACCGCCCCAGCACCCACGAGTCCCGATCTGCAAAGATCCCAACCAAAGAGGAGGGGAATAAAGTCCCACGGCCAGATCAAAGGTCAGAGCGACGAGGAAGGAGATCCAGCAGGCCTCGCCACAGCAACAACGGCAGATGAGAGAGAGGAGAGAAGAGGGACGGCAAGGATCCACCGGTGGCTGTCATGGCCGAAGCCGTGACTGCCACCGGTGGCGACAAGGAGAGGAAAGGGGCTGCGAGGGTTAGGGTTTGGAAGGTAGTTTCTAGAGAGAGGCGGGAGCTTCTCTCTCTAGAAACTCAAGCGTTTTGGTTCATTTACATTAAATATTCTTGAAAATGATATTTTCCAAAACTCTAAATGGTCGAAAGTCTTCGCTACTGTCCAAATCTAGGTTTGGATTCAATACATTCCTCTAGTGTTAACGTCTTTGGAGATGTCTAACAGCAATGCAAATCTTTGCTCATTTGATGATCTCGTCGGAAGATTGGAAGCGCGACGACCACATAAAACGTTCGATGTTGATCCGGTCCTCCAATCCATCATCGACCTTCTTTTTTCACCGAGAAGAAACATCTATGTTTTCACTTTCAGTTGTTACAATTTTTGAATTTAGGTCAAAGCCAATTTGGTCATTTTAAAAATGAGATCATAGGCGCAATGTATGAGACTCAAAAATGGATGTTTTTTTGTCTGATTTAACGGACAATGAACCTTAAAAATTAATTATGAGTCAAATAAAATAAAATACGTTAAAATAAACCAGAGATATTCAACATTAATAAACCGTTACATTTTAACTTGGTCGAGCTTCTCCATGTGGCTGCGGGTGCGGGTTGTAATCTGAATAAAGGACACGAGGGTGATGTGGAAAGAAAACCATGGGCAGTGACAGGTTTACTTGAAAGAAAACTGCCACTATCTTTTAATGTCTGAATCACGGAACTAAATACATAAATAAAACGCAGCAAAAGAAGCTCACAACACTTCCTTTGCTCAAATCTCCATTCCACTCCCTCTCTTGTGCTCTCTTTCCCATACAGAAGAACAACAATGGTAAACCACTACTCACCTCTCTGTTTCTTCTCCTCCATCTCCTCTTGACGCTGTAAATTTCATCTTCATAGAGCTTTTATTTAATTTTCTTATCATCAAGTCGGGTTCTTAACCTTATGCTTCTTGTTGCCTAAATTATCTGAGCTCAAAACTCTGGGTTTTGTTTTGATCACCTTGCATGCTGACTCTTTTAGGGTTCTTGTTCACTGTTGGTGTGATTCTAGGGATTAAAAGAGTATATTCTCTTCTGGGACAAAGATAGATACTTTATTTGAAAATGGGGTTTATGGAATCAACAAAAAACTGAGTGGATAACCTAACTTGTTAGGGTTGTTCGATTTCAGTCAATTTGTTTTTCTAACACAATCAGTTTGGTATTTACATAACTAAATTGCACACACAAGTGGATTGCTGTATTTTAAACTTGTACAGGGAATAGGATGACAACCCCTTTCATTACTTCCAATTTTGTTTGTAGACTGCCTCAAAGCGTGTAGCAGAGCGGAAGATTGCAAAGTTCCAGAAGAACATCTCTAGGAGGGGCTCAGAAACTTCATCAAAGAAAGGACATGGCTACCCAGTTGGCCCAATTGTACTTGGCTTCTTCGTTTTCGTTGTCATCGGCTCATGTATGCTTCTTTCATATGTGCTCTTTAGGGATTTTGTTGCATACATATATTGCATGTGGAGTTTTTTGCTTGTAAAGATAGACTTAATTATGTCCAAGTGTTACGTGTTTGATTTCCCCATTTTGCAATATACCGATTCAAGAATGTCTAGTGCCATGATCTTTACATGGTCCTTATTCTCGGAGAAGATGTCTGCTTTTTACATTTAAATTTTTGCGGGAATTCTTGAACATCCAATAATTTATGTGTAATTGGTTACTAACGATAGAAACTTGCTGTATTGCTATCTGCTCCTTGGCAGCCTAGATATTTGGCTTATTTTACTTATTTATTATGGTTTGTGAAATAATTTTGAGCTGCATCAACACCTTGAGCTTCTCTTGGCTAAATGTTCTTGGTAGCCTGAACTTGTCACAGGCATTGGGTGTATATGCTCAGAGGGGTGAGTGACCAGTTTGTTGTTTATTGTTTGCAGCTCTGTTTCAGATAATTAGGACTGCTACAAGTGGAGGGATGGCCTAGAGGAAGTTTTGTGTTTATGGAACCAACCTTGTAATGAAGAAAGTTCCTATCTTACAAAAATGGATGTATGAGTATGACACTGACATCTTTCCTTAATAAATAGTAAGGTAGTGCTTTTCTTCATATTTTTAATACTTCCATGCTTTCGAAATAGATAGATAGACTGAAACATCTCATTATCGTAATGGAAGCAAACGAAAATACACAAGAAACATCCTTAACACTTTTCTATCTTCACAAGCAATAATAAGTTACACAACATTGACAACAGCCTCTCTGCAACCTAGATAGCTCCTTCGGCATCTCAGAATCAAGTTATCAAAGCCTACAATCTTGAACTAAACCCATCATAGCATATGTTTTATTTTCATCCTCATATCAAAACTACAAGTAGGTTCAAATTTTCTGTACTAACTAAACAATGTTTATGCAGACCATACAAATAAGAACCTACACTGACAGACCTTAGGATAGTATATAGCAAACAACTCGAATATTGTTTCCATCGATTCATTCATTTCATTCCCATTCTTGTTTTGCTTTGGCCCGACCAAGGGTGAGTATAAGATACTTAGTTTCGATTCTTGTTTTATTTCCCACCTATCAATCTAGCCGGATTTCCAACAGCCGTGGACCAACAAGGCACTTCCTTAAGAACCAACGACCCTGCACCAATCTTAGCTCCTTCTCCAATTCTGATATTACCCAATACTTTGGTTCCTGCACCTATGAAAACCCCATCACCGATCTTTGGATGCCTGTCCCCGGAAGATTTCCCGGTGCCTCCTAACGTAACATCGTGCAGAATGGAGACATTGTCACCCACAACTGATGTCTCTCCGATCACAATTCCCGTGGCATGATCGAGCACTATGCCCTGCCCGATCTTGGCACCAGGGTGAATGTCCACTCCAAAAACCTCTGAAACCCGGCTCTGAATCAGTAGTGCCACCATAGTCCTTCCCCGCGACCACAAATGGTGTGCCACTCTGTGAGCTTGGCACGCCTGGAAGCCTTTGAAGAACAACAAGCAGTGAACATAACTGATGCAAGCAGGGTCACGCTCCCGGACGGCTTCCAGATCATCTCTAATGGCTCTCCTGACGGCACCATCCTCACCCAAAACGCTGGAGAAGAGTTCGGAGAGTGTGCTGATGGGAAGATTCTCGTTGCTCAATTTCACGGCCAGGTGACTTGCCAGCGCAGTTTCCAGTGAAGTGTGAGATAGTATTGAACAGTCATAGAAAGTGGACAAGATGGGCTCTTGTTCTTTGCCGGACTGAGCTTCAGCTCGAATTTGAAGCCACAGAGGATCGTCGTCATCTAGGATTTTCTCGTTGGTGGATTTGCAATAGGCAAGATTAGAGGAAGTGGGTGTGCGATATTTGACGAATCTGCAAAAGGAGCGACGAGTTATGCAATCTGTCCTTGAATCGTAGACACAGGTGGCCATCGTGGTTGAGGAAAAAGGTCGAACAGGTGGTGTGCACAAGCAGAAGAAAATGGAAAAGAGCAGTTATGGAGACGAGAGAAAAGAAGATTGTTATATATACAGTTGAGTTGGGGACTGAAGATTGACGAAAGAGAAAGGAAAGTGGTCAAAGCTGAGAGTGTTCCACAAGAATTGACGTTAGCTATGACGTTCCAGCTCAGTCCGCGGCGACCACAAACCAATTAATTACTTCAATTATTATTTTCCCAAATCAATTTTTTTGCCGCCAGAATCGGCTCAAATAATTATTAGTATTTCGGAGGAAAAAAACTACTATATATTTATTAATCTCGTCTTACTTTTGAGAGAACGAACTATGTTAGGGTTTCTACGAAACCATTAGTAAAGGCGGTCGCTCTTTGTAGATGACGTCGAGCCTCTCGGCACATGTCCAGGCCCTTTGTTCCGTCTCAATAGCTACGATTCTCCTTACATCTGCTCCCGAATGCTGCTTCTTCGTCCTCGATCACTTTGGGTCTTCAATCATTATCTCCGGTGCATTCTCCGTTTTCACCATCACTACTCCCTCATCAACCTCGACCGTTTATGAAGACACAACCGGCGCGTCCATCTCCTTGGCCGCCACCGATGCACCCTATAAGCTTTACTAGGGTTTTTGCTACTAGGGTTCCTCTCGAACCACCTCTAGCCACAATAGCGTGTCTCGATCTCCATGTATCAGATCATCTCTAATGATCAACCCCCGCCGTCTCTAAGGTTGCCACCAACGCGTCCATCTCCATGGCCTCTACCGACGCACCCTCTTCAACCCCTCTCTCGATTCTTGATCAGGTTAATCGAGTGGGTCTTTTTTCCTTTACTGATTTCGTTTTTGCAAGGTCAAATACTAACGAGCAGAGAATCAGGGACTTTTCTTGGTTGGGAACCCTGACTCGCGTATATCCTCCCAAAACAATTGATGCACTTAAAGTTCGGTCGCTTCGCCCCCAGATGCAGTGTTTAGGCACTACGAGCAGGACTTCCAGTTTCGTTTTCCAACCTCGACCTTCCTTTATGCCTATATGACGTTTCAATACCGTTTATAACGGTTATATTGTTAAAAGAACTGCGAACAATTATGTTCTATGTCTGTTTTTCTTTAGTGGTCAGGAATGTTATCCCTGACGCCCTCATTTGTAGTTGATTTCGAAGTTAATAAAATTACATCTTTCGTTCAAAAAAAAGTCTCGTCTTACTTGACACGAATGTTTCCGTATACTTTCTCCTGAATATAGTACGAAAATTTGATCTTCTATGCCCACTAATACATGATATTTGATTTATATGTCAGTATAATTTTAAATTTTAAATATCTGCCTCTTGCATGTGAGTATAAAATTATTTGATTTATTTTTCTTGCATGTGAGTAATTGCGTCAGTATTAAATATGACGCAATTACTCACATGCAAGAAAAAAAAATTCCTCTCTCGCTAATCGAGAGAAACCCTAGCCCTAACGGCCCACTCTTTCTACGATCATGGTGCTTTCTAGTCCTGTTTCCGCTACCTTCAACCTTTAAGAAGTCGTTGATGTACTCCCTGTCGGCTCCGCCATGTCGCCTCTGGTGCAGCCCTCTCCCTCGAAGACCACGTCTTCATTTGTGGAACCTCTGTCCTTAAAACCCGAGCGTAGGAGGAAGCTAAAGCAAACACTAGTCGGATCCCGCTCATCCCTTCTCTCCTTACTGTTTCAGCCGATATGGTCCGCGGTCGGAAGGTGGCTCTCTCATTGGATGAGCCCCCTTTGCCCACCACTTTGGCTTTACCGGAGTTGCAGACATCCATGGCGGCACTCCATGATGGACGCTCCTCATGCTTCCTCGATGATGAGGAGGAGGTTGAGGTCGTAGTCCCTTACTTCCCGGCCAATGCCACGATTATCGCATGTCAGCAGTGGGAACTGATAGGCAAGATATGGACGTTAAAGCCTCCCCCAAAGGACATTCTCCTCTGTATCATCACCACCGCGTGGGGCGAACTGCAGAAGGCTTGGTCGTCAAAGATCTTGGCCTGGGAGTCTACGACTTCTATTTCCAGACGGCGGAGGCACAATCTTGGGTCCGGGGTAATGATCTATGGTGCTTCGATGGGCGCCCCCTTTTGCTCGGAGAGTTGAACCCTTGTGCCCGGTAACTTCCTGCGTTGGACCGCTTACAGCTATGAGTCCACACTCGGGGTCTTCCGCCCCTGGTTCAGACGAAGGAAGTGGGGGAGACGATCGGGGACGCTTTGAGGGCGTGTGTGGAGGTACCCTACGACCAGTGGGGTATGTGATGGGGTGGAACTGTGACGGTGCGTTTTTGGCAACTTTTTGAACGTCCTCTCAAGAGGGGACTGGTATTGAGGTTCAAGGACTTCCCAGATCCCGTGAAGGTCGACCTCACCTATACGAAGCTCCTGAACTTCTGCTTCAATTGCGGGAGAATTGGTCATGTCATGAGGGATTACGGGCTGGAGTTGCGGGGTACCTTAAGGTATGATACCTCTATCCTGGAATTTCATAATGGCAAGCTGGTGAAGCCGTATACGTCAGACTGGTCTTAGAACCCGCCGCTGAATGTACCCCCAGGCTTTGGGGGGTTTCCTCGAGCATTGTATCTAAGGGCTCATCGTCTCGAGGAAGGAGCCCGTGTGTCTCCCCGAGAACTGTATCTAATCATACAGGGCCTTGGGTTAGCACCCAGCCCGGAAAGGTGGAACCCGACTAGAAAATTTTGGTGACCGACTAGCTCTCTGGTGGCAGGGTCACTGAAGTTTCAGCGTCCATTCCGCCTGGACACAGAGATAGTAAAGGAGCTGCTACCAAAGGGGTGAAGAGGATTGTTGCTGATACTCCTCGGGATGATCAGGAGGAATGTTAGCTTCCTCAGGCTTCAGGGACTGGCTCTAGGAGGGGTCCTTAGTTAAAGTCTTGCCTCTTCCTACTAATGCAGTCCATGCTCGTGACTTGGAGCAGGACTTCCAGTACCATCTTCTTACCCCCCCCATCTTTCTTTCCTGCCTATATGGCGTTTCAATATCGTCTGTGATATATCTAGTACTTCAAAGAATTCCGAATATTTTGTTTTGTGTCTGTTCTTTTCTAGTGGTCGGGGATTATGTTCCCTGGCGCACACCTATGTAGTTGAATTTTTAAAATTATAATAGTGAACCTTTTCGTCAAAAAATATGACACAATCACTCTCTTTTGGATCTTTTTCTCTGAGTCGTATTTTCCCTATCTCCCTATCTAAATCGTTGGCCACACTTCACGAAAATGTCACCTATGTATAAATCACTTAATTCCTGTAAGAGAACCAACTCATAGTTGAAGACCCAATTATATTTATATTCTAACACGCGCCTTAACAGACAAGCCCGTTTTACGGGTTTGGAGGTGAATTATTTAGAAGAGAGGATAAGCCCATTGAGAAGAGATATAAGGGCTGGCCCATTTTGGGCATATTCAAGAAATTGAGGAAAAATTAGTGTTTTTGTAAAAAGTGGGGTTTGAACCCGGATCTGTGAGGAACACATGCTTTGATACCATGTAAGAGAACCAACTCAACTAAAAGCTCAAGCTGATAGTTGAAGGCCCAATTATATTTATATTCTAACAATTCCAACTAACACATATAACAGTACACAAACTGGTTATGTATAATAATACTTGAAGAAGAAGAAGAACAAAATAGAATTAGCTGATGCGACAGTGGAAAATTATGCATGTAAGTATCGCTAAGAAGTAGTTATAGCATCGTTTACCCATCATTATATACATGGCATGAGGAACATATCTCACCGAATGAAACTCCGACATAAATTACACTAATCCAACAAAAACCTAACATAAAAACTGATTTACTTATCCTCCTTCAACACACCTGAAGTACAAACTGACCTTCCCCAAATCAATCTCCATGTCCAAACAACATTAAGAGAACTACAGAAATTACTAAAAACAAAAAAGAACCTCCACCGACCTCCTATAAAATGTTGCATCAAGCTCTTTTTCTCATTTCTGTTCCACCATATAAACCAAATGCATTCTTGGGCATAGCTCCTACATCAACCACACATCATTCTTACCCACACACTCCACGCTCCATCATAATGAATTTATTTGAATCATCAAATGATCTTGAACAAAATGGACATGCAACATGATATGTTTTCTACATTTGCGTATTTCTAATGCTATATTTGTTTATGACAATAAAATTGTCCAGCCCATAGATTGTTGATTTGACTTCATTAAGAAGTTTGGCGTGTCCATGGTCACTGCACTGGCCCTTGCTCCTACCCAGAAATTGCAGCAAAGCAGAGACCAAATGCATCATCCAAGCACGATGACATTAGATCTGAGAATAGAGAGCTAACTCTAAGTCTGCTAAGAGTATTGCGGATAACACTCGTAGGCGTAGTATGGAGTCTTCCTATAACATGCCTGATCCGAGAGACTACTTCAATTCAGGCCTAAACCATTTTCATGGGACTCGATAATCTGAACCAAGGAGTCGCGGGAAGATGGATATCCTCTGAATCAACCGCGGCCGACCATTTTGGGAGGAGGGAATATACGGTTAATAGAGCAAGCCTTAAACTAAGAGAAATTGTGTCATAATAAATAAATAGGGTTAAATATTGAAACTTACTCCAACGTTTTGGTCACGAACACTACACTACCTATGTTTGAAAAATCATATTTGTCATACCTAAACTATTGGGCACGTGATTCTGTTAGCAAAAATGGACGGAATATTCCATTCCGTTAGTCATGTGACCCCATGTGCCAGTTAGTGGAGAGTGAAAAGACGGTTCTACCCCTACTCATTTAAACCCTTTAGATTTTACAAGAGAAAATACCATTTTACCCTCTCTTAATAATAAATAAACTTCATAAAATAATAATAATAAAAATAAACTTAATAATTTTATATAAGAATTAAAATTTAAAATAACAAAAAAAATTATAATTCTATTTAAAAAACAATCGTAACCTAACCTATTTTACCTAATCTAAATATACACCACACAATCACACATTATCCTCATCTCTAAACAACCAGACCCTTCATTTATCAGAAAAAGAAAAAAAAACAATCGGCCTCAGTTCATCATCTTCTTCGACAATAGCTCGAGCTCCAGTGCAGCAAGGGCGTGAGCTCCGGCCAGAACCTCAACCCCATCCATCATCAACAAAGCTCGCGAGACCAAGCAAGGACGGACCATCAAACACCGAAAACCTCCGGCGATATTTGGGGACGAGGCGTTTTCTCCAGCTCCAGCGATTTGCAACAAGGGAGGTCTCAAATTAGCAGCGACGTTCATCGATTAGCAGCAGTGAAGGTTTGGAACTCAAGATTCCAGATCTACTCACTCGTTTCCATATTCGTCTGAGGTCTTGAAGCCTTGCAAGTCAGGGTCGTCGGCCTGGATTTGTAGATCTAGAGGCTCTCTAGCGTGGGTTTTGAAGAACTGGTGGCCAAAGCTCATGAGACAAGACACGAGGCCGTGGACGTAATCCGGTCTCGGTTCCTATTGTAAATGGCTGGTGGTGCTCGGTGGTGCGTGTGACAGCCAAATCGATTTGGGCGTTTTCGTCGGGGTTATATCGGAGCTCGAGCTCCAGAGCCGCCGCTACCGCTCGTCCTCATCCTCGCAGATCTCTGGCCAATGGAATCATATGCTCTTCATCATCTGTTTTGCGGTTCAAAACAGACCTTCCATAGTCATCTTCGAGCTCGAGCTTCGATTCTCTGTTGATTTCGTACTCTGACTTATGGGGTTTTCTTCTTGATCCGATTTCCCTTCTGATTTCCCCTATTATTTCCAATCTAAGCTCGATTTGGGTCCCAAAACTAATGAACACGACGAGCACGAGTCGTCGGATGTAGATTGAAACACTTCCCAGATCTAGATATTTTTTGTTTTTTTTATTTCGTTTTTGTAAATATATAAAATAAATTATCATATTATTATCAATGAAAAACTATATATAATGAAACACAATAAAATAGTGAAAAAATGGAAAAGAAGAAGATCAATCAAAAACTATATATGATTTTTTAAATTAAGAAACTAAATCAAAGAGTAATATTGAATTTTTATTAAGGAAATTATAAAAGAATAAACAAAATTTTTAAAAAATTAATATTAATTAATTTTTTTTTAGAGAAACGATAATATTATTTGAATAAGTAATGATACTATTATTAATATATTAATTATTAAAAAAATAATAATGCAAAGGGGTAAATTAGTCTTTCAACTCATATAAATATATTAATTCAAATTCAGAAGGACAAGCTGGTCATTACACATCATTCTGTTAGTTGTGCTAACAGAATCACGTGCCCAATAGTTTAGGTATGGAAATATGATTTTTTAAACATAGGCAGTGTAGTGTTCGTGACCAAAACGTAAGGGTAAGTTTCAATATTTAACCCAAATAAATAAATAAAAGGCATACATTTTAAAATTTAAACTATGTTAGCATATAAATAAAATACAGTTTATTTCAGCTATGCGCTGCCCTCCTCTAGGGTTTTGCGATCTGCAGACGGTGGCGATGAAGTCTTCTCTTCCCATCGAGCAGCAACAACATTTGAGTGACGGAGACAGCGGCAGGGAGACGGCGGCCGGTCGTTCGTTCCTTCGCACTCCATCGGCTCATTCTCACCCACGCTCCTTCTCACCGACTTCGGAGGGGGGTTCGAGGGAGATGGAATCGCTGCTCTTCACAGTCTGTCGTGTGAAGGGAGACGGGACGGCAGCCATAGGAGGACGGTGTGGCCGGAAGTTGCAGGGGATTTTAGCGGGCTGTAGCCAGGGCTTATGGAATCAAACCTCGGTGCAGATCAACCCGAGTCAGACCTCACCGGCGATGGAAGGCAGGGCCGGGCGGAGGCGAGATGGGAGGATGGCGGCGGAGGCTGGGGATGGGAACATTGAGGGCTTCGTTGGACCATACAGAGGAGATGGGCTTTAGTTTTGGGCCTGGCCATGGGGTCATAGGGGCGGTTCAAATGCAGCAGCGGCGGGAGGCGCAAGCACCCCCGCCTCCAGGAATGATTCTGAGGAGGCCCATGAAGGGGGTGGTCGACTGTAACCCCTTCCTTGTTGTTAGATGGTGAGGGTTCCATCTCCAGTCGACATCTATCTCCCCTACCAGTCCGGTGTCAGCAATCTCGCGTCCAGGAGCCCTAAAATTATCAGTCCAGGGAGGACGATGCACGTTGACTCACCGGGGGAGATGGCAGTCCACCAGTATTCCCTTTTCACTCGGTTTGCTCGCCCAGTGCCTTTTGGTAGAAGTATGCTGTATCGGTATCTCAGGATGCTACCGCAGATATCCCCTTCAACCGCCTCTATGTCTTGAGCAAAGTTTAAATTTCTGTTATTACTTTATGATTTTTTGTTGGATTATGCCTTGTAAGATGAGTCCAGTTATGTGCTCATCGCCCTACATTATATTTCAGTAATAATAGTACTTGTTCTTCTCAATGAGAGAGCGGATCAACCAAAGGTATCCAAATCGAAGACATTAGAAATGAAAGAACTGAAACGTCTGAACATTATGAGACATAATGAAAAACAAAGAAAATTCTCAATTATCGAAATGCTCCAGGGTAGATATCGGGAGAGGGATACTGTGATAGCGGCGGAAACCACTTGTACAACTACTCAAACGGCGAGCTAAGACAGAACGGGTCCATTTCCGAAAAAAAATGGTGCTTTGGCGGACTAAGTACTCCTCCGAGTATGCAATGTGGGTCGTCCTTCCTTGAATGATAGTGTAGGGCACCAAGAACGCGAGAGTGCTGGCTCCCTGAGGTAGTAAAGGAGTATTGAATCGGTGATTGGTAGAACCACTACTACCGTGCGACCAATGAGGCAGTAGTACCCGTAGACCCCTCAGTTGACCACAAACTCCTCATTGGTTGAGGCGAGGGTGCTTGTCGCCCCCGCCACTGCTCGTGATGCTCCATCAGAGTGTGTGGATCCATAGGATCATGTGTCCAAAAAGTCCCCCACAAAGCACATCCTATTCCGGAGTGAGCCCGTAACGAGACTGAGAAGACCCTCCAACCTCTCCTCCATTGGTTTCCTCAAGAATGTGTGGAACTGGCCCTTGGGAGTAGTCGGGACCTATTCATCGTAATGAGCCTTCACCTATCATCCCATGGTAAGGTCTCGTGATGGGAGAAGTCCTTACCTGTGATTGAAGATCTGAAGATGACTGCTTACTCCCGAAGAGAAAAGTTCTTACCTGTCCAGACGGACCTGCATCTCCATCCCCCATTTTTCCTTTCCCCTTGCGGTCCCTCAGTCTCGTCCCTAAAGTCAAAGGCACGACCCTCAGAATTGAAGTACGGTAAACCCCCACCATATGGGCTTTATTCGTCCCTAGAGCCTCACGGTCATGACAAGCTAGATGCTGGATTTCTTTAGGTTCAACCGGGTCTCTTAGGGAGAGCCCCCTCCCACCCGGTTTTGTAGGGCAAGTCGCGGCTATATGTCCAACACAACTACATCCGAAAAGTGGTATGAAAGGTATTCATAAGACAGAAGAAGAATGATTTGAACCTCATATTCCCACAACTGAAACCATAGCTGACTTTGGAGAGGAAACTGCACATCTAGATGGACCAAGGTTAGTATTGTCTGCTTTGAATGATGAATATGTTTTACTGTTTAATTAATTTACTCTCGGTGACTTGGTTATATATTCATGGTTACTGTTTTTATTGAGATATTTGTATAGTACTTTTTCAATGCTTGCTATCTTTTTTACTTTGAGATACATTATGTGTTTGTTATTTGAGTTGTTAAATTTACACATGTTTGTGACATGAAATGGATCCAAACTTGGATCCCCGCGTCGAATGTAGGTGGAACCAAAGAGAGACGAAGCTTAATGAGTTTTTCGCTAGAGTTGAAGTTACAGATGACCATGCGTGGTACCTACATTTTTAAGCATTGATGCTTGAAGATATGGCAAGATGCAATGATATTAACCACCTGATGCTCACCAAACTTAATATTCGCATTACTCTTCCACATTTGAGAACTGAGCCTCCTGTTTGGTACGAACAATTTCAGGATGCACCTCTACCTATCACTGCAGACGAGCCTGTGTGGTTCCAACAGTTTCTCCATATGTATGAGGAAGACACAGCCACATACGAGATAATTCTTACTAGTATGTGTGCTAATACTTCCGATTAGGTTGGTGTTGCTTATGTTAGTTCACTTTGGCTTAATACTATAACAAGTTTCTAATGTTATAAATTATGTTTCACTATTCGTTGTTTTCTGGAATGGTTATACAGGTTATATGTTTTGCATAACCTGAATTCATGTATTGGTTGTACAGGTTTCGAGCAATTTAGTCACTGTTTTTCTTGTGCAATAAATTTAATACTTCACCAACGGATAGCCACATCCGTTGGTAAAGAATTACAAATTTATCAATGGATATAATATACGTCGGTAAAGATAGGCACTTGACCAATGGATATTGTATCCGTTGGTAAAGAAACACAACTTACTTAACGGATACAATTACTTGAGACTCGATTAAACTATCCGTTGGAAAAGTAATTACTTCACCTACGAATGCATTATCCGTTGGTAAAGTATTGATATTATGTCGACGCATACGACACACTTGAAACTCGGAAATTTTATCGGTTGGTCAAGTAGTCACTTCACACACGGATACTGCATCCATTGCTAAAGTGCACATACTTTACCAACAGATATTTTTACATCCGTTTGCCAACTCTATTTTTGAAGTAGTGATAATAGAACACATCATACTACATTAGAAATTATATGAGAAAACATATTCGGTGCATGTTTTTTTTTTAATGACCGATAGCTTCACAAATTCCACATTTTCTTTTGACGTTTTTCGCCGCACACAACGTCATTTTTGAGGTGAACCAAACTTAAATTTTCTACATTAGGGGATGTTCCTACTACCAATCCGTCTACAAGTGGTTTGGCTACCGCACCACATGTAGCTTTGTTAACTTGTTGTACACATAAATAGTTTTAAAATTGTGCTCCCCGTGCTCTAGAATGAAACCCTCAAGACTTTCATCGCCTTCTATCTTAGTTGGACGGATTACATCGTCAACAACGCCAGACATGATAGGTAAATAACTGAGTTTCAACTTTCTGTCATTCTCGTCCACTCTTATCTTCTGATACAATTTCTCCTTCAACTTCCTAATATTTGTACTAGAATCATTAATATCAAGAATAATATATTCATTATTAGTTGATATCCATTTACATTTCCCTTTGTATTCCTTATACTCACTACCATATACAAAATGAATAATCACTCGAATCATCCCTATAAGTATTAATAATATATTACACAAATAAGTTTTAAGTCTCGATCATATCGACCACGTTTTCCTGTTATACAGTCTCGATCGTCTTAAAGTATTAGACGATCGAGTCAATTTCCATTATTGAAGACCATTGTGAGTCTCGATCACCTGCAATTAGTAGACGGTCGAGTTAAATGTTTTTGCATATGGCCAATGGTGGTCTTGATCGTCTAAAGAAAATTGACGATCGAGACAACTTCGACTACTTAACAACACCTACTGTAATTCTCGATCTATACTTCATATGTGTAGATCGTCTGATAGCGTGATGATTGTGCCCTATGTTGCCGATCGACTGGGTCGGAGATCTCTATCGTGACCTCAGTTCAAAACCCAAATTTTACAAAACTAAAACGTTCACCAATCGCAAAAATTTATCCATATAAACGAGTATAAATGGTGGATAGATGATACATTAGGATACATTATCATCCTAAACCTAACATCTCTCACTGTATCTTCAAAATATTTTGCTAATTCGCCCAAAATAAACTTGTTGGATTTATATGGAGTTTTTTTTATCAGCAAATTTTATTGATAGTACAAGTTTTCACAATGAAAACAAGGGAGAACCCTGGTACCTCTACCAAAACACCAAAACCCTTACAAAGAGTATAGAGGTCTTAAAACCCAAATTTATCTAACTTGAAGCAAACAATAAACTAAACCAAAGACCCACACTAGGAGCTAGGACTCTTACCTAAGAAGATTTAACCACCTTGAAGAAAACTAAAGCCAACAAGGGCTAACAACGAAGAAAAACTGACAAGGAAGCAGGAAAAACAAATACCCAGAGATCCTTGGTCATTCCAATCTTCAACTCCAAGACGCGGACCAAAACCAAACCAGAGGTGAAACCAAAACGCTCGGTCCTCCGTTACTCGAAGGTAACTCACCTCCAGCCAACACTAAGAGGTGATCCGACAGAGGAGAACCGACATCTAATCAGATACCGAGCGTTAAGGCTATCTCCAAAAAAGACCCTACTCCCAAATCGGACCCTACAGCCGCTGACCAACACCAAGAACGACCCGCCCGACATCTCTAAAAAAAGAGACAAAGGAGATAACGGAAGAGAGACTAAACCTGGTGGATGGCCCCGAAATCTGTTACATGAGGGAAAGCTTATTTGGAGAACGATTGGAGAAGACATCGACAGGACAACCAACAACAACCACGCGACCAAACAGTTGAAGCAACAGTGCCGATAAGAGGACAGCGGTAGGAGGGTGGCAGGAATCGCAAGGTGGTCGTCGTGCGAGGAGAAGGTTAGTCAATCTCCTTTATTGGCTATTTTATTTTATTCCAATTCCAGGCTAAGATAAAAACAGAAACATAAGGAGGTGAATTGTAAAAGGATAAACAGAGCATTTAAAAATGTTCATTAATGTCCTAGATCATCCTACAAAGGATGAAAAGAGGATGTTATTTGGCGAAGAAACTTTTTTTGGAGGTCATTTTCTAATTGCCCCCTTCTAAGATCTGTTGCCATCTATGCGTAGACGACGAGGTCCTGCTCTGAGATGGAGTATATCAAAAGGTACTTAACCCTTTTAAAATTCCAGCTATTTCTTGACCGATCTAAACCAGCAACGCTTCATTTCCCCTTTCACCGGAAATCTAAAAAACGCTCCAGCCAACTCAATAGTCAATCCCATCATTTCAAGGAAAAATGGCGAGGATTTAATTGAACTGTTCTCATTTCAAAGGATTCTGTATTTGCTACTCTCTCTTTTACATTTCAGTCGATTCTATACTACCTTGTACCACAATTTACAGAAGCAAAAGTTTTAGCAATCCTTGTTAAATATTTCATCCTACATGAAGGCTGCCAGATACAGTTTAGGAATCTAAAACTTTACGTCTCTGACTTCTCCGGACAACCTGTAATTGGCAAAAGCAAACGTCGATTACAACATGCATACATTTCCTGAGTTAAAAATCAAAGAGGCGGATGAATATCATTGCCATTTGTGGTTTATGTTCAACAGAAAGACTGAACCATTAGAAAAACGAAGGCAAAGGAAGAAAGGCTTACATTATTTTCCTTCGCATTATTAAGTTCTGATCTCGATGTATCTGCAGAAACCTTCTGCTTCTTCTTTAGGCAATCACCTTCAAAAGAAGCAGCATTGTTTTCTTTTGTCTGCGTCGAAACTTCTGATTTAGATAAAGAAGGTTTTGTGATTACAGAAGTACAAGAAGCTAACACTTGTTCTTGCTCTAGAACTGGATCAGAACTTTCAGAAGCAACACTTCTGTAGCCAACTGTTATACTTTTGTTGCTGTCATTAGTTGAAGCAGGCACGGCTCCTTTGTTTCTAAGTCTTGTACCCGTTCCCTGCCTGCTGCTGTTTTTTGGGTTGTTTGCTACTGAACCTTGCTTGCTTGATGTGTTTATGGTGCTTTTGATGCCACCTGACTGTGTGCTATCATCTTGATACTTCCGACCACTTCTTGAAAGAAAGGAGGCAGGCTAAAAGACCAGCACACAATTCTCATAAATGACAAAATGTCTACAATTTATTATACTAGGACCATCAAGTTAAAAAGTAACAAACACAAAAAAAAAAAAAACACTTTCTAGTCATACCAGAGAGTTGATTGATTTTACAACATCAATGATTCTAGTCATAAAACTTTCATCAAAGTTGGACCCACCAAAACCTTCTGAATTAGCCTGCAAGAAATGAAAAAATTAGAAGATGGTATATGTGTGAGTAAGCACTTGATAAGTTTTCTTGAGAACTTCCCTAGTTGCTATACTTAGCAAGGCCTACCTTATACAGTGACGATGGCAGCAAAATCAGTGCAGGAGCATGTATGAAAGTGCCTTTATGATTTAGTGCACTGATAAAAGAGATTCCAATGTCTGCTAGAATGTGGAGGTTCTGAAATGTAAAATTTTGTATCAAATATAATATACAAGGAAAGTTATGGTGTGGGGAACAACTTTGTCAAGGTGACAGCACTTACATGTGTTTTCTGAGCATCAACAGCATCCTGAGCTTTTCTAATAGCACGAAAAATACTACGTAAATGTAAGATAGCATCATTAACAACATCCATGTTGCCGTCAACAATATTAGCATTCACTAATGCCTGCAAGATTATAATAAGTGGACTGCAAAAACAAGCATCAGGGTTTCAATCAGCACAACCAAATTCAAAGCATATGTTTCATTTTTATTATAACCTTTCCCTGTGTTCTAAAAATGAGGATCAGCCAAAACTCGGCAAGGCTACCCGAGGAGATGATGGGGAGATATCAACAATATAATATATATATTTAAGACAGAAATATCCCATTCCTTTTTCTCTGAAATCCTTTCTTAAATTTTTGTAAGTTATCAAATATTTTTATAAAGATCTAATAATTTCACACTAGTTAAGGAATTTCAACACAACAATACACAAAATTAAATTAGTTTAATAAAATAAGATAGTTCTGAATAACTTAAATAAGGTAAGACCGGAATTATGAAGATTATGACTTTTGAGTTTTGTGTTTCAAGAACTAATAGGGCTTTGAACCATTAAGTGAGTTCACCGATTTTTTCCAAATTTGACCAAATTGATCTATTTTTGACTGAGTTGACCGTTTTTTCCGAGTTTGACCGAGTTCCTAACTGATACGCACTTCTCGAACTCGGCAGCTAGACTCCCCCCTAGTTCTCCCGAGTTTTAGAACACTGACCTTTGCTATTAGCCTATTACAAAGAGTACGCTTCAGATATACACTTACCTGCAAAACTGGGCATATACTTTTTCATCCAGACAATTTTTAGATGGGAAGCTGATGTCATGAGCAAGAACGTGGACCAAGAATACCACAATGTATGCTGGGTAATCTGTAAGTGACCCCCCATTCTCTGCACAAGTCTGGCGAGCTCGAGCTTCTTTACTATATTCCTTGATAAATTCTGAAATATATTTATATGACTAAAACAAGTAGTATCAGAAATTATATGATAAAGGTGCCATAAACAAACACAGGATTGGAACATAAACATACAACATCCCGCAGATCCCCAAGGCAATCTGTGGCTGCCAATGCATAAGCACATGCATATCTACTAGGTACAATGCGCTCCTTCAATAGTTTGTGTATTTTCTCAATAAATAACCTCCTAACAAAAGAAGTATAGTCCTGAAATGACAAGAATCAATTTTACAAAGCACCCATCGAAACAAGCATTGAAAAAATAACTGATATTCATCAGAAAAATTCAAGTTACTAAAAATATTCTGAGACTACTAAATTATGATATAAATGTTTACTGACTCTAAACTTCTCGGCACACACACAAATCTAGTTTTGAATCTTTCATTTCATCTATCACCAATCATTTATCATTAATTATTTATGAAGAATTAGAATTTTATTCAAACGATTTATGGACTGACATTAGACTTAGGGGATGTCATTCACCATCCTCTGAACTTTCTATAAAGGGGTTCTGAACCGAGTTTCCAAAAGTAAATTAACATTTATAGGGTTTTTAGTGCATATTAAATCATGCCTACCTTTGCGACCAAGATTGTATGGCAAAAAATATCAGGAGAAATGTGCAAATCCCATCTTCTGGAAAGCTGAACGACAGACTTCGCAGCGGCCAATCTGATATGAGCCTTGTCTTTTTCACTGCAAACTCGATAACCATAACACATTCAGCAAGCAAAAAACGACGATATATCTTACATGAATAGCATAACCAACTTTAAAAAGGTAAGATTGATAAATGCAGCACAACCTCCTTTTCTTACATTAAAGTCCACATTCAGCAAGGTTTTTTACAATTGATTATGAATGTATCTCATGATTTGACTCCAAATCACTTACCACCTAGTGGCTTAAATTGCGAAAAGGTACATTTACACCAAATGACCTTAAAACTGATTGAAATTCTAACTTTGTTAGCAGTATGTATAATGTCAAATATTTCCTCATATCTAATTTTGCACAAATATATGCAAATAGAAATATTGACATTGCCAAAGTCATCTTAAATTGAACATCAATTAATCCATTGCTCAAAGATTGCAATTTTAGGATACGTGTTGGACTTCACTATGTCTAAAGTAGCCCAAAAAAGGAATAAATGGGAGATATTGTCAGCTATGAAAAAAATGCAAAAAGAAAATAGCATGGGATAAGTCCATTAAAGGAGCAAACATTTCCCATCAACTAAGGTTTTAAAAGGCGGAAACGGTATATGAGGCTTTTTTCCTTCTGCCTCTCAAGGCACAAGCCTTGAGGCGATCCAAGGCATACACCTCAATATTACAATACACCTATGATAGATTTCCATACATGAAGGCCCACCCAAACGAGAAATAAAACAACCCATCTCTCATCTAACCAAAAAACCCAGCCCATTTTAGTTGTCTCAAACATAACCCACAACCCAAATTAATTTCTATTTACAGTCCTTACCTCTTACACTACCACGTAGTCTATTAACATCTGTTAGAGTTCAGTTTATTTCCAATTACAAGTATTACCTTTTACTAATTTAGTTTGGTTTCCTATGTTGCTTGCTTAGTATTAGTACTTCCTATGTAGTATAGAATTAATCCCTATATAAAGGGATACTCTCATTGTATTGAAAATACAAAAATAATCAATAATACTTTAGAATTGAACATGGTGTCGGAGACTATTCGATCTTAGGTTAGATCCTATGTTAGATTGAAGTTATTGTTTTGCCCACGCGTTAATATATAATTTAGCGGGTAGGCATGACATTATTGTTCGTAATTTCCAGCTTTCACTCATTGTTACAGATCATCGGACATTGTTCACGTCGGATCACTATTCATCCACCAGCACTGTTACTCTTGGTATTGTTCACTGGTCACTGTTTAGGCATTAGCGCTTCAGCCCAGCAGTTTCCATTGGTCTTAGTCCTTATTTTAGGTTTTGGTGATTTTCCTGAAACAAAAATCACACATACTTGCACGTCAGTAATATCAGCATGGTTTGCGCCATTGTAATGCTTACTTGAAGATGTTTTGCACCCTCGTCATGCAACGTAGTTGCTCGAAGTTGTTTCGCACTGTCATTATGCAACGTAATTGCTTGAAGTTGTTTCGTATGCAACTTGCGTGAAGACATTTTGCTCCCACGTGATGTAATTGTTCGAAGTTGAATCGTGCGTCCGTAAAATCAAGGCATGAGTCAATGGCTCCAGATTGTCTTAGGCTTTAAAAAGTCAGTATTGAGTATTGTCTTATTTGTCACCTTCATCCTATATTAATTTTTAAGCCCATAAGCAGACGTACATTCCTGCTATGATCCATATGCAGACGTCCACTCTTGTTATGTTACATGAGTAGATGTCAAGTCCTAAACGTGAGGGGGCGTTGAAAAAAAAATCTTAGTTCTTCGATAACAACAGCACAGTGGTGAAGTAACAACAACATGCTGTTGAAATTTGAAATTTATACCTCGTCCACATGCAGGACTCGTCATGGAGTTTGATTTCCTATGTTGGTCAGGGGAGAGAGTTCAAGTTCCATTTATTTTCTATTACAAGTATTTCATGTTCCTAGTTTAGTTTGGTTTCTTTTGTTGCTTAATATTAGTATTTCCTATAAGGAATGCTCTCATTGTATTGAAAAAGGGCGCAAGGATCATCAATAATAGTTCAGAACTAAACAACATCCACCAAAATCTTGAAACTTTGAAACTTTGTCCCTTCCCAACGACTTGGTCTCTTCTTCTCTTTCCCATTGAATGTTGACCACTTCTCTTTTACCTCTTAGGAAAAACTCTAACCATCGCCTATTCTTTGTCAGATATGACTCATGCATTCTCTTCTAACGTCTTTTCACACCTTCTCTTCTCTCTCTTTAGTTCTATTTGAAGCCAACTCTCCTTGTCTTACCGGCCAAGCCACTTGAGATTTGAGAACATAACATTCGTCTCTGCTGATGGTAAAATGAGTCGCCCTAACCTTACGTAACATGACCCAACATAAATTGGAAACGAAGGCGGGTGTGCGACCCTTTCGACACCGTCCAAGGTGCATCCCTCTGAACTACTTGCAGGCGCGGCGCCTCAAGGATAAATATGGTCGCCTCGAATACTTTCTAAAAAAATGCCCTCAATAGGTAATTAGAAAAGTGTAATAAGGGGCAACCTGGCAAGTAAATCAGAGCTTGTTCCAACCTATTAACGTAGAAAAAGGAATCCAAAAAGATACTAACCGGAAACAACAGGAAGATGGTGGCCAAAGCAAGATATTTTATAAAAATAATTGCAACACCAGAACTTTAAAAGCAATGTCTTGAGTTCTCTCTAATGGAGCTGAACGAGAGTTTCCTCATTAATTGAGCCCTGAATCTACCCATAACTCGATCCAAGTATACCATAGCCACTGTCAGGTTCATATATACATGGAAACTAGTAATACCTTGTAGTTTTATTTAAAATAAGCTACATATTGGGTCTGGCTTCAGAGCCAACAAAGGTCAAACTTATTAGTTTAGGAATGGCGCTAGCCTTTGTAAGTAGCTTTTTTTTATTTACATGATGTGGGTGTACATATATATGTAAGCATGCCCTCTCACGTGTTTTCCACATGGGATTACAAAATAACACTACTCTCGCTTGTGCTTAACACGTGTCATAGCAGGACTGGACTTCTACCTGTGTTGGAGTTCACAAGGGTAGAGGTACATCAAGGCCTAAGTTACCAAATATTTTAGCTCTGATACCATGCTAAAATCCGACCCACCTCAAAACTAAAGCTGATAGGTGAAACCCTCAAAATGCATATCAAGTGGTGTACGTCTAACAAAATGTATTCCAACACAATCATACAATGCCAACTTTATGTTCCCAATTTAAATTTATAACATAAAGATGTAAAAAGGGATTCTTCCGCCACTACATACATATTCAATAGGTTAAAAACAAGATAGTATGGAAAATGTCGAACTTCTAGAAAATAAGAAAGCTTGAGAACAATCAAAATAGGCTAGGGAATGAATATGTCCTGATTCATTGCTTTTATTTAAACCACGATCGCACAAGAAAGATAAGAAAAAGCAATTATATATAACACTACATGCGTCTACTCAATGTCAGTGATGAAGGAGATTCATGATTTAACCAGTTCTGGATCCGAATGTACTATGAAAAGGGAACTAATATCATAATTATTCACCAACAATAGAAAACATACCTCAAGATATTAATACAGGCTTCACTCTTGTGCAGCATATTTGACAGCAAGTCCAGGAATTCATTAACTTTCAATCTTACATGAGTTACTCTATGTGGCAATAAGCTCATGACAAGTGTTTTCAGCCCATAAATCTGCATAAGGCAAGATTTAACCAGGGCAACATGAAGAGAGTCATCTTTCAATAGCTGTCTTTTGTAAACAGCTTAAAATACATGCAATTCTATGATCATTTAAAGCTATAGTGGAACCTAGTTTAATAGACTACTCGCTTTAGGTGAAACCTCAAACATGTAAATTGAAATTGGCATACAGCTACAACCTCATTCAGATATAGTGCGGGAATTCACAAGTAACTCCCACTACCTCTTGCTTTTATACAATAGTTAGATTACCGAAGTACTAATTACTATCAAATAATACACACAATTCCTATAGGATGAACATATTATACAATTTGTGTCAGAATGGTCCTTCCTTTAACCAACACTAATTAAAGACTGTAGAAACACTTGAAAAGTTTAAAGACTGTAGAAATCATATGAGAGAATATGGAGACTACTCCACACACTGAAACCATACAAAGTTATGCATCACTTATCCTACACCAACCTTTAACTTGCAAGAAGTACTGCACCCAGAATCATCTTCTTGTGAAGTTCCATCATCTGATCTCTCAACCTATAACAAACAAAAGTTCAATCCAGTAGGAACATTTTTTCTCACTGTGCAAGGAAAATGAGAAATTGAGTAATGCTTAAGCATGACATAAATATGTAATGACTAATGAGATACGAGGTAAAGCTTACATCAATTGCTCTGATAAGTTTGTCATATATATATGATTTTATTTCTCCTTCATGAGCTTCAAATGTTGAAACAGAGTACTGAGCTATACACCCCAATGACTGCAAAACGGTTGGAATGTTCTGCCCGCCATTTAGATGACTCAACAGGGCCTGGATGAAATGGCAACATTTTAGATTGATTTCCCACACAAAAGAAAATTATATCAGTAAGGATTTGAAATGATAGTTATATTTGATCTAACTAAAGCAGGATAACAGGAGAGTTAATGACATAAAACAAGATCAGAAATCGAAGATAATTACAAAAAAGTGTATCTGAGATACATAACTTCGATATTAAATCAAAAATAACAAAAACTTGTATCAAACCCCAGATGTCAAGATGAATAAACCTTGCATAAATCAGAGAACACGAATTCTTCAGAATCCCCGGTCAATGCAGCAATGGCAGAAACAGCCAATTTGGACTGGGCTCGAGTTCCCTCCATGCATATAGTCTCCAAGAACGGATAAATGTCACTACAAAAAAGAAGGGTGTGGATACTACATTTGAAGAAGAGAGAAAATAGAGCAAAAACAACAAATCTTTACCTTTAACAGAGAACTCTAAAGACACCGAGCAGCAATATGCAAAAACAACTATCATTTCAAGAGAATTCTACATCAATACCACCAAACCACAAAGGTATACACATACTTGCAAGCACACATATAGAAAATACACATGATCAAAAGTAACATGAAATATCAGGAGCATCCCACTCTGTTGCGTCCTCAGTCCAGGATTTTGTATTTGCTTCATCTGTTGGTAGCTCCTGTGATTATTTTTGGCTTGGAATGTTTCTACCAGGCAATCCTACATAATTATCTACAACTCCATTCTCTGGACAATTTTCGGATTCTCTGTTCTCCACTTAGATATAATCTGCAGCTGGCAGAAAATTGTTCTCTACTAGCAGCCTGGATTACCTGCCCAAGTTCTTTGCTTTCTATTCTATAATTTTAACTCGTTTCATCCTTTTGTTTGGGTTTTAGTTATTTTCTATATATGACTAGAGGCAGGGTTCTAAGTATCCCGAGATCTCCCCGATATCAAGGAAAAATAGGACCAGCGATATCGATACATAAAAACGGTGACAAATCGCGACCAACACGGTCAACACACCAAGTCAACTCGGTCAACACGCTGAAAATGAGATAAAACAGAATATTTTAATGTTTCTCTTTTATTTTGAAATTTGAAATGAATTTGTCTCTATCCTTAATCTTCTTGTAAAACCTTCCTCTTTCACTTAGCATTAATTGGTTGTGTTGTCCTAATCTCTTCCTTTCCCTTTACTTCATTGCAAAACCCCTATCCCTATATTTTATTGCATTAGAAAGACAACAATAGCATTGGTAGTAACAAAATAAATGGCCCGCCAACCTTCACTTAATGATAGTATTTACTAGCCATTACTGGTTTATTTTTGTACTAATAAGTTTATTAAACTTGTTAATTTTGTTACTAATATATATATAATACAAAGCGCGATTTGCCGAGATCTCCCCGAGATCTCCCCGTTATATTGAAATATCCTTAACGGTGACCTCGCCGATATTTCACCGTTAGCGGTATTTAGAACCTTGACTAGAGGCATCCTTTTCTTCCTTGGAAAATATAGCTTCTTGTTGATAAAATATTTTCAGCAGGTAAAAAAAAAGTACAATGCAATATGGTGGAGAGGAAAGATATTTTATACGTATGGAACCCAACTAAAATTAACAAATTTCTTCTAGTGAGCCATGGGAACTGATTAAAGAGGAAGATTTTCCAAGACTACAGTACTCTCCCATATTGCATTCTCAGTATACTGAAAATTTCTCGTGTTAGCAGCTAGTACATTAATTCCTCTTGTGTTAGCAGCCTACACATAAGCTCTAAAGGCCTTTCTCTAAATTGACGCCTTCAGTTCAGTTCAGGAGGCCCTTGTGGAAAGCAAAACAACTCTCTTTCATCACGGATTTACTGAGGCCCACACCTAATTTCTAGCTTAGGTGATAATTGGAATTTGACAGAAAAGGTGAGTTCTCTGTTAAGTCTACCAAGCTGCTCATGACCCCCATCATATCTGCTCCTCTAAGTTGGACAAAGGTTGGTTGTGTGGCTAGCTGTCTTGGAAGCCAATCTCACCACGTGTTTCTGGAGAATAGGGGAATTGTAATTCCCATACCTCACAGTCCTCCGCCATAACTGTGGAAATGTATTTGAGGACTCCAATAACTTATTCTTGAATTTTATATGGGGTTGATCAATCTGGTATACAGTGTTTGGTTACAGTGGTGGTCTATTCAGTTTCCACTTCAAGATACTGTCACGGAGCCTATCACCCAAGGGTCAAGTGTTATTCAAAAAAAGGCAGTGAAGGGATGGAGTTTGATCTGCTGCACTGCTCTCTGGTTCATTTGTCTTGCAAGAAAGGCATAAGTATTCAAGAACCAAGTAGAATCCCTGGATATTACTTTCAAAAAATTTAGTACCCTCTTTCTCAATTCTTGCAGCGCATATTGGCTCATCATCAGCAGCAGTTGCAAATTCTGCGCCTTGGACCTTTGGTCCAGCATTCCAGTCTCCTCCCCCAAAATACTTGATTTTATACCGCTCTTTCTTTCTTGTAATGGTTTTTGGCCCTGTTCTACTGTTCTGTAATTTCCCTATCTAATTTCCTGCCCAGTAGGGTAATCTAGGGATAAAAACATTTCAAGGCATGAACTGATCAAAACTTTTAACATTGCAATACCAATACACACAAAATGTAGTATGAAGAAATCACCTCAGCTTGACAGAAATATGTGGGCCTGCTTTCACCAACACTTCAATCATCTTATCATTAATTGGATTGCTGTTCTCTAACAGCTTCAGAAAGTCCTGCTCTGGACCCCTCAGGAGTGAGGGGAAAGTGCTGATAATAACCTAAGTCAGGTGTAATGGTTGAAAGTAAGTGAACAGAATATATAATGAGCCTAGGGATCTATGTGCAAAGAATGATGTACTTATGATTATTGATGTAACATTGTATCAATAATGAAACTTGAAAAGCCACTCAAGGGAAACCCAGAAGAAATCAGCTTAATATAATTAATCACATCACAGAGAGAACTAAAAAGCTTTAGATATGGGGTTAAATAGCAGTAATTTAATAACGAATTCTCCTCGCTAACCTTGTTAAGATTAGAAACAGAATTCCCCAGTCTTATCTCAAATTGCTATTCCCATGTTGGTAAATGTAAAATTTCCATGATAACCACATTAAGATGTTACTAATGTATATTACTCATCTTCACTTGTATATATATTTAAAATATATGATAAAAAAAACCAAGCACTTTGATTAATATGCCCAGCCAAATAAGACAAAAACAATGAATCAGTAATACTTACACCCAATCATTGTGTCATCCAGATATAGCAATCAATATCTGATCGCTAGCTTCCATATACTCATTTTTTTTTATTATTAGCAGATAATAGGTGACTACTTACAAGTATTTCATGAGGTGACTACTTTCATCCAGTTATATGCACCCTCAAGTCTTTTTAAATATGGATTTGTGATGGAAATATTAAATGACACAGGCAATGCTCAGCAAAAGCATGGTTCAAATAGACATAATTAATACTACTCTTACAAGAAGAAGGTTTATGGAAGAAGCCTCCAGATGCGTATCCCCTAATCTGTTACTGGAAATATGGTTTAAAATACAGCAGACATGCTCTGAGCTGAAGATGTTACACAAGCATTTCAAAGAGAGTAGCCTTAGAAACTCGAGCAGTGGATGACTATCCCCAATCTTTTTCAGAAATTTATCCTGAGAAATAAAACATGAAACATATGCAGTGATCAAGTAGCACAGAAACAGAGAAAAGACAATCGAGGATGATTACTAATAATTCATAAGAATTCAAGCAAGCCCATTGATCTGTTCTATGGATATACGGGATAGAGATATAATGTCAGCACAGTAGCGATAAAAGCATGAAATATACAGCATGTAGAAGTCCAGACATCAATAGATAACTTCTAGCATACATGCTAGGTCCTTAAAACAAACATGTATGTATCAGCCCATCCTGGCTCAATACATCAAAAGTTTTCCTATTCCTGCTCGTTGAATTCCCTAAATTCCTCAACAATCCCCAAAAAGCCCATTATTTTTCCCTCCCAATTTGCTAACTGTAGAAGTAGAAGTAAAGGGGTCATTTGGTGAAGGAATTTTCCAAGTTTTCCCTTATTAGTGTATGTCTAGTCCATATATAAAGGGGTCTTTCATTGTACTAAAGATTAAATTATCAACGAACGAAATACTTTCTCTTCCATCCCAGCACTAAAAAGTAATGCAGATTCCTGATCAAAAAATATATAGTATATACTAGGGAAAATTGCAAAAACCACCTTTAACTATGAGTTTTGTTTTTGCAATTCACCATTCTTAACAAAAAAAATTGTGGGCATTCACCACCCTCAGCTAATTTTAAGTTGCAGCTGCTATTTAAATCATTAAATTTAATATGAAAAGACCTAACTACCTCTCAGCACTTCAACGATATAATAAAATAAAAGGCATAACTGATGATGTCACACTGGCGTCATTGTCTTCTTCCTAAAGAAGCCCTAACAGCATCCCATAACAGGATGTTGAACCAGATCCAGCCGTCCCGATCTCCGACCACCCTCTCCTTCCTTGCCGCCACCCGGGAATTCGTTCCCTTAACGGCCTCCATGAAGGCTCTGACCATGTATGCGCCGCATCTGCTTGGAGAGAGAGGTTACGAAGAAAGAGTTCATCGTGGAGCTTCAACGTGACTCAAAGCTGAAGAGCTCGATGTCCATCTCGAACATGGTAGTTTGTTGGATGGAATCGAGAATAAGATTTTCATCAGATTTCACACAGGATATTAGATATGGGAACTGTCATCGTCGACCAAGACTTGTCGAAGTTCTGGGCTTTCATGGCGACTTGGCATCTAAAACCATATATGTTGGCTTCCGACTTTTCCCAACGTCTGATTGTATTAGAGCCCACACGCCACTTTTGCTTCTCATCGGGATCGACCGAAGTTACAATCCCGTAGACGACAAGAACAGAGGAAGCACAATTTTCTGTTTATTTTGTATTTGAAGGGTATTTTTAGTGTACTTAGAGATTCATTGCATTTTCCTTTATTTTTAATGGCATTTGCAACATAAAATTAGCTTAGGGTGGCGAATTGCCACATTTTGTACTTAGGGTGGTGAATTGCAAAAAATAATGATAGTTGATAGTGATTCTTTGCAATTTACCCTATATACAACGTGCAAATAGAACATATGAACATGAAATGCATGGCACATGATATCCTTCAATAATTCAATTAAAACAAATCAATAGTAAAAAGTAAGTAACGCACTCTTGTAATTTGGGCAATTGCTATCTTCGATTCATTCAGTAACTGTGTCAGCAACTTGAAAATGTCATTATCTTTCATGATGTTCAATTTATGAAAGCACTCTTCTGCTTTGGAAGGATCAGGAAACGATGCAGACATTTTCAAAAATGTAGCTTTTATTTTCTTTTCTGTTTCTTCTGAGTCCTTCTCCTGCCAAGAAAAGTTATAATATTCATTAATTTAGAATTAACACAAAATGATACAAGCATAAACCTATGACGGCAAGCCAAACTACCACCTGGCTCCTTGTATACAACAAATCTACAGCATAACCAGGAAAACCGAAACCCAAAAAAAAGGAACCATACAGCAGCAATCAGCTCAAAAGATTGAAAGTAATACAGCAATGGCACATTAACAATATTACAATTACTAACCGCACATTGATGAAGAACCACTAAATCGACACAATTCCCTATCTCTCGAGGTGCATTTCGAAATAATTGGTTAATGGAAAAATTATACAGTAAACTCTTTAACATTTCTGTTTGTTCGCAAGGCATCACTTATGCACATTTAAAAATGAAAATAATACAAATAGAGAAGAAAATGACACACACCGCCATTTCAGCAAAAGAAAATAAGGTGAAGCATGTCTACAATGTTAACCGTTCACATCCTTATTTATCCATATCTTAAAAAATGACTTTTCTCCTAACTATTAAGGATCTCTAATCAACACCCAAAACAATCAAACCCAATACCTTCTCTTTCTGTCGCAAGGTCAGAAAAATTTGCAACTCCTTTTGCAATCTGAAAACATACAAATTTAGTTAAGAAACCTAAGGATAAAAATACGGAAACCTGCAGCACACAATACTGTTACCTCTGTTTCTGCGATAAAATAGAGTTTAATGCCTTTGTATGAAGAGGGGTGAAAAGAGAGAAAATATGGATCCAATGCGTTGTCCTCTCCTCCACTGAAAGAGCTACTGGAAATAACTCATCTGCAAGAACAAGCTCCATGTTCTGGCATCTAACAAGTACAATTACAGATTACACCTCAAATAACAAAAACAGGTTTGCATTTAGGAAATCAGAATGTGCTAATTGGCTAACCTGAAATCTTTACAATCTTTGTCATAGCAAAGCAACAAAATTTTACACGGTATTTGTTCAAGGTAGTCAATTGCTGTCATGCGACCTTCAGAACACTTGTTACAATAATCTCGGTAGACCTCTAGTAACTTATGCAGAGCCTTCTTTCTGACCGATATCTGTCACAAATCAAAAAGAGTAAATAAACTCCGGAATGAGTAGCAAACAGCTTCAATTCCAATCTGAGAACAAAAAAACTTTTCAAGCATACGAACCTTCTTATCCCGGAGCCTTTCAGTAGCTTGACATATTAGTTTGGTCGGAATAGATTCAAAGTTAGACCTGGCAATATCACAGGCAACAATCACTGCCTGTGTTCTCACTTTCTCATCAAAATCTAGTAGTCGTTCTTCAAGAGCAGCTGATCATCTCACAAGTTCATTACATATGAGGTATGTATTAGACTCTTAAAGGGTGCAAAATCAGAGATACTATAAGTCAAAAGTGGAAAATTCAATAGAGTATGAGAAGCAGTTGAAAAACTTACCGAAAATTTCACTTTCCCCTGAGGGATTCACCATATAGCAAGTTTTAGCACATTGTATTGCACTAACTCTGACTTCTGGAGACTTGTCAGCAAACCTTCGAACAAACTCAGCGAAAAGATCAGGATAGTTTTTGGCAACATGGTGTTCAGGCAGTGCAAAAAGTTTCCCAATTAAATTGACAGCTTTTATTCGGACATCGACCTGATCAGTCTAAAAGTAGAAGCAGGGTGTTACTCTATGATGACTACAGGCATTAACTTTAAAGTACTGGAAAAGAGAACTACATCCAAAGAAAAAGCACGCAACAACCACTTAATGGCATTCAAATAGAATGATAAGAGAAATGAAAACCAAGTAAAACGACAATGGAGTACCAGTAATTCTCGAATCAAGTTCGGAATGACAGCAAGAAGCATCTGTGGAGCACATTGGAAAATTTTGAAAATAATATCATGGTAAAATTCTTTGAGCTCGCTCACTACTGCATCTCTGTTTAAAATACATGATGTTAAAAATTCGCAAACAAATGGCTCAAGCTTTGCTGCACAGGATTGGATTACACAAACAGCAAGTCGAGCAGCTGCACCCTGTATTCAAAGCAGACAACATAATATAATTCAGGAAGAAAGCAAGTAATATATTGATATTGGGCGTGCTTGCAAGTAAACATACAGAATTGATTTTTCATAAACACACATACGCCTATATGTTCTTTGCATTACATATCTACGACCTAAAGTATCTAATTTGATTAACAAGGGAACAATTAATGTTGGACATTCCAGTAGTAGCTAAAACGAGCCAACATAGAGCACAAACACAGAAAGGCTTCATCGAAACAGAACCAAAAATTAATGAATAAAGGTTTTGGTGCAAAGTAATCTGCAAGGTAAAGTTTATAGATCAACAAAAACAAGTTTCACCAAAAGAAAATATATCTTGCTCATCCACAACAGTCATTAAGGTTTTGCATCCTCACTTCTTAGATATTTAATGTCCTATCAAAGGCATAGGAAGATCATTAAGAACAAGCCCACAAAAATGAAGCATTACTAGCAACAGTATTGGTTATTTGTCACTGTTTATGTAGATTCTACGATTAGGTTGAATGATGAACCAGATGGAAGCCTTTGGCACTGATGCCATAACACATTAGATTTTGTAAACTCAGACGGGAAAATGCAACTTCAATGAATTAGCCTCTTGTTCTCCTAGCAGGAGCATAAAGGTGAATTTTTCTCATTTAAATCCTACATGAAATAGCCACAATAAGCCAGGAAGCAGTGCGCACCCAGAAAGCTATGAAGTTTAAGCCTGTGATAAAAAGCTAATAAAAAAGCTAAGCTACTGTGAGATAACACGTGACTCCTCTCAATATAGATGGATCCCACACATGCAATTCACTTCAAACTGAAATGTCCCTAAACTAGAAGTTCTTTCTTGATCAGACTCTAACATCAATACTACTACTACTACATATTATAACATTAATATAAATGTTATTATTCTATAAATGACTTACTCTGCTATGTTTATAGTATTCCAAGCATGAGGGACTCTTAAGGTAGCAATGTTTTGATACATAGCTAGATGTAATTCAGATAAAGGCTTCGTATAAATATACAGCACATGCATTGTTATTAGAATGGCATATGCCAGACTATTGGATCACCAAATTGCTTATTCAAATGTCATGTCAGTGTTTTATTGACCTGATATTCTATTACCACACTACACACTCCTATCACATGTGTGCATCATTTGATGATACAACCAAGAATTAAAAAGAAATATAGGACACAAACAAAGTAACATTAAAATAAAGATCCTTTACAACTTTCATTATGGGCTGCACAAACAAGATATGATCAATATAACTGATCTATGATATCCTATTCATCCATGAATTTAAGTTCACAGTTATTTGCTCAACTCGCCTTATATAAATAAAATCGCAAGCGAACTTGTTACAATGTTAAACATGGTTGTGTATGTGCGTGTATTGTTCCTGTAATCCAAGTATTCCACAGTGTTTCAAAAATGTATGCATCATCATAGCCCAAGCATGAATCATTTTAGAATATCACCAAGTAAATCTCATATCTTTCTACACCGAATCTTCCCATCACATTGCAACAAATAATATTAAAACCCAAACAACACATATTTTACCAGCTTACCTTTCCTTCATTTACAAGGCTCTGCAAAATCACCTCCAAAAGTCGCTGAGAAGCTTCTTCATTTAAAATGTGTGTCATTATAGACATAATATCATTAATCAAACTCTGTTCATGATCTTCACTACAAAAAAAAAACAACAGATTGTTCTATGTTAACAGCTTACACAAGTCAAAACAGACAGATAAAATAATAAGAATATTGAATAAATAAAATTAAGTAGGATTAAATATTGAAACTTACTCTTAACTATTGGTCACGAACACTACACACCCAACGTTCAAAATGACAAATGCAATACCTTAAGTATTGGTCACGCGATTCTGTTAGTAAAAATGGACGGAATATTCCATTCCGTTAGTCATATGACCTTACGTATCACTTAATGGAAGGTAAAATGACAATTTTGCCCTTACTTATTTGACCTATATACATTTTATAAGGAACATTACCATTGTACCCTCATTATTGTTCCTTATAAAATGCATATAGGTCAAATAAGTAAGGGAAAAATCGTCATTTTATCTTCCATTAAGTGATACATGAGGTCATATGACTAACGGAACGGAATATTTCGTCCATTTTTAGTAACAGAATCGTGTGACCAATACTTAAGGTACTGCATTTGCCATTTTGAAATGTAGGGTAGTGTAGTGTTTGTGACCAATAGTTAAGAGTAAGTTTGAATATTTAACCCAATTAAGTACTATTGTGTGTTCATAATAAGTGAACAAATTAATACATAAAGGGAATATATGGCGAAGGTTATAATTAATATTTCTGACTTTGAATGGGCCACTTAGTTATCTATTTCAAAGAAACATTCCAAGAGAGAACTCATTGTTCTACACCAAACGCACATTAAATCGCCCTTTATAGCTCCATTGTTGTCTCAACTGAAGAAAGAAGAACAGGTATATTTATTCAATAGAATTTGAAAACTATCCAAAAAAATTGGTAAAACCCCTAATCCAGTTTACTAGGCAAGAATTCAAGTACGCATAGCTATCTGTCAAGGTTTTGAAGCAAGAAGTAATTTCGAGTAGATTGGCACCTTTTAGTAGGATTAGGATACTTTGATTACCTACTTTGGTTAGGTTAGTCAAAGTTTGAATTGCATGATATGGACAACCTAATAAAGCCCTCACAGGCCCTATTTGCTTCTCAGGATTTCCTGGGATTTTATTTTATTGGGAACATCTTTCAAGAAAATAGTTTTCTTTCTAATATTTGACTAGGGCAGCAAACATTTCCAACTGATTGCAGAACATTTAATGAGAAATCAAGTTATCAACGAAATAGTAGTGTTTCGCTTAAAGTCTACGTACAGAAAAACACCAAAGAAGTACATGAACTGAGATCAAGTACTAACCTCACAACAGAAAAGAAAACCTTGAAGAGTTCAAGAATCAGATCGCCACAATCATTGTCAAGCATGACCACACAGCATCTACATCTTGCAATAATCTGTAATATTTTGACCCTGACCGTAAACATGGTGCTTGCTGTATTGGAAAGCTCCCCAAATATACTAAGAATAAGTTTAAAAATGTCCTGCAGTAAATATCTTGC
The DNA here is from genome assembly GCA_963921825.1 of Erodium maritimum. NCBI lineage: Eukaryota > Viridiplantae > Streptophyta > Magnoliopsida > Geraniales > Geraniaceae > Erodium > Erodium maritimum. The sequence continues at coordinate 45,993,449 of OY997595.1, read as the reverse complement.
GTTATTGGTATAAAGCAAAACACATATGAGACTTGCCTCAAGGACATAAAAGTAAATTACAAAGATGCTACAGTAAGTCACCCTATATTTATCTCCAAATGGTGGGTCTGGTGCCAAGACCCTAAATACTTCACTGATACAAAGAGCCACCAGAAGTTTAACATCTTTATCTTTATGATAAAGTACGTTATGGCCAAGGATGGATTTACAGAAGGGCTTAATAGCAGCTACCAAGTTGCTGGGAGCTTTCGGAGATGTAGGCTGTTCTAACTGTGACAACGCATTGGCAGCTTGCTGCAAAGAAAGAAGCAGAAATATAGAACACAAAAATATTATTCTTGTTGCAACAAAAATGAAACAGATGTCAGAACACTATAAAGAAAGAATGTGCTTCATGTTAATCAATAACGTCAGATATGAATAATCTTAAAAACTAGAAGCTTCTGAGAACAAAAAAATGCAGAGATCCAGCTTAATTTATAATAAGATCCCTGACACCTGCATATAATGAGTTTGGCATACCCCAAAATAAGTAATGTTAATGGCAGAAAGAACTCCTTAAGAAGCCATACTACTAAACTGAAGAAGCTCATCCACTAACCCCAACAAATAGCAACCAATGCGCATAATACTCTACCCACAACAGAAGAAACACGGGTTTTACATAATAAATAACATATCATTAAGAAAACCCGTCTCAGAAGGGCAAGGAAAATCTATTTGAAATAAACCCATGTGAGAGAGTGTGTAAACTTTGCATATATTTGGGCGCATTGACCTCCTCAAATCCACACTCAATGAACAAACAATCTTCATCACCATAAATCGTTTCCCAACAGAAGGGAATAGCAGAAAATCGACTATCTGAAAGTGGTGGCCATTTCCTTACAGTACCCAAAGCTAAATTCAAACAGAAAGCACGGTCGTCATGAGTGAAATCAGGAGTTGGGGTTTGAGGGTGAATGGGCTTACACGGAGTGATTTGACGAGGGAGTCTTTGCTGGAGTGAGTTTGGCGGGCGAGTTGAGAAGCGATTGAGGAGATGAGTTGCAGAGCTGGCTCCGCCATTGCAGTGAAAACTACGAGCTCCCTCAGGGTTTTGGTTGAGGAGACACTACCCACTGTTAGTGTTGAGGAAGCTTTTCAAACCACCGTCAATTCTTGCCTCCATTTACCAAATTGTCACTTGCTCCTCCCACTAATATAGGCCCAATGGGCTAAAGTGAGCTCTACATTTAATAAGTATAATTGGGCCTGTAGCCCACTAACAGTTAAGAAGTATAATTGGGCCTGTAGCCCCCTAATGAGGCAACGTAAGACCGAGAGTTGAAGACATTTCTTGTCTGGCTCTCTGACCAAGGAGAAAAGGATGGTGAGATTTTCTCGGCTGGTAATTTCACTTTCTCGCCAGACAAACAGCCTTCTAAACTATTTCCCAAATTGGAAAAACCCATACCACTCGGACCTGTTTACTGTTTCACAGACGAAATCTGTTCAGAGTATTTAACAAGGATATTTCAAACTCATCGAACAGCATTTATAGATACCGAGTCCACCACAGCACAGTTCAATCATAGAAAAGTTCCAAATTCCTCTGGTGAGGTAATCCAAAATCACCCCGAATTGATTGTCCCCTTTCGTAATCCATGGAAGTATCTGGTTTATCCTCAGAATTCTAGGGTTCTATTTCGGAATAGATTACCACTCTTTGTTCTGGTTTTAATTGTCGATCAGTCACATCGGTCTCCGACAAGCTCATAGTTAGATCGTCGTGAGCTAGTTCAGCTCAAGCCTCCAGAAGTGTTCATGGGTCGCTCTCGCGGGAACTTCCACTCTGCTGATGAGGATCCAACACAGAGGTCCGAATTGTATTTCCTGTAGAAAAATGTTTCTTTTTTCGGTTTTGTGGTCGCATTTGAGCTTTGCATTGTATCAACTAGGCGGGTTTCTTTGACGAAAATGATTTCTTGGGGGGCTCCGAGTTTTGTGTTAATGGTGTGTTTTAGTTAGGTACAGTGTGGTTACTTGTTATTTTGAAGTTGAAAAAATTCAAGAAATGACTTTGCCAGATTGCCTAGGTGCAGGAGTGATTCAACAGATTTAGGATTTGGATTAGATATACAAATATGATCGAGCTATAATGTAGTCCTAATATGGTATGACTAAGTTTCTTACAACTCTTATGAATATTGACATCATTGAACTTGTGAATTTGTTTTTCTCTTTCATTTTGATTGTCTAGTCCCAATTCATAAAGGCTACCTGATTTTCCATGTTTTTTTCATGCAGATCGAGGAGAAAGAAGAATGTCTCTACTGGGGAAAATGTAGAATCTTCATCAGCGGGTATCATTTCACCAATTTGATTATGAGTTTTGTTTTGTTTTCAAATGAATTGGAGGACATTCAATTTTTTTTGTCCGGGACTCATGTTTGTTTCATCCTTGTGAAATAGGCCAAGGATCAACGGAAGGGAAAAGGGCTTTGTATCATTGCAATTATTGCAACAAAGATATTACTGGAATGATCCGCATCAAGTGTGCTGCGTGCCCTGATTTTGACCTGTGTGTGGAGTGTTTTTCCGTTGGAGCAGAGGTCACTCCACACAAGTGCAATCACCCTTACAGGGTTATGGTCAGTAATACCACTACAAGATTTTTTTTCCTTCAGAGTATCTTCTTCCACTGCATAATAATGTATTTATTTTTTTAGTGTTGTGCTTTATTTGTTGCATTTTAATTGAACAGAAAACTTGTCTTTCCCTCTTATTTGCCCTAACTGGAATGCAGAAGACGAGAATCTGCTTCTAGAGGTGATTTACTACTTTTTGTAAGTTCCTGAAAGAATAGTGTTGGTTATCCTTCATTTTCTCACACCAGTATGTCAAGTGTGTTCTCAGGGAATTGAAATGTATGGCTTTTGGAATTGGGCAGAAGTTGCAGAACATGTGGGGACGAAGACTAAAGAACAGTGTATTGAACACTACCAGAATGTCTACATGAACTCACCCAACTTCCCTCTTCCGGTATGACATTTGGCATTAAAGCTGATTCACTTTTCAATAGAAATGTTTTATGTAAGTGACATAGTATTGGACTTGCTATTTTAAAGGACATGTCACATGTTGATGGGAAAAATAGGAAGGAGCTTCTCGCAATGGCTAGAGGGCATGGTGAGGACAAGAAAGGTTTGTGATAATGTTAACAGCTGTTTTCCTCTTACTTTTTATTTAAACATGATGGATTATTTTTCTACAATATGGATATGGTATTTCTTGTTGCCACAGGGCTTAATGCACTTGGAGATCTTACTTTGAAGGAAGAATCTCCATTTTCTCCTTCAAGAGTCAAGTATGACTGTCAATCTATCCATACTTAATAGTGCATTATCACAGTTCATCTTATGCTGACTTATTTACCCTATATACTCAGAGTTGAAGATCCATACAAAGGTGGCCCCTCTGGCTGGTTGACATCTTCAACTACAGGTGAGAGAGTGCATATTTTTCATTTGCTACATATGGTACATTATCTTGACCATGACCATATATTCTCTGTCTTGTTTTTATTCTACTTCCGAAGAAGATTCTGGGGTCCATTCTAGTAGCACTGCTGCTGTTAATAAGGCATCCAGCATGGCCCAGGTTAAAGATGGTCCTGGTGTTATTAAAGTAGAAGGTTTGTAATATCAATGTTCTTCCATACATTTGAAAAAAACAGCAAATGTTTTTTTATAAAAAAAAATTCTCTGTTGCACTGTAACTATAGATGATCCAATCACTTGGAATTTACCTGTGTGAAACTATCATTTCTCAACTGGGAGTAGAATTGGTAAATTCTTTTTCTGCTTTTTCCGTGACTTGGACCAGCACATCTAATGGAAGTTTGTAAAGTAATAGATGTTGTTTTGTTGTTTCCACAATTAAGTCGCCTAAATCATGATATATTTATATCGAGGTTACCTTTTGACACCAGTCTATGAATTATGGTTCTCTTGCATCAGTTAGCTTCTGACCCCAGTCTGCCTTTCTTAGGTAGTAACAAAGTTGTTATGATGTTTCAAAAAAATTACTGGCTTAGGGAAGGAGCCATGATGTAGTGAAGTAAAGGTAATGCTGCGTACTAGCCATTGGTTTATCTACTTGTAGTTGCTTGCAGATGCTCATGAGAGGAAAGGGAAGAAACCAAGTACCTCAGGCAATGACGGTCCATCTCTAGTTGATATGAGTGGTTTCAACACAAAGAGACAGGAGTTTGACCCTGAGTACGACAATGATGCCGAACAGTTGCTGGCTGAGATGGAATTCAAGGATACTGATCCAGAGGATGTGCGTGAGCTTAAGCTGCGGGTGCTGCGCATCTATTCAAAGAGGTAGAATAATTTTTATTATTTATTTAGGTATTTTAAAATGGTTAGATGATCAAGCATAAAGGTTAAAGCACAAAACAATGCGATGAAGTGAACAATTGTCTTGGAAATTAATAATGGTCCCAGGATGACAATCTAATCTGTAAAGGCTGCCTCCCTAATTCCCCCCTGGGTCTAATATATCATTGGCGAGGCTTCGCTCCCAAAGGCTCGGCCGGCCTGTTTTGGATGAAGCTTCTTTTCATCGGGTTCTGGCATATCTGGTTATCTCGAAATGCGGCTGTTTTCTCGGATTCCCTTGAACCTGTGGAACTGGTGCTCATGAGAATCCAATCCTTCGGTTTCTCCCTCTTGAAGATCAAGTCCTCTGAAGTTCGAACCTCGGATCTTGAGCTTTGGAAGCAATCGCCCCTTTCGTTGTTTGTTTCTATTCTAGCTCGTCCTTAATTTTCCTTTCGCCTTTGTCTGTATCTCCTCCCTTTATATCCTTTGCCCTATCAATAAAATCGTTTTTTTTTTTGCTGATCAAAAAAAAAAAATCTGTAAAATTTGCAGTCCATGTTCTGTTTGATATTATTCTTGGCGATCCTTCGTATAAAAGTATGTCCCCTTTAGATTAAGTTACCTGCTTAGTATCTATCTGTTTCATGTTAATTATTGGAGAAAAATATAGATGTGAGCACCTTCTCTGTTGTAAGCCATTCATTCTCTGTGTGGCAGGCTTGAGGAGAGGAAGCGCAGAAAGAATTTCATTCTAGGAAGAAATCTGCTGCACCCGAGTCCTTTTGAGAGGGACTTGTCCCCTGAGGAGAGGGCAATATGCCGGCATTATGATGTTTTCATGCGATTTCATTCCAAGGAAGAGCATGAAGAGTTCCTTGAGACTGTGATTGCTGAGCATCGAACTCTGAAAAGAATTAGAGAACTGAAGGTATAATTACAAACATATCTTTCCTCATTGTAAGCTGCTATTTGCAATATTATGATCATGCAGGAAGCTCGAGCTGCTGGATGTCGCACGTCAGCAGAGGCTGATAGATACTTTGAGCAGAAAAGGAGAAGAGAATGTGAAGACAATAATTCTAGTAGAACAAAAGAAAATTCCCAAGGCATTGTGTAGGGGCTTCAGAGCCTGTTGGCACTGCAAGCTCCACGTATGTTTTGATGGGAGAAGATTTGCTTTCTGTAAATGTAAGCATAGTTTATCTTCAGTCTTTGTAGCTGTTATCTGTAATTGAAAATGCTAATTTTTTTATTGGTTTGTTGTAACATTCTCATCTAACTTGTTACAGGAGAAGCGACTTTGTTACGAGATGAGGATACCTCCAGCTCATTATATGAAGATGCAAGAGGTCATATCCATAGAGATCTTCAGAGGCACTGTCACCAGGAAATCAGATGCATATCAGCTGTTCAGGCTGGAACCCAGCAAAATAGATAGAGTATACGATATGCTCGTGAAGAAGGGGATTGCCCAGCCTTGACACCATCCCACTCTTTAGTTAATTCATCTTTTTTGTTGTATCTCTTGTAAACTTTTTCCCAGTGCAATAAAAAAAGTCTGTCTCATGTAAAATCTTGAATGAAAAAAAAAACAGAAAATTGTTCTTGTTTTATGCTGGTGTTGATAATTGTTCTCTTAATGGAATGGCTTCCTCTAAACATTGAGTCTTGCCTTATTTTCTTAGCTCCTTACCATTTATAAACATTGATCAACCCATCATCTCATTTACCTAGAAAAATTACACATAATCCTGCATAATTATCAACCTTCTTTATATTACCCGTGACGAAAAAAAATGTTTTTGATACCCTAAATAACTTATTTTCGTTTATTTTATTAAGTTATCAACGAGGGGTGGTGAGAATCACGTGGAAAGCTCTCTAGGTTGAAAACCTAGCCGCCACCAAGGGGTTCTCCACCACCACCGTCGCCGGCCAAATCGAGTCTAAGAGACTGATATTTATAACCCTAGGGTTTCCAATCTCCGATCACCAAGGATCGTTGTAGTCTCTCTTCCTCCTCCGACAGGCGTCCTCCCTAATCTTTCTCCTTTACTCCCTCGGCTCTCATCACCTTAGCACCTATTCTTTTCTCGATTTGCTAAGAGACTATATCGAGTCTAAGAGTGTGGTTTAAGCCTTTAGGGCTGTTTTGAGTCGATATCAAGGTACGCGTCACTATCATCATATTTTTGTCATCTATTACTGTTTTGAGCAATAATTTCAGAAAGTTTTTGTGGAGTGGTCGATGGCCATGTTCGTGGTGTGGTATTATAGAAGGGTGAGTTTGCGGAAAATCCGACAAGAGCTAAAGGTTTCTCAACCAAACACCTGCACGAGTCGATTGAAGAACGTCTTGGAGCCAGACACTCAGTGCATCTGGGATCCGCGGGGAGGAAAGGGTGGTAAGGGCCGACGGTGGTGGCCTATCCTCCGAGACCCGGGGCGGACAATGTTGGGTCGTCTTGGGACAGCAGGAGGAGCAGCGCAGCATATTTCCTTGTTTTATTGTGATTCTGTTTTTACATTGGATTACTTTTTGTTTAGTTTGGATTTCATTCGGGTTTTAGGACTTTTGAAATTTGGGTAAGGGGATGTCCTCAGGTTTTGTCTATGATGCAAAGTAGACTAGTTTTATGGGTCCATGAGCGCCGGGTCCGTTTTGATGCACCCGGACTATATTCTGGAGCCCGGGGTAACTCCCACTATGTAATTCTTTGATCTGCAGTAATGCTCTTCCTCAGTTACCTGTTTCAAAAAATAATAATTTTTTCGTTTTTCTCTTTTTCGTCCATTTTTTAACGGAAAATAACATGTGCAAAGCACATGACCTTTTCTTTTTCAAAAAATACCTAAAATACTATTTTATTTTCCCAACCCTAATTCGTTTTTTCATTATTCATTAACCCTCATACTTATACGCTTCCTCCACACTATCTTCTCCTCTTCCACCACTTTCTTCTCTCACACCTCCACCACCATATGTTCACCTCAGCTCACCTCCATCTTTTTCTTTCTCGTCGTCGCTAGAAGCACAACCAGGTTTTTGGTCTCAACTTGTCGGATTCCGACCAACTCCTTCATCTGTCGCCTCTTCTCCATGTGTTTTCTAGCGAGCACGAAAAGTTGAACTATTGGTAAGTATTTCTAAAAATAAATAAATAATGTATTAAAAAATAAAGAAAATAATCTTAATGGCATATTTTGTAAATTTGAAAGTTTATGAAGGTTAATTTTTTTAGGGTAAATTACAAATGTATACCCTTAAGTATGCCCGTTTAACCGATGCATACTCTTAAGTTTGAACTTAACTGATGCCTACCCTAAAGTTTCGTTTATTAGCAGATAACCCCTTCCGTCAGTCTGCCGTTACGAAAATGCTGACGTGGTGGGCACATGGTACGGAATTTTTTTGATAATGGTCAGAATGCCCTCAGGTGTTCTTATTCTTCTTCTTCTTTGGTGAGTCGCGTTCAAACGTGCTTGTGAGAGATGGGCAGCTCTTAAGGAAGGAGAGAAACGACAGGAAGGGGGGAGATGGAGGACGATGTGTGGAGGTGTTGTTGTGGTCTCGCAGCTCCCACTCGAACCTCAAGGACGAGCGAAAATCTTGGGAGGAGATTCGCTGGATGCGCACTGTACAAGGTAAGTCCTGAAAATTGTGCCCTAATTTCGAATTTCTTGGGTTTGGGAAATTGAAGGCTATGATTAAGGTGTAGTTAGAAATGGTGAAGGGTTTTGTCAAAGGCCCCTTTCGTTTGAGTTTCAGATGTAATTGTCCCTGTTAAGAAGGCTTTGGTTAAGGTTTTGTAAAATCGATTTTGCAGAGTTCAAGGAAATGCAGTTTCTTCAAGTAGATTGATGATCCTACTTGTCCTGCTAGGAAAGGGTGCTGCCAGGGTTGTATTCAAGAATCAAAGCATTGGAGTGCACAATTCATAGTGTGGATGAAGAAAATGTGAAGCTACTGAAATCATTAGGTGAAATTGAGAGGAGAAATTCAAGTCTTGAGAAGAAGTTTGAAGTAATGTTAGCTGCAAAAGCTGAAATGGAAGAGAAGAATTCAACAATGGAGGAGGAAATTAGGAAAAGGAATGAAGTGATTGAGTGGATGGAGGTGGAGAAAAAGGACTTGGACAAGAAAAAGAAAAAAATGTGAATGTTTGTGTTCATCACATTTTGTATTTTGTTCAGCTTCATCTGTAGTTCAGTAGATGTGTAATAGAGATCAACTATGTGTATGTTGTGTTGAATGTACTTGGTGTTGAAAAAGATGGTTGGTTTTCAACTCTTAAAGATTTGCAATGAATTATTTGGTTTAGTTGTGTTGAATGTACTTTGTAGTTGGTTTAGTTGTAGTTGGGTTAGTTGTATTGCATTTAGTTCATGTTGTGGTTCAATTTTTGACAGGACTTGGAAGCAAATGTAGCAAAATTTGTACATGACTTGGCTTGAAATTTTGCAAAATTTGGACAGGACTTGGCTAGAAATATAGCAAGACCAAGACCTGTGTGAACCTGAAATTTGAAAAAACCACTTGCACACATAAAGAACCAAAAAATGACTTAAGCATTTCATAATATCACTGAAATTACAGTCAATCATACAAACCATACATCAAAACCTCAAATGATCCTTAAATTGTCATGAAATGAGGAAGTTTGTTGAAATGCACATGCACACATAAAGAACCATAAAAGGTTCCACCTACCAATACACAATGACACCCACAGTGACAACACAGAGAATCTTTCTTACAAAAAAAGACAAACTGTTATGGTGTTTCTATAGCATTGGGGACCACAAAAAAACCTAAATTGAAGACTAAGGGATCCAAGTGGTAGAGGAAGTTGGTTGTGAGGTGCTCCCTCTTCCAGATCTCAAAGGAGGTCTTCCTCGACCTCTAGCACCTCTCCCTGCAGCTGTTGCTCTACCTCTCCTCCCTCTCCCTAGGAGGTGGTTCGGAGGTTGATCCACCAACAAAAAACCTAGCCTCTTGCATGAATATTGTTCCGTCGGCTGCTCCCAACGAGGTGAAGGCTTGTTGTGGTATGAGATTTTGTATTCAGTTTTTGCATAATTGAAGGCATTGAATATAAATTTTGTACCATCGTTACCTGACTGTGTTGTTGGTGGAGATTGAGTTCCTGTTCTGCTAGCCCAACTGAAGGTGGAGGCTGTTCTGGTTCAGGGTTCCGAGCACGCATCCTGCGAAGGGCTTCTTGCCTTTTGGCTTCAATTTCATCTTGGGTGCAGGTTTTCCTCCTTTTCTTCATTTTATTAACTGCAGACTCTTGTCTTCTCTTCTGAACCTCGGCCTCCTTATCAGTACCCTGTAGAGTAAACATATAACAAGTTAGAGTACTAGAGTAAACATACAAGCAAGGTATAGCAAGATTGAGTAAACATAGAACCTTAGATTGGTAAGTAGTTGGCATTTGTTGACTTTGACCCTGAAATTTATGTAAGAAAATTGATTAACAGATCTGAAACGGGTTTGACTCATAACGCCGTGTCTGGCACCGTTGCACTCGTCCAGCCACGACATGAGCTCAGCCGTCCCTTCCCGAGCTTCTCCAGCACTTCACGTCAAGTTTTGGGTGTCGTCACCGCCGGAGACGGTGGCCAGAACGTACGAGCATCGCCGGAGCTGAGCGGACTCGTGAACGAAGCTGAACAGGCCTTGGGCCAAGTGAAGTGGTTGGGCCGGACATCACTGGGCCAGAACAACCAGTACGGTCCTAGATCTGAATGGGTTCTGGGCCAGATCTTGATTCGAACGTGGGTCAAGACCAAGTCTTGGGACCGGGTCTGACTCGGGTCCGGATCGGGTTAGGCTCGGATCCGGGTCGGATCCGGGTCAACCCGAGTCTTTTAAAATATTATAAAAATCAGATTAAATAATTAATTTTATTTAATTAAAGGTGAGAAACTGAAGGATTGATTTAAACCTCAGAGGACCTTTGGACATCTATCAGTATTGATTTGGACATGTTATTTGTCAAACCTAGACGGGACTTCGCCCAAGAATGAAGAACTTGGACCCGAGCTAGAAGAACGAAGATCACGCCGGAACCCGTGTGAAGAACGGAGTTGTGACCACTCGAGCTTTTCATCAGAGTTTTATTAGAGGAAGACCAAGAGGTAGGGAAAGTCTTAACTTCTTAATTAAACGCTTAGTATGCATGTTAGGTAATAAAATCGGAAAGGTCCTAGATTTGCCTATAGGATGCGAATAACTAGCATAATCGTCTTTCAATTATTAATAACCGGAAATGTCTAGAATGCATGTTTAGGATGAAGATCACTAGTATAACTCGCTTTCAATACTTGGGAATTGATTTACTGGTAGAGAGGCTGTGAAGAGCTCTCGGATTAGTTGTGTGCTAGGTTCACATGCTTGGTTGCTCGTTGCTTAGGACAACTAAGAGTCTAATGAAACTAGTTAGCTTATATGATTGAATGCTTAATTGATCGTTCACATGATTGTTGATTGGTTGAAGGCTTACTTGATTGGTTGAGTGATTGTGTTGATATAATTGTTGGTTGAACGGATGATCGAGTATGATTGGTTGTGCCAAAGGGGTACAATCAGGTGATCGATGTACCGCTAGTTCGTGACAGGTAAGTATACGGTAAGTGTGAGGTGTTATTGGATGTCTTTGTTGTGACGAAAGTGTGATTTGAGGAGTGTTTATGATTGGTCGAACTATAGTACTTTTTTCTTATTCTTATTCTTTGAATACTTGTTTGCTTGTGTATTTGGTTGCTTGTTTGTTTGTTTGGTTCGGTACTACACCGGGTGGGGGGGGGGGGGTAATCCGGTGCCGTTGTGGTGGTTGGAGTTGGACAGATTCAGTGGGATAATGAGTGATGTGAGGAGCTTAAGGGCTCGGCAGATCCTGCGGGATATTGAGTGATGTGAGGAGCCTATGGCTCGGCAGATCCTACCCGATATTGATACATTTAGGAGCCTATGGCTCGGTAGATCCTACGGGATATTGATTGATTATTGGAGCCTGAGAGCTCGGCAGATCCTACGGGATATTGATAGATTTAGGAGCCTATGGCTCGGCAGATCCTACGGGATATTGATTGATTATTGGAGCCTGAGAGCTCGGCAGATCCTACGGGATATTGATAGATTTAGGAGCCTATGGCTCGGCAGATCCTACAGGATATTGATGGGACTACTTCATGAGAGATGGTTTCTGAGGTTTCACCCAAGGGTGTGTGTCCTACGGGAGCACTACCTTGGTTCCCTATGACTATGGTCCGTTGGAGACATTTTCGAGAATACCAAAGATGAGCATCCCTATGGGATGGTTTCCGGTGCTCCGACGTATGTGCCTCTTCTGGACCGAGGGAAAATCTGATGTGATATGAATACTCTAGCGGATCGGAATATGGGAACCGAGGTGACACTAGAATCTATTCATGGATCGGAGGCTTGAGAAAGCAAGTGGTTGGCGTGATATCAATTACTCCCTTTTAATCATTATGATACTTTATAATAATTCTTTCATGGAACCTTTGAAGTTAAAGTTATCTTTAAGAGTACGGTGCTTATCTTATTCTATCTTGTTTATATATATTATTTCATCGCACTTATCTTATTCTATCTTGTTACATATTATTTCATTGTTAATCGTATTTTGTTGTTATTTGAGTTAGTTGTTTATTGGGTTGTTAAGGTTTTTCCTACTGAGCGTAAGCTCACCCCCCCCCCCCCCCTTTGGTTTTCTTATTGTTTTACAGGCGTACCTGATGTCTAGTGAGTTCGAGGCTAGGGAGCTTCTGGACATCTTGGGGTTTATCTTAGAGTTGTGTTGGTCTTGTGTTTTAAACATTATTTATTTGACTATTTATGTTGAGCTGTGACATCATTCGAAGTTTTGGAACTGTTTATAGTCGTTGATATAAAGAGAGTTTATCTTGATATTATAATGTTTTGGTATTTAACTATTGCTTTTCTGCTTTTAATTCCAGTCACGTCTCGAGTCCGGTCAACACCGGATTTGGGGCGTGACACCCTCCAGGACTAACTCCTCGTCCCACATTTGCTTCCACCCTCTATACCTTATAGGTTCGGGTTCTTCTTCGGATCCTCATCTGAATCAATGAATCCTTCAGGTACTTCTGCTCCTTCTGGTCCTTCTACTCCTTCTGGTCCTTCTGCTTCAGGTCCACTTTCATCTTCAACTCCGTCTTCTGCGTCAGGTACTTCAGAATCCTCACCATCATCTAACTGCATCTCCACAGCTTGTTCCTCCATAACCGATTTCCCTTTCCTCACCCTCTCAGCCTCCTCATCTATTGATTTCTCCATTGCCTCTCTCAACCAATCATCCTCTTCCTCACTTTCAGGTTCAGGGTCATGTACAGCTTCAGGATGAATTTCAGGTTGGGATTGAGGTTCCTCAGTTTCTGGATGATCATGATTTTTATCAAAATGATGATCATCATGATGGTGATCATCATTTTGATCATCATTTTCATCACTACTCTCTTCATTTGACTCAAGTGAATAAACAACATTCATTTTCCTAAAATCACCCTTCATCTGCATTCTCTTAAACTTACTTGGGCTTACAAATAAGTTACACTTTTTTTTCACCACACACTTCTCTATTGGATTATACCTTTCATCCTTAACTGGTAATGTTGACCACAACACATCACCCCTAGGGGAAACAACCCTAACAGGCTCTATGGAAACACCCACATACATTGATATTGCTACAGTTTCAGGGAATGTGTCAAACATTTCATCAAAATCCTTATCACCCTCAACTACCTTAAACCAAGCTGGCTCCCAATTATTTCGAATATGACAACCAGGGACTTTCCAGAACAGTAACGAATTTGGTTGACATCCTAAATTACCTATTATTGTCTAAAACCTAAAATATGCACACTGCTCCTGAGGAAGTACGACAAATTCAATGTCGCCTCCCTCATATTGGGTGAAACCATCAGTTATCTCCCCCTCATAGTGAATTTCAAACATCCTATGTATGATTTCATCAGGCTGATAAAGGAGAACAAAACACAAACAACAAACAACAAACAAGTAACACAATGTCAGGACAGTGTCTGAAGTTTTTTCAAAACACAAACAAGCAACAAACAAAAACCCTAATTTTTTTCATATCATCTATACTGCATTGACAGTGTCGAAGTTTCAGAGCATCCTCAAAACCACAATTCCTTTCACCACAGACCAAAACCCCTAAAAATTTCAAACCCTAGCTGACATTCAAAGTCACTGTGCTATTCAAATGTATTCTTGTTCATTTAAACTCACATTCATCACAGAAAAACCCAAATCAAACCAACACAACCCTACCCCCGATGCATATCAGAAAACCCTAATGTCTAAACTTCACAAACCCTAGAAAAATTCAACCCCAACCAACAACCAAGCAACACAGAAGTTTCAAATTGCATGAAGAAGAAGGTTTGTAGCACTTACAACATCAGCATCTTCGAACCCTTCGTCTTCGAACCCTTCGTCTTCGTACATGTAACCACCGCTTTCAGAATCGGACACCGAAGTTGAAACCATTTTGTAAGCTCCCTCTTCTCTCTCGTCTGTTCTCTCCTTCTTCTCTCTCGTCTGTTCTCTCCTTCTTCTCTCGCGTCTCTTCTCTCGTGTCTCTTCATCTCCAGCAACAAACGACTGAGAAGTGTAAGGGTTCAGACAGGATAAGAAGAGATAATTTGGTCTGTCTTACACTGAGGGTATTTTCGTCTTTCTAAAGTCCACCGTCACAGACTGTTAACGGAAGGGGTTATCTGTTAATAAACAAAACTTTAGGGTAGGCATCGGTTAAGTTCAAACTTAAGGGTATGCATCGGTTAAACTGGCATACTTAAGGGTATGCATTTGTAATTTACCCTTTTTTTATAATTTTTAGGTTTTACAGATTCAATGGCATGGTTTTGAGAATTTGATGATAAGTGAAGGTTATTTTTAACTTTATACGTCAGTTGGATGGAAAATTAACAGTGTTAGAGTAAAGTGAAAAAAAAAAGTTAGGGTACCTCAAAGAAACAAAAATTAGTTAAAGGAGATAATGTAAAAATGGTTTATAGTTTCTTTTTTTTATCAGCAAATTTATAAACCTCGTCTTTGAAATGAAGACTAGGCCAAGGATGAATCCTCATCAGTTACACAACAAAGGCAACCATAAAATGGTCCCTTTAACCTAATAACTTGTACTGCAAGTTACAAAGAATACAATGATACAAATGAGTCAACAATGTCACCAAAAATCACATACCATCTTTTGTAGCAGCATCCCACCCGAAAAACAAGTCTCTGTAGTTCCACACATTCAATTCCCAACAATAGGCTCCCCCAAAACAATCTAAAACCCTAAAACCCAAACAAATGGGTCAACATTCAACGACATCATATTCAGAACCATTCTATCCTAGTCTGAAAAGCCAAATCACCAAAGCAACTAAACAGTACCGAGTCGAAAGAAATGCTACCAAGTCCCCATATAGCACACCAAACGAACTAGGAGAAGAAAATAAAGTCAGGCCAGTCGCAAGGACCTTACCTAACCAAACTCAACAGGAAAGGAAGGTGAAGAAGTAGAAATAGCCCACACACCAAAGTTGAGAACAAAAACCCCAAGTAATCTACCTCACCGTCCTAACACTCTCCTTACTGCCCAGCCCCAACACCCCCCCCCCCCCACACACACACACCCCTACCCAAGCCCCAAAAACACTACTTTGTGAGCCAAGGAAAAAGTTCCCTCGTGTCTCAAGGAGCAGAGATCTAAGATCCCAGCTGAGGATAGGCAATTAGGATCAGATTATCAAATGAAACACAAAGCAACCAAATAACAATTCTGAACCAACTTATAATATCCCACACCCACACTACAAAATATCCACTGTAGATCAGATAAAAAGGATGCGTCCAACACCTCTAAACTATCTCCCTTAGCACAATATCCCCTCAATTAGTCAACTCAAGAAAAGCACCTCTTTTATAACAAAGAGTAGGGCTGGATATCCAGGAGCTAAAGGGAAAAAAATCCTCCCTCTTTGAATGAGACCTCAATAGATTGAAGGAAGAGCTTTGAATATGTTGAATGGCTAAATTGAGGGAGGGGATGGAGTTATTAAAAATGATCTCATTCCTGATCAACCAGATTCTCCGAATAGTTATGGAGAGATTGATGCTCCACTGCTTCCTTGATCTTTGAGGTCCAAGAGCCCTCCAAGAACAAAGCCACAAAATGATGGTTTCAGGAGTAGTAGTTTGAATACCCCACCAATCCAAAACTCCAGACCAAATTGACCAAGCAAATTGACAATGCACGAAGAGGTAGTCTTGTTCTTCAGGCACTTCATGGCAGAAGTGGCACCAGGTGTTAGAAACATATGAAATTCCTCTAGCCAAAAGAAAGCACTTAGTTGGAACTCCCTTCATACACAGAAGCCAAGTGAAGGCAGGCAGTTTAGGGGGAGTAAGGGGACCCAAAGGAATTTAGACCATTTCTGCTCCAAATTATTGTTGGAGTCAAGTAACTGAAACATTTTGTTGACAGAGAACCCTCTTATATCTTTGGTTCAGCTGACACTATCAGAAATCACTGGATCCAATTTATAGGGATTGAGTATCAAATACAAGGAGTAGAATTCTCCTTTCTCCCACCCTCTCAATTTTCTTCTGAAGCATATGATCCATTCTTCCTCAACATTGAACTGAGAAACCAAACCCTTTTTCTGTATACATAGATGGAATAATCTCTAAAAGCAAACCTTTAAAGGTGTGTCTGAAATCCAACAGTCCTCCCAAAATCTCACCAATGTTTCTGATCCACCTTTCCAAGACAATCCAGTAGCCCTAAATGCATTGGCAAAGATAGGATTATCTAACAAAGGAAGGAGATGCCCGAAAAAACAGTTACTATTTTGCATCAGCAAATCGGACAAGTCCCAAGACTTAGGGTCCCAACCAAATTTGGAGCAAATAATATTTTTCCAAAGTGAATCATCCTCATAAGCAAATCTCCACCACCATCTAGCTAAAAGGGCCTGATTCATGAGCCTTAAAGTTTTGATCCCTAGACCCTAGTGTTTAAGTCTGCAAATGTTTCCCCAGCTCACTTTGTGCAAAGTTTTTTTTAGCCTCAGACCCATTCCAAAGAAATCTCTTCTGCTACGTTTCAAGCTCATTGATCACTCCCACAGGAGTCTTGTACAAGGACATGTAATATAGGGGTAAATAAGAAAGGGAGGAGTAGATTAGTGTGATCCTACCCCCAAAGGATTTGAATTTAGCCTGCTAGAGACCAAGTCTCTTCTTGTATTTGATGATGATGGGATCCAAGTATTTTTTTAATCTTGGATTTGAGCCCAAGGGGAATCCAAGGTAATCAAAGGGCAGTGACATAGTGGTGAAGTTTAAAATTTCAGCAGCCCTCTCAATACTGATAGTAGTCTCATTTAGAACCCAAAACCTTGGACGTGGAGAGATTAACTTTGAGACCAGTAGCCTTTTGGAAGATGAGCAAGGGGTATGTTTGAGGTTTAAAATAGCCTCCTCACAAGCCTTAGAAAAGAACAAGGTGTCATCTGCAAATTGCAGGTGAGTGATGTAGGGTCCCAAAGGGTTACAAGCTACACCCCCTAAACATTTCTTGTTGGACTCCTCTAGTCATTAACTGATGCAAAGTTTATGCCACCAGGGAAAAAAGGAGGGGGGAAAGAGAACAACCTTGTCTTAAGCCTCTTGAGAGGGGGAAATCTTTGGAAGGAGAACCATTAATGAGAACTGCAGTCCAAGCTTTGATACAAGAAGCAATCCAAGAGATCCAAAGGGCACCAAATCCCATTTTCTGAAGGAGTTGTTGTCACGCCCCAAATCCGGTATTGACCGGACCCGAGACGCGACTTACTGAATTGTAAATAATAACAATTTAAAAACCATAATATTCGATAACGGTAAAAAAATAGTTCAAAAGATATTAGAAGTTCTGAGTCCTACGCTTAGTAAAATACATAATTCCA
The DNA here is from genome assembly GCA_963921825.1 of Erodium maritimum. Classification (NCBI taxonomy): domain Eukaryota; kingdom Viridiplantae; phylum Streptophyta; class Magnoliopsida; order Geraniales; family Geraniaceae; genus Erodium; species Erodium maritimum. Next base: position 45,976,041 of record OY997595.1, on the reverse strand, counting down.
AATATCCATGACGTCACTACGAAACATAAAATAACATAACCCGGACCCTCGCTAGCCCCATGCTCCGCGACATCCTCTACTCCAAAACAAAGCCACTACCTGCAGAGAATACAGTAAGGGATGAGCTTGACGCTCAGTAGGGAAAACCATCAAAACCTCCTTATCTCGAATTCCCCAAAAATGCAGTTCCATAAATTAATTATATAATAAAGGTTTTAACACAGTACGACCTATGAACCAAATAAAAGCCAATACCCCTCTTTAAACTCAGATACTCAATGTCCAACTATACCAACACCGATTCCTAAACCAATTTAAAGACAAACCCCTTTTTAAACCTGGCGTTTACAAGACCAACCATACTATTTTTAGCTCAACCCCATCCAATCGACTAAGGCACACAACGAAGGGAACACTCCAGTTTAGACATCCAATTATGTTTCAAAACTAACTTTTTAACGATTAAAAGAGGAAGCAACAACGAGAACATAATATCCAACTTAAACAACCTTCACTCTACCCGACCACAAACTGTCCCGAGATTCCACATCCTAAGCCCCTTCACAAACGACTTACGGACAACCACAAATACGACACTTTAACTTACATGGAAGCCACACACATGAATTCACCATCAAACGATCAAATCGAGTCATTCATAGTCACACGCAGCTCATAACAAAGAACACACATATTGACAACACAACAATAGTCATTCAATTCAAAGCAATTCAAACACACGACCCTTAGCCATCGCACGGTCTAGGGAGCAACCCTCTCGGCCCGGCGTAACCGTACACAACTTCCCCAACACATAGTCGGGATAAACGGTCGACCTCATCGCGGACGCAGCGTTTTACCGATCGACGGAAGGCAGGGAAATCGCCTCTTCGCGGCCTCATCTCTCGCGGTGCTCAACACATCGTTTTACCGAGTGCTAGTCGGAAGGTAGGGAAATCACCTCTTCGCAGAACACAGCGTTTTACCGAGTCACGGTCGGAAGGTAGGGAAACCACCTCTCTCGTGTACCATCGTACACCAAGCCTCACACTTTACCGTTCACGCCCCGGAAGGTACGACTCACCTTACGGAAGTATGTCTCTCACACTTTACCGGCGACGCAACGGAAGGTACGACGCACCCTCGGGCACAACTCATAACCATTATCACCAGAACAATCACAACCACGTCGATCTATCACTCACCCGACCATTTCACAACCAAGGATTCACATTTACACAAACACGGCACACTTGCCCCCGCACAGTCACAACATGCAACATCGAGTATAATAGGCTTTGTCCCTTAATCACACTCACAATTGTTCCGTACTAACCATCACTTACCGACACCCTCTCGGGCACACTCAATACAATTATCATAGAACAGTCACAATCACTTTCACAAGTCATGTTTCAATAATAACACCGCCAACAAGCACATACCATCACTTACCGATACCACTCTCCACGTGGTTAGCCCACCGGCTTAACCGGTATCCCCAACATTCACAATCCAACATATCAAGTAAAATAGGGAAAGGCACTCAAATCACTGATCATGCGTTCTCTAGTCAATTCTACTCGTTTTCGTGTTCGTTATTTATTAACCGTTCAAGCATCAAAGGCATACACAGATACATTCAGCACACAAATCCTACGGGCGCGACATGGCCCGATCCTACAAGCACAACAATTTCCAAGACAGAAATCGTAAATGTTCACAGTTTGATACGTCTACGCTAGTTGTTCGTTTCCTATATGCATACTAGTTCTTTAGCCGGTTTATTAGGTTTCCCTATATGCATTCTAGTAAAACCGTAATAAAGCGGGTTCGAGGTAATCCCTACCTCTTGAAGAGCCGACAGCTGCATCTCCTAGCTGCTGACGTCCTGGACGACACCGGTCTTCTCCATGCTCGAGGTAAAGGCCTGGTTTAACACAAAAAGGACGATATCAGTCCCGGTCCAACCCGTAACGGTCCTCAAATCTGATAATTAAAACCAGTAGTTTGTTTTGTCCAAGACCCTTTTAAAAGTCCGATAATTTTTCCGATATCATTCCACGTTCAACAGAATCGACGGTTTTAAGGTTCCAAATTCATTAACGTTCCGGTGAATCGATCCAACTCAAAATATTCCTCGAAAGTCCAACAGTCCAGAAAAACCGTTTCATACTCGATCTGATTTCGTTTTAATTTTGTTTCCCTTTTCAAATTAATTTCTTTAATTTATTGATTCAACCGAATCTGCTCCAAAAAGGTCCAGATCTAACATGTACGGTAAGAACAACAAAAGAAAGGGGAAGGAAGAAGACTTCGGGTTTGAATCCGGCCGGCCAACGTCGAAAACGTCGATGGCCGGGGTCAACCCGGGAGTTGCGAACTCACCGTAGGCTAAGGGGGAGACGGCGACGGAGCACGACGAAGGTTATCACCTAAGATCTGGACGAGACCGGTGTTGCCTTCCCAGATCTGTCGAGCCGCCGGTGAGAAGCTCGGGACGAGGGCGTCGTTGGTGGCTTGGGCTGAACGGAGCAAAGAGAGAGACGGTGGCTCGGCGTGAGGGTGGAGGCGGTGGCGAGCTCGGCTGAACGACGACGCGAAGGGGAAGAGAGACGGTCGGAGAGCAGCCGGAGAGGGTGAGAGGGTTCGGTGACGAAAGGGCGAGGGGGAAAGGTTTGGTGGTGGTCGGACCTGAAAACGGAAGGAGAAGAGGTGCGGTGGAGGTGGTCGGGAACGAGCTAGACGGAGAGGGAAGGTCGGGAAGGAGAGGGATGGTTGGAGACGGGTCTGGCCGGCGAGCTCGTCTACTGGATCGAAGAAAGAGGGAAAGGGTCGGGGTTGAGAGGCTGTGCGTGAAGACAATGCAGAGATTAGGGTTTCAGAGCCCTCAGTCGTGCTTATATAGCACGGGCCGGACGATAGACGGGCCTCAGACTTGGCCACACGACCTAAGCGAAGGGACGAGTTTGGGGCGGACCTGGCTCGGGTCGGGGCTTCTGGCCGGGTCTGGTCCGTCTGATCCAGTTTAATCCTTTTTTTTTCTTTTTTTTTATTTCTTTTCTCTTTTTTTCGAACTCGATTCCAAAAATAAACTCGTCCATCAACCCGCGACGTTCCAACGAAGAATTTCAGGTGATAAATTCCTCGGTCATTACAGTTGTAGAAGGAAATTCCAGACAACATGATCATATGCCTTTTCAAAGTCTACTTTGAAAATCATTATTTCTTTATAGTTCAGGAGGATTATGTGTAATTTTCTCTTAAAAACAATAAATCTCAAACTTAGCCATCATTTTTCAAACTTTTCATCTATCTTAATGTTTATGGGTACACTTGTAACATTATATACAGGCTAAGCTCAACATAAATTGTAATTAAGCACTAATTTGTTGAACCATATTCGTTTATACTATTTGAATTAGAACTAATCAACTGTGAATTTGTTATACCATCATAACTCGTACGTATTGTAAATATGGTGGCCACCCACCATCACAAATGGTGAGGCCCCATATAAACTTGAAGCTTATATTTATACTGACATTATAGGCCATTAAGCCCGAAGCCTGTAAAATATGATTTGTCAAAACACTAATCGCAAACCCGAAACTTGTAGCTTGTGTTTAAGGTCACAAGACAAACCACAAACCAGAAACTTATGTCTAAGACCTGAAGTCTGAAAAAAATTATGCAGTTAGTTACATTTGTTGTGACTACCCCATGTGCTTACTCGGTGTATTGTTATATATGTATTGGTTACCCCACGAGTTCGTTCGGTATGAGGTTATGTACATATTTAATTCCTATATTTATACACCCCATGAGTTCGCTCGATGTGCAGTTATATTTAATTTATGAGTTCACTATGGATACCCCACGAATCTGCTCGGTGGGCGCGTTATTTACATAGGTTCCCCCACGAGTTCGCTCGATGAGTGGTTACGTGTATATCTGATTCTTATATTTACCCCACGAATTCACCTAGTGTGCGGTTATGTTTATCTCATGCATTTATAATGTTTACCGTATGAGTTCGCTCATTATGTGACCATATTATATATTCATTCATATTTGAATAGACATTATATATATTCGATATGTGTAACCTGAAGTTTACACAAGACAAGAAAATTTTGACCATGAAGTCTTATAATCGTTTATTGAACCTATCGTTCAAGTAAACAATATACGTGCAATTGCTGGAAAAAAAACTGTGACCCGTAGCTCACATAAAGACTCGAAGTTCTAAATTGATGATTCTTGCAGGATAAATCAAAGAAACTATTTCCACACGTCATCATATTATCCAAAATCTTTTTCCCTACATTTCTTTCATTTGGTATGCTCATGAAGAAGCATTATTGAGAATACGAAATATTCATATTTAATATACTCATCGCTTCCCACATTTATATCTGATTACTCAAACTAAAGGGAGCAAAATATGTGAATTTTGGAACGAAGAAACCTGGTCAGTTGGGTTTTGCGGGTATTGTTTCGTTTGGGAGGATGAATAGGCTTTACAAATTATGTAATTGCTTAGCCATTTGTGGGTAAGGCAAGGAGAAGCAGACAATCTTGTGTTGACAAAGGCTCGACGATTCTCTTCTTTCTCTGACATCTCCTCCTCCAACTCCTTGGGCATGTATTTTATGGATTAAAGATCCCCCACCAAAGTACGGACTCCTAGTGTGGTTAATTATTCACAATGCTATTCCATCTAAAGTCTTTCTGGAGAACAAAGGTTGTCTTATTTCATTATCAGTTATGCTCTGTTATTCTAGCAAAGAAGCTTTTGAAAATGCAAACCATATAATTGTTCACTGTCATTTTGCCTAGGTGTTATGGTCAAAGATTTACTCCTGGTGAGGTTTATTAGCTGTTCATCCAAACACTACTATGGAGATGTTGAATGTTTGGTTGGATTTAGGACCTCGTAGACGGTGGCGAAACTATGTTCGAATTGGTTACCAAGGTTTTCGGCTCTTGTGGTTAAGAAGGAATAATGGAGTCTTCAATGCTGTACTGGACTCAGTTGAATCTGTATTTTTGAAGGTGCATCAGCTCTCATTCTCTATTCTCAACTCTTATGGACGGTTGCAAGCTGGATCTCATTTTTGGATTGGCAAATAAATCTGAACATAGCTTTTGATTATTATTTTTCTGGTAGCCTTGTTATTTTCTAGTTAACTTATTGTACAAGTTTTATTTTTAATGTCTTGCTTTGCTTCAGATCGATCCTCTTATGAGTACATGTCACCTACAACCGTGTAATCCTCTTAAATTACATGGATCAATAAAACAATCGTTGATAAAAAAACAATAAAAAAACAAAATCGTCAAGATGTGTAACATCATACCGCACATTGCTTCATTGCTTCATTAAAAGTATAAAGAAGAAAGAAAAGTATATGCCGTGAGAAGCAGCGGCGGCCAGGGTTTCCGCCGTCGCTGGTTTTTGATCCTTCATTGCTCCAAGGGACTTGATCTAGGGATCTATCCCTTGATATCGTGAAGATGATTGAGTGTTCAACAATTTTGGTTCAGTGGACAGGAGGTTGGAGAATAGGGGATGACGTCTCGGTTGGGGATGGTGTGTGCTTCTCTTCCGCCGCAGGCTCGTGCATCTGTACTTCCTACCGCTCTGCCCTAACGCCGCAGGGTCGTACGGGGTGGAAGGATGGAAGTTTTTAGCTATTGTGCGTAACGTACCAGGCTGCGCAGTGCCTCCCTCTGCTAGGGTTTGGGCGGTTTACAATTTTGCTTCGAGTTCCACGGCGGCTTCGTGCGGTACGAACGGCGGCGAGCAAGGCGGCAAGGAAGGGTTTCATTGGGGACCCGGTTTGCCGGAGTCGGACAGTCAGAGATTGGGGTTTGAGGCCGGTTCTGAGGTTCTGGAGGAGGACCCGATGGAGGAGTTGTTGTCGGCGTCTGCGTCGGTGGGAGCGGAGGTCCTCGGGGCCATGACACGGGACGATGGAGTCTCGCCGGTGCGCTTCTCGGCGATGAGAAGAAAGGGTGCTCCGATGCCGAGTGTGGGGCCGGGGACGACTCCTCTTGTGCCGGTGGGGGAGGTGTCCTCGGACACGGAGGCCAAGGCGGAGGAGTCGACGGCGGCGGTAGCTTGGCGAAGAAGCAAGGGCAAGGGAGTAGTGCAAGGGAACCCTATCCCTAATGGGCCGACTCTGGGCCTTGGGGATGGGATGGGCTGTACGGAATCTGAAGGATCGACAGGGTCAGATGGTGGTTACGCAGCAGCGGCGGGGGGCTACAAGCGCCCCCGCCTGCAGGAATGAGTCTGTGGTAGCCCGGGGAGGGGTGGGTCGACTTTGATCCCTTCCCGGCGGATGGATGGAGACGGCACCATCTTCAGTTGATACTTGTCTCCCCTACCAGTCCGGAGTCAGCAATCCCGCGTTCAGGAGCCCTACCATTATCACTCAAGGGAGGACGACGCACGCTGACACACCGGGGGAGATGTAGGTCCACCAGTGTTCCCCTAAACGTGGCTGGCTTCTCCTCGTCCCAATTGGAAGAAGAATGATGTACCGGTGTCACCAGACGCTATCGCAGATACCCCCTTCATCCACAACCTTTCACTAGAGACCATTTTATTGCTTTCGTTTCATTTCAGTTTACTAGTTGGTTTGAATTATGTAGGTGGAGTATGATTACATGCCCACCCAAGTTGGTTATTGGCTATGTAGGTGGTGTACGGCTTCAGTACCCACCAAACTATCCTATTATGATCTAATACAATTGCATGGTTATCCTAAAAAAATACCGCACATTAGAAAATCAAAATCATCTACGTGGTCATTAATTTTGATTTTATTATCTGCATGATAAATGAGATTCATTCGATGAAACTAGGTACTCGATCAAGGTAATCAACTGTTTGATAAAAATTGGTAAATTAACTTGGTCAACGATTACTTTTTTCCTCGGCCAAGTGACCAACTTAACCTAATAACTTTTTTGTGTAGTCGGCCAAGTAAGCCACTTGGTCGATTAAATAATAATTCCTCGGCCAAGTAGCTCACTTGAACGACAATTGCATTTTAGTCGACCAAGTGGTTTACTTGACCGGCGACAATCTATTTTGTCTATTTGATCATTGAGACAAAAATTACGTCTAAAAAAGCCTCTTTGGATGTGGTGAATGAAGATACACACTTAAAGGCAGAAAAACATTAATATTGATTTTTAAAAAACAAAACAAAAAACTAATATTGTAGTTTCAAAAATATGGAAGTATTCAATAATAAATTGAAAGCACATAAAATTTGTCTTTAGGGTTTTCAAAAATCACCTCCTCCCATAATTTTTGCAACCCCGCGGTCCATTTTCAACCACCATTGCCTCCCACTACCCAACATCATCGGTAGATCCTTCGCCCCCGCTTTATCGTGTCGCTCAGCCATCCCACACACACCACCCACCCTCGGTAGTCACCATCTTCTCCCACCCATCCCCTCACAGGTACCATTTCCATCGTCCCTCAACAACCATAGCACCCACTTTCACCAATTGCCATGTAGCCTTCCAAGACTTTGGAAGAAGGGGCCCAAGTTGGTCCGGTCAATTATAGCATAGCAATGCACCACCGCTCCTCAGTCGATGGGAAGACCGAAGCACCGATGGAGAACCTCTTGCATGTGGCCTTCCCTCGCGCACTAACACCAGCTTAGAGATCCACATGGGAACGGGTCACTATCCATCGCCACTACTGCCTGCAAAAGGGATCTACGATCTCGGTTCGGAGCTGCAACCTTGGCCGAAAAAGGATCACGACCCCTCTACTGACGGCCTTTCCTCGGAGGGTAGTCAGAATGCCCAGATTTATTGCCCGACATAGGAATGCAAGGAGCCCCATATGACCCGATCAGGGCACCCCGAACGAAACCCCTATGAAAATGACGTTGAGACACGCCGCGGAGAATCCCTCTGTGGAGAAAAATCGTCCGACGAGTATGGGTGATTGAAGAACCTATTAACCTAGGACGAGGACCACAAACTGCCCGACCTTTTCCAAGGGTGCGAGTGATGCTTCTCAATACCCGCATCATCGAGGACACGTGACCTAGTTTGCAGAAAGCATAATGCATCAATTTCAAGAATAGGGACCATCCTAGGGAGTATCCAATTCCAAGGGATTGTGTAGCTACTAGGAATAGGAATGGCCAAGAGCTGGATCGGTCATACTCTTCATCCACTACTTAGACCGATGGCTCGGGCAGTGTTACACATGATAACCAAAGGAACCACCCTGTTGAATGGATTGAAGACCCCAATGAAATGACAGTGAGGTTCGGTTCCCGGCCTCGCTGGTCATCGTAATGAACATGTTACAAAACATGTATGGTAGAGGAGCCATATCCCGCCCCCACGGAACAGTCATTAGTTGTTTCTCAGTCTCCTCTGATCCCTATCTTACTCCTTGATGACTGTTTTGACACAACATGTCAGTCCAAGTCGAGACGGGGATCGTCCACTGAATTTCCTACGCATCTTATTGCACAAATAGGGGCCCACCCTCTAGATTTCTCACTGGTAATTAGCACATACATATTGTCATATGATTAGTGTTTCGACCGTCACCCAAACATATCTCGTCATATTTATTTATCTTCACGCATGGTATAATCTTCATGATCATTTTTTCATTAATTATCAATACTATTTTTTGTTATTAAGAAAACAGTAAAAAAACTAACATCATATTACGGGACAGACCCACGCATATGTAAACTTCAATCGACGTTTCAAGTTTCTACCATTTACACTTAAATATACACACAAAGCATCTAAGACATGCATGGTGAGAATATGGTCCACCTTTTTTTATATCAGCAAAGCAATATTATAATCTATCACTTTTCAGAGAATGTAAAGGGAGGACAGAAAGGGTTCTAGCTACAGAAACCTAACAGTACAAACAAGAGCACTAGCATTCAACACACAACCTCCAACCAGAAACTGGACAGAGACAGACCTCGTCCAATAAAATGAAGGGCACAACATAAAGAATCCATAACCAGGAGCCTTCCATACATGACGCTCTAAATACAAACACGAGCATGCCCAAAGACACCTCAACCAAGAAAAACAGAAAGTACACTGACTTAGGATAAGAGCGATAAAAAAGGTCTAACTACCAAATATTACAAACATGAAGAACAAAAGAAGTATATAACCCAAATATTACCAACATGAAGCACTAATAATCAGAATAGCAAGATCAACTTCTTGGTACTCAGCAGACCTCCGGCAGTGAAGCAACAACCTTTGGAATGCCAAGAGAATCAGGCATATCGTCAAAGAACAGGTGACGCAAACGAGCATTGCTCAGTCTTCACAAGGAAAACCCAATCTGGGCCTACACCACAGATCTACTCTAAAGGAGTCGACTCTACCAACCCCCCAACCAACCACGGCAAATCAGAAAAAAAAGGGGCTTAATCGAGGTCGAGAACACCCACCTCAGCTCTGAATCAAGACCCGAAACCTAAAATTTCCACTACTTAAACGAGACTCACAAATCTCACACTGCTCAATTAACTCGACTAACGAATTAACCCGCCGACGGCCAACACACGCCGACGGTCCAAAAGGAGAGTTAGGCTAATCCGACCCCAAATCTCCACCGACTAAGAAGAGGAGCCAAAGAACGCCTAAATGAGACAAGTAAATCGACGAAAAAGCAAGGATATGACGAAGACGAATCACTAAATTGATCAACGAAAAAGCTCCTTACCCAAACCGAAAACCAGGACCCCATTGCAGCTGAAAACTCTGAGACGGAGAAGGGCGGTCCTTGAGCACAGGGACAATTGGAATCACACACCGGAGACGTCTTCACTCGTCGGAACGAAACCAAGTAGGAGTGAAAAGCACCTGACAGTTCCGAGCAGGGTCGTATCGCCTCCCACTGAACACTCCCGAGCAACGACCAACATCGAAGTAGTCATGATAGGCGCATCTGAAGCTGAGTCCCACGATCTACAGCCAAAGCCAAGAAACGCGTCCCAAAAAGACAAAGAAGAGATGCCGGAAGTGTTTGGAATTAGAGCATCAGGAAGATTGATCTCCACGACCTGTTCCCGAATGGAGACCGACCCGCACCCGATGGAGCCCGGCCCGCTCCCGTTAGAGCCCGGCCCACTAGAAAGCAGCATCACCTGTCCAAAATCCGACCACAGGGAACACACACCACCAGGCCAGGACTACCGTAACGACCGTCGAGGCCAAGATTTCCATCTGAACCAGAGAAGCAGATCTTGACGGTTATCTAGATCTATGACTCCTTTGACCTCGAGGCCGCCCTGACAACGAACACGAGGCAGCTCCGGCACCAAGACGAGCTCCCCTTGAAATGTAACCGAGACCATGGCCGAGTCCAGGCATAGACCACACGAGCATATGTGAGTCTTCCCGAACCAACACCGGCTAATACCGGCAGAAACGGAGGAGCAGTCGCAGAAACGAGCAACGACGAGAACCTCCAAGAAGAGGTGAAGAGACACCCGAACAGAGATGAAGATGCAGAGGAAGGCGAGAGGAAATGTAGAAATTACAGAGGAATGAGGAGGGGGTAGAAGGTTATCACCGGCGACCACTATGACCGGGGCCATGACCTCCACCGGTGAAGACAAAGACAAAAAGAGAAGGCAGCTAGGGGTTCTTCGCTAACAACTTCTAAATCTCTAGTTTGTAGTAATTATTTCACCTTTGATTGCTTGGTAAATTGTTGAATGATTGATGAATAAATTACAAATCTTGCGGATGCGTGACAATGCTTCTATTCCACTCAGCCTCAATCAGGGATCCCGTAACAGTACTTTATATATTTAAGAATTCCTCTATCATTTACTCATCATATATTTATTTGAAAATCATGACATCAATTAGAGCCTTGCTAGCTCAATTTCATAACACGCAACCCATAGGAAAACTTTTATATTTGGACTTGTTATATACAAAAACAGACACTTGCAGCTAATACAAGGTATTAGCCTACGCCTACCTTTCCAAGTAACAAATATAAATATTATATTACCCTCGCGTACAAGTTGCTAACATCGGCAATCATTGATTAAACTAATTCAATGTACTTAAAATCCTAATCAATCATTGCTTAATATAATTACAAAAAAAGTAGTATTCTTAGTAATAAAATATTACTTTTATGTTATTTTTTTGTAATAAAATATTATTTTTTATTAGGATATATAATAAAAGGTGGAGCGTAATTACGACATACGAATGATCTTTCTAAGACCGTTAAAATTCGGCGTTATTTTTTTGTATTATTGTCTTATATGAAGTCTATGCATTAGTCTGTGGCAAAATATATATATACATTGATCAAAAAAATATTTACCAGAAGAACGACCCTATTTATTTCTAATAAAATTCTTTTAAAACATAACGGGAAATGAAATTAGATTGTTTTGTACTTTCTCCACCCATAAGTAAGTGCATCACTAAAAAGGCACGATACTAATCACATGAAACAGGTTTGTAGGGTGGAGAAGAGAGAGAGCCCAAAATTCTATGACCAAACGAGATTAATGTGCCTAGTCGTGTTGCTCATGACTTTAAGATTAGTTTAGTTTAGTTTTACACTAATACGGTGAAATAAACTCAATTTAAAAACCATAGTCCTATAGCCCCTAGGAATATAGCTGTCACCCATTATAAATACGGGACTCCATCGCAGTATAGAACCCAATAGAAGCAATAACCCTAAAGCTTCCATTGGCATAAGCATCTTCAAAACAACATGGCTCTGATGATGAGATGGGTGGTTCACTCAGCTTGCCAAGTGCTGGGGTACCCTGAAAATGAAGGGCATGTGAAGGTGAGTCCAAAAGGGGTGGTGAAGGGTAGTTGTGGGTTCGAGATGCCTCTTCATTTCCCTCGGTACAAGAAGCATGATTATGAGAAGATGGAGGAATGGAAGATCGACATATTGCTCAGTCAATACGGTCTGTGTTTCGAGGGCTCGCTTGACCAGAAGAGGGCTTACGCCATGGGAGCTTTTTTGTGGCCCGATCAGCTCTGAATCGACCTCACTGCATATATATCCATCGCTCTCTCGTCTCCAGATCCACCCATGTCGATCGTCTTTGTAATATGCATGCATGGCCACCTCCCAACTGTGCCTTGTGTCTTATATATTATCGTGTCAAGAGTTTCATGCACTAGATCCTTCCTGCATTTTCAATTCCGTCCCAATAAAGAGAAATATGTGTAGGCTAGCTACTATATAGGTCGAATTATAGTTGTGGTGCCATGCCGTGAGAATTAACCGTATCCCGTTGGTGTTTACTTTATTTTCTATATAATGCTATGCAAATTTTTGTATACATCTTCGTGCTACAAAGTTTTTTTTGAGCGAAAGGTGCAGAATTTCATTAATCAAATTATGTAAAGACAAATAAGTGCATCATAAGCTTTTTGACCACGAAGAACAGGGCAAGAACATTTAAGAATGTTCTCTATTCTTTTCATAGTAGAACCGTCCACGACAATGTTGAGTTGGCGTCCCATGGGCAAGGACAGAATATGGGTGGGGAAAAAGGGATACCAGAGATCCAAAGGGACCTCGACGGTAATGTTGATGGTGGGAGGCAAAGCATTGTCTGGGGACCCCTCCCAAGGCCAGTCCCCGACGCTCTGGAGATGCCTCATCCCTCTCGGCGGGGCCTCTTCCCCGCATGTAGTGAGCTCTCTCATGCCACGTCAGGCGCAGCCCTTCCCAGAACTTCAACAGCCTCCCTCGGTTGGTACCCGGGCGCTGGAACCTCAACATGGCGCGCCCCAACCTGGGCGAGTCCTCTACCCCCGAACCCTCTAGCCGAGCGGTAACAATCGAATCAGCAGAGAGCTGACCCATTCGCAGCCCCCGACCATCTCTTGTGCAAACGAGCCCAGGAGAGAGGTGGAGGACCACCCAGAGCGGCCTAGCTCGGTCGACAAGCTAGTATCCCGGTTGGGAATCCGGGGACCCAGATTAGATAACAGGTCCACTGTTATGCCAGCTTCCCCATAGCGAGATGACCTAGTGTTAGGTCACGGGTCCACTGTCAGCGGTCGCACTTCCGCGACCCCTAGATATCTGCCGCGGTCGGTGCATGCTCCATCCATAGCCACCAAGGGCGGGCGACGCTGGCGAGGGCGATGTCCGCCCACCGGTGCATACCGTAGAAGCCCCCGTCTGTACGCCGGCAGGCTCCAAACCCTACCAGGAACCCCTCGGGGATATGGATCAACATCTGATATCCACTCCCTTGTTCGTTTCCGCACCCAGTATCGGGAAACCTTAAGGGAAGACTTCTCCAGCATGTTCCACCGCATCCCGGCTCGATCACAGGTCCAGCCCCAAGTACGGGTCTTTACCGATGTGATCGAGATAGCCGCCGAGACCTCTGTAACGTCCCGGATCATCCCCACCGGAAGGCGATGAGGCTGAATTTGCAGCGGCCCTGGCTAAGATGGATCCCTAGTCCGAGCAGTCGGCCCCCTATGCACCAGAGCGAGGTCTCTGCGTTGATGGGCCCCAATAAATAGGGTAAGGTTCGGGCCACGTGGCGAGGGCCTGTAGCGTGTAGCCGAAGCCACCGAGACCCGCCGCACACAATTGTGACGTTCCCAATTCCGACGACAAACAAACGCCCCAGGGGAGTCGGGGGGGGGGGGGGGGCGTTCCTCGCAGCCGAAGCCGGGGTCACACCGTCCACCAATAAAGCAGGCCAGGCCGAGATCTGGGAGAGTGAGAAGGGGGCGGTGGTGGTGGCGTGACTGGCAGATCAGACAGAGGGATACCAGGCGAGACAGGTGGTATAGGCAAGGGGACCTGGCGATCAGGTAAGGATTCACCGGAATCACAAGAGGGGTGGGGAGGGGAAGAGGCGCGGAGGCTGTGGACAAGCCACCCACTCCCACCCGTAGTTAAACCTCGCACTAGGCGTGGTCTGCGAGGTGAACTGGATGGGGTACACGAATACCGGGACGACGAACCCAATAGGGCCAGGCCGGCGCGACAGCGGCGACAGATTGGAGATCCATAGCGGCGACAGATTAGGCTAGCGGCGACAAGCTAGGGCTAGGGTTATTCTCTTAAGGTCGAGAGAATTTTTGTGTGTTGATGGTTGATTGTTGATGGGAAGTTCGTGCCACAAAGTTAAAACAGAATAATCTTTAAACAAAAAAGAATAGTAAATTTGTACTGTTTGGGGGATATTCACAATTAATAACCTAACCCAATTTGATTTTTATTTTCATTTGTCTCGGAATTAGAATTAGAATTTCCAATTTTTATGACATCAATGAGAAATTATGAGATCATTTTCAATTCTACTTACAAACCTTACCAATCATATATTTAAATAATGGAATGACGATCTTTGAACAGCATAGCTAGAAGTGCAGAGTCAAGGAAGCTCTCTAAAAACCAAAAACCCTAGCCGCCCTTTCTGTGCGTTCCTTCTCATCGGCGGCATCCTCAGCTCCGGCTGTTGATGTCGCCGGTGGGCACTTTTACTTTGTCTGCTTGTGTTTTCCTTTCCCCTCCTCTGCTTCTTTTCCGTTACAGCAGCTACTCTCCAAATCCCGTTTCGGGTCGGCTGCTTCGGGCGCTGTTGTCCGTCCCTCCGGGTGAAGCTATCTGGAGCTCTATCGTTTGTGTGTCTGGAAGCTCGTCGTCGGGAAGCATGGTTAGTTCCGACCAGTTTTGAGGCCAGCCTTTGGTCATGGTGGTGCATGGTTCCTCGACTTGTCATGTGTGTGCGAGAAGATGCGGGCAAGGAGGCTTGATGCTGGTGGCCTGGTAGCCGGCTCGCTCGTCGGTGGTATCCGTGGACTGCTCCGGTGGTGTCGGCTTCGCTCCCCTAATCGTTTTTGGTCGGCGTTGGTCAGATTGGCAGGGCCGGCGGAACGGCGGCACTCATTGGTTCGGTTTCGGGTAGGGTTCTTCGCGGGCGGGTCGGGCCTGGTGGGCGGCTTCTAGGCTAGAGTGGATTCGGGTTGGGCTCACCAGGACCGGGTTAGGCCTGGACATTCTAGGGTTGGGCCTGGTCAATCTGAAGCGGGTCAGACCCGGGTCGGGCTGATTCACACGGGTTGGCCTGGTCAGACGGAAGCGGGTTGGTACGCGGGTCGGGTTGACCCACATGGATTGGGCTGGGTTTTGGGCTGGAGTGCTTTCGGATTGGGCTCTTCTGGACCGGGTTGGGCCTGGTCAGGCAGAAGCGGGTTAGATCTGGGTCGGGCTGATTCAGACAAAGCGGGTAAGATACGGGTCGGGCTGATTCAGACGGGTTGAGCCGGGTCGTTGTTGATCCAGAACTGGTGTGGGAGTTATTCGGGACCCTTCTTGGGCTCGTTCTTCCCAGTTCTGCTGCCATTGAGTCCCCTTCTCCTCTCCTTGCTGTTCCTGGATGTCTTCTCCGTCTCCGACCGTCCTCGGCGTAGTGTTCTCCCTTTTCTTCAGCGTGGGACGCCTTTCTCTGGCCTCTCTGGCCTTTGATTAGTGCGGATATGGGATCGCGTCGCTCTATCGAAGTCGTCGGCGGTGGTCGGTGTTCTGCTCCCGTCGTCCGTTTGGTTGGCCGAGCGTGGTGGGCTGTTGGAGTGGTTGGCTCGCTGGGTGTGGTGGGCTGGTTGGAGTGGTGGGCCGGTCAGGGACGTGATCTACGGTTTGACTATGGGGCTTGGCCAGTGTGGGGTCGGGCGGGAGGCTGGTGCTGTTAGTGGTTGCTGCTGGTGTGTGCTGATTCAGTTTCTCCTTAGTTTCGAGAGTTGGTGCTGTTTTAGACTTGAGTGGGAGGTCTTTCTCTATCCTTTGGTGAAGATTGACGCAGGTCATTCTTCATCTCTCACCTGTTTTGCTGTGGTGATGGGGCATGATTGGTGGAGTTTTGGTTGCTCGTGGGAGGCTTTCCTTGTTAGGATTGTTGCGGCTCTCCTCTATCTTCTACTCGCTGGTAAAGCTCTAGGCATCATAGTGGTTACTTGCCTATTTGCGACAACCTCTTCTACTTCGAGGTATTTCCTGATTCTAGGCCGTATTTTTGCTCAGTAGAAATACCAGTACTTTCCTTTGAGTGTCTCGGTGTTGGCCAGAACTTAGGAAGGATCAAGCATTTTATCCGGTATAGGGTATCTGGTATGATGGGATATTCTATGATTTCTGCTCTTTTTCTTGCCCTGTCTGGTTAGAATGCTTCCCCTATACTTCTTGCTTTCCTTTGCGTCTTGGTTTTGCTTCTTCTCGACTCGGGCGTGAGTCGAGCTCGTCGGTTCATAAGTGTTGGCCACCGGTGAGTTCATCGGGCATTGTCTGCCCTCTTCAGAAGCCTTGCGCTTGGTTTAGTAAGACCTTTTGGGTTTGTCTCTAGGTTTCCTCTCTCTGAGAGTTGCTAGCCGAGTGACTTGGGAGTTGTTTCCTTTCCATCTTGGCTCGATTTTAGAGATTAGCTGGTTGTTGTCGTAGGATGCTGAAAACTTCATTTCCTTTCGAGCTTCATGGTGGTTAAATCCTGGTAGTTTAGACCTTTTCTTTTCTGGGCTTCATGGTTGTCAAATTCGGGTGCTAGACCCTTTCATTTTGTGGTTGTTAGCTTTTGGGTCTGTGTACCCATTCATTGATTCAAGGCCTGCGTACCCATTCTTTGCTTCAGGGTCTGTGTACCCATTCATTGCTTCCGGGTCTTATTGTGGTTGTATTCCGAGCACCATGCTCGTGGTTGTATTCTGAGCACCATGCTCGTGGTTGTATTCAGAGCGTCATGCTCGTGATGGTTGTTAGCTTCATGGTCTATGTACCAATTCATTGCTTCAGGGTCTGTGTACCCATTCATAGCTTCAGGGTCTGCATACCCATTCATAGCTTCAAGGTCTGCGTACTCATTCATTGTGATTGTTGTTCTTCCCCGGTATGGGGCTTCAAGGTCTGTGTACCCATTCTTAGCTTTCATGAGGTTGAGCGACATGCCAACGCTCGCTTCACTTGTTCCCTTAAAAGACGACTTTGAGCGTTTTGGGGTTCTTTTTTGTTGGTTAGTAGCTAAACCTTATTTTCTTTTTTCTCCTCAAAAGAGGGTTTATAAAACTTTCAATATGCATTGCCGATCAAAAAAACATATTTAATTAATGTGTAATTCCCAGTTGATGATACAAAAAATGGATTCAAGATGAACAAACGTGCATAAACGGAGAAGTTTAGAGGGGCTTTTTTTTTACAAAAATATGTTGCTTGTAATAATTATCAGAAATAATAATATTTTAAAGTGCATTAGGGAGAACCCTAACCACTGAAGAATAAACATTAAATGAGCTTTTTTAGTTAGTCAGTGGACAACTATGTTCGTAGTGTTTTTTTTACAAATTCGAGAGTTATTCTCTCATTTTTACTTAACATTTGACGAATATCCCTAATAATGGTGCCTATCAGGGGCGATGGTGTTTCCCCAGTTTGATCATATTTGACAGAATCTAAGCATCCATCCTGATGATGATCGGCCCTGTCCTAAGCGTGGATGTGTTCCTGAGCGTTGTACCTATCGTGCATGCCTCGACCATAATCGGAGACCAACAACCCAGAAGAACTCCATTTGCAGTAAGGCATACCACTCCTCCTGTTGATCGGGCAATAATTCCCTAGGCAGATTGGCTTGTATCTTGAAAGATTGCTCCATCCACATTGATGACCATTGTACCCCTAGGACGAGGAAGCCACCGGGACGGCCAAGAAGGAGTCAGAGGGTGAGGGGACACAAGGCTAGTGTTGGCTTCCCACCATGTTGTAAGATTAGTATGGGCCGTCAATATCACTCCCAGTGCAGTAGGCGTAATTGCTCCCCATTCAGAGCATTCCGTGCCTTCTAAGTTTCCCAAAGGACACTAAGAATATCTGTTGTCCGGATCCCAAGAAAGGTTTTTTCAATAGATTCCCACAAGGCCTCGAAGCCCACGGTGGGTGCATACGGTGGGACCCCACCCAACGTACCTCCGATTCAGGTTAGTTGCCACCTGCAAAATATCTGTAAAGCACCTCCAAAAAAAGACTTGTAGGTGTGGTGGGGCCGGAATGTTCCATATGGATGCGCATGTAACTGTTGTCGTGTGTTGTCGAGCTTAGTGTCGGGTATGAGCGAGGACTAAGTAGTCTGTTTTCGTCGAGTATAACATGATTCTCTTTGTCGCCCAATACTAATCATCTTTCATTCTATTAATAAAAACGGGAACCTGAAGAATATGTTTTCCATCTATTGCATCGAATAAACGAGAGATGAGGTCTACATCCTAGTGATGAGTTCGGGAACCATAAGTCTAACGAACGAGGCTCCCTTTAGGGTAATATCTATAGATACAATTTTTGGTTCAAGTCCGATTAGCCATGGCGTTCCCCTGATTAGCGTGTCCTTACGATCCCCAATTGTGATATAAAGCCCATTCTACGGGAGTTCATTGTGGAAAGTAGGCTTGCCCATGTAAAGCTCGGGTAGCCCCAATCCGAGCTTGAAGGAAAGTGGTGGATGAGAAGTACCTGACCTTCAAAACTCGGGCCACTAATGACTGAGGACATTGTTCATGTCCTGTAGGTGTCGAAATGCCATACACCCATTATCCTTTAGCATATATTATTTATCCCAATCTTGCCAGATGATTGGTCGGGGTGATTTACGTTGTCGCCCCCACCAGAAGTGAGCCAATGCCACGTGGATGCGATCCACAATTTTACGGGGTACCTAAAGACCGACATCACGTAAACAGACAGGGATGTGAGGACCGATCGGATCATAAATTCATGTCCTGTTGGCGAGAGAAGCTTGCCATCTCATGACCCAATTCTGGTGATAATACGATCCCAAAGGTAAGCCATGACTGTATTTCAGTTTCAACAGATCATATTAGGCACACCAAGGTACATGGATGTAGCGGAAATCTCAACAATAGATAAGATCTCACATCATTATTGGCGCACAGAGACCCGGGGGTTAGTGCTGAAAAATATGAATGATTTGTGAAGATTAAGAACCTGTCCGGATAGTTTCCATAAGACCCCTAGAAAGTCCCTAATGTGTCTGGCTTCACTGGGAGTAGCCCTGCAGAATATGTAACAGTCGTCAGTAAAAAACATATGAGGTATCTCAAGAGCTCCCCTAGCAATCCGATATACTCGTATAAGGTCCCCCCCTACGCCTACTGAATAAGGTGGGACAGTCCCTCCATACAGAGGAGAAATAAGTACGGGGACAACGGATCCCCACAACGAAGACCTCTAGAAGGCATAAACCTAGGTGTTTCCCTCCCTCCCGACGATACTGTATATCACGCGGTCTTCATACAACAAGCCACCAGCTCGATCCAGTCAACCGAAAAGCCAAGTTTAGCCATAATAGTGAATAGGTAGTCCTATTCAACCTGATCATTAGCCTTACTCATATCTAGCTTGAGAGACATGAAACGCACGTCCCCTTGTCGTTTCCTTCGTAGAAAGTGGATAACTTCAAATGAGATAAGGACATTGTCCTAGATGCATTGACCCGGGATAAATGCTCCTTGCGATTTCAAGATCACATGTTGAAAAAGAGGGCGCAACCTATTGGTCAAGACTTTGGACATGATACGGAAAATAACAATACATAGGGCAATGAGACGTAGATCTGTAACCATATCTGGATCTGGTTTCTGGGGAATAAGAACTATAGAAGTATCGTTCAGCTCAAGATCCCCTTCAATAAAGCGAACTACCTCTTCAGATACCATAGGCCAATAATACTTATAGAACCGTGGGTTAAGACCATCCGGTCCTGGAGACTCATCCGGTCCCATCTGGAAGACAACCGTTCGAACCTCCGACGATGTACCTAGTGTGAGGAGACCTTAGTTTTGAGAAGTCGTGGGCGGGTGGGGTGATGAACGAGAAATCTCACGAGATTCGGATGGCTTGTGGTAAATAGACGGAAAAATAGTCCATAATAACTTTTCTCATTCCTATGTCCCACGTGACCAAGTCTCCCATCATATCCTTAAGCACTATCACTGCATTAATTTGAAGTCTGTATGAGGCCGCCCCCTGAAAAAACTTGGTGTTTCTATCACCTTCATCCATCCAATGTTTTTTAGCCCTCTGACGCCAGAAAGCCTCCTAAGCACATATCGCTCGCTCATACTGAATCTGAATTGATTCTTGCCTATACATTTCGGCTATGTCTGTCCTACCGTTAAGCCTGCGATACGGCACCAACACCACTTGATATGATTGAAATTCATCTTGAAGTGATTTTGATCTCAATCATCCAATTAACGTCCAACCTTCTGTATCACATCCACAATTGGGGTCGACGAAAATGTATCCCAGTTCTCTTTCACCACCTCACCGTATCCTGGGCCCCTTATCCATTGGGATTGAAAGCGACATTTTGGGGGTCCCCGATGGGTCACCTTCCGTACCAGAGATAGAATAATTGGCCAGTGATCTGAAGTTGTGGTGCTCGTATTATAGATATCTAGATCCGATAAAGAATAATAATAAGAACTAGACATTAGCGCCATATCTAAACGGGACTAAATGCGACGAGTGTGTGTTTTCCCCTAAAACCAGGTGTACAGGTGCCCCGTTATTAGAACATCAATAAGGTCGAGTTCAGCAAAAACCTGACAGAAATCGTCAACCAAACCATGGGGATACGGTCCACCCCCCGCCAGCTCATCTTGGTCTAAGATACCATTGAAATCCCCCATAATTATCCAATTGATGTGGGTCGAGTGATGTAATCGATGGAGTAAGTCCTAGGTCCAGTGCTGATTCTCCCACCATGCCTCTCTGTATATGCCAGTAAGTCTCATATCATCGTTCCCTAGAGCCGATACTTCACCATTTATATAGTGACCATTTGATTTTCGGAGGATCACATCGACCACTGTAACACAAAACATGTAAAGACCGGGGAATTTATTAATTTAAATTATTGTTGGAACGTCGAGGATTGGAGAACGAGTTGAATTTTGGATCGGATTAAAAAAAAGGGATTAGGCTTGGGTCAGCCAGACCCTTTCTTTGGGCCGAGCCAGACCAGGCCCGACCTGCGCGCGCGCAAGCCCAAGTTCGGCCCACCCCCAATTCTCCATAACCCTACAGCGCGTCTCTTCCTCTTTAGTTCGCACGCACGCCGCCCGAGGTTCTCTCTCTCTCTCTTTCTCTCTCTCTCTCTCTCTCAGAAACCTCACGCTCGCCTTCGCTTCCTCTTCTCCCATCGCCTTCGCCAGAACTCCAGCGTCACCGCCCGAGCATCCTTCTCCATCTTCGACCCTCCATCGTCACGCCCTCGCCACAGAAAACCCAGAAATCCCCTCCGTTCCCTCATTCCTCCTCGACACAATTCGAACCAGCGTCGCCGTCTGGGTATCGAGACTCGTCGCGCCCTCATCGGACCAAATCAGATCTGGTGAGCCTTTCCCGACCTCGTTTCGTCTTCCCCGTCCTTCTTTTCCCCTGGAAATCGCGGCCTCGCGATCTTGTGGTGGTCGGGATTGGGTGTAGAGGGTCGCCGGAGTTCCCTAACTCCAGATCTGAGCTTCCTCGCCGGCGATTGGGATGGGAGGGCTCGGATCTCGCGTCAACAACCTCCCCTCGCCTCTCCCAAGCCTCCTGACGCCTCCACCGCCATCAAGAACACCTCTCACCTCGTCTGCCGCCGTCGCCGGAGCTGGACCGTAACCCTAGACGCCTTTGTTCACTTCTCCTGCCAGATCTGAGACTCAAACGGGCCTAGGCCAGACTGAGACTCGGACGGGCCTGGGCCAGAACCGCGTTACGGACGAGCTCGGGCCTGGACCTGGTTTGGGCCTCGAGCCTGGACCGCATCTGGGTTCGGGTCTGGACTCGGGGTCGGGTCCGGGTCTGGGTCGGACTCGGGTCAGGTACGAGTCGGATTCAGGTCCGGGTTTCGGACTTGGGTCGGATCCGGGCCAGGACCTTTAATTAAATTAATTAATTAAAATATTAGACTAAAATCAGATAATTTCAAG
Source organism: Erodium maritimum (assembly GCA_963921825.1). Lineage (NCBI taxonomy): Eukaryota > Viridiplantae > Streptophyta > Magnoliopsida > Geraniales > Geraniaceae > Erodium > Erodium maritimum. Next base: position 45,953,997 of record OY997595.1, on the reverse strand, counting down.
GACTTATCGGACTTTCTAAAGGACATAAATCAGATAAATTAGAGGACTGAACCGTTAAATAAAGAGGACTTATTTGATAAACTTCGAGGACCGTTACGGACTAGATCGGGACTCATGACCGTCCCTTTTTGTGTTCAAACCAGGCTTTTACCCCGAGCACGGAGAAGATCGGAGTAGGCACGGACATCAGCAGCTAGGCGATCCAGATAGAGACTAAGAGGTAGGGAATTACCTCGAAACGCTACTTATTTACGGATGTACTAGAATGCATATAGGGAAACTTAATAACCGGTTAAAGAACTAGTATGCATGTAGGAAGTGAATAACTAGCATAGACGTATAAACTGTGAACATTTACGATTACTGTCTTGGGAAATTGTCGTGCTGGTAGAATCGGGCCATGTCGCGCCCGTAGGATTGGTTGCTGAATGTATCTGCTTGTGTGCTCTGTGACGCTTGAACGGTTAATAAATAACGAACATGAAAACGAGTATAATTGAATTTGGTGATGCATATGAATGATTGAGTGGCTATTTTTTCCCGTTTATCTGATATGTTGAACAGGGGATGTTGGGGATTGAATACCGGTTAAGTCGGTGGGGTTACCACGTTTAGTGGGGTGACGGTAAGTAATGGTAAGTGCGTGTTGGTTGTGTAAGTTGTCGAGAATGTGATTGTGATTATGATTGTGAGTGGAATTGTGTTCGTTTGGATAATACCTGGTTGAGTTGTGCCCGAGAGGGTGTTGTACCTTCCGGTGCGCGACTGGTAAAGTGTGAGAGATGTACTTCCGTTAGGTGTATCGTACCTTCCGGCGTGCAATCGGTAAAGTGTTGTGTTTGTGGTACTGTGGTTACTTGAGAAAGGTGGTTTCCCTACCTTCCGACCTTGAGTCGGTAAAACGCTGTGTCCCGCGAAGAGGTGGTTTCCCTACCTTCCGACTAGCACTCGGTAAAACGTTGTGTTGAGCACCGCGAGAGACCATACCGCGAAGAGGCAATTTCCCTGACTTCCTTCGATCGGTAAAACACTGTGTTCCGCGATGAGGTCGACCGCATATCCCGACTTTGTGTTGGGAAAGTTGTGTGTGGCTGCGCCGGACCGAGTGGGTTGCTCCCGAGACCGTGCGGTGGTTACGAGTTGTATGTTTTGAAAATGTTTTGGATTGAACGAGTGTTGCTGTGTTTGTGGCTATGGGTGTTTTCCTTGTTATGAGTTGTGTGTGACCGCGAATGACTTGATTTTGATTGTTTGATGATGAGTTCATGTGTGTGACTTCCATGTAAGTTTAAGCGTCGTCTTTGTGGTTTTCCGTGAGTCGGTCGTGAAGGGGCTTTGGACGAGGATTTTCGGGATAGTTTGTGGTCGAGTAAAGTGAAGGTTGTTTAATTTGGTTTACATGTTCTCGTTGTCGCCTTCTCCTTCTAATTGTCAAAAGTTAGTTTGGAAACGTATTTGGGTGTCTTACTTGGATTGTTCCCTTCGGTGCGTGCCTTGGTCTAACGGTTGGTGTTGAGTTAAAGTTGGTATGGTTGGACTGGTGAGTGTTGGGTAAAAAGGGGTCCTTGTCTTTAAATGGCTTAAGTGTCGTATCGTTGTATCAAACCTTTTAATATACTTTAAAATGTGGAAAGGCTTTCTGATAAATCTGCAATGAGGTAGTTTTCGTGTTTTTCCCTACTGAGCGTCAAGCTCACCCCTTACCGTGTTTTCTACAGGTGTTAGCTGTGAGTTGGACTAGGGGACGTCGCGGAGCATGGGGCTAGCGAGGGTCCGGGACTTATCTTTACTTTTGTTCTTTTAGAGACGTACTGTTGTTTAACTATTGTATTTGACTGAGCTTGGGACTCAGGGTTTGAACCTCTTGTTGGTTACTTTATTTCATATTTATCAGATATTATTTACTTTTAAACCGTTTCATTAAATTTCACTAAGTCGCGTCTCGGATCTGGTCAATACCGGATTTGGGGCGTGACAAAACATGGCCAAGCCCCTTTGTGTTGCCAATGTTGGGACACAGATGTGCCGATGGAAACCCAGAGACCGAGATAGTAGAAGACAGTTCTGCACCGATAGGAGACTTTCTAACAGAAACACAATGTAGGGCCGTCGGTCCCGAAGGATATGGGGCAGGTGTTGCTTGCGCATCCGTGAACCCATACCTTGGCAATTCCACGATAAACCCTACAGTCAAGCTTTTCCAGAGGGTGATTCAGATTAGGTAAGATTCCCGATCCAGGATCTAGTAGGCACTGGCACTGAGGCATGGGAGTTGCCTGAGATAGTGATATCGGGGAAGGAGTAATCGTGAATCGCGGTGGGGAAGTCAGCAAGGTAATAGTCCAATTGACTGGGGGTGTGTCACCCACAAAAGAAGACGGGAGAGTCGCCAAGGGAGGTGATAAGGCCACATTGGTTAAGGGAGATAGGGAATGATGCCATCGATATGGAGAAGAGACATCAGGTCGACAATAGGAGGATCGAACTTGATTTTACAGAGATGACATGACTCGTGGGAGCAGCGCTGAAACCCTACAAGGCTCATGACTTACTAGCTTAGAGGGGACTAATTGTTGAAAGGAATAAAATGAATCAAAATTTGGCATTTAACCGTAAAAGAACCCATTTGCATTTTTTGAAATTGTTTATTCCAAAAATAAAAACTATTTTCCCTGCTTGTATTTTGTCTTAATATATTCTAATATTAGTTTTTGTAGTTAGAAATACAAAAAAAAAACGCGACTCTCATTCTATTCTGAAAATAGGTTGAGGTTTTCAAGTGAATCAATGGTGGCGGTAATTCTTACCAAGTCTGGCAGTCACCATTTGTTGAGCGGCGATGGGTCGAAAGCAAGGAGGATGAGCGTGTACCCTCCGACGGTGTCTTATTGTAAGTCCGTATCTTGGCCTCCAATCACCAAATTATGGTGGGGCAGCGTTGCAAGGGAGGCCGGATCTGATTTTCCCCGCTAGTAGGGCGGTGGAACTGGGATCTCAAGTGACCCCCAAAGGGAAAGGGGGTCGAAGAAATCAGGGAAACATATGGAAGGTCTACGCGGTATTGTGCGGCGAACTCTGGTCGTAGGCCCTAGACCACACTACCGGAGGGCATCATCAACTCTTGGGGATGATGAACCTGGTGGCGGTTGTAGGATCGGGAAAGTCCTCGCCATACCGCATTATGGGACTCGGAATCATCGAGGCTTTTCAATGGGGGAAGATCGCAACGAAGGAGGTCGGGATGGAGGAAAATGACATTGAAGTGATGGTGGCGTATGGGGGTCGTCTCACGGAAGCTCCACTGATGTCGTTGTCGGAGCCATACGGTGGTGTTGATACGCCTCCGGCCGAGCGCAGGGAGGGATCAACTTGGTGGCGGTGAGAGGGAAAGTAACCCACTAGGGTACCAAATCAGAGGCCTGGGGGGATGGGCTTCCAATATCCTTTAATAGTCCGAGGCCGGTATTCAGGCCCCTAAAGCTCAAGGCCGGGTCCGAAGTGGGTCGGGGAGACCCAAGACTTTGTTGGACCGTACTGGCGGGTTGACCTGTAATAATTTGGGTCAGAGGGCTACCCGTGATCGAACTTGGGCCGAGAAGGATCCGACTGATAGTTCGAGCCAGGATCGAGAGCAGTGAGCAACGATCAAATAGGGTTGGGATATCTGGGATCAAGATTGGGAAACTTGCGCATTAAGGAGGTGATTGTTCCTCCCTTTGAGGCTTGTGGTCGGGGGAAAAACTTTTCCTATGCTCTCGCAGCCAAGGTTCTTACCACACGACCTTTCTTTTGGAAGACTCACGTGGACTAGACGGAGGACATGTGGGGGATCGAAAATGTGGAAGCTAGACCATTGGAGGAAGGAGTAGTTGCTTTCTTTTTCAGAACGGTGAGGGAATAAGCTCGACTGCTCGAGTGTTGACTTGGGAAATTTGGGCGTTCAGAAATTCGCTTGTATTATTTACGGATCTCGAACCCCATATGAGACCTTGGTACATGCTATTCACGCATTTCTCGGTCTGGGCTCGAATCTCAAATTTTCCGGTAGGAGGGTGGAATAGAGGTGTGGGATTCAGATTGGGGGGAGCACTTGGAATTTCCCTCGCAGTTGATGATGATGCGGATGGCATGTGGTAGGGGGATTTCATGTGCATTCGGATCCAAGTGGACATTCGGGTCCTACTTCAGAGCCAGATGTGATTCAGGCTCATTGAGTCTTAGGTGAGTATCGATGGTTGCGACCATCGACCTCTTTATTGTCTTGCGGGGTTAACCATCAGCGTGTCAGTGTCAATCCAACTCTCTAAGTTGACTGCAACGATGAGATGAGGTGTTCCCTACAAGTATAAGATAGGTATTAGAGTGTTATGAGTGGAGGTCGAAAGTCGGTTTGGTGTTTGCTGCAATTGTACATTGGTTTTTGTGCTTCATGATTGTTAAACTTAGATTTTAGACTTGTTTTGTTTATCTTTGTAACCTCTTGTTGGGTTTTAGTTGTTGTTTTCCTTCAAGCTTCAGGGTTAAAAAAATCGGGGTTTTTAGACCATTTTGTGTGTTTTTGTTTAACCCCCTGCTGGGCTTGTAGTTCATGCTTGCTTCACGGTTGGAATATTTAGGTTATAGACCTATTTCGACCATCTAATTAGGTCCGGTTTAGTTGTTTGAGGTATCATTTTGGTATGTTCGTGGTTTTATTCGAGGGCTTTTTTCCTTAGCCTTTGTTTTCTTTTGAAAAAATTATTCTTCTATTTATATAATGGAACTTTTATTTTCTTATAAAAAAATGTTAGAATATAGCTATAATTGGGTCTTCAAATATCAGCTTGAGATTTAGCCTAAGCATTAAGTTGAGTTGGTCCTCTAATATGGTATCAGGGATTGATTCCTCATGGACCCGGGTTAAAACCTTACTCTCTACAAAAAAAAAACTAATTTCTTCTCAATTTATCAAATTTTCCCCAAATGGGCCAGCCTTATCTTTCTTCTCAATGGGTTCTTCTAGTCTTCTAATAATTCACCTCCAAACATATAAACAGGCTCGTTCGTAAGAACGGGTGTTAGAATATAGTTATAATTGAGCCTTCAACTATCAACTTGAACTTTTAGTTGAGTTGGTCCTCTAATAAAAGTATTTCATCAAAGTTTGGTGATGACTTTTGTCGCTAGTTTTTTTTCTCTCATTCTCTCTAACAAAAAACCCATAGTTCTAGAGTTTTTTGTCCGCCAGCAGCTAGCTGGTCTTTGTTGCTAGGCATTCGTCGGTGGTTACCTCCCTAACCCTCTCTTCTTCTCCTATTTTTTTTCTCCTTCGTTCCTGTGCTTCTTCTCTCTCCTTTTGCTACTGACTTTCGCTTCCCACTACAGCTACCTTGGCGTCGTGGGCCTTCGTGGTCTGGGTTTGGGAGTTTCGTCCGGAGGGGATTCTAGCTTCCGGTGGTGGCGCGATGTTGTTTCCTGCCCAGATCTCATCGTTTTCTTCTTCTTTTCTCGAACACGGTGGTAGTTAGGCCCTCGTCGAAGAGCGTTGACTTTCGACGAGGGGTTTGGTGAGCTCCTTGTATTGGTCGTTTGGTAAGCTCCTTGTACTGGTTGTGTGTGGTTGTTGTTTTTGGTTCTGGCCTCCCTCTCCAAATCACCTCTAAATGGTCTCGGTTCAAACCTCCATCTCTCACCTTGGTAGAGCTAGATCTGTGAATCACAACTCCAGATCTAGTTTTGGCCCTCTGGTGCTTCGGGATTCCACTACCGTTGAAGGTCAGTTTACATCTGATTAAGGAAGGTCTTTTAGTAAGCTCCTTGTACCGCTCATGTGTGATTGTTGTTTTCAGGACTCGTCTCGCGATCCCGGTTGGTATGGCTAACTACTCCTTTAGTCACTTGTATTTACACTACTCATATCCTAGTTTTAGTTTCGTTTCGACTTCTCGGTTTCTCCTTCGCTTTATTGGTTGAGGGCTTTTCGGTCATAGTGTTGGCTGCTGACGAGCTATTGGGTCTTTCACCCTTTGTTTGATGTCGTTTTGATTCTGATATCTTGTATTTTTGAGTTCTGGTGGTTTTGACCACCGGACCATCTCCGTCGTCTTGTGGTGTTGGTCGTCGGCATGTCGGTGTCCAACCTACTCTCTGAGTTGGTGGCTCTGATGAGTTCGGGTGTATTATAATTGTTCGACTAAGATCTGAGCTTTTGTCTGAAGCTAACATGACGGTTGCTGTTGTTTTTTTATCAACGAATGCAAATTTAAATTAAACCTCTTCCGAGGGTGAAAAGGAGTACAAGTGATTGGTCTAGCTACAAACCGGTGAAAGAGTCGAGCGTTGGCATGACAGCTCAGCGTCAAGGAAAACCCCACACAAGGAGGTACCTGGTACAAGAGAGAGAGCATTCCAAGATGGGAACCTCAGCATCCCAACATGGGAGCAAGCAAGACGGGCCTAAAGCCACTACAGGCAGATAACAAACCTAAGGTAGGAGCGAAAAATTAAGGCCTAACTACCACATATTACAAACATGAAGAACAAGAAAAAGGTCTCAAAACCCGAATATAACCAACATGAAGTCCTAAAAATCAGAAGCGCAGGATCGACTTCTCAATACTCAGCACGCCGCCGAGAGAAGTAGAACGATCAACAGAGAACAGGCGACGCAAATGAACACTGCTCAGTCTTCAAAAGAAAACTCAATCCAGGCCTACACCACGGATCGACTTGAAAGTAGTCGACTCTACTGAACCCTAAACCAACCATAGAAAATCAGTAAAAGGGGGCGTAGTCGAGCTCGAGAGCACCGACCTCAGCTCTGAGAAAAGTACCGAAACTTAAAAATCGTTTACTTAACCGAGACTTTGAAATCTCACACTGCTCGATTACTTCAGACGAAATAACCCGTCGACGGCCAACACACGTCTACGATCCAAAAGGAGAGTTAGTTGAATCTGACCCCAAATCTCTACCGACTGAGAAAAGGAGCCAGAAAAATCATAAATGAGATAACAAAATCGACGGCGAAGTAAGGAAATAAAGAAGACGAACGACTCTACTGATCAGCAAAAAGCTTCATACCTAGATTGTTACGAAAGCAGTGAACCAGAGCCCCAAAGCAGCAAGAAACTCCAAGACGGAGAAGGGCGGTCCCTGAGTACCGGGGACAACTGGAAGCACAAACCGACAATAACTTCACTCGTCGGAATAGACGAAGAGGAGACGGTTCTGGACTGAGGGAGAAGCAGGAGCGTCACTCGCCTCCACAAGAGCAGCACGACACCTATCAGCACGACGAAGGATCTGATTTGCAATGATCAACACCCGAGAGAATGAAGAAACGCGTCCCACGACCAGATCAGACGCAAACGACGACCAAAAAGGAGCAACGAGAAGCGATTGTCCAGACACCACAACGAGTCAACCAACGAAACAAAACCAGATCTACCACGATCAACACCTAAGTCGATGAAGAAAACGCGTCCCACCACATATCTGAAAACCGGACCCGCAAGAGATACGAGAGAACAGCAACCCCGATGGCCAACACCATAAACGGAGATCAAAGCCTACTCAATGTCAAAAGACAACCACCCCACCAAGTCGCTCCACATGTAACAAGCTTCTCTAATAGGAGCAAGAGCACCGGCAGAAGACCCAAGGAGCCGAAAACGGGAGGAGGAACAAATCCCGTCGTATGAAACTGACCCGGTCAAACTGAAGTGGGCGGGTCAAACCGACCCGGATGGACCACCCCGACCCGGATGGATCAAACCGACTCGGGCAGATCAGCCCGACCCAGGGGGGATGAATCCGACTAGAGCAGAAACAATCGGGCCCAACCAAAGCCCAACCCGAACATCACCACAAAGCCCAGTCTAGACCAACCACCTCTTCTGTCCGGCCCGGCCCAAGAGCAACTCTACCCGGTCCGCCCGAGTAACAGTAGATCCCGACCCGAGAAAACAGCCACGTCCTTACCAAACGAAGTCGGCGAGTCTGCCACGTCGGAGCAGCAGCTTCAGAGAGGAGGAAGCAAAACTGAGCACCAGGGACATGCCGAGATTTGGCCACACAATCGGTCGAGGTCCAGGCACGCAGCAAACTCTGGGACGAGGCTGGGTGCCGGAACTGAAGAAACCCCTTCAAAGCTCCGAGCAGTCTGCGAAGCTTCAGTCTCCAGTCAGACCATCTCCAGCTCGTCCGGCGAGAGAAGCTTCAAACTCCGACGAGAGAGAACAGCGAATAAGCAAGAGCATCAGATCTGAAGCTTGAGGACGCGAGGAAGAGAGAGAGAGAGAGAGAGAGAGAGAGAGAGAGAGAGAGAGAGAGAGAAGCAGGGGTGGGGAAGAACTCCATCGACGACAGTCATGGCCGGAGCGGCCGACCATCACCGGTGGAGGACAGGTAAGGGCGGCAGAAGACTGGCTTTAGGCTAGGGTTTTGTGTGGTGGTTTATTTGTGCTTTATGGTTGTGACATCTAGGTATTAGACCTCTGCTTTTAGAGCTTCATCATTACCTACTAGTTTTTAGACTATTTTGGTTGCTCTGTTTAACCCCTTACTGGGTTGATTTCTTCGTCTTTGTTGGCGTTACTGTTGTTTACTGATTGTAAAACTTGATACTAAGACTATTTGTCTAATTTTCTTTTGTTGGGATTGTTCTTAGGCTAAACGTTGTTACCCATACCTTTATTTGTATTTAAAAGTGTTTTTGTCCCTTACATTCTCTTTTACTTTAAAAGAAAAGATCGTAATACAAAAATTATTTACGGAAAAAATATCAAAAGACGTCCGGACTCAGGATTGGGTTTATATATGAATTTGGGGAAACTCTAACCCTATTTGAGTTTTGTTTTTTAATTCCTAACCCAGGTTTACCTTTGGTGACATTTCCCAACTGTTACTTTTCAATTTTTTGCAGAAAGTATCGTTTACCGTTTATTTTGATGATTCCGTTAGTTTTTTGCCACGTGTCACTTCATCGTGACGACACGTGGCCGACACGTAGACAAAAAACTAACGGAACCGTCAGTTTTGACGATTTTTGATACTTTCTGCAAAAAATTGAAAGGTGACAGTTGGGAAATGTCACAAAAAATAAACCTAGGTTAGGAATTGAAAAACAAAGCTCAAATGGGACTAGGATACAAATTTTTGGTTGCTTCATCGATCATCACCTTCTCAGGCCAGTTTTGTGAAATGCACATCAACCCAACAAAATCACTATCAGTCATAGGTGAACATTGTCCTCAATAATTTACCAATAATTGATGCATGACCCTTGGCCACTGTACACATTATTTTGTTTCGTTTAATTTAACTCAAATTTCAGCCTCATTTTTGTTAATCCTTATGTTTCCGGGTGGGTCGGACATCCGTCCATGCACAACCTCATGGGACCATATTTTCACCACTACCAAAATCAAAATACTTTACACGAATTTGACTTACGCAAAAGTAACTTTACTCGCATTGAAGTTAGAATACGAAATAAGACTTAGAAACGAAGGAGACACAAAAGAACTTGTATAAGAAGGAGACAATGTTCTACGAAGTAAGCTGGTACAAACAAGAAGCTCACTCGGTTAAATCTATTTAATCTACTTACTACAAAAGAGTATATGCATAGAATAACATTCAAAAGATATATCTTTAAAGACAACATATCTTCGATTTATTCTAGAAGATGTTTATAAAATGAATTTAGACGCTTCTACATGTTATGTTTGAAAGCGTGCTTCCCAAAATCTTGCATGCTCGTTCGTGGAACATGTAATCTCGTATCTACGTATCTGAAGATTGTTTCATCCTATCCGTAATACTTGAAATCTTCATTTTATTATATACAACAACACGTCCAATCACAACACTCACTCCCCAAACATGGACTACATAATTGATTCTACGACCATATCAGGTCCACACAACGGTAACAGTTCCCATGAAGGAGCTCACTTCCATACAGTTAGATTTTGGGTTGGAATCTTGGTACACACAACAGGTAAGGGTTAAATTAGGTACTGTCTTGAATAATAACTAGAAACTTCAAAGAAACCACATCTTTTTACTAATAAAGTGACAGCTAGAAACTTCAGATGACCTGCTTTACAAATTATAACTTCCCCCAATAACAGTTAACAGCTTCATGACTAGTATATATACAAGACAGTTCTCATCTTCATTTCATCAATCTCGTAGCTACACTACAACCTTCCATTTCTTTGAACCTTTGCTATTCAATCATCAATTGTTTCTCCCCAAAGATCTCAGACAAAAAATGGAGAGAAATGAGCCTCAGAATCTGCAACTTCTTAATGACAACTTGAACAATTTCTCTGCTCAGTTCTTGAAGAGGGCTCTGCAGTTTCTTATATCAATTTCTCTGCTTTTTCTGCTTCTTTGTTACTCTTTCTTTCCCGATTCCTTCAATGCCTGTTACTCCACAATGCTCTTCTCATTCTTCATGCACCCCATTGACAGGAAGTATATGTTTGTCGTTTGTAATGGCATCCTCGTTTTCCTTGCCAAAAGCTCCTCTTCCAGGAGCTCTTCTTCGCCTTTGTTTGATTTTGAGGCCACATCTTCTCCTGCAACAGATCAGATGGAAACATCAGTTGGTGATCAACTAGTTGTTATTGGGTCAGTGGACGATGGTGTTGTTGCAACAGTAACCGAAGATCAAGAACATAAAGAAGAAGCAGATCACACAGAAGACGAGGAAGGAGGAAATGTGTCCTCCCATGCAAAGAGTGAGGATGAGAATGAAAGTGAAGGAGGAAGAGATGTGTCTTTACACGTAAACAGCCAAGAAGAGAATGAAAGTGAAGATCTTTTTTCTGGACGGGAGGATGCTGTGAAGGGTGAAAATTGGGCTGTGTTGAACGAAGAAATCGAAGACATGGAGGCGCCAGATGCATCATCAAATGAAGAGCTGTTGAGTACAGATGAGTTGCATAGGAAGATTGAAGAATTCATAAGAAAAATGAAGGAAGAAATCAGGATTGAAGCTCAGCAGCAATTAATCGTAGTATAATGGCAACATAAATCTCTATGGAAATAAATAACGGGAAAGAAAATATTAATGTAGTCCCAAAGTTTCCCGTTACTTCTTATTAATGAAATGCTGCTCGGATTTCTAGTAAGTGTTGATGTGTTCTACATTGAAAGAATGTGGGTTTAGCGACCACATCATATAATAGTCAGGCCCTCCACTTAATAGGTTAAGCTTACGAACTATTTTGCATTGACAATCAACTCATATTTTGCCTAGTTATAGTTTTGTATCATAGATCCCCTAATTTAATTTTAATTTAGATGGAATTGATAAAAAGTGACCTCATCAATTGATCATTGATGAAAACAGCAATTTAAAAAAAATGTGTGGAAAAGTGCCCTCATGAATTGATCAGAAACAGAAACCAATCTTTTGAAGAAAAAATATGTGCCCTCTTGAATTGGACACTGTTGAAATTCGATTTCCATCAGCCACGTGAGATATATTGACACAACTCATGAGACCTTTATGGGAAATGTGGCCGACGGAAATCAAATTTTCGTTAGTTTTAATAATGGCTAGAAGAGTCCGATTCAGGAGGGCATTTTTTCCTTCAGAAGAATGTTTTCCGTCCATGACTAGAAATGAGGGTACTTTTTAGCAATTCCCCCTTTAATTTAAATACAATTACATCACACAAATGCTAGTGTAAAGAAACTATACAAGTGAATCATATTAAATACTGCCTTTATGAAACAGATAATCGATGCCAAATTCAGAGAATATCATGGAGCACTATATTGAGGCAGAGAACCTTATTCTAGTTCATAGAGCTGAAGTATATACTATTGAGGCAAATTTACTTTGTATAGGTAATTTTACTTCAGATAGAATAGAGAGAGATGAGGAAAATATGAAGCTAGTAGTCCAATGAGTTCACTACAAAGAACGTAACCAACTTTCCTAGATTCTTATTCAATTAATAAATGATGCCAAATCTTCCAGATACCAATCAACCCAAAAGGAGGAGAAAGTTATCATATCAGTAACTAATTTGATGGTAGCTGAACAATAGCCGGGTATGAAAAGAAAATACTAGGTCAGGCAAGTTGATCTCATACTCCACAGAAAGATGAGGGTCCACGATATATATGTAATCTTACAACAGTTTGACTAGATACAATACTTAACAATAATTTCCATGAATATGTAGACCAAAACTACGAATTATAAGGATATGAACTACCACTGGCAGACATGCTAAGGTTTTGGCAATTGCCTCTTTATCATCCACTATGTTGAACAGTGTGGAAACCGACCTTTCTATGAGATTCTTGGATACATGTGGCCATAAGTATGGAGCTTTCCTTTTCACTTTCAACACAATAATAAAGTTTTCCACAAATATTGTGGACAGGGTTCATTGTCTTACACAAAATAAATCCAAATTGAAAGCATCATGTCACCCGTACCTGCAACAGCAAGTCACTTGTGGGAGGAGAGATCTAGAAGAACCCCAGATAGGACGGCCAGGTGGATGATGGTAAAGAGCAGCTCCATCTGTCTGCAAGTAGAGACAAGGAGGAGAGGGATGCATTATTGTCAATAATTCCCCTTTGGTGGAACACATAACCTGTTAAACACTCAGGATAATGACATTTTTCTTAACTTTTTTTGTTGAATCATATGTAACCAATGGTAAAGAAATTAGTACCCATTCTGCACAGGGTCCATGAGCCGTGAGGACATGGGACAAGATATTTCTACTAGTGGTTCTCATATAAGACAGGTGCGTTTCCATTTCCACTAGTCGACCAGAAAATGAATCCCAGCAAGATCATACAATTTCAGGGTTAACATAATTCCATATTTGTAAGAAAAATACAGAGATAAACAGATGCTGGAATATACAAATGAAGAGAAACAATACAATGTGTATCAAAGCCATCCTATAACCATGCAACGGATAACAAGTTTGGCAAGTCCATATAGCAAAATGTATAAGTATAACTGCTCTGTATTTCTGGAGGAACAGTATGAGTACACTCAAACATTAGAAAAACTTGTCAGGTATACTTTCTCATAGTAACTATGTAGAGTACATAGCCCTTTCCTCTAAGTTTTATCCTTCACAGCTGAGTTGAATATCATAGCCTATCATGGTACCATATTTCACAGGCATGCTGATTTGCAAAATAATAAATAGCAGAATCACATAGGTAGGCAACCTGGCTTATCAAAATATGAAACAGAAAATTTAAACTGTCAAAAATTACAGCAAATAGCACTGGAATTCAATTGAAATTTGCAATTTCTAAAGTCGAAAGCTTCATATTAGTAATACCTTCTCTACATCAATTGAAATTTAAATAAAAGAAACAAAATAAACATTGAATGGATAGAAAGTAATACTTCTCTACAATATTCAGGAGAATAAAAAAACTAGTAGCATTTTACAAAGTACACCACCTTCATAAGTCTCAGTAGGGTCCATTCAGCCATCTGCAATTTATGCAGCCTCTTGTAATTAGTTGTTGAGGATAACAACCATGACTATCAGGAACTGACAGAAATAAACATATTCCAACCTCTGCTTGTTGTGAACCCTTCTAATACGTTCTCTTCCATTTCATACTGAGAAAGCGTGATTGCTTTGGACCTTTGATCTTCTGACCATACTTTTTACAAAAGTCTGGCAGATCCAGTTCCATTATCAACCAGTTGGTGAAATTGTTGAATGCATAGCAACTCCATCTATCTCAGGCATATTTCTAACTTCACCAAGAAGCCTTGTGAGTTCCTTTGTTACTTCTGAACGAGCATAATCTGTGCGCTCCTTTGTAAGGGATGACTCCGTAAACAGAGTTTCAGTAAGGGAGTGAAACTCTTGAAACCAATCATCACTACTTTGAGCAGCGTGAGTATCATCATACATCAGTAGAGAGCCTTCTCGTCGCCATCTAGTTAGGAAATACTTTTCAGGGAGGTGGAAGTAGTTTTTCATTATGAATACACGGAGAGCATGTCTGCACAGTATTCCAGAGGACTCAAATTCTTTACAGGAACAGTGAATCTCTTCACCTTCTGGTATCCATATGACAAGACATTCTCCATCCATCTTCTTGAAGTGGCGTACAAGATGTGATCCGTTAGACATTTCAGATGTAGCATATTGCATGGCCAACACCAACTCATGTTGTAAAGCGTTGAAGGCAAAGGATGTAAGAACACTGCGCCCATGCTCTTCAATGGGTATGCATGTTTTAATATGCATATATGGTATCTCTTGACGTGCCTGGTTCTGATAATTGGCAGAAATGCCAACCTGCAGTGATTCCAATGCAAAAAATAATGAAATTTTATATAAACATTAGTACATAGTGCAGAGAAATTTTTGTAACTAGGATACCTGCTCAAAAAAGCTCCGCAAGCATGATTGTGAACTGAATACTCCTCTTAAGAATGCATTTACAGACTTCCAATACAAAGTTGTGGACATTCGAGCAAGAAAGTAACCTCTTGTATAAGATAACGCCCAAGAAGAGCGGGATGAAAATAGCAGCTCAATGTGTTTATCTGTATTAAGTACAAAAACTGTAACCATTTGATTCCATCGAAGTTCAAACTCTTCTGCATTCTCCATGTGATACAATGCATCAAACTCAGATTTAAATTCTGCATATCGAGGACCAAGAGGAAGAGCAAACCAACTAGATAACTTTGAAAAAACATTCCATACTGAAATAACATGTTTAGTGCTCGGTAATTCGCATCTTATAGCATCTCTAAGCCCAGAGTCAAGATCAGTTAGAATGGTTTGTGGATGTCTGCCCTTCATAAAGCGGGTAAAAGTCTGTTGAATGGGAAACTAATTATTGGAAGGGAGATATATATGATAAAAATAACTAGAAAGAAATAAGGGACTTTAGTAGTAACCTGTAAAGCCCATGCAAAGGAACGTGGTGTTTCATCTTGCAACAACACGCAACCAAAGAATAAGGTTTTTCCATGGTTGTCAATGCCAACCCATGCTCCAAAAAGCATGTCATATGTGATTGATCTGTAAGTAGTGTCAAAATAAACCACATCACCAAACATGGCATATGCATTAATGGCATCCCGATAAGACCAAGCAATGTTCTCAACCTTTTCGTTTTCATCGACAGTAAAACTGTATACAAAGTCTTCATCAGCCTCTTTCATGGCCTTGCAAGCCTCGAGAAGTTCTATGGTATCATTTTCTCTCTTTTCTGTGAGTAAGGCGTCATTTTCCTGAACAACTTTCTTACGGTTTTGTACAAAATTCCTGACGTCCCTCTCCAGAAACGGTAACTGTCCGCCCTGAACCCCCTTCTCTAACTCCAGAACCTTCACTATACGATGTATTGGAAACCCAGCTTTGGAGAGCAAGAGAATTCTCTCTTGATCCGCCTCTTGTATTTTGCGGTATGCAGGTAGAAGACGCACTTGGTCATCTTCCAGAAGTTCATGGTTATGAACATTGCTGAATTGCACAACAAACCACTGGGAGACCTCTTCAACAATCTCCTTTGACAAATACATTTTTGCGTCACATCCACATCGTACAGATTTCCTATCCCTATGGTGCTCGCCTGTAGGCTTCTTCCGCACAGGTGCAAACCCAGAGCGATAACATACAAAGTCTCTCTTATAAACACCCAATTGGGGGCTCAATCTTGATCGCTCTTTCCTAATTGAAAACCCGCTCTTCCTGGCAAAATTGCCATAGTACTCAAATGCATCATCATCACTCTTAAACACCATCCCGACATAAGGGGAAACCATTGACTCGGACGCCAAATTTTCATTCTTTACCAGCTGGGATCCTATAGAAGTTTCTTCCACCTCCCCTTCATAAGTAATATAACACTTCCAATCCCCACAGGGACATTGCTGCCGCCTGATCCATATGTTCTTTGAAGGCAATGCAGTCATTATTTGAATTTGACTTTTGAGTTGAAGAAGTAATCTACACTACTCAAACCTTTGAGCAACCCAAATCTCCCAAATGCAACATAAACCAACCCTTCACCACAACATTAATAGAAAAACAAATTACTAAAATATGTTATACTTGTTAAAATCAGATGCACCTTAAATTAACAATAAAAAAACGAAACATTTCCTTCTAAGACTTAAATTCTTCATATTGTTCCATAATTATCAGATATCAAGAACAAACGAAAGAAATTACATAAAGTATTCAAAAGGGTTATACACTTATACTTGTTCAAATGATATGCACACTAAATTAACAATAAAAAATACCCACGTTTACTAAGATTTTCCTCATGCATATCGTACCAAATTGAACGGATTTCTAACTTCCGAGTAGAGCAAAATAGATAGAAACACAACTAAAGCCAGCACAAAGAAAGAAATAAACAGAAAAAAAAAATTGAAAGCTCAAAGATGCTTTTAAGTAGGGAGAAGGAAAGTCTGGCACACCAGTGAAGGATGAAGGAGATCGGGAAGTGCTTAAACCATGAATCCTTCTCCTTCCTCCTCCTCACCTCCCGCAGCTCGCGAACTGTGTGTTTCTTCCAGCATCTGCTCCGTACTCGGTCTTCACTTCAATACATATATTGGGCCTACAGAGTTGGGTTGGGCTTCTTCGGCCCAATACTGACCTCACAATGAAACATCCTCCGATTTAAGCACAAAGACGAAGCAACCAAAAGCTCCAGCAACCTATCTCATCTCATCAGACATATTTATCCTCATTTCATTCTTTAGGTTCAAAGGTCCATAATCTCTATGGGTTATCGATGACTTGCTGTCGATCCTCTCTTGGGTAGTGAGTTACATCCTTAAAGCTCATTCCTTTATTCCAGATTGAAAGACGACTAGTTTTTATTTGGTTGGAATTTAAGATCCGTATGGATAGATTAGGGGGTAATTGGGTCATAAAATCAATCAATTTGGAGCTGTTTCCCGAATGAATGTGATACAGAGTGAAGTTGGGCATATTATTAGTTGTGATTTCTTTGAAATTCATAGAGAGTGTTTGCATAAATTACCGCATAGTTGTATAGTAGTTGTGGTGTGGCATTGTGTATGAGTGGCAATCCAGTCACCCAAGATTGAAATCAACTGAACATCCCATATATATGTCTATTCTGCTTACACTGTACCTTTCTTTTACAGTTTCAATGCCATGATCATATTTGCTTTTGTGTTTATCATGTCTCTGAGTCAAACTACTGTCCTGCATTTATGTATATCCTTTTGGTTCTAACACAATTTATCCATATCTTAGTATTATGACAACTGTTTCTTCCTGAAAAACTCAATTGTATAAACTGATGCACTGCACTTTGTTTACTTCCACCATTACTACTTTGGTCTTCGGGCTCTTTTCTCAAATGGAGCAGGTCCTGTCTTTGATGCTTTCTTGGATACTGGCAACCATCGTTTATGTCTTTTGTCTATCACACCGACAGAAACTTAATTTTGCTTGGGGTCTTGACTTTGATGCGATATCAGTCATCTTAATTGACTAACACATTGAGGTGAGCTCAACAAACTCATATCCTGTTTTAGTTACATAGCAGCTTGAATTATATGCTTCATGGACTTTATACACTACAAGTTGTCAAGAGATTGTTGTAACTGTTACCTTTTCAGCAGAGAAAGGAGTGCTATAATGTGTGATAGTTACGTTTAGAGTCACATGTTTGCTATACAACATTATTGGTTATTGTTACTGCAGTTGTCCTTCGTCACATGATAGAACCCAGAGATATGTGTTAAAGTTGTTTGAAAGAACATAAATATGTACAGAGAAAGCAGCTCCGACGACAATGATTGTCCTTGAAATTCACATTTTATTTCCACATGTTACATTCATAGGTTGCAAACCATGTTCTGCAGATACTACATACACTTTCTATCAACACAAAGTCATCAACTTGATTGAGATACATTAGGCATAGGGACTTAAGAGTTTTCTCCTTCACTGATAATGTTCAGGGTGTCCTGCAACATAATCTAGAACTCCCTCACCAGCCTTTTCACCATAACTTTCTATTGACAGGGGCGAGACACCTCCGAACACCAGTACCAACATCAGGAACACGGTTGTGGAAGCGAAGAGAGGCCAGAAATAGAGCATAACTGTGAGCAGCCGAGGTGCGACATAAAGCATCAATGTGAGTAATATAGAGAAAATGACTGCTACACCAAAGTGGTATCTGTATTGAAGGAGCTGTGGTGGGACATCCATGGCTTCTTGGAACCTGAGGGAGAGAAGGAGGAAGGCAATGGAATAAGAGGAGGAGCTGTTTCAACTTCTCTCATTATATAGGATCCCTGGTGGAACTGTTGCTTTCAACAAACTTCCAAAGTTTCACTTGTCCTTCACATGATACTCATTTTCTTTTGTTTCCCAAACTAACCCTCTCATGAATCATGCACAGACTCAGACTGGGCTTGTATTTGCAGTTTCAGAACTGAAGTTATAAGGTGCCATGCCAAGCCCAAGGGGCATATCAGAGCAGAAATGGCAGGATGGCTCAAGGGAAGGGTAAATTAGTAATAAAGAATTAAAGAGGAAAGGAATGTAATGTATTGGCATATATGCTTTGTCTAGTTGTGTAATTGGCCGGTTGCTTTGTCTCTTATCATGTGATCACTTTTGAATTTTCAATTGAATCAACCAAATGAAAGAATGGTTCATAGGAAAGGCATCTTATATCTCATCCATGATTATGAGAAGATTAGGCAATAATAGAAGAAAATAAAGCTATGAGACTTGTCATCATCTCAATTGGTTTTGGCTCAAAGTGAAACTATTCTTCTTTTAGATTTTCAAGTGATGGAAAGGATATCTTTATGGAATGGTTTTGTCTTAACTTTAGGGATTCCATGACCACTCATTGACTTCAGTTTGGTTCTTCCATGGCCTCACCTTAAAGGAACTTGAAACAAGTTTTTGTCAACTTTTCAATGGAAATGTACTTTTAATTGGTCTAACCTCGATAATATGTTTTTGGGCCTAATCCAAAAAATAAATCGGGTAATTCCATACGATAGCCTCGGCCATGTCTTAGTCTCAATGTGACTAATCATCTCCCCAGACCATCCACTGTTTGTAACATTGATAACTTGTTATTTGGTCAATTAGTGATCAGAAGCAAGCTCCTATTTAAACCAATTCTTCCTTTTGCTCTACTTCTACATATTGTCAATCATAATCTGCTCTTCTATCTTCTGCACTGTCATACTCCCCTATCGAAAACCTTCCACGTGTAAGTCCGCTACTCAACTCAACTCAGCCTGCACACGTCAAAGGACACCAATTGAAATATCAACTTAAATAACAAATTTGTACTTATATTTACAAGTTCGAACTTGTGGGCCGGACTTTAACGTGCATGATAAATAACCTGTAAATTCTAAACTTGAGACAGTAAAATCATAACTTGAAACGACATTGGACTGAAAGTTGAAATGTGAGTTATTCCCAATCCTAGTCATGGAAAAGATGGTAAGAAAATTTATGGGAAGCTTGGCTAAACCCCACTTAATTTCTTAAGTCACTTGCTAGTCATGCCAAGAAAAACCCCACATTTTACTTATCTTGATTAAAAAAACATTAAACAATAATTGTTCTTCCCTTTCCCTCTCTTTTAAGGTCCTGTTTGGGTGTTGGTGGGGTGGGTGGTGATAAAGTCTAGTCTTTATCACCTAACAAAATATAATCTGATAAGGTTAGCGTAAGCAATGTTACATTAGAGTTAAAACCGATCCAATCCCAAAACTCGAGTTGACAATAAGAGGCCCCAACGATAGTTCAAGAAAATTTATGTATAATTTTAGAAAATAGTCATAATCCATTTGATGCCTTAATATCAATATGTTGAGTGACTTCAACTGTCATATAAAGCAAGGTTTGGACATTGTTTTGGGCTTAAGCAATTGAGTTGACTCCAAAACAAGGAGCTTTCACTTTATATATATTGTATCAATTGAGTCATTAACTTTATATATATATACTATGTGTGCTATTCAACTCCAAATTCATTTGTTACTTGCATTTGTATGATTTATACAACACATGTTTTCTGTCATTGCCAAGTTTTTTTTAAGGCTGTCTGCAATTTCTCCAAGGTTTTCAACAATTAGCAACAATCACCATTTTTTCAGCTACAAGCTGTTCTCATGGAAAAAATCTTTGACATGATCTTTCAACCCATTAGTTGGTAATATGGTTTGATATCGGTTGAGTAAACCTTTCCAAGTCTGGATTAACTTGGGCTAAAAATGCCTTTGAGCAGAGTCGCAATCCGTTTATGATGCATTAAAGCCATTGATGAGAGCGACATTTCCAATTTTAATTGAGATTCTTGTTGAACAAGGAGTTGAATCACTAGATTGTGTTTGAAGAAATGGCTGTAAGGAGAAAAACAGATAAAAATAACAGCAAGTGTCAACTTTGCTTGCACCATGTGATGACCAGCCTCTCTATAATAATCTCACATGAAACCCCATTTATTTGTTTCTATCAGGATTTGGTTAGAGCATTGGACTTTTGTCACTTGAAAACATAATGGGTTATGAGGAGCTGCTTGGAGCTGAACAAAACTGTCAGCCTCTTGTCTTGGAGCTCAACAGTTTACAGAACCAGCTAAAAGGTTCACAAACTCTTCTTCTTATAATGAATTAAGTGAACTCTTGCTCTTGCATTTGCCTCCTTATTAGCTTATAACTTTCACCATGCTTTATCAGAGAAGAACAGAGAGTTGGGAGTTGCCAAAGATGATATCAAAGGTTTGAGAGCAACTGAAGTTCTCAAAGACAAGGCAATGAAGGAGGTACCAAGTTCAACCTTTTTCAGGCATAATGGTAACAGATGATCACAATTTATACATATACACTTTAATGCATGATTACAGCTTAGAAATGAAGTCGATAAGTTGGATGAGAAACTTAGACTCACTGAAAATCTTCTCGAGCACAAGGTAAGTTACAAGAGTTAAATGGAACTCCAGATGTAACATGATCCATTAAGTATGCACTGATATGACGAAATGCAGAATCTGGAAGTTAAGAAACTCTCAGGCGAGAAGAAAGATGCCGTGGCTGCACAATGCGCCGCAGAAGGAACTCTTAGAAGGGTTTATGCAGAGCAGAAAGATAGTGATCATTATGTTCCTCTTGATGATGTCATTGCTCCTCTTGAAGCTCAGATAAAAATATATAAGAATGAGGCAAGTTATACTTACTCAGGAGAATCATGATGTTAGTTTCGTGCTTACTCAGCCATTCCTTCTTCAGGTTGCAGCATTGCAGGAAGATAACAAGGCTTTGGAGCGACTCACAAAGTCCAAAGAGTCAGCTTTGGTAGAGGCAGAGAGGATCCTGCAAAGTGCTCTGGAAAGGGCTCTAATAGTTGAGGAGGTTCAGAACCAGAACTTTGAGCTCAGGAGACACATTGAGATTTATCAGGTATGCTTGCCTTGAGATTATTGTGCTATAACTCTATTTTGTGTATTGAAATATAGTGAAGTGACCATTTTCAGTGTGCTCCATATGCAGGAGGAGAACAAGATCCTTGAGAAAACCAATCGTCAAAAGGTTATAGAAGTTGAGAGGCTTAGTCAGACCACTCGGGAACTAGAGCAGGCCCTTCTAACCGGAGCTGCTGCAGCTAATGCTATTCGTGATTACCAGCGACAGATTTCTGAACTAACTGTTAGTGATTTCTACTTATCTTTAGAAATTAACATGTTCATATGATACTTATAGGACTAATGGAATGAGTATGCTTTAGCAGGGTCATATGTTGGCTAATAGTTAGCATAATTTTTCAGGAAGGGAAGAAAATAATGGAGAGGGAGCTTGCAAGAGTCAAAGTTTCAACTAACAGAGTGGTGGCTAATGGAAATGACAGAGTTATGCCTGTCAAGGAATGGCTAGAAGAAAGAAAGTTGATGCAGGTATTTTTATCCCATTTTCATATGTACTTTAGTATTGAAACATACCCTTTTGGTCACAGAAATGATGGTGCAATTATATTCATTTTCATTATATAGGCTGAGATGCGCCGACTAAGAGACAAGTTAGCAGTATCTGATAGAGCAGCAACTACGGAAGCTCAGTTGAAGGTGAATATTTGACTCATTATATCTCAACTACAGCAATGCTTTATGCTTATGTAAGTAACTTTCAGGATAAACTGAAGCTGAGGCTCAAAACATTGGAACAAGGGTTGAAGCATGAGCGGGGCCTCACCGTCAATCGAGCTGGAAAATCAAATAATATATTAGGATTCTTAACCAGCAGTGGTGGTTTGAGGAAGTCCTCAGTAGGTAGAAGCCCTCCTTTACACCAGGGGAATGAACCAGCCAATGCTGATGGATCACATGTTAAAAATGTCAGTAAGAAGCTTGGTTCTGGAGAAACTATGCTCAGGAGAAGTATATGGACATCTAGAAGAAAAGTTACTGACAGCAGCGGACAGGAAAAGGCAAAGATGGATGACAATTTTGGCAAGTACAATCACGACAGTGTAACAGGAAACAGAACCAATGATGAGGACAACGAAGATGGTGCGAGTTCTGATAACGAAGATATGGTATCAGGGTTTCTGTATGACAGGCTCCAAAAAGAAGTGATCAGTTTGAGGAAGCACTGTGAGGCCAAAGACAACACTCTGGATGCTAAAGATGAAGAAATCAAGGTGAGAACTCAAACTATATATCTCAGTGTGTGGGTGCAGCCTGAATTGGAAAGCTGATGTAAATGCTTTAATTACAGATGCTAGGGAAGAAGGTTGAAGCGTTGGCAAAAGTGGTTGAAGTGGAATCTAAAAAGCTCAAGAGAGAAGCAGCAACAAAAGAGAAGGAAGCTGCAGCAGCAAAGGTTGATCATAACAGAAAAAGCAGGAAAACAAACCCTTCAAACTGATCAAGAGAGGTCAGTAAATCTTGAAAAATGATAATTTCAACTATAATTCTTCTCTTCACTTCTAATAACTCTATAAATCAGATTTTGCAAGGTTCCTGATTATAAAAAATCAAGCTTTTTAATTGACTACTTACCCTTTTGCCTCAGGTGTCATGACTAACCTAGAGGTGAATTACAATTGCAGCAGGGTGACAAAAGCATGTTAAAGATTCAGGAACTTGAACTCATTTGATGCAATGACCAAACATTGAAGCTACAATTTACTTGTATAAGAAAATCACTTGATGATACATGTAGTTGATATAAAGGTTTTACTATTCTTGTAAGATTCTAGGAGATTAGTCAAGCACTCTGCTTGAGATAAGCATATATGATGATACCCAAAAGGTTTGTAATCATGAGTACAATATTACTTGTGCAGTGACAATAACAATTTGAATTGAAAAGTAACCTTGATGAAAACAATCAATCAATTAAGAAAAACCAAAACAATTTGGGAAAGCCAGTATTAGTATTAACCTTTTTTTCATTGAAGAACAACAGTAAGTAGATGATTTGCTGCAGCATTGAAAAGCTTTGTTTGATGGAAGCCAAGACTATTAAAGGCCAACGATCATGACACATCGATATGGCGCATGAACCACTGGATTGCTCAAGCCCACTTCTCCTTTATCTACGCTCCCGATTCGTCGGAGAGATACTTGGTTTAGTCGGCGGCGGGACGGAGGAGGTTGCCGGAACTGGAACATCATTAGGAAGGAATATGGATAACTGTTACTTCAATTGGGCCCGGTTGTGCCCGTACCCTTTATTGATCCGGCCCACTTCCTTGTCGTGCCTAAATATAAGCCCATATACATTCAACCCCTTATGTTGACTTTTTTTTTATCAACGAATGCACATTTAAATTAAACCTCTTCAGAAGCAGAAAAAAAGAGTACATGAAAGGGCTCAGCTACAGACCTGTGAGTGTACCGAGCACTGGTATGTCGGCTCAGCCTCATGAGAGTCCCGAGAAGAGCAGTGCTGAGATACATGAAAGATGTTCCTATACACAGAACCTCGATATCCCAACATGGGAGAAAACCAAACAAGAAAGATCTAAATAATCAAATATTACAAACATGAAGCGCAAACAGACTAAAAGGAAAAGGTCTAACACCCGAATTTTGTTACCATGAAGCGCACAAAAACGGTCTGAAACCCGAATTTTTCAACCATGAAGCGCACGATGAACCAAACGGATCACTAGAAGCAGGTAGAACAACTTTGCAACGATCCACACTCGGTAAGATGAAGAAGCGCGTCCCACGACCAAAGCTGAATCTAGACACCTCGAAAGACCCGAGAGACTGACTTAGTTCGAGGAGAACTTCCCTCGGACAATGAAGCTCGAGCTCAGTCCTCCAAAAATCAATTCCGTTCAACACCAAGAAAAGGCCCAAAAGCAGAGGACCGGTATTTCTACCGATAACGAGCTTAAACTTCCAAACAAGCAACATCAAGTCAACATGATCAGGGAATACGAGAATGGAACTCGAGCTAAGCGTTCCGAAACCAAAACCGGTAACCCCTCGCCGGCCAACACCAAGCGAGGACTCGAAGGGGAAGGCATGTAGTTATACCGAGCACGAGCCAATCCCAAACCAGACCAACCTGACACCAAAGCCAACGTGGAAGCGCAAAGCCACACGAAAAGCCTCACCTCCACAAGAGCAGTACGACACCCACCAGCACGACGGAGGATCAGATCCACGACGATCAAGACCCGGTAGAATGATGAAACGCGTCCCACGATCATATCTGAAGCAATCGGCGATCGATCAGGAGCAACGAGAAGTGACGAACCAGACACCACACCGAGCCATCTAACGAGACCGAACCAGATCTACAACGATCAACACCCAAGACGATGAAGAAACGTGTCCCACAACAGATCTGCAAACAGGCCCCGCAAGTGACACGAAAGAGCAGCTACCCCTATGACCAACACCATAAACGGAGATCATAGCCAAGCCAGCGTCAAAGCACAACCAATCCACCAAGCCGCTCCACAAGAATCCCACAATATCAAAGAGGACCACGAACACCATCAGAAAACCCATGGAGCCAAACCTGGATCAACCCGACCCGGGCCCAACTTTACCCGGGCCCCACGCCACAACTGAGTTCCGACAAGAAAGGCCTCCGGTGAAACCAACCACCACCAGCTTCTCTAAGGTGCCGACAGCTCCACGAGCAGCACCAACAAGGAGGCCCTAAATCTACCAGAGACGGACCCGAACCGAGACTCCACGCCACTTCCAAACTCTGGCGACCAAGCTCCGGGGAGAATCCGGCTAACCCAACCACATGGAGAGCCACCGGGGAGAAGAGAAGGACACCCACACTTTTCCAAAGTCCCGAAAGCTCCAACCACAAGTAGGAGCAACCGAGGTCCGACGAGAATCGACTTGCACCTGCTTTCCATCAGTGGGGCGGGACGCGCCAGCCAACTCAGAAGCAGATCTGGACAAACCGTCCCAGATCTGCGACGCCAGAAGCGACAGCTACAAGGAACTCCGACGAGGCAAGGTCGAGGGTGAACTCCACCAGTCAACGTATAGATCGAAAGAGGAGAGCAAACAAAACAGAAAAGAGGGGAAAGAAGGGGAGGGAAGAACGAGCTCACCACCGGCGACCTCCATATGACCGGAGGCCATGACGTTGTCGGCGACATAAAAAGTATAGGAAAGGTGATTAAAGGCGTCTAGGTTTAGATGCACGAGAGAGTTTTTTTGTTCCACATTTCTACACCTTGCCGACAGACTATTGCTCACCCCTTACGTTGACTTGATTCGGTAATTCTGCGTCTTCAAACCTCCTAAGACCTTGTGTCGGGATTGGACATCAGATTCGGAAGATGCTATACATATTATATCACTTCTGAAAGGTGAGATAAACTAATGTGTGTGTTACACTATTTCGTTGACTTCCAAATAATTGTCCTAGTGTGAACTGGACTTGCATGTAGTTGGAACGTGCTTCACAACTCATGCCACCGAACTTATGTTCGATTACCTATACTAATTGATCGGCATATGGCCTATCTCCCAATATCTAATCATCTCCAACCTAATTTCTTTCATTTATAAATTGGAATTATCCATAACCGTTGTTTTTTTTTCTTTACCTACTCTGCGCAAACAAACCCATTTTCTGTTTTTCCTTCCAATTTCCTGTCTTCTTGTACATCATTAGGGATGGCAAAACGCCCCGACTCCGACGTCCCCGTCCCGTGCGGGGCGGGTTCGGGGTAAGCACTCCCCGCCCCGTGTCCCGCGGGGATCCCCGCTCTATTAATTAAAAAAATATATATTAATAATTAATATTTTTTTAATAACACATAATATATTGTTTTTACATATGATATTTACTTATTTAAATTTATATCTAAAAAATAGAAAACTTAGTTCAAAAATGTCAAACGGTAATTTTTGCTTATTTATATTTTATATCTAAACGATAGAAGACTTAGTTCGAATATGCACATTATGAGACACGGAAGTCGTGTAATGTTTGTTTTATATGCGTGTTGTCTAAAATTATGCATTAAGAATTGTGTGATATAAAAATGTATATTTTTTTTCGGGGAGAAAATGGGGCGGGGAATCCCCATTTCCCCGCGGGGGCGGGGTCAACGCGGGGTCAATACAGGGTGCGGGGCGGGGCGGGGCGGGGACGGGGCGCGGGGTCCCCGCCCCGAACCCGCCCCATTGCCATACTATGTACTTATTTTAATTGGATCACATCCATTGTAATTTATGGATGACAGTAATTATATATTCAAGTTAATGTCCGACGTTCAATCTTCAAACATTATGTTTCCATGTTTTGGTTACATAATTATTATAACTAAGTTATAAAACTTAATATGATTTATTTTAGTGACCCGGCACTGCCAATGCTCTTTTGGGTGTCGGACACCGAGACACACAGATGATCGTAAAATCCCAATGTCCATTGTAACATTTTGAATCCCGAGACTGAGAGTAAGGTTTCCAAGAAAAACTGAATATGGGGTTTATGATTATTCAGCAAGTGGAGAAGGTGTTGCTTATGAAATCTCGAGCTCATGCCTTGATAATTCCACGCTAAAACCCTTAAATCTGACGGTAGAGGAGGAGGAGAGGTGGGAAAACGTCGTTGACATTGGGTAATCAGAGTTGGGCTCGAGAGATCCGTCGATGGTTAACTAAATGGATTTAGAGTAGATGTAGCCCCTGGTGATTCAGGGTCAGCCGATAAGTGATGCAGACTTGATGACGAAGAGAGTGACGATGGGTGGACGTTATCAGTCAGAGCACGCCACTGGAGCAGAGAGGAGGGACTAAAACGGGTCCGGTAGGTCGATGGACACCATCGTGAGGACTGTATTGTCGGTGATGTTAGCGCTGCTCATGGTGAAACCCTAGTAGAGGACGACATTTGAGACGTTCCATGTTAATGTAACGTCTCATAAGTGAGTGGTCAACTACGACATTAAATCCCATTAAAGTCAATATGTGGCTTTTAAGACGCTGAAATGTGGTGAAAATCTCTTTATTCAAACTGGAAATCATGTCATTACAATTCTTATGGAGTAATGATTATAACCCAAGACCCCATGTGTACCAACACTCTGTACCTATAAAATTAATCTACTAACAATATTAGGATAACGATTCTCAACAACACAACCATAGCGTAAAACAAGTAATTAGAACCAACCCAAAAAAATGAAAGGTCGCTCTTATTATTAAGAGAATGATTCACATGAAGGAAAACAAAAAGAAAACAGCAGACTGCAACGTAACGGACATGAAGCGCAGCTGTAAACATGTCATATATGGTGGGTTGACATTACATGACAGAGCAGGCTTCCCCCCGCGGGTTGTTGTATCCGCCGCTGTAACTATCGTACACCGGCGTCCCATAAGCCTGATAGCCGTACTGCGGTGGAACCCCCACATACACGGCCGTATCCGGCATCCCATACTGGTAAGCCGCCGCGCTCGGGTATCCTGCTGTCGGCTTCAGTGCCGGTTTCGGCTTCGGAGCCACTTTAGGCTTGTCTTTGGCTTCGTTGGCCGGAGCTGGCTTCGGGGCCGGTTTCGGTGTGGGGGCTTTATCAACGAAAGTCACTATTTTGCGTTCATCTATCTTTTTAGCCTCCTTGGCGATTTCTATGCTCTTGATGGCTCCGTCGCCCTTGCAGCAGAGCTTTTTCTGGATCTTTTCGGGGCTGCAACAGACCACGGTGACGGTCACGGTGTTGTTCTTGTCATCGTACACCTGGTCTCGTATTTCTCTTGTTCGTAATTCAGTTGAAAACAATCAAGTCAGACATGCCATGTTTCTTTGAGTACTTACTATAAAGTAGTTAATGAGTACTATATAGGAGAGACTCACGAGGGATTTGAGCGAGCACTTTCTTGACCTTGTTGAAGCAGCGAGAGCACTTCAGGTCCACCTTCAGTACCATCTTGGTCACCTAAATAATATGTTATAACAAACAAACACTACGTATTCAAATTATAATCAAGACTAAAATGACATATATACATTGCATTGCATTGTGAGAGATGGAGTGCAAACCTTCTCCGCCATGGCTGGATGTGGAAGAAGTAGTTAGGAGAAGAGATCAATGTGTCCATAAGGTAGGAAGTGGGGGTCATATAATATGTCTTGAGAGAAGAGATGTAGTCATGACTCATGAGTGGTCCTAGATTCCTAACTATTCCAGCCCATCAAGGAAGGACACGTGTTCGCAACCAGCATAGGCCCCATGTGGTCGCTCGAAATGTCGTTTCCTGCTTATGAAACATCGGTCGGAGTCGTTGACCAATCACCAAAGACAGAGTGAAGTGTTACGTAGACTAGTAACGTGAGTAATTAAGCTAGTGTAGACTGTTTGGGGTTTACATATAGCTGAACTGGCCCAGACTACATACTAGTTGGGTTGGGCTTTAAACAACCCAATTAATATTGTGCCATTTGTTAACATGACCCAAACACAAGGACACTAAGGAGTTCCCAAGAATATGGCCCGGCGGATAGGTCACAGGATTTTCTTGACCTTCCAAAACAGGTGCCCGAGCCTCATACGAGGCTGCCCCCCTCTCCGCCGCAACCACCGGAACAGCAGTATTCTGGGCAGGCACCTCTCTAGGGTTACTTGCAGAAGGCGCAAGAGCGACTTCAGTTAGGGCTATAGGGATCGGAACCATAACCGGTCCTACTTCTGGTGGAGGGGGCTTAATTGTAGCCGCTGCGGCCACCAAGTCAGATGGAGGGTGGAGAATTGGAGCCCTAGTCTTGCTTGCAAAAGACACAAGCCCTAGGGGTTTATGCGGCCGACCTCGACGGGGTTTGATCACCGAGGTTGCTTGGCCGAGGGAGAAGGAGCCCTCCACCGTAGCCGGAGAAGAGATAAGAGGGATGAGAGGAAGAGTAGAGGACGTCTTGGCCGGTTGGAGTGGCTTACAACGTCTCCTTATCAGGCGGAGGGGCACCACGTCCGAGGAAGGACGAGGCGACAGTACAAAAACTAAGGGTTGCACATGGACAAGCGGTGACAGGACAAGTCTACCTTGACAAATAAGTCGACGACGACGGCGGCTGAAACAAAGAAGACCATAGGGTTTGGTTTATCGGACAGAGGTTTCCGATAAGCGGGAGAGAGAGTTTTTTTTATAGGATCAATTGATAGTACTCTCTTTTGAATTCAGTAATATACCCTGAGTGGATATTTTTTTAGTTTCCGTCTATTTATAAATAAAAATTAAGACATTGATATGTTTGTGCTGAAACTTACCAACAGTTTTTACAATTTTCTCCCAGAAAATGTGTGATTAGACAAAACAGAAATAGCCCTAAATGAGTAGGAAAAATCTATAAAAAGGAGCCATCCTAGTGAAAGAAGAAAATTGAAAAGGTGCGTGTGAGTGAGAGGTCCAATTCAAGGAAATAGTTCCGTTCCGAACTGCCAATTGGTTGTACAATTCATTTCCATAAATAATCATTAGCTAATATATGTGCAATTTTGTCATCATTCTCATTTTGATTCCGTTGGATTAATCAATCATGATAATCGACGGGCAGTGGCCATGATGATGTGAGTGACTACCAAAATGGTGTGTCGGTTTGCTAATACCGACATGAATGAGACTTATGAGAACATTAATGGACGGATTAGTGTAGTGTTAAACTAATATAATGTGTATTAATTGGAGCGTATAATCACTTTAAGTAATTTTGAATACCACGGACCAGATAGTAGATATATTAAGTCAATCATTTCTTTTTTAAAACGCTCTACTACCTCTCATCTGAGGTTCTCTCTATCCTAGCTATGGTTTCATCGTCGTCGCTCACACCTGCGTTGTTTGTCGCCGCCTGAGCTTCGGCCTTGCTGCTACGCATCGACACAGGTTCTCTGCTTCCTCTCGTTCCCATCGAGCTCCTCACTTTCGAGTTTCTGCACTCGCCCGAGCGACGCCGGCACCACAGAGAGCCCCGCTCCCGTCCTTGCCCGTGACTCCACCAGATCCGTCGTCCTTCACCATCGCTTGCCCGGAAATGGAAGGTGAAGACCAGATTTGGCCCAATGAGATTCCTCCACGGCCCCAACCCCCGACAGTGAGGACCCTTTGGCCTGAGGTAACTTTTCCGGCGTCCTCCCTTGTTACCTCTCGTCGTCCGCCGGAACTTGGTCGGCCTACCGGCAACCTGTCCTCGCTGAAGGACAAGCCAGACGGAGCCCCGAACGGGACCCTTGCCCTAATCGGGTCACAGCCACCGTCGCGTCCTCGATTGAGCCTGCCGGAGTCAGCAATGGTCCACACGGCCCCTCCACCAGAATTCACCCCAGCCGGTCAACGCTGCAGGGGACCAGGAGAAGCAGGCGGAGGCAGGACAACCTCCAATGCAGGGATGACCCGACCCGGCAGGGGTGGGTGGAGTCGATGTCGAACTATACCTACTGACCCGGGACAGCCAGTGCTAGGCGGTCCCGTGCAGCCTGCACCAACAGCTCATCTATTTTACTTGCTTTATGATTATCTGCTTTATTTCTGGAACAATTTATCGCTTATTTTGGTTAGGTACTTTTATTTTACGTATCATTGTTTTGAGATGATGGTAAGGAGTTGTCTTGAGTGTTTGCCAACGATTACAAGTAGGCTATTATTATGGGTGCATGAGCGATGGACTTGCTACGGTCGGTCCGGACACATATCTGGAACCCTAGGCGTTTACGCCCTTCCTTGTTTGATTACCTTTGGATATTAATACTATTCTCCGGTTACCCGTTTCAAAAAAAAAGTCAATCAATTTATTATATATACGTGAGATTATCAGTGTTCTAAAAATCTCGATTAGGTGTCGCTTAGACGTCCGCTTAGACCTAGTCGGTCCGTCTAGGCATCTAGAACAATTTTGCATAGTATACTGACTAAGTTAAAATAATTAGATGCTCATACAGAGTTGTTAGGTATTGGTGATATTAGGGGTTGTGCTTCTGAATTGTTTGATGTTATTTTTTTAGGTATTTTAAATATTTATTATCATTTTTAATATAATAAAATTCATATTTTTTTTAGGTAGAAATAGGATATTATAAATTTAAAGCATTCTGGTGACAACTATTATGGAAAGCACCATACAAACTGTTAGCGATAATGTTAAGAGAGTTTGATTAATATCAAACTCTCATAGGATATATTGTGAATATTGTTTTGAATATTTCCTATCTGTAATTGTGTACAAATATACCAATTCAATAACATTATACGCACGGTTGAAATCCCAAATACCTTCATGGTATTAGAGCACTAGTCTCGATTACCCTCTTCACTCTTCCGCTAATTCTCGATTTTTTTAATCGCAGCACTCCTCTCTGCGTTCCTTCTACGATCTCTCTGCGTACATTGCGTTCTCTTCTGCCAATCGCGATTTCTCCTGTCCGCACTGCGTTTGAAGCCCAGGCCCGTGATCCAGTCGCTGCTTCTCCAGTTGCTTTTTTCCAGGCCCGAATCGCAGCACTTGCTATCTCTTTTACAGAAATTGAATCACAACTGTCCCAGGACACAAGCCTGCAGATCACATTCCCTTCTCTGCTAATCGCGATTTCCACTGTCAGCATTGTCGTTAAAGCCCAGGCCCGTGATCCATTTGCTGCTTCTCCAGTCGCTATTTCCGGCCTGAATCGCAGCACCTGCGACTTCTTGCGATTCCACTTCAGGTCACGTTTTTTTTTGTTTCTGTGTTTTCCATACAGCAACTCAAATGGGTAGGCAACCTACTCCAAGCGGCCCACCTCAGCGAATGGTCCAGCCAAGCTACTGGACTAGCTCTCCTCTGTACTGGACTCCGTCAAATTGGGCCCATCAGACGCATCCCATCCCTTCCTGGCCCGGTCAGCAGTCGCAGCTCAGTCCAATGTTGCCATGTCCGTCCCTGACAAGTCCAATGCACCCCCAATGGACTCGAGGACCATCTACTCAGCACATACAACAGCAAGGTGTCTTGGGTTCGAGGCCCAATACACCATCTCAGGCCCATTTAGCAATTCCGACAGA
The DNA here is from genome assembly GCA_963921825.1 of Erodium maritimum. Classification (NCBI taxonomy): domain Eukaryota; kingdom Viridiplantae; phylum Streptophyta; class Magnoliopsida; order Geraniales; family Geraniaceae; genus Erodium; species Erodium maritimum. Next base: position 45,921,489 of record OY997595.1, on the reverse strand, counting down.
CATTTCCAATGTCATGGCCAATCTCACCATGCAACCAGCTTTTGATGGTCGATGGTACATGGACTCGGGTGCTTCCTCCCATATGACAGCGAACTCAGGTACATTACGTTCTTATGTTAATTCAAACGTTAACCGTTCTGTTATTGTTGGTGATGGAAACAACATTCCCATTTCTGGTTATGGTCAAGCATCATTATTTCCCACTCATCCCCAATATACCTTAAATAATGTAATTCATGCCCCTAAGCTTGTTAAGAATTTAGTATTTGTACGCCGTTTTACCTGTGATAATAATGTCTCGATTGAATTTGACCCCCTCGGTTTTTCGGTAAAGGATTTTCTGACGGGACATCTAGTTTTAAGATGCAATAGCACATGCGATTTGTGTCCCGTCACATCTAATGTTTCGTGTCGTTTGTCAATTCCTTTTTCTGCTTCTGCAATTGTGTCTCCAGGATTGTGGCATTCTCGTTTAGGTCATCTGGGGTCTCCGGTGTTTAATTCTCTTCGTAGCACTAAACTTATTGGTTGTACTAATGCCTTTACTTCAGTTTGTCAATCATGTGTACTTGGTAAACATGTGAGGCTTCCTTTTCAAACATCTATGACTGTTACGTATGCACCTTTTGATATTGTACATGCTGATCTATGGACATCTCCTATTTTGAGCACATCTGGTCATAAATATTATTTGATATTACTTGATGATTTCACTAATTTTGTCTGGACATTTCCTTTGGGCAAGAAATCTGATGTTTTCAAGTTATTTCTTTCATTTAGTGCTCATGTTTCTACACAATTTGGGGTCTCTATAAAAAGTTTTCAGTGTGATAATGGAAAGGAGTTCGACAACTCTCCGTTTCGTGTTTTTGGTGATTCGTCCGGATTGGTGTTTCGCTTCTCGTGTCCACATACCTCCTCTCAGAATGGACGTGCAGAACGCAAGATCAGAAGTATCAGCAACATGGTTCGTACCCTACTTCTTCATGCGTCCATTCCCCCGTCGTATTGGCAGTATGCCTTGTCCATGTCTACTTACTTGTCCAATATTCTCCCCTCTAAATTGCTTAATTTCTCGTCTCCTACTTTTGCTCTCTATCGTCGCATTCCTTCTTATTCTCACCTGCGTGTTTTTGGTTGTTTGTGTTTTCCTCTTTTTCCTTCTACCACAATTAACAAACTGCAGGCTCGGTCTACACCATGTGTTTTTGTCGGATTTCCTCCTAATCATCGAGGGTATGTTGTTTTAATTTACAAACAAACAAATTCATTATATCGAGGCATGTATTATTTGATGAAACGGTGTTTCCATTTGCTTCCTCTTGCTCACCCTCGTCACATAGCTATGATTTTTTATCTGACCCAATATCTCCAGATACACGGGCTCAATTGCTCTTTGGACCGCCTTCATCATCTCCGCCCACCAACATCACCTCCCAAGCCCATAACCAGATTTCTGACCCGCGCTTGATTGTGCGTCCACCCGCTCCCGAATCTGCACCACAGCTTCTGATCCTCTCTCCCCGCACGCTGATCCCGGCCTTGATGCTCACCGCAGCCCAACCCAGCCTCAGCCTATTTCCTCTCTTATTACAGAACCGGCACAGGCCCAGCCCATTTCCTCTCCCTCCTCACCACCAGCACAGGCCCAGCCATCACCCACGGTTGGAGTTTTGGATCATGTTCCCTCTGCACCCGCTCATCAAATGGTCACACGGAGCAGGTCCGGTATCTCCAAACCAAAGGTGATCTTCGACCTCCATTCTACCACCACTATATCTCCTATACCCCGAAACCCTAAAGATGCTCTGCTTGATCCTAATTGGAAACACGCTATTACAGACGAGTTTAATGCTTTGATTAATAATAAGACGTGGGTTCTAGTTCCGCGTCCTGTGGGAACGAATGTCATTCGTTCCATGTGGATTTTTCGACATAAAACTCGGTCTGACGGTTCTTTTGAGCGATATAAGGCTCGTCTTGTTGGTGATGGCAGGTCTCAGCAGGTTGGTGTTGATTGCGATGAGACTTTCAGCCCCGTGGTTAAGCCGGCAACCATTCGTACAGTGCTTAGTATTGCTGTCTCCCGATCCTGGTCTATTCATCAGCTCGATGTTAAGAATGCTTTCCTACATGGCAATCTTAACGAGACGGTCTACATGCATCAGCCCCTTGGTTTTCGGAGCCCTACTCACCCTGATTATGTCTACCTGTTGAACCGCTCTCTCTACGGTCTCAAGCAGGCACCTAGGGCATGGTACCAACGATTTACTGATTTTGTATCGTCGATTGGTTTTTCTCATAGCAGGTCTGATCATTCATTATTCATCTATCGTCATGGGAACGACATCGCATATATCCTGCTCTACGTCGATGACATCATCTTGGCCTCCTCGAGCGACTCTCTCCGACTCTCCATCATGACCAGCCTCAGCTCCGAGTTTGCTATGAAGGATCTGGGTCCTCTGTCATATTTCTTGGGCATCGCAGTCACTCGTCATTCAGGTGGTCTATTTCTCTCTCAGCAGAAATACGCCACCGACATCATTGAGCGTGCCGGTATGACATCCTGTTCTGCCTCAGCAACGCCAGTTGATACTCAAGGGAAGCTCGGTGCTTCTGACAGCTCTCCCTTTGAGGATCCGACCCTATACCGTAGTCTTGCAGGGGCGCTCCAGTACCTCACATTCACGAGACCTGATATCTCTTATGCCGTTCAGCAGATATGTCTCCACATGCATGACCCGATGACTAGTCACATGGGCGCTTTGAAGCGTATCATTCGGTATCTCCAAGGGACGAAGAACCTCGGTCTTCACTTATACTCTTCTCCGATCTCCGGTCTCGTCTCTTACACAGATGCTGATTGGGCAGGCTGTCCAGACACTCGCCGATCTACATTTGGTTTCTGTGTCTTCTTGGGAGACAACCTTATATCTTGGTCCTCCAAATGGAATCCCACACTTTCTCGTTCCAGTACTGAGGCCGAATACCGAGGAGTTGCTAATGTTGTGTCAGAATCGTGTTGGCTTCGGAATTTGTTACTCGAGCTTCATTGTCCCTTGTCTCGTGCTACGTTGGTATACTGTGACAACATCAGTGCCATATACCTATCTGGTAATCCCGTCCAGCATCAGCACACCAAACACATCGAGCTCGATATTCACTTTGTTAGAGAGAAGGTAGCAAAAGGACAAGTTCGAGTTCTTCACGTCCCCTCCCGCTCGCAGATTGCAGATATATTCACTAAAGGCTTGCCGAGGGTCTTATTCGTTGATTTTAGGTCCAGCCTGAACGTATGTTAACCTCCCGTTCAGACTGCAGGGGCGTGTTAGCGATAATGTTAAGAGAGTTTGATTAATATCAAACTCTCGTAGGATATATTGTTTTGAATATTTCCTATCTGTAATTGTGTACAAATATACCAATTCAATAACATTATACGCACGGTTGAAATCCCAAATACCTTCACAAACCAACAAAACTAACATAAACTGAAGGACAATTGCTGAAATAGTAAATGTTGCTCATGGGCATAAGGGCGGTCGGAGGGGTGGGACTGCGGTAGCATCCAAAGATACTGATACAGTATGCTCCTACCATAAGAAACTGATCGAGCAGATCAGATGATAATGTCGCAGTGGTGGACCAATTATTCCCCCGATAGCATCCAAAGATACCGATACAGCAACATACTAGACCGGTAAACGTCTCAGTCGGGTATTTTTCCCATTTCTTGGGGTTCAACACGCCAAGCAACGAGTTCGAAAAGATAAAGTCTTAAACTCCTTCTCGTAAGTTTTCATTCTTTTCTTAAACTCCTTATCTTTAATCAAAACATTCATGTCGATCTCGCGTCGTTACAACCCGATTCAGGCGTCCCCGAATTTCGTTGTAACCACTTGACATCCAACCATCACGTTCGACTACAGTGGCGCCCCTGAGTCAACCCGTGATAGTGCAAACATTTCAGTTCTACGGAAAATTCGGCATGACCTATTTGTATTTTCCACTAACCCTCCGCTTAAGCGGGACAATTACCAATTAATTTTCACAAGGTATTTAATACCTAGAGTTCTCATGCTCTGTAAAACACACAACACAATCAGCACATAGAGTTCTCATGCTCCGCAAGTACACAACACAATTAAAGAGAGTGGAAGAATACTCGAGTTCTACTCTTCTCTCAAATGTTATCCCAATGGATCATCATTTCAACTTTAATTCTTTAAACAACGGTCATCATCTTAACCAAGTCATCAATCCAACAATTCAACACCTTAACATTTTAACCCTTCAATAAGTCAAGAAGTCACTACTCCAATAGGTCACCCTTTGATAAGTCAACACTTCAGTAAGTCAATACTTCAACCCCATCAATCATGGAACGACCAACCACGACGGTAACACACTTAACAATATAATTTACTCAACAACCACTTTATAACGGTTCGATCATTGCTCGTTAACCCAATACCGATCTCAACCGTTCGACTTCACCGATCACTATGTCTTACAGTCCATAGGGTAAGGATACCAATCAAGCAACGTAACCATCATAACAAAGAGATTCAAACTTAAGCAATATTGAACAATCAAGACTGGTGTCGTTCCCACTCTACGCATCAAGTATCTTCAACTTGCGTCACTGAGTACAACGACTTAGACCTCCTAACTATACCCACCTAATTGACGTTGGTCCGAGGTTTTGAAAACAAGTTTAAAATTTAAAACCCGTTTCAAATGAAACCGGGCTCTGATACTAAATTGTCACGCCCTAAATCCGGTTTTAACCGGACTCAAGACGTGACCTGAGTTAAAGATAGAAAGTACTAAACAAATGACAGAACTTTTAAAATCTCAAATAAACTCCATCAAATCATCATAAATAAATAGTTCGAAAATCTCAAACGTGAGTCAAAACTCGACATAAAGTGCAAGATAAATAGTGTTTAGTACAAACGACCAACACAACTCTAAAACAATCCCCAAGACGTCCAGAAGCTCCCGAGCCTCGAACTCTCTAGACATCAGGTACGCCTGTAAAAACAGTAAGAAAACCATAGGGGTGAGCTTACGCTCAGTAGGAGAAATCGCAACAACTCAACCTTTAGATTAATGATAAAACTGCTTAAACAAGATAGCGTAAATAACGATTTACATACTATTAACAATGAAATACTAGTAACCGGAATAAATAAGAATCGTACCGCATTCTCAAGGATAACAATAATTTAAAAGATTTTATGAAAAGTACTTTAGATGAATCATAACCACTAAAATGGGATCAAACAATATCACGCCAACCACTTGCTTTCTCAAGCCTCCGATCCACAGATAGATTCTGGTGTCACATCGGTTCCTATATTCCGATCCACCAGAGTACCCATATCATATCAGATTTTCCCTCGGTCCAGGGGAGGCACATACATCGGGGCACCGGAAACCATCCCAAAGGGACGCTCATCATCGGAATTCTCGGAAATGCCTCCAAGGGACCATATGTCATAGGGAACCAAAGTAGTGCTCCCGCAAGACGCATACACTTGGGTGAAACCACAAGTAACCATTTCCCCCAATAGCCATCCAATTGCCCGCAGGCTCCGATAATCAATGCCCCGCAGGCTCCGATAATCAATGCCCCGCAGGGTCCAATAATCAATGCCCGCAGGCTCCAGTAATCAATGCCCTGCAGGGTCCAATAATCAATGCCCGCAGGCTCCAATAATCGAACGTTATCCCGTAGGATCTACCAACACCAATGACTATAACACCACCGGATTACCCCCCCCCCCCCCCCCCGGTGTAAGTACCATACCGAACAACCAAACATCTAAAGAACAAGAATAAGGGAAACACACAATAACACATCAACCAACCAACACTTATCGAATCACACTTTCACCACAACACACCAACGACATCCACTTAATCCTTACACTTACCGTTATACTTACCTGTCATGATCCATCAGTCCATTGATCACCTGATCATGCCCCTTTCGCACAATCAGTCATACTCGATCATCAGTTCAAACATTCAATCATTCAACATTCAATCAACCAATCATGTAAACATTAACTCAAACAAGCATAACATTTAACTTGTTTCATTAGACTCTTGATTATCCTAATAGCTAGCAAACAAGCATGTGAACCTAACACAACAACCAATCCGAGTGCTCATCACGACCTCTCTACCAGTAAATCAATTCCCAAGTATTGAAAGCGAGTTACACTAGTTGTTCTCATCCTAAGCATGCATTCTAGACACATCCGGTTATTAGTAATTGAAAGACATTATTCTAGTTATTCGCATCCTATATGCAATTCTAGGACCTTTCCGATTTTATTAACCTAACATGCATATTAGTAATGAAATACTCGAGTAGTTAGGATTTCCCCTACCTTGTGGTCTTCCTCTAAAACTCTGCTGTAAAGCCGGTTATTCGCTCCTCCGTTCTTCACACGGGTTCCAGAGTGATCTTCGACTCTCTAGCTCGGGTCCAAGGCCTTTCCTTCTCTTGAGCTCGGGCTCACGGTCTTGGACCACAACAATACCAAAATTAGTAACCCAACGGAGTGTTCCTCAACCCAAACTTACAGAATAAACCTCAAACAATGGAAACAAGGTCCAAGAAGTGATCTAGAAATCGAAATGGGCTAAAAGGAAGGGTTTTTGGATCTGGAGGTCTGATTCGAAAGGTGGCCCTGACCGTAGCACAGGCCGTGCCGGAACCTGGCACGGACCGTGTCACAGACCGACCCGGTAACTAGCACGGACCGTGCGGCGCACCGGCCCGGAGTCTGACACGGACCGTGCGAGTTTCCGTGCCGGACTCACGCCCGTTCCGCGCAGCACGCCGTGCCGGTACCTGGCCCATTCCGTACGGCTTGTCGTGCCGGCATAGGGCCCGGTCCGGGTCACCACCGTAGCGAACCAGTCCAGTTTCTCCCCTTTTCTTCCCAGCTCGAGTTTCATGAAAATCAAATCAAAAACCACATTTCCAAGTCCTTCTAACTCCAAAATGTTCATCCAAAGTTGCCAAACAACAGCACCCACAATGGGTTCATCAAAACTTCAACCAAAAAATTAATCCAAGCAACCTGCTTCACTACTTCTTCTCCAAGTAACAACCAAAAAGCTAGTTCTTCAACTTCAAGCCAAAAACCCACAAAACCCAAATTTGAGAGTAGATGAAATGGAGAATAGAGAGCATCCATACCTCTAGGATGGTGAGATGAAGAAGATGGAAGGAAAATGGAGGCAAAAGGACCAAGAACAAGCTCCAAAATCCAAGCTTTCTTCTCTTTCTTCTTCCTCAAGAAATGAGCTCTTCTCCTCTCCTCTCCTCTCCTCTCCTTGTGATTTTCGGCTGCAACACTAAGGAATGAGCTTATTTGTGTGCTCATGTTGCTTTAAATGACCTATTTTGTCCAATTACCGAAAAGCCCTTAAGGTCTTATCCCTTTAAAGGTAAGTTGGGAGGGTATAAGAGTCAATTGAAGCTCCTTTTTCATCCTCCAAGCCAAATATGACAAGTGTCATGTGGGGTCACTTCCACTTAATTAATTTCCAGCTTTCCAAGATTTTATCGGAAAATAACCGATGTAAAGTCTAAGTTTGACCGAAATTTGACCTAACCAATAGTACAGTCAAACTGAAGGAAATGGCCCAAATAAGCTAACCGTGATGACGGCTAAGCTTTTTGGGCCCTGAAAAGGTCCCGAATGGCTTCCTGAGCCATCAATTGACTTTTCCGACCGAAAGTCAACTTGTCTAGAATTCACCGGTTCGACCGGGATCGACCGGGAGCGGTTCTTACATCCTTGGTACCCCTTGTGTAGAGCTCCCCTTCCCTTTACCACCCATATAAGTCCAATTCGTCCATGGGGTGGCCTTTCCATGTTTCACTTTCTCCAGTGCCGATCTCGGGTCCCCCGGCGCCTTCAGCGACGACCCCCGCACTCCTCCAATAACCGGACAGACCGGAAACAGGTGACCCACACAACAACAGCCAAAACAGTGCTCAGGTAAGTGTTCATAGGAGATACTCAGTCGAGTTCGTACCTGGGATACCGATAGGCGAAACAAGAGTTGACTCTGCAGAGGTACTCTAATGTCTGCCCTGATTCGGATCTTCATGAATTCCCCCCAACAGAGACCCTCCTTGTCCACATCCACCCCTTGGAAGACCCCCAGCGTGTTCCCCACTTTGAATCCCACGTCTCTTGTCCATGCCCCCACTGGGAGATTCGAAACTCGCGCCAGACCGAGAAATGGTGGAATTCTAGGTCCTTGACCTGCATGTGGGCCATGAGATCAGTAAACAGAACTAGGGAGTCCCAGAAGTACCAAGGTTCCCCCAGCAGAACCCTTTCCCTCTCCTTAGCTGTGCGGAAGAAAAAAGCGACCAACCCTCCTCCAGGGACTTAGCCTCGACTTTCATCCCTCATACATCCTCCATTCGCGCTACCACAGATTTCTTGAAAATCTTCCTGGAAGTCAGAACCTTAGCAGCCAACGCGAATCTATACGAATTTCCTCTTTCAGCGACCTCTTGAACCGACACCACGTCCTCCTTAATCCTCATCGCGCCCATTTGGGAACCCAGGTCCCCGACTCTTGTTCCCGAAGTGTGTCAATCCTCCCTTTGCGGATCAAATGAATTAACCATGGGTATCGGGTCCGCCTGACCCGGCTGGATCAGCTGGCCAAATTCATTAAATCCGAAACCCCGAACCTGACCCGATCCTGCCCCAGCTCCGCTCCGCTCACCCAGGCCACGCCGCGGACCATCCGACCCGTCCATAGTGGCCCGACCCGCACCGTACCTCGCAGCCCATCGGGCCACCTCATCAGTCCTTTCCTTGGCCCGAACCTGCCACTGGACCAGCCCATTCCTCGGTGTCCAGTCTCGGTCCAAACCCCCAGCCCGACACACGTCCCTCATGAATCCCCGGCCCAGGCCCGTTTGCACTTCAGCCCGGCCCAGCGAAACCCTATCAGGTTCGTGCGCCGCCACCGCCTTCCCTTTCCTTCTCCTCCACGCAAGCGCCTCGGGCGTCTCCTCCGGCGTGAGGACCGAGTCCGAGGACACCAATATTCGCGTTTCTTCCTCCCCCCTGATCGGCGACGGCATTGGAGCAACACCCCCCTCCCCGCCGGCCATAGAACCACCGGCTACATACGTTCTCCGACCCGCCCCACTTCCCAGGCGTCTCAGTCGAGGACCCTTCGCCTGAGTACGGCGAAGGCATCTCGGTCCCGACCGGGTTCGTCCTCCCAGAACCCAGCCCTCCTCCTCCATGTTCTGGGCCGAGAACTGCATCACCGGTGCAGCCTCGTCCCGCTCCGTCCACGTACCTTCCGAGAGCACGAGGTCTTCGTCTCTCGTCGCCTCCACCTCCGGTGTCTCCGGCTCCGAGCCGTCCTGGGCATCATGCTCCGACAGACTTGGATCGTGAGCCATCCCGTCGTCGATACTCTGCTCCCCGTCTCCTATCTCTCCCGAGAACGCCATGGACGCACGAGTGGTATCAGAAAACTCGAACCCTAAACCCTAACAGAGGAATAGAGAGAGTTGTGTCTTCATATTTTGTTTCTAATATATCTATTAAAAATTAAAAAAATACAAATCCGATTAATCTTCGAAAATCTTAGTTGTCCGATTAGCACCTAACAACTTTTAGAACTATGATGATCTGTTTTAGCATAAATATTGGTAGAGTAAAAAGGATAGTTAAATTATATTGTACAATAACACACAAAAAACATTAAAATGTTAGAACAAGAATTCGAAGTTCCGTCAAACATTCAGGTGATCCTGGGAAATGTACTTTCCTTAAGGCGACTTATTGTAAGTGCAAAAATAATTCGAGAATGGATAAGGTCAATTGTTAGCAAAAATAACTTGCTTTTCTTTTTACTATAACTTAACTTAACTAAAACACCAATAAGTGGTAGCAGCCAGATTTGAAAAAGTTCTCATGATATTGAAATTCCATATCTGTGCATTGTATAAAAACTTCCTGAAAAGGCAGGAGACTTTTAGAGCATGTCCAAAACCGCATATCCGTGCTCGAATTCGGGGCCGCAGCCGGAAGACCCGCACCACTGCAACATGGAGGAGAAGAGCTACGAGCAACACAGCTCTACCCGTAGCCGCAACTCAATGTGTGATCGGGTGCCACACCCGTATCCTTTTGTCCCGCCAATGACACCATAACATGTGACAAGAAAAAAGAACACTTGATTTTGTTGTTTTTAGCATAAAATGGACTATTATATTAATGAGCTTTCTAAAACTCGAAACTCGATATATATTAAATGGAAATACTGAAAAAGGTAAGACAATGCTTCGGTGACATTCAAAGCGTAGTAAAATATTGGGTCATTCCACGTGACAATCTAGGGAGTTCCCTATTCAAGCGGTGATTAACAGGAGAGAATGTTGTGTTTTTTTTTGTCTCGATTCGGTCAAGCTTGTATAATCTCAACAACTTTTAAGGAGTTTCTCAAGGAAAAGAGCAGGCTAAGGATCATATAGATTAGGTCTCGATGGGGCGGGGTGTGGCTACTCTGTGACACCCCGTGCTGCCCTTATTGCCTCATTTGGACCAGCGAGGCTTTCTCAACTCAGGGGAGGGGGGAGTATTCCAAGTTCTTCCATGTCGGTTCGGAGGGTGACTACCAAACCTTAATCCCAAGGGGGAAGGTCGATAGACAAACTAGGAGGCCGCCCAGAAGTCCTGCATGTGCTCGTGTCTACGTCCAAGGTCCACCGATCTGACCTAGTATTGCTATTGGTCGCCTATTTCTCGATCTCTTCCCCGACCGGAGTCAACATATTTGGTCGGATGTCGACCAAAATCCGGATTGTAAATAATTCAATTCTAAGGCGGGGATATCCTGGTCATCCTCTTGTGTGCCGACTAGCTTCAACGGGCTCCTCCACACGAGCTCATAACTGAAACAGTCACCAAGTATAAACCCTTATCGAAAGGTGGCGACGTACATAGTGAGGATCCACGGGTGGGTCGTTCTCTCTTGAAGGAGGGATAGTCCGATACTCGGCTCCAAAAGGGTGACGACCATGGTAGGGTGGTGGTGCCCCAACCATTCTGGTGTAGCAAAGGGGTCGCGCTTCTGGAGCGAGCGGAAAAGGGTGAGGAGCTATATGAGCACGATCACCCATGTGTCCACCAAGGATCAATCGCTGCATTATCGACCATTCATCCTTCAGGCAACGACGACGACGTGTTAAGTCTGGCTGTTGGGGGCGGTCATCGGGGATAGATGTAGGAGGTCCTACTCCGTCGGACATGGCCAACAGAAGGAGGGGTGACGGTGGATCAAGACGGGAATGTGGAAGGTGCTCAGCCAATTGAGCCATGGGCCCTATAGCGTCATACGTGTCGTGGATGGCTGACATGTTGAGAGACATGTCGGGAAGAGGAGCAACAAAGTTTGGTGACGACGTTATGGTGGCGGAAATGATAGTGGCTTGGAATAGAAATGGAGAGAAAAAACCGTAGAAGCCTGATTTACTTGATTTTTTTGTTTATTTGTACTGTTTTAATTTTATTTTTTTCGTTTAAACTCTATTACTAACCGTTTTAATCATTTTTTTAAAATTTCTTATTTTTAATTCTAATTTTTTTATCCTTTTAAAAACCTTCTTTATTGATTTTCTTTATTATTATTATTATTTTATATTTTTACTGATTATTTATTTACTTTCTTTATTTTCTTTGTATATTTTAATTATGGACTTTTCACGAGACATCTTTGTAGGCTTCACACTACTGTAGAATATCAAAATTCAACATCGCATTCTCCAGCTTCAAAGTTTTAAAAATATAATATTTAATTTGAAGCTTCGGATTCAACATCTCTCTAAACATACCATGAATGTACATGCTTTTAGGATTACGTACTTTATCACACAGGATACAACCGGTCTGAATGCAAGGCAGTTGTTTAAGTCTTATGATAGCCGTCGGGAAGGATGAATGTAACCAGGTCTAAATAGAAGTTTACTATCGAGAAGTAATTAACTTGGATTTGAAACCAAGAATCGTTGAGTAGCTAGGCGGGGCTTTACATGTCCCATCTATCCCTGTTAGGCACGCTCCCGACGAAATCCGTTACTAGTCCATTGACGCTCTAACAAACACCCAACAATGGCAACACAAATCCTACAAAACTCCCCCTAGAGACACATCATAAATGTCTCCACATGCAAAGTAAAGCAAAGCACGAGTTTTGTGAAATCGTCGGACGCTGCTTTCTTTTTCGAAATGACTAAAATTGACATGGAACTTGAAAAGAAAAAAAAAGAGTTGGGATTGATGATTCTAAGTATAAGAAAAAATATTATTCAAATATTCATGTTTTTTTAGCAAAAGAAACGGTTTCATTTAATAAGTAAAATTACATAGAAGTGCATCGAGGAACATGCTCCTCGACCACTGAGCCAAGGTCATATAGAGTGAACATAGGTTCTCTGACCCTTTCAATACCATTACTGCCACCTGTGGTGTTTTGATGCCACATGGGCAATGAAAGAAGATAAGCGGAGAGACAATAAGACCGGATATTTCTATGGACCTCAACATTAAAAGTGATAGGGGGAGGCAGCGCATCATACATGTACCCCTCCCAGATCCAGTCCCTGATGCATTTGCCAGTACTCATTCCTTCTGGCAGGGCTGCTTGCCCGCCCTAGGTTGATAATCCTGGGGATCCCCAAACGCCGGCCTCTTGTGAGTACCATGACCACTCCTCTGGCCAGCCGCTCCAGGTAATATCGCCTTGTTGCGCCCTCGTCCACACGAGCTCCTGCAACCTCAGTGGGTTGTGGCAAAACCTCTAAGCGAGAGATCGGGGGCTGAGGTGGATCCTTACTAGCCGAGCCCTCATGCTCTGGGAAAGAAGTAGGGGGCTGAGGTGGGGCTCTGCTAGACGACCCATGAAGCTTCAATCGAGGGGACGTGGGAGTCCAGAGAGCTTTGGACAGCTGCAGGTACCCTACCGGGCCAAAACACGGGGGTGGTGTAGGCAGACTGACCGGTTCCCCCCAGTCAATGGCATACCAGCTGACCTGCTTTTCCTTATCGTACTCCAGCATGAAAGATCCAAGGTGAGGTGGACCCTAAACCACCCACGTACAGTCCTTCAGGATATGACCTATCCGGCCGCAGTTATAACAGAAGTTCAGAAGCTTTGAGTACGTGAGGTCCACACTAAAGGGTCTGGAAACTCTAGGAACCGAAGCACCAGTCCTTTCCTTAGAGGCCGTTCCAAAAGATGCCAGAATCGAACCTTAACAGCCCCTGCCCATCATATACCCCACTGATCACATGTGACCTCTACACACATTCCTAGGGCATCCCCGATAGAGTACTCGTCTCCCTTGTCCGAACCAGGGGAGGTAGTCCCCTAGCATGGACCCACAACTGCACTCGAACCAAGGCGGGAAACTCCCTAGCGCAAGGGTACAAATCCCCCAGCAGTAGAACCCGGCCATCGAAGCACTATGGCTTATTACGTCGGACTTAAGCCCGAGATTCCGACGACCAAAAATAGAAGCCAATTAGTCCCTGCCCTATGTCCTTCACCACAAGCCCTTCCGCATCCCTACCTCATGCATTGGTAATGACCCGGAGGAGCATGTCCTTCCGAGGGGGTTTGGGTGACCATAGGCGACCTAGCATCCCCCACTGTTGGCGAGCTAGTGACGTTGTCGTTTTTGCCCAGGACGTCGGGACCACCACCTCAATCTCCTCCTCCTCGTCCAAAAAGCAGAACGAAAGCCCGTCCTACAGACCTTCCAGGGACGCCTGGAGCTCAGCCTCCTTGGGTGTCCCAGCCGAAGGGAATTCCTCTATAAGAAGGTGTTTCGCTCGATCCCGGGTCATCCCTGGCGGAGTAGTCAGGGCCGCCTATAAGATCAGGCGGTTGGCCAGGTTGAGAAGACACCGCCCTAATCCCAAAGCCAGAGCTGTCGTTCTAGGGAGCTCCTCCATAGGGCTTTCCTTTCACTGGGTCTCTCTGCAGGACGGGAGATGCCCCTTATTGGGTCCCCTTTGTCATCAGATGTAGGAATAACCACCTGATCCCATGTAATTTTGGGAGTTGGTGGCCGAACCGGGTTAGGGTTCGGAAGAGGCGAAACCCTAGGGAAGATCGGGGTAACCCCGAAAATGGCCGGAACACTAGAGTAGCATCGATACGTACCCCATCCCTAGCCATCCCTGTTTCCACTCCATTGGCCACCAGAACCCTAGGGTTCCCGTCCCCACGGGTCGGGACCAGATGAAGGTTGTGGCCGATTGAGGAGCCAGCAGGGAGGGGTTGAGGGGCAAAGGGGGTGGGGTTTGGGGGAGGTAAGGCCAAAAGGTCATTGCTTATAGAAGAAGTTACCCTAGATTGGCGCAACGGTCGACCCCTCTTCGGCTTAGGAGCCGATACCAGAGGTGCCGCACCGAAGGAGAATTCTCCTTTCGGGATCGGACCCAGAGGTAGATGAGTCACAGGGTGGTTAGGGGGTGGTGGAATCACGGTAGCCTTGAGTTTACGGCGACGGTGGACCTTGTCTCCCACCCCAACCGCAGGGCGAGGAGACGGGAGAGGGAGGAGAGGACCACTGGTAGGAGCAGCGGTTTCCGGAGCATGCAACACGACTGTAACAGATGGAAAGTACCATAACGACGGACACAGGCTAAAGCTAAAGGGGATCTCAAAATTGAGAGAGAAATTTAGGTACCAAGTCTTGTACGCGGTTTTTTTCAAATATTCATGTTTGTGAATACTTTTATGTATGAATTTAAAATAAAATATAAAGGGAGATGAACTTAACTCCGATGCTAAAGAAAGGGAATGGATGGAAGAGTGAAGACAAAGGTATCAAAAGAAGGGGACCCCATGGAGACCTAACCTAACATAGGAATTAGGGCAGGCTCGTAGTAGTAGGGGTACCAACCATATATAAACACAAATATTGAAGCTGTATTTATTTATTTATTTAAAGTGCCACTTGTGTTGTACATCTGTAATATAAGCCACTAATAATAATGTGATGTAAGCCTCCATCACCCTCTCATGAAAACTATTATATGATGAACGATGAAAAACCCATGGCGTTTAGAGGACTTTATTGATTACTAATTATAATAATTCGGGTAACTTTTTGAATTTCTAATCCCAATATATCACCAACCTCCTTAGTGACCCACCCACTAATTAATTTGTATAGTCAGGTTACTATACACATGGTTTTACAAGTGCGTTTGACAAATAAAGGATAGTTGAAGAGTTCATAGTGATATCCACTTATAATTAAGTCACGATCTTAAAATTGGAAGTGAGGTTAATATAATTTTAGAATCATGTGCTCTTCTATCATAGGCATGATTCGGATGTACGAATATGAAAATGCTGTTTATTTTGACCATTCAGGCATGGAATTTGATACAGAAAACAGTATTACATAATATGTTCAATCACATACAGGAAGAAATTAACATCACATGCATCTTACATTTGGTTTGGTATATTTTCTGGGATTCACATTACATGACAGAACACTCTTGTGGATTTTCTTCAGTGTAGTAGCCTGCCGGTCGACTGCGGTAAGAGTCCGGTGGGTTGTAGCCGCCGCCGTAACTGTCATACACCGGCCTCCCATACACCGCGTAGTCGTAAGGAGCATGTGGCGGTGCTCCACCGCCATTACCGATGTAGTAGGGTCCGCCCGGCAGCCCTTCATAGTAGGGCGTACCGGCCATTCCGTACTGGTAAGCCGCTACGCTCGGGAACCCGGCTGCCGGCGCCGGAGTCGGCTTCTCCGCCGGTTTTGGTTTCGGGGCTTCCTCCACAAATGTCACTTTCGGCTTATCTTTAGGCTTGTCGTCCGCCACTTTGGGTTTTTCCGCCGCAGGTTTTGGCTTCTCGGCCTCTTTGGGTTTAGGCTTCTCAGCCTCTTTGGGCTTGTCGGCCGCTTTAGGCTTCTCGGGCTCTTTGGGTTTGGGCTTTTCGGCCTCTTTGGGTTTGTCAGCCGCCGGCGCCGGTTTGGGTTTGTCTGCGGCGGGCGCCGGTTTAGGCTTTTCGGCCTCTTTGGGTTTCTCCGGCTCTTTTTTCTTGTCGTCTTTGACGATATCGATGCTCTTGATGGCTCCATCGCCCTTATAGCAGAGCTTTTGCAAGATCTTTTCGGGGCTACAACAGACGACGATGATGGTCACCGTATTGTTCTTCTCATCGTAAACCTGGTCCCGTACTTCTGTTGTTCACAAAATTGAACTAAATCAACTTAGATATATTCAATTACCGACAAAATAATCATAATAATAAAATGAGAGAAAGGGAGAGAATAGACTGACGAGGGAATTTGCAGAGCACTTTCTTGACCTTCTTGTAGCAGCGAGAGCACTGCAGGTCCACTTTCAGTACCATTTTAGTCACCTGGATTAGCTCAGAGTTCAAAATATGTCCCGATAAATCAACAATTACACACACATTATGGTCGAAGAAGAAACTGACCTTCTCTGCCATGGCGGAGTGACGATGAGATCCAATTGCGATGAAAGAGGAGGAGGAGGAGAGATCTCTCAAATCCCAATCAGAGAGGTCCCTATAAATGTCATCAGAAGAGACGTCAGTGGTCCTGATTCCACAATATCTCAGCCAATGGATAGGCGACACGTTGATTGTCGTTTCGATGGGTCTGGTTAATGGTAGGCTAGTATGTATAGCAACTACGCCCATATCCTTTAGTTTCGCCATTTCCATGTGCTGCCTTGCATTATTGACTTCTCTTTTGCTGTGTGAATGTGTGCTTCCTAAGTTACGCTTACACTTACACAATGCCCCATGGGTTTTCGGTTATTGCCAGGTACGCAGTAATGGGCCATGCTCCCTCCCTCTTCCACCGTACACGTGTCCTGTCTCTTCTTGGATCCCTTTGTCTCCCCTACAGATCACACCTTTTTTCGATCTTTATTACATTCATGGCATTGATGCTCTCAATTTTCGGCACTGATTCATCTATACGAAGCAAGTACGTGACTCGTAAATTGTAATTTAGTGAAATAAATTAAATTTGTCATGTGGGCGGAAGAGAATCATAATCAATTCAGCGCCATTTAAATTGTATGTTCTACGACCATCTCTCTATATACATGTATTTTTATATTTACATATTATATGTTTTGTGAGGAATATTTTCTTATTTTGATTAAAAAATGAATTAAATATGAGTATGGAGGAACTGGTGGGGGCAAAGATGGACGCTTGTCATGTACAATAGTAACAAGAATGCTCGAGTTTCTTGTGGCGGCGTTAGGAATCCAGCCTGGGAAAGAATGTGACTGGTTAGGCCTAACTTCTATGACGATTTCATTTTATTATAAGTACTAGTTTGATTATGCAAATGGAATTGTTATTTCTGATCGTTTTAATGATAAAGGTATAATTAATTAGAATTGAAGTAAAAAGGTTCACTTTCCCATAATTAAATGGTTGATTACTAAAGTATGATATTTCCCTCAAGCAATCGAGGGTAGGTAAGAGAACTCACAATAAATTTTTATGGTGGAAACCAAGTCATGAGCTAGAAAAGACGTTAGTTGGAGGAGATATGCGTTCCAATCAGGGCTATAAAAGGTGTTAGATGCTAGTCAGATGATAAGAATCCCTAAACGTTATGCGGAAACTAATTGAAATATAGACATATTTGATTATTTTATTATCGATAAATATATATTACACATGTATAATCAAATATTTTTTTTTGAAAATGAACGATTGTATATTATAAATAACGTGTGTTTATAGAGCGAAAAAAAATAGTAGATTAAAGAGCTCAAGGCACTGACTGTCTCCGGTAAGCGCATGGAGGGTGATACTACGGTAGCGTCTGACGACACCGATACAGCGAATCCAGACTGACGGAAGCTAGGGTAGAGCAGCCCCTTACTGGAGATAAGTAATGGTGGATAAAGTACTGCACCGGATTGTCAGCGTGTGTCGTCCTCCCTTGGCTAATAATGGTAGGGCTCCAAAACGCGGGATTGCTGACCTCCGAGCTGGTAGAGAAGTACTGTGCCGGTTCTTGGTGGGACCGCTGCCACCTTACGTCCATAGGGGCGGTACAACCGGTTGACCACCCTCTAGACCACCTCGGGCTCATTCGGCTAGGCGAGGGTGCTTACCGCCCTTCGTCGTTGTACGATACATCCCTTTTGACCGTGTAAAGCCCACCTCTTGCCCTCCTTATCCCACTAAGTCTTCAGCTGTCCTCGGCCCACTAGTATTTGGGCCTCCAACCCTCAACTCGAGCCCACCACAAGAGGCTCGACCTGACCCAAGAGCCCAAGGGCCAGGCCGAACGACGCTTCGCCGCAACCCGTGGTCCCAAGACGGTCCCCCCCCCCGCCGCCAGGTTCCTTCCTCCCTATATCCGGCCGGAGTCTCTTCCACAACGTCCTAAGGGTTCAGCAACGGTAACGATCCTGCCGGAGTCGAACCTGGCGAAGTCAGACCCCGACACAATTCCTTCACCGCGGTCCGCCCCCATCGGAAGCTCCTTCCTTAAGGTCTCCATCCTCCCTTTCCCCTAGGGATTGTCGGAGCTATCTCCCCCGTCGTGTTGGCGGAGAAGCCTTGAGATGGATCTCCCAACGCCGCCCCTCCTGAGACCGGTAAAGTTGCAGGCGAACGAGAGGTCGCACGAGACAGCAAGGGTGGAAAAGCTGGCGGGAAGAGACCCACCGGACCTGCCTCAGATTCACCACTGCTGGACGTGTGACGGTTGTCGGAGTTGGAGAACTTCGCCGCCGCCATATTCGCTAAAAACCATAATCGTAGAAGAAAAGGGTCGCACAGTACGATTTAGTGATTTTTTATTTAAAATATAAATGATTTTAATAGATAATGTATAAGGAAACATATTCTAATATAACATGGGTATTATTTCAATTTACCATGAGTTTTAATTTTAATAGATAAAAAGTCACAAATACACAAGAAAACTGTAACTAGTTTCAAATTATGGTCATCTTAGCACCATGATCTCATGTAATTAAGTTAACACAAATTTTAATTTTTTTTTCCTCTTGTAATATACATAATATGCAAATTATTACATGAATTTTTTCATCTAAGAACCATTTACTCATCAATGTAAAAGTTAAGGATTAAAAATACAAAAACATGGGTCTACCCGCCTAGTCCTCAGCTGGTCCACCTAGGCCCCATCCACTTCGTCTAGCCTGCTTAGCTGCTTCCCAACCTGTATAATCGGTCACGCCTCCTCATCCCACCCGACTCGGCCGAGTCGAGGCGGTTTTTTCATATTGGGCGCCTAGCCCGCCTTTTACACTAGTTCCGATATGGTTAAAAGGTTGTTTAGTTATGAACAATAACTAATGGGCATAACTTTCCTAAAAAAAGAGTCAATGTTGACGGTTTAAGAGTTCAACAGAAAGGTTTCCTCGATCGGTCGTCTGCAGTTTTTGGGGGATGTTGTTAGGAATCAGTCTCAAGCCGTTTAGGGAGAGCAAAGGGAGGGAATCTCTCCTTCTCAAACTGATTCTTAACAAAGAAAAGAGCTATTTGATACTTATAGATATCCGAATATTTTGGATGGGAAGATATTATTTTTCAAGAAAAGAGCTAATGGCTCTTGGAAACCGTTGAGATCGGTCATTGTTTCCTCTAAACAAGGTCAAGTTGAGGCCTCAATTGTGGATGTTGTAGCTTCTTCTTCTCTCGACTATCTGTCGGGTTTTTGTGCCCTATGACAATCCACATGGACATATTACAACATCTTTGTGATTAGTATTAGTTGTCAAACTTTTTATTATCACTAAGTTGTAGTGGTAATGAAACCATGAATATACTACTCTTTCTAAGGTATCGGGGCACAACTTCGCAATAGTAGAACTCTTAGTAATGTTTCATTTCACTGACAGCGTCATACGAATCCTAAAGGGTCACACAAAGAATAAGACTGCACCAAAACGGACAAAATGGTTTTAATTAAATAAAATAGTGTATACAATTATATTTGATATGGTGTAACACTTTGATTTAATTCAAATACTCATGAAGCAATATTGGTGTTTGTATTTAATTATTATAATATATAATAATTAGATAAAAATAGAAAGCCAGATATATAAATATATTTGGGCTTGGCCAAAAACCCCTATAGCCCATAGGGAAATCCGACCAACCCATATATATTTGATATATTTTCAGCACTTATTTATTTAATATGATAAATGGAAAACCCCTGAATTCTAGAAAGTCAAGAATTAGAAAAAGTAATTAGACTAGGTCAATGTTTTCTAATCTTATTTGGATTATACTTAAAGTAAGACCAACACCTGTAAGTAAGAAGCTAAGGTTGGTCGAAAATCATAAGCTTCATAACTGAAAATTTCTGCCATCATATAATTTTTTTTGATAAGAAATGATTTTATTAATACTTTTTAGTTTAAAAAATTTACAAAGTGATGTGATAATACCACATAGGGATCGACCTCGATACTTGAAAAAACTAAAAACAAATCGAACTATCGAACCCAACAAACTGGGCCTACGAGTGGAGTGGATCAGCGCCCAACCATCACAAGTACCCAAAGGCTACACCACTACTACCTAGGAACCCTTAGGTCACACAAGTCTCGCATCTCCACTGCGAACTTGATGTCGACAGGGATGCCGACATAAACGAATCATCCCCCCAACGCCACCTATATCGGAGCCGACGACCAACATCTTGAAACCCGACTCCGAGCCCCACAAACTAGATCCGACGGCCAACATCGCGAAGACCCGAGAAGGAAGTAGAAAGCCCACATCGCCAAGATCTGTCCCTGTCCATCCTGTGGTAGCCCACCGTCGGCCTTCACCGCACGACAATCCCGAGGGAGAGAGAACAACTCCATGAAGCCCCAAAACTTGAGGGAAAATACATTAGACACAAGGATCTAGAATCACGGTCGATGGAAGGCGAGGCGAGGAGCGAGATAACCCTCGGCCAATAAGCACCTTCGGTCCAGATTTGAACAGGTGAAGCGTTAGAGAACCTCATGAAGACCGAGTCGCCAAGCCACCGAGAGAACAACTACACAGAGCCAATCAACGAGAGACTAGGGCCACCAAAGGCCTCATTGGCAACCTAAATAGCGCCGCAAAGCCTTTGGCAGCCACAACGACTAACCATAGAAAAAATGTTTGAGAGGAGGTTCGGTTTTAGACGAGAGAGAAAATGAATAGAGAAAGAGTCCAAAAAAATCTGCTACCCTATAAAGTGACATTGTGAATTTTTCGTTCAAGGAGTTCTAGCATGTTTAGTTGTGGATCTATCTTTCTCGTGGTGGATATTGTTAGAGGGCGAACGTTTGAGCGCCTATGACTACAAATTCAAAGGCCCCCATCTCGAACCAGTTGATTCCAAAGTAGCTTATTCAAGGTAATTCCCGTTACATAATGCATATAATAGAAATTATATGATATATGTGATTTATGCTAAAACAAGGATTAAAGCGACAATTTTAAGAAATTTTTTGTTTACCATCGTTTTAACGTAACACATCCCATAATCCACCACTATCCACCACCTAAGTTTGAATATGTGAAGAGGTTCTGAGGGTCTTTCAGGCGAAGGAGTGTTTAGTCATAACACCCCTCCTGAATCGTTTGTATTTGACTAGAAGAGGTGTTTTCGGACATGGGAAGAATTGTCAAAGTGCAAGCTCCTGCAATACCAAATTATTGAGGAAAGTGGTTTACGTTCATCCAGTTCTCCTTCAAGAAATACATGGAAAGAGCTATCCTTTGCTTTAACGGTTTCACTCTCAAAGGTTATAAACTTTTTGTAGCTAAAGCTTGGAATTATGTACTTTAACATTCACAAGATGTTCTGTGGTATCAACGCATAGGTAGTTCCTACAAAATTGTCTTCTGGCTGTGTTGAATATGAATAGATACGTGGATGCAGTGATGAAGGAGATACCAGGTCAATGTGTTGTTGAGAGACTTAAGGAACATAATGGTGCTGGTTAACTACTGGGATCCTAGATTTGAAAAGGAAATGTTGAGGGATGAAGCTTCTAGGTTGCAACAACGGATGTCGGTTCTACCTAAAAAACAAAATCTATGTTCAAAAGGAGGAAGATTTTATTGGGTTGTTATTCATGGTATACCAATTCAAGGGTAGTGTGAGGAGACTTTTCAGGCTTGCTTAGCTGAGTTTGGAACTATAGTTTTTGTGCATCCGAGGTCTCAGTCGAGTCTATATTTAGATGTTACTTATGTATTGATTCATTCACACATTCTTCGTGGAATCACAAAGAAAACAATAGTTCTTCTTGGGGAGGAGAGGATTATTGTGCTTGTCAACTTTTTGGACCACTTGATTATTCTAATTATCGAGAGTTTTAAAGTTTTTCCTTCTTAAATTATGTATGATCAAATAAATGGAGGTGCTTCTGGCTCAAGCTGTCTCGAAATTGCAGGAGATGATTCCTCAGGTGAGGCCGGGAAGAAGAAGACATTATTCGTGCTTCTGATTAAAATATTGGTCGTGTCGGATGAGATGAAGTCAATCAATGTGAAGAGAATTCTCCTATCTTGGAGAAGAATTTATTAGCCAATAAGTGGTGAGATTGGAGGTTTAATTGTTGGGGGAACTATTCAAAATCGGTCTGAACACTTTAGGGAAGATTTTGTGATCAGCTGGCATTATTTACATCTTGAGGAAGACCAATCTCCTCTAGGTCTATACTGTGAAATGTTATCTCATACAATCTTTCTTGCTCTGGGGACTCTTCCAGTGGACAAAGAGGCAACTCAGGGAGGACAAGTAGGGTATACCCAGTTAGTACCCTACCCGTTCTTACCCGATTGAGTTGGGTATTACCAGGTTACTACCCTCCCCGTTTGCAACATAACATATTCCTACACAAAGCTAATTATAAGACAAAAAATTGTTGGTTTAATATGATATGACTACGTATTAATATCAACATATTCATATGTAAAACTAATTATAGGACAAAAATTGTTGGTTAAGTATGACATGACTAAATATTAACATCAATATATTCATATGTAAAGTTAATTAGAAGAAAAAAAGTTGTTGACACTAATCATCTAATCAAGGGAAAATTGCAAAACAAAATAACATATTCTTGAATCATGTATCAACTTATAAATAACCAATCAATTAGTAAAAACTATCAATTCGATGTAAATTTAAGTAGCCAAGAATATGAAACTTTAGAAAATTTTCCAAACCACAAGTCTCAACATAAAATAATCTTAAAAACAATAACAATTAATCACTTTCAAAATTTTCTTTTCGATTATCAATAAACAAAATCATATATATAGGGACAGGATAACGTGAGAACAACCGCCCTTATTGTGCGAACTGCAGACGCACAGGAGGGCGATACATGTCATTTTCACGCGCTCGCACGTGTGTTGGTCACGTGCGCGTATGCTGCTGGTAGCGCGCAGATTTTGTTGGTCAATCGATCCTAGTGCTGGCCGATCAACGATGGTGGTACTGGTACAATACACACACAGTGCTGGTACAATACGCACACAGTGCAACTGTCACGCCCCAAATCCGGTTTTGACCGGACTCGAGACGTGAACCAATAAGATAATAAACAATAATAAAACCAAATTTAATTAACAAGAATCTCTGAATAAAAGTCTGAAAATCTGAGTTCAAATTTTAATAACCAAATAAATTAAGGACAAGTTTAATCCGAAACTGGAAGTACGTCTCTAATAGATAAAACGACCCGGATCCTCAAGGTGCTCCCGAGCCCTGAGACAATCTCTAAGTCTACTCATCAATGTAACCTGTAAAAACAGAGGGAGTGAGCTTACGCTCAGTAGGAAAAAGTAGTAAAGGACAAGGACTCCCGCTTCGTTTCCAAAATTCTCAATTAGTACAATTACCAAACGACACAACACAATTAGGGATCAACAGGAAATGTACACTTGATAAATAACAACTCAAAAGGAGAACAACGGGAAGACAACTTATTCCCCAATAGACGTCAACTAAAGAAATACACGAATCCCAAATATAATAGATACTTAACCCACAAGACTCTGATCCACACACTAACACCCATATCATACCGAAACACGCATCGACCTAGATGTCTTCCCGGAACTCACATCAGTGGGGTGGAACAAGCAATACAAAAATACCGGAATGCACCATCCTTCTTCTCGGAACACACGTCGGGGTAAATCACACAAACAATATACCGGACCGGCACACACCTCGGTTGGGTATTTTCCTATAGCACGGGGTACAAGTCATACCGTAACATCCAAATCATACATATAGGTAAAGCAATAACAACCACACGGTAAATCATTAACAATTCACACACAATAATTCTCCCTTAATACGTCAGATCTCACGGCTATAACACAATTTACCGACATCCAGTCGGAAGGCAGACACACCTTATCACGGTTCATAGCTCATTTTACTGACGCTTAGTCGGAAGGCAGGTGCGCCTCATCATAGTTCATAGCTCATTTTACCGACGCTTAGCCGGAAGGCAGGTGCGCCTCATCACGGAATCACAGCTCATTTTACCGACTCCTAGTCGGAAGGCAGGTGCACCTCATCATAGTTCATAGCTCATTTTACCGACGCTTAGTCGGAAGGCAGGAGCGCCTCATCACATTACCTGATCATTGGTTCCCGGAATTCCCATCGGGTAAACACAATCCGTCGGCCTACTATACAATGCTTCGTGCAGTGCCATAATGTTACTGGCCTGAAAGCGTTGTGGTAGTCGCACACGGCTAGCTATTTCCGAACTCCGACAAACGGTGCTCTTACTTCTACTGTGTTTTCGCAGGGGTCGTACTAGTTCCCGTGGAACACTGGCATTCGGCCTTTACGTGTTGACCTGAGTCGGTTCTGGAGTCGGATCTGGGTCGGGTCTAGGGCCGGGTCTGGGTCGGTTCTGGGTCCGGTCGGGTCTGGGTTCTGGACCGGGTCGGATTCGGGTCTGGTTCTCGGATTCGGGTCGGATCCAGGTCAAGACAGATTATTTAATTTAATTAATTTAAATTAAAGGATTTAAAGAGGAAAACTTCATCGGACTTAATTGATAAAATTATAGGACTGTTACGGACTGGACTGATTACCGTCCTTATGTGTTAAAACCAGGCTTTGACCTCGATCGTGGAGAAGACCGGAGGTAGGCCCGGACGTCAGCAGCTAGGAGACGTAGCTGTTGTGTTCATCTTGAGGTAGGGAAAGTAGTGAATACCGGTTTAATCACGGAAAGTTACTAGTATGCTTGATTATGTAATAATAATAACCGGAAAGGTCCTGGTTGGCATATAGGATGTGATTCACTAAAATAACCGCTTTCAATTATTAAATAACCGGACGAGTCTTAGTAACATGCAGGATGTGATTCACTAGTTTTAGCCGCTTTCAATATTTTGGGAAATTGTCGTGCTGGTAGAATGGCCATGTCGAGCCTTAGGTTGTGTGTTGATTGAAATGCCTGATCGTGTTTGAGATGCATGATGTGTGACTTAGTGTCGATAAGATTAAGGGTCAAAGCATATTATATTCGGTGTAACATGTTGTTGCTATGTGTGGGCAAGTGTGCCGTGACTGTTATGATGTGAATCATTGGTTGTGATATGGTCAGGTGTGTGATAGAGCGACGTGTCGTGTAATTGTGGTAAGATGGTTGGGTTTGGTGAGCCGTGTTTGATCTGTGGCATTACGATGCGTGATATTATCTTGATGTGTGTTCCAAGAGGAGTTGTATTGTGGTATGGTACCTACACCGAGGGGATGTGCCGGTGTGGGGCAGTACCTAGGCCGATGATGTGGTCCCACGTATGCGCGGTCCCCTGGTGTGTTATTCTGGTACGATGCCTACATCGAGGGGGTATGCCGGTGTAGGACATCTTGGTCGATGGTTGTGATTGGGCCTACGGGTCGTATTGGGCCAACGGGTCGTATTGGGCCTACGGGTTGTATTGGGCCGATGGGTTGTATTGGGCCTACATGTCGTGTTGGGCCTACGGGTCGTGTTTGGACTAGGTGTCGTGTTTCTACCCCGATGATCTATGGTCCTTTGAGGACATTTCCGAGAGCTCCGATGATATGTGTCCCCTTAGGGATGTTTCCGGTAGCCTCGATGACATGTGTCTCCTCTGGACCGAGGGGCAATCCGAGATGATACAATGACTTTCCGGTATGATATGATGGAGTTCGGGGACTGCGGTACGTGATGTGTGCTGGTTGCTTTTGTGTGTGATACGTTTGATGTTTGGTAAATGTTTTATTGTGTATAAGCGGTCGTTTGAGTGCGTTGTAAGTTTGATTATGAGACTCGGTTTGGCAGTTAGTCGTGTTGTACTAGTATGCCCTAATTGTACAGTTACTCGTGGTGGTGAGCCGATGTTCATTACCTTAACTACTTCTCCTAATGAGTGAAAGCTCACCCCCTTACCTTGTTGTTTTTCAGGTGTTGAGCGGGATCAGTACTAGCAGAATTCTCGGAGCTTGGGAGCTGGCGAGGGTTTGGCTAGTGTCTAGAGACGTACAGTTTTCATGGCTGTTTATTTGAATTTTGAACCCTTTTGTTACACGTTTTTACCGAGCTGTTGACTCGTGTGAATTTTCGGAATTTAAATTGCTGTTTGAGGCCCTCTTTATTATTTTTTTTTTGATAAATGATGTTTTTATTGAAAGGCTTTGAAATAATAGATTACAAAGCACGAGGTATGAACCCCAAAATAACCTCCAAAAGAAACAGAAAAGGAGCTCAAAAACTCCTAAATGGAACCAATATAACACGAAGCCGAGGATGCCAACCAGAGTGGAAGGGTTGCATCACCCGAGAGATCACCAGCCACCCTGCAAATGCTGAAACTGTGAAGCTGCACCTTACTGAACACATCCACTTCAGGCTCAAACTGCTGCCTAAAGACACTGGAGTTCCGCTGCAACCAAATATGCCACAAGCACACATAGCCAATCTTGACCCAGAATTTCCACCAACTCCTCCTTCCTAACCCTCTCCACGCAGTGAACAAGGAGATACAATCCCCAGGACACACCCAGAAGATAGACCACCAAGAATATAGTCTCGACCACAAACTCCAAGAATAAGTACAATGCAGAAAAAGATGAGAGGTATCCTCAAAGACTTCACCACAAAGACATCAGAACATATCATTGAGTGAAATACGCATACCTCTCTCTTCCAAGAATATCTTGGTCGGCACTGCATCATGAGCAATCAACCAGGCTAAGGAACTATACTTGGGAGGGAGATTCTTGACCCACAGAAAACCCGCCCAAGGTACATGAGGAGGAACTGAATCATCAAGTAGGAGATAAGCTGCAGCCGAGGAGAATCCTTGACCACACTGCGACCAAGAAACCGAATCCGGGATGGAAGGCCTAATACAAGCCGTAGACAAGAGATCCATGAGCATAGCTGATTCCTCACGCTCAGAAGAGAAAACAAAAGGTCGGCGGTAATCAAGAGACCAAGTGCCATCACACCAAACCTCCCCAATACGAGACCATTTCCCAACACAGATGCTATAAAGCCTATGAAAGCGAAAACGAAAGGCGGATGGACCAATCCAAACGTCCTGCCAAAAGCGGATACGGTCCCCTCCCCTAACTCTCCAATGGAGACTCTGACTACCAAACATGTCCCTGAAAATCGGGGATTCAGATAAACTCATGATATGGCCGAAAAAGAAAGAGGATCCCGGCTTATCAAGAGCAGTCAAATCCCATTCCGAGGTAGACCAGCCAAACTTGGCGCACAGAACACGCTTCCAAAGAGAGTCCTTTTCCGAGGCAAAGCGCCAAAACCATTTTGCCAACAAGCTCTGATTCACCTTCTCAAGCCCCCGGATACCCAATCCCCCCCTCAGATTTAGGTCTACAAACAGAGGACCAACGGACTTTGCAAAAGACTCGGGTGTGGGCCCTGTTATGCCAAAGGAATCGACGCCTCCACGCTTCCAATTCCTGAATGATGCCCTTAGGTGCCCTGAACAGAGACATAAAGAAAACAGGTAGAGCAGACAAAGTAGACTTAATCAGCACCAATCTACCTGGCGTAGAAAGATCCTTGGTCTTCCATAAGGCCAAGGAGGCCTTGAATCTCTGAACAATGGGGGCCCAGAAAGAGAGACGTCGAGGATTCGCTCCCAAGCTGAAACCAAGATACTTGATAGGAAGGTCACCTACCAAGCACCCCAAAGAGGAGGCAACTAACTCCCGAGTGCAGGAGCGAGCATTCAGGAGGATGGCAGTGGACTTGTCAAAGTTGATCTTGAGACCCGAACTACACTCAAAAGTAAGGAGAGTGCTTTTGAGCCTCAAAAGATCAGCAGGAGACCCTTTGACAAACAACAGCGTGTCATCAGCAAACTGCAGATGGGAGATAACCGGTCCAGAAGAGCCAATCTGGACACCGGAAAAATCTCCCAAACGAATACCCTGCTCCAAAACCTGATGAAGGCCCTCGGCTGCAATCAAGAAAATAAAGGGAGAGAGTGGGCAACCCTGGCGAATTCCATTCAAGACCGGGAAATCATGGCTAGGGGAACCATTAACAAGAACAACTACGAAAGCTTTGAATTAGGAGGTCATCCATGATCGCCACTTCTGGCCAAAATCCATAGCAGCCATAACCTCATCCACATAGTCCCAGTGTACCTTATCGAATGCTTTCTCAAAATCCAGCTTTAGGATCACAACCTCCTCATTCGACCTACGAACCAGGTCAATGACCTCGGAGGCAATCAGAACACCGTCCACTAGCTGCCTGCCTGCTACAAAGCCAGACTGGGCATCGCTAATAATGTCATCCAAAACCTGACGGAGACGAATAGACAAAACCTTGGCCAGGATTTTGTAAGGGCCAGAGACCAGGCTAATAGGTCTGTAGTCTTGGAAACTAGTGGCATTCCGATGCTTAGGAATCAATGTAAGGAAAGTGGAGTTAAGTCCCTTACCTAGATTTCCAGAAGCATGGAACTCCAAGAAGAACCTCAAAAGATCATCCTTGATTGTATCCCAGCAGACCTTATAGAACAACAAGGAGAAGCCATCCAGACCTGGAGCCTTATCTGAACCACAGGCAGATATAGCAGCAAAAACCTCATCATAGGAGAAGGGTTCCTCTAGGAACGAAACCTGGTGGGCAGTCAAGCGAGTAAAGGGGAGCCGAGGAAGGGGAACCCTGGAAACCGGTCTACTGAACCTCGAGCTGAAATGAGCTGCAGCAAGTCGCTTGATGTCCTTAGGATCAGAGTAAACAACATAATCAACTGTGATATGAGAAAGCTTGTTCCTAGTAGCCCGAACATTAGCTATTCGGTGATAAAACCTGGAGCAGACGTCACCAAGCTTATGCCACTTCAAGCGGGCCTTTTGACTCCAAATACGAGCCAATATCCTTTGCTTGCGAATGAGGCGAACACGAAGCAAAGACCGAGAAATACATTCAGGGCCTGACAGATCACGAACATCTAGGACTGAATCAAAGTCATCAATCTCGGCCTCCAAAGCCTCGACCTCGCGGTCCACACGACCAAACACTTCCTTGTTCCAACGACCCAAGTCCGTACGTAGGCAACGTAGTTTAAACCAAAGGCAATAGTTGGCCGAACCCGAACAAGAGTAAGAAGCCCAAAATTTGCCAACATCCGGTTTGAACAACCTGTGCTCCGTCCAGGCATTGATGAAGCGAAGTGGCTTTGGTCCCCAATTCACACTCGACGAAGACAGAGTAATGGGCCGATGATCAGACATAGAACGGGGATGATTCTGCTGAACCAAATCACCCAACCAATCTAGGACCGATGGGGATACTAGGAAACGATCGATGCGAGACGCTTTGGTACCTCCATTATACCAAGTATAAGCAGCACCTATTAGGTTCAGGTCTAGCACTTCCATTCCCTACAAGAAATTAGCAAAAACAACACAATCTGCAGCAGAAGTGACGGAATTACGCCTCTCATCCGAAGATAGAACAGAGTTAAAATCCCCGCCCATTATAAGGTTATCATCCATGGAAGGTCTGTTGAGCAACATCGTCTCCCAAGCTGTTCTTCGAGCAGAAGAGGAGGAAGGCCCATACACATTTAATATCGAAACAGAAAAGCCAGAAGAAAGAATGCGACCTGACCATAGCAAGGCGGATGCAAGGGGACGGGTAGAAGCAGAAGTAAACACCGATATCTTCCATGCTGAGAGCAGCCCCCCTGAAGCTCCTGCAGAAGGAGAGAAAGCAAAATCCCAGCCAACAAACAAGCCACAATCCCTGAGGAAGCTAGCATCAATGGCAGCAACTTTGGTCTCCTGAATCATAATGAAATCCGGGCGCAACTCAGCAACAACCCGTCGAATTCCTCTCCTCTTATGAGGAGAGTTCGCTCCTCTCACATTCCATGAGAGGAGCCTCATAGTTCAGTGAGAAGAGGTAGCTGAGTCCACTCCAGCAACACGAACGGGAGCAGGCTCAAGTAACAGAGTATCGGACAAATCGGCTTCCAGACTCTCGAATTGATCTTGGGCATCACCTCCGGACATTAGAGCCTTGTAGCCAATGCGTTTGACATGATCCCAGGTGTTCGGAGCAGGAGACGGGAGCTTAGACGGGCCTGAAACGCGAAAGGGTTTAGCGTGAACAGTACCTTTACCTTTCCGTTTTCCTGAAACTGAAGTAGCTTGCGTTGCACGCAACCGAGAAGAAGTGGGCTTGTGAGTCGCGATTGGAACGGCTGAGAGCCCAACTGAGTCAGGTACGATCGTTGGAGAGCCTGAACCAAGGAAGGACTCTTCGTAATCTTCAAACCCTTGATTTGATAAAGGGGAACAATCCTCATCCAATAAGTCCTTTGAATTTTGAACATCCTCTGCACGCGTGGGTTCGCGTGAGGGAGAAGAATTCGGAATGGATAGAGTCCCCGAAGCTGACTCAGAGTCCTGCGAGGAGGACGACTCTGAAAGTGCCACCGGCCTGACCACCGGACAAGGAACTGCACTGACTGGTATTGGCTCGACCCATAGATTCAGAACATCGTCCCCAAGCTGGAAAGCAAGATTCATCGAAGATAGATGATCCTTGCGGTGGATCAAGAAGTAGAGCCCCTCGAACTCATTACGAACCACTTGTAAAACATCGCCCAAACCAGAGCCAATCTTCACAAAATTGTCTGAGCTCCAGCCTTGAATAGGGAGGCCGGAGACTGAAACCCACTGAAAAAACCCAGGTTTAGTGAGGAGCTCTCCTGTAGAACGCACAATGTCGAACCAAGGACGAAGGAAGGACCAGTCCTTCTTTGAGTTTGCCGAAGAAATCATGAACATTCTCTTCCCAAAACTCTTAACCTGATAGTTCGTAAAACCAGCCAGAGTCATAGCTTCCACCAATTGAGATGAGGAGAGGTGATTGTGAGCAATGCCTATAACACTAGCAGTGGCTGTTGACAGTAAATCAGTCGCCACGGTTCCAGTAATGACAGAATCGGCTACCGGTACTGCGGATGTTACGGGAACAGAGGGACGCCAAGACGATCTAGTCTTACGAGAAGGATCCAGCCAAGTCGGGACGACCAATAGTCTGCGTCCCGCAACACGCTTCCCATTCAAAGCCGAAGCCATATGCTGACAATCAAGTGGGGTAGCGCCGTGAATGAAGCAGAAAGGGCGGTCGGACGAAATTGAACGGCGGCTAAGATAAATTCCGGAGACGCTGCCATGAGCCGAGAAGACCCGATGAATCCAGGGCTCCTTGACTGCTGGTGGGAGGTTTGTGACGAAGAGTTTACACGGATCCTCTGGGAGATCACGCGAAGGCACTGGAGAAGAGGGAGATCCGACCTTGGCAGGGGCTACAATAACAGAGCGAAGAGTACCTGATTCGAAGCGATGTATCAGAGACGAGATCTTCTGACGGCCGGAGAAGGAAGGCGTAGAGGCCGAGCGACCGGAGATGGTGCTCGGAGCCGGCGAGTCCTCGAAGTCACTGAGAGAATTCATATCTTTCTTTTTTTAAGTATGATCATTAAGATATGTTTTTCCCCTCTTTATTATTAAACTGCGTTATTAATTATCGTTTTAAGTTCGCGTCTCGAGTCCGGTCAAAACCGGATTTGGGGCGTGACAACCGGACCCGAGACGTGACTTAGTAAAATTAAGTAAAAGTAATTTAAAAGTGAAAAAAACTGAAAAAAAAAGTAAATAATATAAACCAACAGAAAATCCAAAACCCTGAGTCCTATGCTCAGTCATATACAATAGTCGAAAATAACAGTACGTCTCTAAGAAACATAAAATAAACTCCCGGACTCTCGCTAGCCCCACGCTCCGCAATGTCCTCTAATCCAGATCATAGCTAATACCTGTAGAAAACATAATAAGGGAGTGAGCTTGACACTCAGTAGGGAAAATCCACCTAATTACAGACTTACAAAGAAAGACTTTCCAAATTTTAAAGTTTAATCAAAAGGGTTGATAAAACGATACGACACTTAAATCATTTCCAAGGCACTACCCATTTTACTCAGACACTCACCAGATTAATAATCCCCAACCCTAACTCGACACTAACTACTACACCAAGGCAACACCTAAGGAACAACCAAGGGAGAACAACCATGGCCACAAGCATAGCAGCAACCAAAATCACATCCACACTCATTCAAAAATCCAAGGCATTCTCAACACAACACTTCACACACTTGCACGGTTTCGGGAGCAACCCGCTCGGCCCGGCGAAGCCACACGCAACTTTCCCCAACACACAGTCGGGAGAGGCAGTCGACCTCATCGCGGACACTTTTCACGGAACAACCTCATCGTGGACACAACGTTTTACCGTTACACGGAAGGAAGGGAAATCCCCTCTTCGCGGAACAACCTCATCGCGGACACATCGTTTTACCGAGTGCTAATCGGAAGGTAGGGAAACCACCTTTTCGCGGGACACAGCGTTTTACCGAATCTAGGTCGAAAGGTAGGGAAACCACATTTCTCATGTAACCACAGTACCACAATCACAATTACAATCACAATCACAAACATTCTCAATTTACTCCCGCAACCATCACGCACTTACCATCACTTACCGACACTACACTCAACGTGGTAACCCCACTGGCTCAACCGGTATCCTTTCCCAAATGCCCACAATTCAACATATCATGTAAAAAGAATCAACCAATCAAGTCACTAATATGCATCACTAACTTCTCATCTACTCGTTTTCATGTTCGTTATTTATTAACCGTTCAAACAACACAGAGTAAACAATCAAACACAATCATCAAACAATCCTATAGGCGCGACATGGCCTGATTCTACCAGCACGGCATACCAACACCTACGGCACGACATGGCTCGTAGGTGGTTCGCAGTTTATAAGGCTACTCTAGTTAATCACATCCTATATGCATACTAGTTATTTATCCGATTATTAAGGTTTCCCTATATGCGTTCTAGTACGTCCGTAATTAAGTAAGGTTCCGAGGTATTCCTTACCTCTCAGTCTCTATATGGATCGCCTAGCTGCTGACGTCCGGGCCTACCTCCGGTCTTTACCACGATCGAGGTCAAAGCCTGGTTTTAACAAAAGGGGCGATAATCAGTCCCGGTCCAGTCCGTAACGGTCCTCTAATTTATCAATAAGTCCTTTAATTTATCAATTAGTCCCTTAATTTAACCGATTTAAGTCCTCTAAATTAAATAATTAATTAATCAAAATTATCCGACCCGGCCCTGACCCGACCCCGACCCGAATCCGGAAACTGGATCCGAAACTGACCCGGATCCGAGTCCAGACCCGAACCTAACCCGAGCCCGACCCAGACCCCGATCCAGACCCGAGTCTAGACCCAAGTCCAGGCCCGGCCCAGATCCGGTCCAGGCACGGCCCAGATCCGGTCCAGGCCCGACTCAGACTCGAGTCCAGGCCCGGTCTGTCCTAGACCAAGACTCAGTGCGTCAGGCCTGAGCTGTGAACGGCGGCGAGGCGATGCTAGGGTTCTGGTGACTGAGGACGGGGAAGAGGCGGAGCCAGAGTGGTTATCGACGGCGGTGGTGGCGTCAGGGAGCTCGGAGGGACGAAATGAGGTCGTCAGAGCGAGTTTCGAGCCCCTCCTTCCCAGATCTGACGGCGTGGAAGCTTCGCCGGCGTTGGGAACGAAGATCTGGAGCTCGATACTCCGTCCGTGCTTCTCCCCCCAAGCTTTGTCAAATCGAGCTCGTACGCTCACGAATCTCATGAAAGGGCTGACGAGGAAGGTGAATCAGGCCGGGAAAAGGCTCACCGTCACCGGTTTCTTTTGTTAAAGGCGCGGCAAGGTTCGAACGGAAACGGGCGGCGCTGGTTCGTTTCTATTCGAGGAGCAAGAAGGGAGAGAAGAAGGTTCTGGTGGTTTTCTGGTGGTGAGGGTGGGTCGAGGGTGAAGGAGAAGGGTCAGGTGATGATGCTGGAGCTCCGGTGAAGGGTGAGAGAAGAAGGGGAACAGATATGACGAGAGAGAGACGGGAGAGAAGCGAGAGCGAGGAAGAAGACGCGTTGGGAAGCGTGTGTGGAAGTGAGGAGTGAGAGTGATTGTAGCTAGGGTTAGGGAAAGGCCGAGTGGGCTTGGGCTGGCGTGTTGGGTTTGTGCTTGGCAGATCAGACCTAGTCTTCTCTGATTGGGCCCGGTTCTGGCTCGGCCCAATGCTTGTGGCTGGCCTGGCCCAGACCTGTTTCCCTACCCCCTCTCCTTTTTTTTTGAATTCGATCCAAAATTCAACCCGTTCTCCAACCCACGACGTTCCAATTTAATAAATTAACTCTTAATTCCTTTAACCGGGGCGGTCTTTACAGTCTACCCCCTTAAAGGAATTTCGTCCTCGAAATTTACAACAGACGTACCTCAAGGGTCGAACAGGTGGGGATACTTCGCCGGATCTCATCCTCGCGCTCCCAGGTCGACTTAGCTCCCTAGTGCTTCCACTGTACTCGTACTAGAGGAATAGTCTTGTCACGCAAGACCTTCTCCCGCGTATCCAAAATCCTGACTGGCTGCTCCTCATACGAAACATCATCAGCTGCCTCGATGTCCGTTCACTCGATAACGTGGGAGGGGTCCGTAGTGTACTTCTGCAGCTGGGATACGTGGAAGACTTTGTGGACGTTTCCAAGCTGCGGTGGTAACGCGAGTCGGTATGCCACTGCTCCAACTTTGTCTAGGATCACGAAGGGTCCAATATACTGTGGGGCCAGCTTGCCTCCGCCACTGTTGAACCGCACTAGCCCCTTCTTCGGGCTCACCTTTATAACGGTCGCCCACGGTGAACTCCAGAGGTCGGCGTTGCCTATCAGCGTATCTCTTCTGTCGGCTATGTGCGGTCCTCAACCGCTCTCGTATCAGCGCGACCTTCTCGGTCGTCTCTCGGACCAATTCCGGTCCCAACAAGCTCCTATCTCCTACCTCGGCCCAACACACGTGTGATCGACACGTCCTACCATACAACGCCTCAGAAGGTGCCATCCCA
The DNA here is from genome assembly GCA_963921825.1 of Erodium maritimum. Lineage (NCBI taxonomy): Eukaryota > Viridiplantae > Streptophyta > Magnoliopsida > Geraniales > Geraniaceae > Erodium > Erodium maritimum. The sequence goes on along the minus strand of OY997595.1, from coordinate 45,885,878 downwards.
ATACTGGCCTGGAAGCTGTTGTTGTAGGCGAACTCAGCCAAAGGTAGGTGCTCCTCCCAGGACCCACCGAAGTCCAACACACATGATCGAAGCATGTCCTCCAAAGTCTGAATCGTGCGCTCCGACTGTCCGTCGGTCTGCGGGTGATATGTTGTACTCAGTAGGACCTCGGTCCCTAACTCTCTCTACATGTTTTCCCAAAATCTCGAAGTGAAGCGGGGATCTCTTTCGGACACCACCGACACTGGACCCCCGTGGAGCCGGATAATCTCACGGATATACAATCGGCTCAGTGCATCTACTGTATCTGTCATCCACATGGATAAGAAATGCGCCGACTTCGTCAACCGATCAACTACTACCCACACAGCATCGTGTCCTCTTGGATACCTCGGTAATCCGCAAACAAAGTCCATCGTGACATGCTCCCACTTCCACTCCGCTACTGGCAACGTCTATAGTAATCCTGCAGGGCGCTGATGCTCGGCCTTCACTTGCTGACAAGTGAGGCACCTCGATACGAACTCTGCCACTGCTCTCTTCATACTGCTCCACCAAAACTGTCGTCTGATATTCCGGTACATCTTAGTGCCACTCGGGTGCACCGTGAGACGCGAGTGATGCGACTCTCTCAAAACAACCTCTTTGCAACTCAGCGGTACGAACAACACTCCGTGATACCGCAATCCCCGGTTCGCACTATACTCCCAGCCCTCTGCATCGACACCACTGATCACTGTCTCTCTCATCTCAGCCGTCTCGGCATCATCTGACTATGCCTCTAACACCTGTGCAATGAACATGGGTTGAGCCACTAACGAACACGTAGCCACGCTACCAGTGATCTCCTCTAAATCGAGTCCAAATGCAGCCAACTCTCCCATCATGTCCCACTCTCGGACTGCTATGGTGGCTAGACAGAGAAACGACGTCCTACTCAGAGCATCGGCGACCACGTTCGCCTTGCCCGGGTGATAGTGTAGCTCAAAGTCATACTCCTCTAGTAGCTCCTTCCACCGTCGCTGGCGCATGTTCAAGTCCTTCTGGGATAAGATGTACTTGAGACTCTTGTGGTCAGAGAACACCTGTAATTTTCTCGCCATACAAGTAATGCCTCCAGCTCTTCAGAGCAAACACAACGGTTGCCAACTCCAAATCATGGGTAGGGTAGTTACGCTCGTGATTCTTCAACTGTCGTGAGCCATATGCAACTACCTTTCCTGTAATGACCACTCCCGGTCAACGCCAGTCAAATCTGCGAAAAACAGGAAAATTTAAAATTTTAAACATACACTTAAATAAACCCAAATATGACCCCGAGGGGCATACCGGACATAAGTTGACCCCGTTATCGACTCAAGTGAGTTCCGGGGGACTCAGGGCAACTTTCTGATCAATTTGGAAAATGTTGACTTTTCGCTGGAAAAGTCAACCGAGCGACGTTCTGGTCCATTCGAGGACCGTTTTGGATCCAAAAAGCTTAGCCGTCATCCTAGAGGTCTTATTTGAGCTGTTTCCTTGTAGCCCGATAAGTTTCGTAATTTCTTGGAAAAAGTGTCCGTTTAGGGCCTGAAACGTCCGAATTTCACGAATCTGATTGGAAAATATCATATTTTCCAAAAAGGTGTGGGACCCACTTGACACTTGTCCAATATGTGGTGGTGTTAGGTTTTTGGGGGGAAAATAAGAGAGGACAAGGGGTGGCCGGCCACATGTTTCAAAAAGAAAAAAAGAAGAGAAATTGTGTTAGTTTTTAGAAAGAGAAAGAAGAGAGAAGAAAGGGAGAGAAGGAGAAGAAGAAAAGAGAGGAGCTAGGGCTTGGAGGGGTACTATTCACGTCTTCAACCTTTGGATCGTCTCAACGTTCCAAGAATCGGACTCCCCTCGTCTTCCTCTACGGTAATCACCAAACCGACGTCGTTTTGCTTAATTTCAAAAGTTATGTTTTGGTTAAAATGAGTAGTTTAGGGTTGTATTGAGGATTGGGAATTGTTGGGGACGTTTTGGAGATGTTTGGAGGTGAAGGGGAACGTTTTACGGTGACCGAAACCTCGGGGGGAGCTCCGGCCACCGTGGGTAGTGGCCGGCCGGCCATGGGGTGGCTGGCCGGAGTTGGGACGAGCCACCACCATGGTGAGCCGAGCCCAAGGTGGCCCAAGCCACCCACGGCCAAGGGGGTCGGGTGGGGCCCACGTGCTCGGGTGCTCGGGTTTTGTGTTCGGTTGGTTTAAAACGTTCCCTAGACCATTTATCCACAACCGAATTGAAATTTGGAATTAAATTGGAAAAGTTGTAATTAACGGGTTTTAGAAACTTGAAACGCAAATTAAATGACTCGGAAGTCGGAATTCGATTCCGTCGAGTGCCTAGGAACCCTTGAATTATTCTAAGACCGTAGAAACGAAAACAGGAATTTTCGGAGCCCCGGAAGGGCGTTTCCAAAACCCGGGCAGATTCGCCATGTCGGGCGAATCGGACCTTTACGGGTCCATTATCGACAATGTCGAGTAATTAGGAAGTGTGGGAGTGATCGACATTGTTGGGGTTACTCTTGGGCGTCAGGTTTTCAGTTTATGCCTGCAAGCTTAAAACCGTTTAAAATTGTGTTCTTTTAGATTGTGCCGCTGACAGAGGAAAGGGAAAGCCGGGTGAGTGACCGAGATCACGCCGGAGCTTAGTTGTGCGCTTTTGGAGAAGGCATACGAGGTAGAGAAAAGTAGCCGGATCTCGGCCCTGACTAGGGAAAGTTAACAGTAGAACTGCTTGTGACACTTGGGGTGTCGTGGGTTAAGTAGGTTATCGAAGATTGGAAATGCATGTGACACTTAGTAGTGTCGTAGGAGCAGAGAACTTATCGATGTTAGAATTACTAGAGGCATATGACCATGCCCGGAGGTTGATTGTGAAACTGGTGATATTAGAACTGTTGGAGGCATTGGTTATGCCGGAGGTTATTGTGTATTACTGTTATGTCTTGGGTGGCCATGAGAGCCCGTGTTTTACTGTTGGAGTCTGGGGTGGCCGTGAGTGCCCGTGGGGTTGTTGAGCCCGTGAGTTAATGTCGGTGTGTCTTGGGAGGTCGTGAGTGCCCGTGGGGTTGTTGAGCCCGTGAGTTACTGTTTGGTGTGTCTTGGGAGGCCGTGAGTGCCCGTGGGGTTGTTGAGCCCGTGAGTTAGTGTTGGTGTGTCTTTGGAGGCCGTGAGTGCCCGTGGGGTTGTTGAACCCGTGGGTTACTTTTGGTGTGTCTTGGGAGGCCGTGAGTGCCCGTGGGGTTGTTGAGCCCGTGAGTTACTGTTGGTGTGTCTTGGGAGGCCGTGAGTGCCCGTGGGGTTGTTGAGCCTGTGAGTTACTGTTGGTGTGTCTTGGGAGGCCGTGAGTGCCCGTTTGGTTGTTGAGTCCGTGTTTTACTGTTGGTGTCTTGGGTGGCCATGAGTGCATGTGGAGTGTTGAACCGGTGTTGTTGCTATTTGTTGAACTTTGCTTGTGATTGCGTTTGCCCGAGGTTAGCGACCCGACTTCGTGTCGGGAAGTGGTGTGGATTTTGGCTGGCCTGACCGAGTTCGAGTCTCGGGAGGTTGCGAGCGTTCTTTGGCTGGCCTGACCGAGTTCGAGTCTCGGGAGGTTGTGAGCGTTCTTTGGCTAGCCTGACCAAGTTCGAGTCTCGGCAGGTTGTGAGCGTTTTTAGGCGGTGAGAGTGCAGCTCCCCTTCCGACTAGCTATCGGAAAAGTAGCTCAGTTTATCGCCAACAGGTCGAACGCCTGGAGCCTGACAGTGATATGTAAAGCGCGTGGGGCAGGTTCGAGCTCAGCCGGTTAGCAACTGGTACTGAGCAGTTGTCAGGTTTTCGATCCTTTGTGATCTTGTTTGGTGTGCGATCCTTTGTGATCTTGTTTGGCGTTGTGTAGTCTTATGTCGTGTCTTTGGAGGAGGTCGTCGATAGTTGTGTCGGGTCTACATCACGAGTCCGAGTGTTGAGTCTGTTGAGGAAAGTAACAGGTGGTGTGTCAGTTGAGTTATTTGAGTTTAGGGATGGTGTTCCCGGTGTTGGGTTTGGTTTCGGTGTTACCGGCATTGTCTGCTAAGTATGTCGTAGTCAGTCTGTTATCCGTGGTGGTGAGCGAACGCTCACTCCTAGCTGCTTTTCCTACAGGTACCGATCGCAGGTTGGACTAGGTGAGCTTCTGAAGCTTGAAGAGCTAGGAGCGGGATTCTGGGTTTACTTTGAGTCTAGCGACGTGTACCTTGCTTTTCGTCCAATTGTTGGGACGTACCTTTAAGTTGTAAATGAGTAAATGATTATTTTTGATGAACAAGTGGCAATTTTAAAGTGTTTTATGTAAAAGGTTTCAAAATGTTTTAATGTTTTAAATGTTCGCGTCCTGAGTTCGGTTTACTGAAGAGTGTGGGCGCTTCCCACGGTGAGGTGCTCGGTCGGATGAACCCCTTAACTCGAAGGTCCTTGACCTGGCGCTCCAACTCTGTCAACTCTACGGGTGAAAACCTATACGGTGCCATCGAGATCGGCGCCGTACCAGGTATCAGATCAATCCCGAACTCAACCTCGCGTATAGGCGGCAATCCTGATAACTCCTCTGGAAACACATCCGGGAACTCGCACACTATCCTCGGCAACTCTTGACTCTGCTCGGCTGCGACCTCCTCTCCCACAGAAAATGCGGAAAGTAGAACTCCACTCCTACTGCCCAGTACACATATGACACTCGTGTCGCCAGAGCGCACCGTCACCTGTCGCCGGTAACAGTCAATGGTCGCCTCGTACCTCGACAACCAGTCCATCCCCAAAATGACGTCGAACGCCGTCATGTTTAACATAAGCAAATCACCAACAAAAGGGTGGTCAGCCACTCTGATCTCACATGAACGACACACACTACTCAAAACTACATCTCCCGTAACAGGGTGTCAAGGCATAAGGGTCTGTCTAAGCGCTCTACTCTTAGTCCCAGCGACTCAACAAGGGAAGTTGAAATGAAGGAATGGGATGCGCCAATATCAAATAGAAACGATGCACATAAAAGACAAAGCAGACACGTACCCTGAACGATCTCCCGACCGGGATGGTGTCCCTCAGAATGGCGATCGGTGATGTCATAAGCTCTGCCATGTGAAGTCTGTGGTCCCTGCCTCGGTGGTGGTGAGGGAAGGGCCAACTACTGGGTAGGCATCTGCTACTTCCTAGGTGTTGTCGCTGCCGAAACTGGGGTGGCTGCCCAGGGTGCGACTGCTGCGGTCTCTGCGTTGTCATCTTTCTACCATACGAGGGGCACTGCATCACCATGTGCCCAAACTGTCCACAACCGAAACACCGACGCTCTCCACTGCTCGGCCTCCCCACTGATCTATTCTGGCTGCTGGCGGGGCGAGCTGCAGTGCTCGCGTCCCACGGGAAATCCCTGCTCAGATGTCCCCGTCGATGGCAACGGTAACACTCTGGTCCCGCATCGGACACTACCGTCCCACTGAAGCTACTGATCCCATCGGTCTCGACCCACTGAACTGCTGCTAAGGTCGGAAAGATCCAACAGTCCTCTGTCGCCTCGAGTCCCTCATCTCCGACGGGCTCAGAAAACCGCTCGGTCTCAGACGACTCTCCCTGGCTCTGCCGGTCTCACTGAGGCGCCGCTCCACGGCCAGTGCCTGATCCACCATCTCGGTGTACACCCGAGTCCTAAAGGTGGCAAGTCAATCCTGGATCGGAGCGCTGAGTCCCTCCTCGAATCGCCTGCACCGGTTCGCCTCGGTCGGCACCATCTCTGGGGCGAACTGGGACAGCGTTGTGAATATAGAATCGTACTCTGATACAGTCCTTGTGCCCTGTCGCAGTTCCAGGAATTGCCGATGTCGATGGTCTCTAGCGGACTCTGGGAAAAACTGCTCCAAGAATACACCTCTGAATCGGTCATAATCATCCCCGACTCGCTCCTCCACGCGCTCCCACCAATGGAAAGCGTCACCTCTCAACTGATGAGCAGCAAATGACACTCTCATGAGTCCATTTGTGATGCCGGAGGTGTTCAGGTTCCGGGTGACCTACTGCAACCACCTCTCCACCACGTCAGGGTCAGGCTCCCTGGTGAAAGTAGGTGTACCCATCTTGATGAAGTCCATCAGCGCATGGGCTATGTAACCATCAGCCTGACTCGGCCTCATATGTCACGCCCCAAATCCGGTATTAACCGGACCCGAGACGCGACTTAGTGAAATTTAAATAAAAGTAAATTAAAAGC